>OW240920.1:125695242-125749466 GCA_933207985.1 Pelobates cultripes
GTGGTATTGGGCACCGTATCCACTGTTAGCGTAACACACCCGCTTTAAGGACACTGACTGCTATTCAATCTATAACAGTGAAAAAAGTTTTTTGTTTTTAAATCCAAGCTATTGGGACACCAGATCTAAGTGGTGGCACTGGTCACCGTATCCACTGTTAGCGTAACACACCTGCTTGAAGATAACTAACTGCTATTCAATCTATAACAGTGAAAAAAGATTTTTGTTTTTAAATCCAAGCTATTGTGACACCAGATATAAGTGGTGGCACTGGTCACTGTGTCCACTGTTAGCGTAACACACCCGCTTTAAGGACACTGACTGCTATTCAATCTATAACAGTGAAAAAAGTTTTTTTTTTTTAAATCCAAGCTATTGTGTCACCAAATCTAAGTGGTGGCACTGGTCACCGTATCCACTGTTAGCGTAACACACCCGCTGGGACACTGACTGCTATTCAATCTATAACAGTGAAAAAGTTTTTGTTTTTAAATCCAAGCTATTGTGACACCAGATCTAGGGTGGCACTGGTCGCGATATCACTGTTAGCGTAACACACCGGCACAAGGACACTGACTGCTATTCAATCTATAACAGTAGTGAAAAAAGTTTTTGTTTTTAAATCCAAGCTATTGTGTCACCAGATCTAAGTGGGTGGCACTGGTCACCGTATCCACTGTTGGCGTAACACACCTCTTTAAGGACGCATTTGCTATTCAATCTATAACAGTGAAAAAAGTTTTTTGTTTTTAAATCTAAGCTATTGTGACACCAGATCTAAGTGGTGGCACTGGTCACCGTATCCACTGTTAGCGTAACACACCCGCTTTAAGGACACTGACTGCTATTCAATCTATAACAGTGAAAAAAGTGTTTTGTTTTTAAATCCAAGCTATTGTGACACCAGATCTAAGTGGTGACACTGGTCACCGTATCCACTGTTAGCGTAACACACCCGCTTTAAGGACTGCTATTCAATCTATAACAGTGAAAAAAGTTTTTTGTTTTTAAATCCAAGCTTTGTGTCACCAGATATAAGTGGTGGCACTGGTCACCGTATCCACTGTTAGCGTAGCACACCTGCTTTAAGGACACTGACTGCTATTCAATCTATAACAGTGAAAAAAGTTTTTTGTTTTTAAATCCAAGCTATTGTGACACCAGATCTAAGTGGTGGCACTGGTCACCGTATCCACTGTTAGCGTAACACACCCGCTTTAAGGACTCTGACTGCTATTCAATCTATAACAGTGAAAAAGGTTTTTTGTTTTTAAATGCAAGCTATTATGACACCAGTGAGTGGTGGCACTGGTCACCGTATCCACTGTTAGCGTAACACACCCGCTTTAAGGACACTGACTGCTATTCAATCTATAACAGTGAAAAAAGTTTTTTGTTTTTAAATCCAAGCTATTGTTTCACCAGATCTAAGTGGTGGCACTGGGCACAGTATCCACTGTTAGCGTAACACACCTGCTTTAAGGACACTGACTGCTATTCAATCTATAACAGTGAAAAAAGTTTTTTGTTTTTAAATCCAAGCTATTGTGACACCAGATGTAAGTGGTGGCACTGTCTGGGGAAATGGGCACAGTATGCACTGTGAGCCTGACACAGAAGCTGGCAGCAGTGGCAGACAACTAAGTGCAATTACATTACATAGAAAAAATTTTTTAAAAAAAGCATACCCTAACCCTAACCTAGCTATGCTTTTCCCTATCTAATGAACAGCAGCTACACTTTCCCTCCTCTTACTAAGCATGCAGCTTGAGAATGAATCTAAAATGGATGCCTTCCAGGAGGTGGGAGGGTCTGCTAGGGAGGGTGTGCTGCTAATTGGCTGGAATGTGTCTGCTGACTGTGAGGTACAGGGTCAAAGTTTACTCAATGATGACGAATAGGGGGCGGGTCGAACCGCGCATATGTTCGCCCGCCGTGGCGAACGCGAACATGCTATGTTCGCCGGGAACCGTTCGCTGGCGAACCGTTCGGTACATCACTACTCACAGACACTGTTTGGACTTTTCTACACGGTGCCATCTCGCCGGTATTTGGTGCACAAAGACATTGTGCAGTAGTTTTAAACTATACAACAGGGGACACATTATACAGTAATTATTTTTTATATAATTTGTAAATGTTCTGCAAAATCTGCATTAAACTGTATCTTCCAAACTACTGAACGGAACTGGGTGAATTTTGGATATGTGGTTCACCCAGATCCCCCGGTTCCGAGGATATACTTTTATGGGGTTATTGCATGTTTTGGGATCCCTGTGATATGTTTTATAATACTGTATTTCTCTGCCTGTGATAATTATATTAAACATTGTGTTCAGTAATCATATCACAGGCAGAGGGGAGGATTTTGTGTGGGAGGATCTGTGTGTATTGTATGGATTGATTGGTTGTATTTCAAAACCCTGTGGGCAGTACTATGTTTGTGGATTGTGAATAAAAGAGGCTGTATGTGCCAGTACAGGCAGTTCTGCTTGACCTCAAAACGAAGTGTCGTCTCGTTATTGGGGGAATTGGATTGTATGCTGATTGCCAGGAGTGTAAGCTGATTGTATGCTTTTCCTGTTCAGCTGCTTACAGCATTCATATGCTTGAGAGCATTCGTATGCTTCTCCGGTTCGGTGGTTGTGGTGTCTGCTGCAGTGCTTGGAGTCCTCAGGAAGCGCTAGGAGCATCCTTCAACGGAGATACCCAGTCGGGGTGCCAGGTCGGGGTGCCAGTGACAAAGTGTGTGTCACTAAGCCTCCATTATTAAGTTGACATGTACACCGTCATATTACAGCTGTTCTTGTGATGATGCCATGAGCCAACTATTTCTAGAAAATACATACATCAAATCAAATATATATATATTAATAGTGTACCACATGTGTGCCTTAAGGTCAATTTGTAAACACAGCTGGGAACCCAGATGCAGAATAGCCATGTTCTAATACCATGATTATACTCTCAATTTAACACGTCTATAGAGTGGGAAACACTTATAAGAGAAACGTTATGGAAATGGGATTGGGTCAGGGTCCTTTTTCACATATCTAGGGACTAGGCGATATAGTCAATATGATAGCTCAGAGGTTAGTGCTCTGGATGCAATATATTTAGTAACTGTTGAATATCACAGTTCAAATTATTCAGGGTAAACTCTAACTTTAGCCTTTTTGAGGTCATGTGACGAATATCATGGACAGCTATAACCTACGCAGGGGTAGGCAACCTTTGGCACTCCCGATGTTGTGGACTACATCTCCCATAATGCTCTTACCGCCATAATGCTGGAAAAACATCAGGGATGATGTCCTCAACACCTGGAGTGCCGAAGGCTTAGATCTTACATAGATGAACACTTTCAGAAAAAGTGCACTTTGTTGCTGACACGGGCTGATGTTATATACCGAAAATGCCATGAAAGAAATTCTCCAGGCACTCAAGGTGGTAAAGCCGCAGGCAGTTTTAATTAAACAAAAAGAACAGCAACGTTTCGACCGACTATGAGGTCATTGTCAAGGTAACACCACAAAGCAAACATGAGTGTATATAGCAATCAGTGCATAAAAAGGTCAAGCAATAATTCACTTAAGTAAATATTATTAACAAGAGTAATTAACACAAATCAAACAAATTACACAAAATAGCTATAAATGCAACAATCCATGACTTACCTCTGTGTGTCAGAGGAGGGAGAGACAAAATAATATAATATAAAGATCTAGTGAGATAAAACTAAGAGTAAAAAAAGAGTAAAAAGAGTAAAAAAGAATGCTTACCGAAGCACCAAAGAATAATGTCCTTTTTATGCACTGATTGCTATATACACACTCATGTTTGCTTTGTGGTGTTACCTTGACAAATACCTCATAGTAGGTCGAAATTTTGCTGTTCTTTTTGTTTAATTAAAACTGCCTGCGGCTTTAACACCTTGAGTGCCTGGAGAATTTATTTCATTGTCTTATCATTGTGGGATTGCTGGTCCTGCTCCAGGGCACCGGGTGGCTGCTGGAATTGAGTGTGGCTCCTACCAGCTTTTGCAACATTTATCTAAGATGCATCACATTTGGGAAGCTGTTCTGTTTAAGACTATCCCTTTTTTGGAAACAATATAAATAAGCCAAGAAAGAAAGAAAAATAAATTAATCAGTGTGCAGGAAAATGGACACATTAAACTGAATATAATCAGATAGATGTCCGTACACATAAACCACAAGCAACCACAATAAGGCATTATGTATACATAATAAAACATTCAGTGCACATCCAAAATGAAATTTAATGGTTTCTTATAGAAGTGACAAATGTTTGCAGCTTGCTCTATTAAGATTAATGAATCAATATGTGTTATAAAGCCAAGGCAAAATAATTTCAAACCATAGGAAGTAGATTGGATACTGTGAATTTCTTCTCCTGAACCTCGCCAATCATGGCAAAAAATGCCAACGGATGGAACCATTCACTTCAAAAATATATATGCACCTCTAAAAGGACACTATAGTCACCCTGTCCATTTTGAATGTTTACATTGCAGGGTTAAATTCACCTCTACTGTCTGTCACACTGAAAGTATAAAATATATCACCAGCACACACACAACACATTCCCTACACATACTACATCCCCAGCACAAACACACCGATTCAAACACAATACATTCCTTACACACTACATACCCTACACACACACACACTGCATCACCAGCAAAAACACACTCTATCCCCCTACACACACTACTTTCCATACACACACCATGTTTCCTAAATACACACTGTCATCTCTACACAAACATACTGCATCCCTTACACACACTGCAACACCTATAAACACAAAATACAGTCCCTATACACACACACTCTCTACAGCCCCATGACACACATATTACACCACAAACACATACATCTATTTACACACACTACATCACAAACATCCCACAATTTACAAACACATTCACAATACCATTTTATGCCCCTGTCCCACTTTGTCCTCTGGTATCCCACTTATAGAGACACCAAAAACAAGTCACCAACAATTTATTTCAGTGTAACTCTGTAATACTAAAATACAAAATTCCCATGACTCTTGTCTGTGTGTGCCTATCTGTGTCTTTATATGCCTATGGGTGTGTGCCTATCTGCTGTGCCTGTGTGTGCTTGTCTGTTGCTGTGTGCTCCTGTGTATTTTTGTCTGTATCTGTGTGTACCTGTTTGTGTGTACCTGTCTGTGAGCACCTGTCTGTGTTTTTGTATACCTCTCTGTGTGCCTGCGCATGCCTGTCTGTGCTTGTCTGTGCCTGTGTTTACCTGCCTGTGTGTGTCTATGTGTACCTGTCTGCACCTGTGTGTGCTTGTCTGTGTGTTCCAATTTGTTTTTACCTGTCTGTGGCTGTGTGCCTATCTGTGTATACCTGTCTGTATTTGTCTGTGCCTGTGTATTCTTCTGCATGTCTTTTGTGTTTGCACACCTTTGTTTGGGTGTGTGTATGTGTGTCTGTAAGTAACTTAGTATGCCAGGAGGCCTGTAGAGCGGTGGAATTGTGGAGGAGCACAGATTCGGTTTGAAGAGGGGTCAGGTGTTGGGCTTTAGGAAGGAGTCACCAAATTATTTTCTGTCTTAAGTTCCAGGTGTTTTTTGACCACAGCAAAGTCCCTGATTTAATGCACATTAATTTAAATGCCTTGTTTAGGAACACCAAACAGAGCATGCAACTTAGTTAGGAGACAACGCCCAGTGCGGATCCTCTCTTATGGAATTTCTCCATTGAGGTTTAAGCAGCATGAAGGTGGCCAAGGCAGCGTAATAAAGTCTGTCAATCTTGCATACACAACTCTCTCAAGGATCTTGGAGGCAAACGGCAGTAGCGATGTAGGGTGCAAATTGGATGGGGAGTTGGGGTCGAAGTTGGGCTTTTTCAGAATTGGCGCTATGGTTGCATGCTTGAAGGATGAAGGAAATGTGCCGGAGGAAAGGGAGAGATTGAAAACTTTAGTGAGAGATGGGCCCAAACATATTATTCTCCCCGGGTGAGATCATCAAGCCTGAGGAGATGTGCCCAATCAGATGATTCTGCCCTGGAGAGATCATCAACCCTGAGGAGATGTGCCCAATCAGATGATTCTCATAGAGAAGGACACGTGCAGGAATGGCAATTGCCGCCATCCCAAATCCATTGCTTCTCATAGAGAAGAATTTGACACAACCAGCATTTAGTATCCACATACTTTGAATCTTGACACTGCAGTAGAAGAGATGTAATAATTGAATCTATTTCAATCCAAATCTCATAGATAGCAGAAAGGAACTAAAAGGCGTTGAAACGTGTTTTCGTAGAAACGCAGCTGGTTTAATCTGCAAGACTCCAGGGGCAGTCTCTTCTCTATGCAGTGCTTTTGGGGCTAAGGCTGTCCCTTTAATACTTTCACCCCACATCTGTTTTCTATATTGCCGAGGCAAGAGCCAAATTGCTTATTTTCAACAACTACAATCAGTATCAGGCCAGCTATATAAGCTTTCCAAAAAAATGATATAATGACTGGAATTTAGACTCCACTCACATGGTATGTGCTGTAATCTTACTTAGCTCTTTTTATTTTCTGTTATATAAAGGGTAAAGTAATATTTTCTTAATTATTTATACAATAAAAACACAACTGAGCGCAGACACGATTCTGTCTCTGTACTGTCTACATTCTCAGAAAATGACATTTTTGTCTCATTATCTGTAATTATTGATGTCTATCACATTTATATAATACAAGTATGGTGGTCATGTAAGAATTCCCCTGGCATTTGAGTCTGCGCTATTGCTCCAAGTCGCAGTACCGGTAAGGACACAAGCAGGAGAATCGTCGAGGGTAAGCCAAAAGTTAGAGGGTGCCAGAAGTCAAGATAAACGAGGGTAATCCAAAGTCAGAGGATGCCATAAGTCAGGATACACGATGAGAAAGCTAAGGTCAGGAGCCAACTGGAGAACACTGGATCCCAAATACAAACACAGTAACCAGGGTCAATGAACTGACACTGCCCTCAGAGAGGCAGTGTTTTATACCTGGCTGATTAGGCATACTACACAGGTGGACCATAATATAATTGACAGGAGCAGTCACAGGTTAAGTCCAGCCCCCAGTGCTGGAGACATGGCAGGGCTAAGTTTCAGGCCACACCAGAAGTGAAGTGGATCAGAGGCAGGAACACAGGCTTAGAGCCATATAGCATCCAGGTTCAAATCCCCTATTAGGCACTTTTTGGGCGACCTCGTCTGGATGTCATGGTTAGAACTGTGACAATGAGTGAGTGAAAATTCATCCCTGGAGACTAGAAATTGGAGAGACTGGAGAGTATGTCATGGACAATGGTTAGGCTTGCCTAGTAGTGAAGGACTTGACATGTTTAGTCTGATTCATTAACATTGCATGCAGTGCATTTTTAGAAAGAATGCAATTGAAATACAAATATAAATGCAATTTAAAAATGTAGGATACATATAAAAAACAGTAATATAAAAAGAAGAAAAAATTCTGTGTGTTATATTTTTCTACTTCATTCTTGGGTCCTATACCAGGGGCCTAGGAGTCTGCTAGTTCTGCGCAGTATCTTATCTGTTCCTAGAACTGCACTCTTCTGGACAGCGATCTCAAATGTCCCACCTGGAATTTGTTGAAGCCATTCCCCCAACTTGGGAGTCACAGCCCAAGTGCTCCTATCACAACTGGGACTACTACTGCCTTCACTTTCCACATCCTTTCTAGCACTTGTTTGGTATTTGTCTACCTTCTCATGTTCCTTCTTCCTGATGTTATAGTCACTGGGTATATTACTGGTTTTATGACTTAAAATATTAAGCTTTAGAATAGAAGGATCTAGTTGTCATTAAAGTCATAATAATGGAGCATCTACGAACCAACAGGTTGTTAAATAGTTTCCTAGTTACATAGCTGAAAAGAGACATGCGTCCATCAAAATCAGCCTTTCTTACATCTGTTTTTGCTGTTGATAGAGCTTCACATTTTGCTACAGACTAGGAAATATCCATTATCAGCTTCAAAATGGCGGTCAGAACTCTCCTTGGAGCAATTACCTCACAAATTAAAAATTATATCCCTAAATATTATGTTTTTGCACGTATTCATCCAGTTGCTGTTTAAACATCTACACAGACTCTGATAAAATCACCTCTTAAGGCAGAGAATTCCACATCCTTTTTGTTCTTACTGTAAAAAATCCTTGACTTAGAATAAATCTCCTTTCTTCCAGTCTAAATATGTGACCTTGTGTCCTATGTATAGTCCTGTTTATGAATAGATTTCCACACAACAGATTGTATCGGCCACAAATATATTTGTATAATGTTATCACATCCCCTCTGAGGCGCCGTTTTTCTAAACAAAAGAGATTCAAGAGATCTGTTGAGGCTTTGCAATGAAGAATGTAGTAAAGAAAACGTGTAGAGGGCAGAAATGAGAAAATATGCATTTAGAAACGGAAAACAACACAGGTAGTGATATAATGGGATGAAAAGAAAAAAAAACAATAGTATGGAAGGTAATAAGAGCGCAGAGGCAAAACAGTTACAGTGCAGAGGAAAAGAATAGGACTTTACAGAATGGGAAGAGGGTAGTAAGGAGATAAAATGAGTGTCGAAAGTGAGATAATAGGTGCGTAGAATAACAAGCCAAGTGGAAAAAAGATTTAAAATGAGAAACGAGGCAAGTCGCACAAGGGAGCGAACAGGATTGTGAAAAATGAGGAACAGAGATAAAAAAGAGAAGGGACTAATATACTCGGAAAAAGACAGGAATTAAAAACACATAGAATGTAGAATAAGAATGGCTTCTGCCTAATCTATTATTAATGTATGGCTTAACGTTTTAGACTTACGTTTTTGTTAAAACCTTGTGGCTAGAATAGTTAATTAACAGGTGAAATTCCTGTGTCTGAAAATACGCTATGCTTTAAATACATATTCCTGAGGCCAGCATTAACACACTGAACGTAGGCGTAGATATAACCCTGCCAGTGACATTCGTTATGCAAACACAAATCTCATTTATTCAATGCTTCAAGGCTTAGCAAAATGTAAAATATGTGAAACTATAAGCTACGGTGAAAGTAAATGTAGTTTTTTTACAAATTAACTTCCTCCCTAGTGTTCGGCACTGATCCAGGCGCTATGTGTTACTTTATCAGATGACCTGTACAAGAATACTGACCCCTGTACCTGCGGAAACCTCAGCTTTATCTGTTAATCTAGGGGTTGGAACAGGAGCTCTGGACCTCTCTCACTCACCCATCCATTCAAGTCCATCAAAGTAGCAAGAAAAAAATCTGTCTTCGGCCCTTTTGCTAAATTACCAAGGACTTAATCCCGGAATGTTTGGAGGAGATAATTTCTGTAATTTTTTTATTTGTTTTGTTTATGGATAATTAATCATTTTTTAGTGTTTTTGAAAGTGTGGTTTTTTTTTTTTTAAACTTTTGGTACTGGCTCCAATCCTTATTTTTTCTTACCTAATAAAAAACAGTTACTCTGTTTGTACAAAGCCAGCTGTCTCTTCAAAACAAAAAACAAAAAAAACCCTATGCCGTTTTGAAATATTGTTCTGAAGCTCTATGCTGCCCTCCAGTGGACACAGATAACATAGTTAATTGCAATTTAATCTTAATTTGCTCATTATTTATGTTCACCAATGTAGTGTGTGTGTGTGTGTCTTTATATTTACCAGTATATTTTCCATTAAGTATGTTTCCACCCATACATTTCATAGCAATCGCACCCGCTCAACATATACTTGTTTTAATGTAAGGACCACTGCCTTCATTGCATATTGTGAATATAAAACAGGATCTGTCACACAGATTTACTTTATCTGTGAATATAGGTCCTTTGCAGTGTGTAGTGTTACCATGGCAACATCTAATAAAAGAGGACATCATGGGGAGCTGATTCTTAAGATGACTTCATCCCAACAGGGGGTTGGCCAGATGTTCCTTGCTGATCTGTGCTTATATTTCTGACACCTGGGAGGCTGGATTTTCAAAAAGGATAAGAATATAATGGACCAGGCGGTACTGCCCATTTTACTGGCAAGCTGACTTCTGCGATCTGTAGATTATTTGAAATAGTAAAAGTAGCAAAAGGTTATTTTACTCTCCGACACTAAGGGCAGACATTTTTTGGAACTCAGTATACTTTCAGTAGTGGTTTTAAACTAGAGAATTACCTTAATAAAAAAAATTTAAAAGCTCTTTGTGTGCCACCTATGCTTCATTCAGCCCATTTATCTGTAGAAGAATTAGCCCTTAATAATCCTTCAGGTTTTGCTAAGGAGATTTAAAAGGTTATAATATGCGCAATTGACTCGTGTTCTTTTTTTTTTTTAATAATGGCTCCCCTTTTTTATCTTGTAGTAATGGTGTATTAAATGAATGGATGCCCCATGGACACAATTTAAATCTGTGTTGCTGACAATGGTCTCTTTTTAATATTTTTGAATAAGCTTTATTAAATAATCAAAACTAAAGAACTTTCCAAATGATTTAGCTACAGAGGTCGCCATTAAAGTGCGCAAGAATCTTTGTAGATAAATCTTTTGAAAAGTTTTGTAACAGATTGTGATCTGTGATTGTGATTTGAAAAAAAAAAATATATAAAAATATTTAAATCAAGGCCAACTTTGGATAATTTCCATAACCCCCTGAATTCAATAATCTAGTGTTAAATAATTCCTTGGGAATTAGCACTCTTATTAAAAAGTTAAAAGTAATTTAACTCCTAAATAGCAAAGATTTGAGCAGAGAGACTACCGGGGCATGATCTCTACACCAAAACTGCTTCATGAAGCTAAAGTTGTTTTGATGATTACAGTCAGGGCCGTCTTTAACACGGGGAAAACGAGGCCGCTGCCCCGGGCCCAGTTACTCCTGGGGGGCCCAAAGCACCAGTTTGCCATCTATGCACAATTTAGTAGTAACTGCTTGTTCTTTTTTGTTTATTTGCATTTTTTCTACATCGGACACTTCTAGACACTGTTCCTGGGTAGTGATGTCCCGAACGGTTCGCCAAACGGTTCGCAAACGGTTCGCCATGAACGGTTCGCCACGGACTCATCATTGAGTAAACTTTGACCCTGTACCTCACAGTCAGCAGACACATTCCAGCCAATCAGCAGCTGACCCTCCCTCCCAAACCCTCCCACCTCCTGGACAGCATCCATTTTGAAGCTGCATTCTTAGTGAGCTGTCCAGGAGGTGGGAGGGACTGGGAGGGAGGGTCTGCTGCTGATTGGCTGGAATGTGTCTGCTGACTGTGAGGTACAGGGTCAAAGTTTACTCAATGATGAGTCCGCAGCGAACCGTTCGTGGCGAACCGTTCGCGAACCGTTCGGCGAACCGTTCGGGACATCACTATTCCTGGGTGGAAAGAATGACCAAGCTTCCTTCAGATTCAGGTAGAAAACCCTACATACTTATTAACCCTTAAAACACAGTGTTATTGTTTTACCTGAAGCTGAAGAAAGCAAGGTGAATTGTTAGCGCAGTACTTACCTAAGAGGTTTTTTGCCTTGACATGACAGGTGAATTTACAATCTGACGGCCATTGGAGTACTACTAAGAACCTTCAGTTATTTAAATATGCATAGGGATTTGGGATAGTGCGTGAGTAACTCTTTTCTTTTTTATTCTAGACACTGGGCAGAGTTACTGCCGTCATGAAGTGTCAATCTAACCCGCCATTACCTGTGACAGCTGTAGGGAATTGGTTCTGGAGACCGCGGGAACCACCATAGACCTTATTGCTGTACTTTCGCACATGCGCAAGAGTACAGTAGTGACTTCAGCTCTTGGTGCTGAAGTATAAGGAAAAATTGGTTAAAAAGTTGTTGAAGTACGAAGTGAGCGAGAGGCAAGTAGCCAAGGCCCTTACCCTGCCTCCCAATCTTAAAATGTAGCTTCCTTATAAGTAATATTTTAAAAAACTGGTAGAATCACATAGCTTCATATTGATCAATGTTTTGTTACAGACTAAAAAAATTTGAAGTTACTGTGTATGTAAGCAGGTTAGCGGTTACACTGTTGATACAATGTAATAATTTTGCATTTCACAGAACTTTACCTTTCCAAATAACTTTCCTTACAGGGATACTCCATACACCAAAACGACTTAATCTAAATGAAGTTATTATGGTTCTAGAAGGTCCCTAGAGGCACTCTTACCTCAAGGGGTAAACCGTTTTTGAACGGGTTACCCCTAAGTTGCTTCACAGCTCCCTACATCGGCATCAGACTTGGAAAAGGTATGTTTCTTTCTAAAGGTGCTTCCTGGGTCAGTGTTGCACAATGTGCAACACTGACATTTAGCCTCTCCACCCTTTGCATGGAGACTCTGAACTTTCCTTATCTAGATTTATTGATTCAATGCATCTGTATAAGGAGATGCTGATTGGTGTTTTGTTGCGCATGTGTAATAGTCTCTCAATGCTTTCCTATGGGAAAGCATTGAATCGACTGAGATCATCAAATTTGATGATCTCAGCCAATGAGGTGTAGACCGGCACCTTTATACTCACCTTTACTTCTCTAACAGGGCGGCCAAGGACCTAAACTTCACTTTTACAACTATAGTGTCAGGAATATGCTTGCATTGCTGATACTATAGTATTCCTTTTATTTATTCAAAAATGCTTCAATATGAAAATTATTTGAAAAATTGATTTTGTATATAATTGCATAATATACCCATGATCATCTTGGGTTTGATTTAAATTCCCATTAAATGTTGAGTGTGATTATATGTTGAGTGTTGAAATAGATTGTATGCCAGTTTATCCCATATAACATTTCTTTTTTAAATACATTTCTATATGCAGCACATTGTAGTTCTGGTTTGCAATATTTCCCATATAACATAATTTTTCAAGATGTATATTGTATAATGACCCCTTTTTTTCATTAATAGTGCATTAAACATCATCACGATTTATGGACACCAAGTCCAGTAACACATCATTTTTTGTAGCACTTCTAAAAACACGGCGTTGTCTTTAAACGAAAAAAATCCATGATGGTGGAAATGTTTCAAGTCTATATCTGGCTAATTAAAATCTTCATTAATAAGACCTTATATCCATCTTTTTTCCATTTGAATTATCAGTTGTCCATACAAGCAGGACAATAGATCTTACAATTGACCTCAAATGTCTATATCCCTCTCCAATGCTTTGATGAGGTCCTTACTGATTTGGGGAGTTGTAGATTACGTTTTAAACAAAGAACGCATAATCAATAAATTGTTGCCTATGGGACGTAAACTGCCTTGTGCTATCACTTGGCAGTGGTTTATAAAGAATGTTTAAGATAATAATGCAGCTTTGGTTATAAATCGTTTTTACTTCGTGTGAGAGGCAGGGATTTTATTTTATTTTTTTTAGGATAAATGTTAGCTTAGTTTTTGAGATTTAAATCTGCAAAAATGGTGAATAGGTCATTTTCTAACAGAATTGTACAAACAAGCCATTACCTAGATATTGCAATTTTTCCATATCTAACACTGGCAAATTATTGACATGGATTTGTCTCCACTCTGTTCCCCCTAATTGTATGGGAATTGATTATGTCACTACTTCTATTTCTAATATGTTTTGTCATTTAGCTGTCCCATTCATGTAATATTAAAGGAACACTCCAACATTAGGAATACAAGCATGTATTCCAACCACTATAGTGTCCTGTACATGTTTAGGTGATGGGCCCACCCTTGGAGTGCTTGAGAAAGGTAGTTTTCCTTACCTTACCTTCCCTCGTCACCCTGCTCTCTGCGACCACCCCTGCTCCTAGGCTGAGATCCTCATTCTTGATTATCTTAGCCAATCCAGTGCTTCCCCATACAGAACCATGGTCAGGCTTCTGTATGGCGAAGCATTGGATTTGACTCTGTTCTCAAAGACGAAGACAGCCACTAGAGGTGTGTTAACCCGTGAATGGTAGCAATGCAGTTTCTACAAAATGGCAATGCTTTACTTTGCAAGATTAAAACTACAGGGCCACTGTACCTAGACCACAACGTGCCTTTGGGGATTCTTTAACTTTTTGTTATTATTGTTGTTTTCTGTGTAACCACTAGAGAGGGAAGGTGTTTATTTTCTATTTCCTTTTAATCTACAACAGAATGAATTGATCCATCCAGAATTTACCTGTGGAATCGTATTCAAAGCTTTTCCCAATTCATTTACTTAGAGCAGTGTTTCCCAACCCAGTCCTCAAGGCACACCTACCAGTCCAGGATTTAGGGATTACAGGGTGTGTCTAAGGTGTTTTTACAAAGAAGAAAAAAAACACCTTAGACACAACTGGGTAATCCCTAAATCCTGGACTGGTAGGTGTGCCTTGAGGACTGGGTTGGGAAACACTGACTTAGAGGACACCTTTAGATCCTGAGCCTTCCTGACCCTCACCTAAAACAAACTCAGATCTGAAACCTCACTCAGTATGCTGCCATGACTCTAACAGATATATCTAACACCACGACCCCTTACCTTGTAAGGATCTAATATTTCATTAATTCTTTCATTTTATATTCATCTCCTTTGTAGTTTTTGCTATTCATTCCCAAGATCTTCCTAGGTTTTCTACTGTATATAGAGTAAATGGCAGTAGGTCCTGATGGTATGCAGTGGGTTTTAAGACTTGTTGAGTTGTAAGACATCTTTCCATGAAATGTGCTGGGTATTTTTAAAGAGCTTGCTGGGACTTTATATCATGATAACACTTTCATCATCACTCTAACACTTTTTGTTACATATTATTTCTATTTTCAATTAATTTCTGTACAACAAGAGAGAGCTAAACCACAGTGTCTATCTCCATCCACAGACACGTATCCCCAAAGGGTAGCATTGAATCATGTTCACAGTAAGTCCTGTTTTGCAGGTCATTACATTTTGAAGGCTGCTTTAAATCACCTGTGGCTGAACGAATCGCTCACTGTTTTATTTGAGATCCTCTCATTTGTCAGTTACGTTTTTGTTGATTCCACTTATTCTTAGATGTGTCTTATTTATATTAAAATAAAGCTAGCTATATCATTTGTAGGTGGTATATAAATATTACTCTATCCTGTTTTGATCAAGAACTTTATGTATTCCTGGATATCACATATTCTTGTAGCAAAATCAGTTAATGATGACTATGGAATATGGAGGTGGGATTAGTACAGGGGTTCCCAATTAATTTTTCCTGTGGAACCCTTTTTACATAGTGTACCAACACTGTGGAACCCCCCCCCCCCCCCAAAAAAAAAATAAATAAATAAAAAGGTAGTGCATTAGCACAAACCTTTTAATTAACAGAGCGTAATGTTTTGTTTTTTTTGCAGATAGCAAACTGATTGTAGTACTTAGGAGCAGGTGTGCTTCTGTGGGTAGAGTTGGTGTTTGTATATAATTTTAGCATTTGGATACAGGGGTGTGTTTGTTTGTTATGCTTGTATTTATGTGCAGTGGTGTGTTTGGATGTAGTGTTTTTAAATGCGAATGTACATTTGTGTGTAGTATTGGTGCTTAAGTGAAGAATGTGTTGTAGTGTTTGTATATAATTTATATAATATATAAGTCTCTCCGGAGTGTCTTTGTATGTCATGTTTGTGTTTGCATGTTGTGTTGATGTTTGATTGCTAGGATGTCTGCATATACACAGTTATACGTACACATTAACAAACAGAAACACACTTAGAAACACACTGACACATACACACACATTGTCACACAGATACACACACTAACACACAGATACACCCACTGACACCTACACATACACAGGTACGCACACAGTCAGATACACACACTAACACACAGATACACACAGTGATAAACAGGTACACACACTCAGGTACACACAGTGACACATGCACCTCTTGACACACATACACACACACACACACACACACGTCATGATGTTTATATTTGCAGTCACCCTCCTGTTAGGTTACCTTTATTCTGCAGAAGGGTGATTTGCTTAGAGTGCTGCTGGTTGAGGCTGGTGTGCAGCTTTGACTTCCACCAAGCATCCGTTTTCTGCAGGGCGATCTTAAATGTCCGCGGCGCCTGACCGGGTCCCTGTTTAGCAATATTGATCGGGTGGCTCTAAGTGCTTGGGCCACTCGATTGGCAAATTGCAGCAGAACCCCAATTTTGTTTGAACCCTAGGGTTCCACAGAACACCAATAGGGAAACACTGTACTAGTAGATGCTCACATTGTGCTCTTGTGCTCTTCCATGATGTTTCAAGATGCAGTTACAATCTAGAAAATAAATGTATAATATATATTCTTAGCCTGCTATACTGAGTTCATTAGATAAATTTACAGTTTTTGTGCAGACACATATTCTTCTTGTGTCCCCCGTGTGAAGTGTAGTAACTGCAATAAAGGAACACTATAGGGTCAGTAATGCAAACATGTTTTCCTCACTCTATAGTGTTAAAAACACATTTTAGCTTTACCTTGAATAAGGAGAAAACTCCCCTTTATTCCAGTGTCGAGCAGGTTTGCCAGTGCTGGCCCTTGCACTGATCCGCCTCCTTGGCTGACATCATCAGATTTGACTATCTCAACCATAGGAAAGCATTGGATTGGCTGAGATCATCAATTCTGATAATCTTAGCTAAACAGACAGGGGGAAAAGCCAAACGCCACCCTGGCCAATCAGCATCTCCTTACAGATATACATTGAACCAATGCATCTCAAAGGGGAAAGTTCAGTGGCTCCATGAACAATGTGCAGCACTGACACAGGAAGCACCTCTAATGACCGTCTGAGTGATTGCCACTATAGGTGTTACTAGGCAGCAAAGTAAACACTGCATTTTCTCTGAAAAGGCAATGTTTACATGAAAAGCTTTGTTCTGGTGACTATAGTGTCTCTTTAAGAAACTTCCTTTTACCAACCATATAGAGGATAACCAGTGGCATTCTAAGGGGGAGGCGGGGAGAGGGGGGTGATCCATGACCAGGGCGGCCTTAGGATGTGTGAGCTGTGCATCAGGGACAGGTTACCATGGCAGCCGCACAGCTCACACACGCAGGGACAGCCAGCTGCAGAACTTTAAAACCGCCACTTCTAAAATAAATGAGGTGGAGTTAATCAGCAGCAGGAGTGGAGCCAAACCAGCAGCAGGGGTGGAGCTAAACATCCTGCTGCTGTTACTGCTGCACATCAAGGGGAAGCAGGATGGAGTCCCTGCTTCCCCAAAAACTACACAGCATGGACTGAATCCATTCCTCCTCCAGCCTAAGCTGTGTGTGTGTGAGAGACTGTCTGCCTGCAACTGTGTCTGTGTGACTGTCTGCCTGTGACTATGTGTGTGTGACTGTCTTCCTGTGACTATGTGTATGTGTGACTGCCTGTAACTGTGTGTGTATGTGTGTGTGTGACTGTCTGCCTGTGACTGTGTTTGTGTGACTGCCTGCAGTGGCGTACTAAGGGGATGCGGGGGGTCGGTCTTGGGATGTGTGAGCTGTGCGGCAGGGACAGGTTGCCATGGCAGCTGCAGAACTTTAAAACCGCTACATCTAAAACAAACGGGGAGTAGCGGGGGCATAGCCAAACACGGCCTCCACCTGCTGCTGTTACTTCTGCACATCGAGGGGAAGCAGGATGGAGTCCCAACAGCTACACATCAAGGACTGAATCCACTCCTCCTCCAGCCCAACCTGACTGTAATTAAGAGAGAGAGTGAGTGAGTGTGTGTGTGATGACTATCTCCCTGTAACTGTGTGTGTGTGTGACTGTCTGCCTTTGACTGTATGTGTGTGTGTGGTGTATTAGTGCCTCCCTGTAACTGTGTGTGCGTGTGCGTGTGTGTGTGTCTGTCTTCATGTGACTGTGCGTATGTGTGACTGCCTGTAACTGTGTGTGTGTGTGTGTGTGAGAGAGACTGTCTTCCTGTGACTGTGTGTGTGTGACTGTCTGCCTGTACCTGTGTGTGTGTGTGTGTGTGACTGCCTGTAACAGTGTGTGCGTGACTGTCTGCCTGTGACTGTGTGTGTGTGTGTGTGTGACTGCTGCCTGTAACTGTGTGTGTGTATGTGTGAGACTGTCTCCCTGTAACTGTGTGTGTGTGTGTGTGTGATACTGTCTGCCTGTGTGTGTGTGTGAGACTGTCTCCCTGTATGTGTGTTTGTGTGTGTGTGTGTGTTGTGTATTACTGCCTGCCTGTAACTGTGTGTGTGTGTCTGTCTTCCTGTGACTGTGTGTATGTGTGACTGCCTATAGCTGTGTGTGACTGTCTGCGACTGTCTGCCTGTAGCTGTGTGTGTGACTGTGTGCAAGTGACTATGTGCCTGGGACAGGACTCTGAAGACTGTTGCTAATATTGTTGTGTAAAAAAATTAATCCTATTGTAAAGGGCTGAGCAGGGGCTTTAGAGGAAGAGGTTTATGGAAGGGGTGTGTAGGGGTTTGTAGAAGGGGGACAGGGATTTTGTTTAAAGGGGCTGAGCAGGGGATTTGTGGAAGTGGGGTGCAGTAGTTTTGTAGAACGGGGGCAGGATATGAGTTTTGTAGATCGGCGGGCAGGAGAGAGGTTTTGTAGAAGGGGGCACGACTGGGTTTTATCAAAATTTACACATTTGTGCAAATTTTAAAAAGGAAAACATTAAACATTAAAAATATTGCGGGTGTTTTTTTCCTTTTTAAAGTGGGGGAGGGGAATGTCAAACACAGGATCCGCCCCCAGGTGCCAAATGCTCTAAGTACGCCAGTGAGTATAACATATTCATGATCTTGTAGAGCTTCTGCATGTGGTGCTAGGAAGATACATCCTCACTCTTTAGGGCCCTCATTGTCTTTCAATGCCTTTCCATGTTGAGTGCAGTAAGAGTGCTTATGGTCTTCTTGTGTCTTCCCTTGCTGAAACCAAATGTTTAATGGGCAGATTCTATTTTAAATTCGCACAACAAAGTGTGCAAAATAAATCATTGCATTATTTTCTGTAATACATGGTTTGACGCCTCCATGCAGCAGGGTTTCTTAACTGAAGGCAGCGCTGGGACATACATGTCCAGGTTTATTCGAAATCAGTAGGAGTAAAGCTCATGAACCTTTGGCCTAATTTTTCATGATATTTCCCTCCTCAATGGCATTACATTTCCATAATGCACAGTTCACCATATTGTCTTCTTGTGTCTCCCTGTGTCATCCCAAGTAAAGGGCAGTAGTTACAGGCAATGTCTTCTTCTCTTCTTAGTTGTTGAATGATATTGATAAATTCCTTATCTTCTTGCGCCCCCCAATGCTGAGTGTAGTAAATATGATGTCACAGGGTTTTTCTCTCTTGTATAGTATGTTATTTAGACTATATTCTATGCATTCTTTAATTGCATTGTGACACTTATTAATATCTTATATATTCTACATTTATTGTTCTTCCCCTTCACTCATGTTCTTCGGGAGTCCTACCAGATAACGCAATTTAATTTTCCTCTTATTCCAATACAGATGGATCATACAGTAGGTTACTCTAATCTTCCAAATAAAGTATATGGTTGACATTGCTGAACTTTTCTACTACGGGGTCTCAAGTTCTGACCTTTCCTATCCATGATCGTAGATACAAAGTGAATGCATCAAGCTCATTTAGATTCTACCAGTGAATGAAGTGCATTCATTTGCATTCAACTCTCCGCTTAAAAGCCCAAAGCACAAACACTGACACTGTCTGGATTTATCGTTCCATCTCAATTCAGCAAACACTTCCTGTCCTCTCCTATTAAGTATATGACTTTCTGCCATACACTTGCTGGTCACATCACTCATTCTTTAATCCATTCTGGCACACAGTCTTTTCTCTTTATAATGCTTATAAAGAAAGTACAGTTTACAGAAGGCCACTCAAACTGTTACCTGTAGCTGTATGCTTATCTTACTCCAAACAGATGGGCTTCTGGAATTTGGTTGAAAAAGAGACCAGCTTTCTTTAAAGGGACATTTCATAGACAGATAATACTTACTATAAAATATATATATATATATATATATATATATTTTATAATATTCAGCTTCCAACATGGGATTCTGCCCACTAGGAAACAGGCTGAAGCAATCATATTTATTTATTATTTGGAATTGGTGCAAATCTTGGCATGCCATATCCCATAAACCTTTATTTAACTGTTACTGCTGATACCAACATTCACTCAAATAATAATAATAATAATAATGAAAACAAACATACATTTCCCACATGAGAGAATGCCAATTTCACAGAACTCTGGGTGATATCCCACACAGCACTCCATCCTCTAAAAATGTTCTGCTGGGGGCATGGCTAGCCAAGCTACAGAGCGGTCGAGGTTTTACTGAGCTCCCGCTCCAGAAGTGCAAAACTGCCTATTTTGCCACAAAAGAGAGCAAACTTTAACGTTGCCAACACCTGAGGGACCCCCCAAGAGAGAGCTGGGGCGCAAACACAGATATCCGACTGTCCTTCACCAGACCACCGCCGCAGGCCCGACTAAATATGGCGCCCGTGGAAACACGCAGCTCCAGCGACTCAGAGCGATCACTGGAGGAAGAGACATCCCAAGCACCCAATTCCAGCAGCGGGATATACCAGAGGTCTGAATCAGACTCAGACAAATCCCCCTCCACCAAGGGAGATATTAAAAACCTCCTGCGGGACCTGAGGGAGGTATGGAAAGCCGACCTCACTGGAGTACAGGAGGAGGTCGGAGGCCTGAACCGCCGTGTGAGAGAAGTGGCGTGCAGGGAAGTGGAGAGGGGAAAGAGGCTGGACGATACCAGCTCCCATCTAAATACACTCACCCAGCAAGTACAGCGCCTCTCCCGCACAGTTACCTCCCTAGAGGCACGGCACCGACGAAAAAACATCAGGATCCGTGGGGCCCCAGAGTCAATAGGCCAAGAAGCCCTGATCAGCTTTACCCACGAGGTCCTGAGAGAACTCGGAGTTCAGACGGATGCTGAGCGACCGCCAATAGTGACAGCCTTCAGGGTCCGGAAGGCCCCCACAGCACCTGCGGACGCACCCCGGGACATCATAGCCACCACCAGAGACACCAACGTGAAGTCCTCTATAATGGCACGGTCCAGACAAAGACCAAGTCTGCTCATAGCCAACACGAAAATCACAGTATAGGACGACTTACCTTTTGCAGTCTTACTCGAACGGCGTAGGTTCGCACCCACCACCCGGATCCTTCGAGACAAAGGCATTAGATACCGAAGGGGACTTTCGGGAACACTGGTGGTACCACATGGGGACACAGTACATGTACTTTTGGCCTCCGAGGACCACACGGAGTTCCTGAGAGGCCTTGATCTGCCGGCACCACCTCCAGCGACACGGCAAGCAGCGGCACCCCAGTTGACCGCGAACCCCACAAGGGAAAAAGAAGCTAGCCGGAGATGCACAATCAATAGAGCGGAAAGACCCTCCATAGGACTCTCCAACCCAGGGGTAACCTAGCCGTGATGGCAGGGAGGGGAGACCAACTACCGCCCACAAGGGCACACCCAGGACTGATCTCTTGGACTTCCATGCGGCAAATCCTTACCTGCACTAACTGAAGGCTAAACGAGTGCTCCTAATTGCTGATGTATTCTATTCTTTATTTTTATGTTAATGTTATAAATCCTATTATTTGCAGTTGGCATTGCAACACCCCCAGTCCTAAGCAGCCTTTATCAGGAGATTTCTATATAACCAAAACTACCTTATGATGAGTACCATATTCCTGGACAAGGGACAAAGCAGGGTTAAAATCTTGCAATTATAATTTATCAGTGGAAACACTCCAATTTTTAGTTTTTAACAATAGGGCCGAATTTCGGAAGTGCTGAAGTGCTTTGGATTTCTGAAAAGTGGCAAAACAAGAGAGGGAGGGAAAATTGCATGAATGATGACAGGAATCTAGACCAATAAGCTAATTCCTGGCACTGGGAGCCTTATAGATGTGTAAGTGGTCGTGGTGGCAGTCCAGGCACCTAACCCTACCCCTAACTCTAATGGTTAGGGCTAGACCAAAGGTTAGGGGTAGGAGTTAGGGAGCCATACAGCTGTGTAAGTGGTTGTGGTGGCAAGAGATGGATGCTTACAAATGTCCGAATTGCCGAAGTCCTGAATTTTAGAAGTGCCAAACCGAACTGAAGTGCTAAAGTCCCGAATTGGCGAAGTTCTAAATTTCAGAGGTGCCGCATTTCGGAAGTGCTGAGTTTTGGAAGTGCCGAACCGAAGTGCAGAATTGCCCATGCACATTCCTAGTGTGTGTATGTAGCAGATGCAGTGTTTGTATAGTGAATGCAAGAAGTGTGTGAGGAAAGTGAATGCAGTATATGTTGATGAAAAGTGTGTATGCATATTGAATGCAGTGCATGTGTTTGTGTAGTGAATGCAGTGTATATAGTAAATGTAGTGTCTGTGTTTGTGTAGTGGGTGCAGTGTCTGTGTAATGGATGCAGTGTGTATTTTTACGTAGTGACTGTGACCTTGACACTCATCAGGACCCGGCCTCCTTCCTTTCGACTGATGTACAGTCTTTGGATGCTGGATTTCGGGTGGACTCCTCCATTCATAGTGAGTAGTTTCAGGGTCTTGACATTTATAGTAACCAGTTCTTCTCTTGGCCAGGTTCTTTTCCAGCTGTATACCTGATGACTGGTAGGGCTTATGTATTGATGGCTTGGATCTTATTCTTGCCATTGAGCAGGGAATTTATGACCTGTCTGACTCTCTGGAGGTACTTAGATGTTGCTATCCTCCTTGCCTATTCCTCATGTATTTGTGGTGTCCCCAGGTACTTGTAGCTGTTCTCTATATCTTCTATTTGGCCTTCTGGTACTTGAACACTTTCTGTCCTGATCATCGTCCCTCTTTTTGCTATCATCCGCCCACACTTATCTAGTTTGAATGGCATTCCGATGTACTTGCAATATATCTTAGTTAGGTGGATCAATGAGGCAATGTCCTGCTCATTCTTGGTATATAGCTTGAATTTCATATATGTAGAGTAGGTGGTTGATGGTAGCTCCACTCTTGTATCTGTATCCATATTCACTCTTTTTGATGATCTGACTAAGGGGGCTGAGGTCTATGCAGAACAGCAGTGAAAATAGCACATCACCTTGGTATATGCCACATTTGAGGTTTACTTTTGTTATTGTCCTGGAATTGGCTTCTAGAGTTGTTTTCCACTTGACCATTGAGTTCTTGAAGAAGGTTTTTATTGCCTTGTTGACCTTGTAAAGAGCCAAGCCTTCCAGTATCCATGTGTGTGGCATTGTGTCACAGACTTTCTTGTAGTCAATTCAGACTGTGCACATATTGGTCTGTCTCTTCTTAGAATCCTGCATGACTGCGTGGCCTACCAGTAGTTGCTGCTTTGATCCTCTGGTGTTGTTTCCAATCCCCTTCTGAGTATTGCTCATGTACTGACTCAAATGTGCATCGATCTTGAAAGCTATGATATGCTTGACAGGACCTTCCATGTTGAGGGGAGCCAGGTGATTGGTCAGTAGTTAGCTGGTGCTGTTCCCTTGTGAGGGTCCATCATGATCAGTGTTGTTCTGCTTTACGTTAGCCAATCAGGGTGGGAGTCTGTTGCTAGTAGCTGGTTATTTGTGCTGCTAGGCATTCATGTACCACTATTAACTTCTTTATCCAGTAGGTGTGGATCATGTCAGGTCCTGGGACTGACCAACTTTTCATGTGGGCTCCCCTTTGCTGGAAATGCCTCACTGTGATTGTGACTCATTCCTGTTCTGGCAGCATGCAGTGGTCTGCTTTCAGGTCTAGTAGCCACTGGGTCTTGGTGTTATGTGATGATTCTTACTCCCAGTACTGTTCACTGTCAGCTCTGGGTGGGTCTTGGGAGGAGACGCAGTGGTTACCCAGTAGCTGCGCATACACCTTGAATGGTTCTTTGGTAAATAGTGCATAGATTCTCTTGTCTCTGCTTCTCTGGTGTATCTGCTCAGTCTGGTTGCCAGTGCTGTCAGTCTTTGCTTAGCTGTTTCCAGTGCCTCTGGTATGGGCACATCCTTGTAATTCCGCAGCATCCAGGATCTATCCTTGATCTCTCCACCCCTGTGAATTTAATCCAGCTTGCTAACTTCTTTCCGTGTGGTTTTTATCTTGGCTTCCAGTCGTAGTCTCCATGGTGGGCATCACTTCTCTTTGAGCCTGATCTTGTAGTCAAGCAGCTGGAGGACCACTAATGCTGTGTTATATGGGGTCTCTGTGATGGTGTAGGTTGGGATTGTGGACAGTGCCTCATTAACTGCAGATAGGATTCTGTCTAGTGGCAGTTTTCCAGATATCCCACCAGACAGCATGCTAGTTGCAGTTAATATATACATATACACACATACACACATATGCAAGAGTTTTAGGTTTGCGATTGGATCCGTTAAAGCGAGGGTGCATGTTTGTTTGGGGTGGCTGCTTATTGTGTTACCTTTGTGAGGTTCGGCTACTTGTGATGTTGCTTGTTTCTGGGAATGCTGCTTGTGGGGTTATTTTTGTGTGTGCGCGGATGCTACTTATGTAGTTGTGTATGTGGGGAAAGCTGCATGAAGGGTTGCGTGTGTGTGGGGAGATAATGCTTGTTTGGTTGTGGGTTGTGTTTGGATGGAGCTGTTTGCGGTGTATTATGTGTGTGAGCATGTAAATAGTGGCTGCTTGTGGTTGTAGTGTGTGTATTTAGAGGGGAGGGCATTTTTTTCAAATGAGGTTAAGTTTAAAGAAACACTCTAACATAGAGTGTTAAAATGTTCCCCTTCATACTTAGATTCTTCCCTTCCCAAAAGTAGAATAACTTGTCATATGACCCTTGCCGCACCCGTCTTGCTGCGGCTTCCAATCCTTCCAGCTGAGATCATCAATGACGATGATCTCAGCGAGTGCAATGCTTCCTCATAAGGAAGCATTATAGAGCTACTGAGCATGTGTGGCAATCGATGTTCTGCGCCAATTATTATCTCTTTATAGAGATACATTAGCTCAATGCATCTCTATGGAGAGTGTTTATTGTCTCCATGCAGAGCAGCAGGAAGCATCTCAGACTAACATTGTCTAGAGTTGTCCATGGGAAGTAATAAAAACACATTTTTTCCCTCAGAAGTGGCAGTGTTTACACTGCTCAGCCTGCAGGCAGGGCGACCAGCAGGGGATGACAACCATGACTTGGTAATTATAAGGCATTTGATTTGATTAAGCTAGTTACTTGCTGTTGATTGCTGGTTAATTAGCTATTGTTTGCAAATAAGCAGAGGCCTACCCAGGTGTTAATCATTCCTAGTGGGCGGTGATTTTAGGAGTTATATAAGGCCTGGTTCCATTAGCTTGTCTAATATAGCTTAGTGCTACTTCCAAGTGCTGTTTCTAAGTGTGTCGTTGGAGATATTCTGGAAATAACCTGGAGGTAATCTGAGGTATTCAGGAGGATAAATACAAAAGTTAAGATTTGTTCGATTTATATTATTCTTATAATTGGAATGGCAGGTTTAGTTCAGTGTAACAATTGCTATGCATTTGTTTCACGTTCCACTTTTTGGAGGTTTGGTTGTTGTCTAATCTGTAGACAGTTCTCTATCTTGCGGCAGGAGATTGTATTTTTGAAGTCTGAGATTTGTAAATTATCTGGTGAAGAAACTCAGACTGGAACTGCTGCAAAGCCACTGCCGCAGAGACATGCTAGGAAAGGCAGATGGATTACTGTAGGATCTGGTAGACTTAGAGTTGTGGATAAAAGGCATTTTGCACAGTCTGTTGCTCTTCATAATTCATTTTCTGCACTTTCAGAGTGTAATGGTGTTGTGGAGAGAGGCACTGAGGCTAGTGGTGTTGTGGAGAGAGGCACTGAGATTAGTGGTGTTGTGGAGAGAGGCACTGAGACTAGTGGTGTTGTAGAGAGAGGCACTGAGGCTAGTGGTGTTGTAGAGAGAGGCACTGAGGCTAGTGGTGTTGTGGAGAGAGGCACTGAAGCTAGTGGTGTTGTGGAGAGAGGCACTGAGGCTAGTGGTGTTGTGGAGAGAGGCACTGAGGCTAGTGGTGTTGTGGAGAGAGGCACTGAGGCTAGTGGTGTTGTGGAGAGAGGCACTGAGACTAGTGGTGTTGTGGAGACCGGCTTGGAGAGTATGGTGAAGCCTAATAGAAAGCAGTTGTTGTTGGGTGATTCCATTATAAGAGGTGTGGAGATGGACAATGGTGGTCTTGTGAGGTGTCTTCCCGGAGCTACTGCTCACAGAGACAGGAGACATATCTGTAATATTGTTAAGCAAGCAAAGCAGGAAGGGGAATTGGATGTACTTGTCCATCTAGGGACAAATGACTTGGCTTGCAATGAGGTTTCAGAGGTTAAGGAAGTTTTTAGTGTTTTTGCCAATGATATACGGCAGGTTGCTTCCACACTGTCATTCTCTGAAGTTCTGCCTGTGCATAACACTCAGAACGACAGGCGGATGCGTATTAGGGACTTTAATTTAAGGGAACAAATGTTCTCAGTGAGCAGTTCAGAGGTTTTGCTAGGATGTATTTAAACTAGGAGGGGGGGGGCAAAAGGGTGATAAAACATCAATCCAATTGTCCCCCAAAACAAGGACAGAAGGTGCCTGTAGCAAGTGTGTTAAAAAATGATAAGCTTAGAGTCATGTCTACAAATGCTCGCAGTTTAGGGAATAAGATCCATGAACTTGTGGCAATAATGGCAACTGATAGTGTAGATTTAGTCGCTGTTACTGAGACATGGTACAATGAGAAAAATGACTGGGACATAGCAATACCAGGGTACTCTTTATATAGGAAAGATAGGGAAGGCAAGAAAGGGGGAGGGGTGGCCTTGTATGTGAAGGATAGCATAAAATCTAGCCTAATAAAAGTTAGTGAGGCAAACATAGAGTCCGTTTGGGTTACGTTAGAATTTGGTAATCACACAGTAACTCGTGTAGGTGTGATTTATAGGCCCCCAGGACAAATTGAAGAGTTAGATAATCTACTAGTTGAGGAAATAGCTAAAATGACAATGAAGGGGGAAGTTATCATCATGGGTGACTTTAATCTTCCTGATGTAAATTGGAAAACAAAATTAGCTACTTGTGCCAGGAGCACACATATTCTAAACTCCCTACTGGGAGTTGTCTCTAAAGCAAGTTGTTGAGGAGCCAACTCGTAAAGAGGCCATACTAGATTTAGTGTTAACAAATGGAGATTTGGTATCAGATGTTACTGTAGGTGAAAGTTTAGGATCCAGTGATCATCAGTCAGTGTGGTTTAATATAAGAACAGTGACTGAGTCACACCACACAAAAACAAAAGTTTTAGACTTTAGAAAAACAGACTTTTCTAAAATTAGAATATGGGTAGAGGAGTCATTATCAGACTGGAGCAATTTAAATGGAGTCCAAGAAAATGGGATTATTTAAAAGTTGCACTATTGAAGGCAACAGAAAATTGCATTAGGCTTGTCAGTAAAAGCAAAAAATTCAAGAAACCACTGTGGTACTCCGCAGATGTGGCCAAAATAGTTAAAAACAAAAAGTTAGCATTTAGGAATTATAAAAAAACCCAGAGTGAGGAAGACAAAATGATCTATAAGATTAGGCAGAAAGAGGCTAAGCAAGTTATAAGAGCTTCCAAATCACACACAGAAGAGAAAATAGCACAGTCAGTAAAAAAGGGGGATAAAACATTTTTAGATACATAAATGAGAAAAGAAAAGTAAAACAAGGATTAGTTAGATTAAAAACAAAAGAAGGAAGGTATGTAGAAGAGGATAAAGGTCAGGCTGACTGCCTCAATGAATATTTTTGTTCTGTATTTACAGTAGAAAATGAAGGAAAGGGACCTCAGTTGAGAAAAAGGATAAATGAGTCATTTATTACACGTGAGTTTACAGAGGAAGAGGTTCTATTTCAACTGTCAAAAGTAAAGACAAATAAGTCAATGGGACCTGATGGAATACACCCAAAGCTATTAAAAGAGCTTAGTGGTGTACTAGCAAAACCATTAACAGATTTATTTAACCAATCATTGTTAACAGGAGTAGTCCCAGAAGATTGGAAGTTAGCGAATGTTGTGCCCATTTACAAGAAAGGTAATAGGGAGGAGTCGGGCAACTATAGGCCAGTAAGCCTTACTTCAGTAGTGGGGAAAGTGATGGAAACCATGTTAAAGGATAGGATTGATGAACATCTAAAAACACATGGATTTCAAGATCAGAGACAACATGGGTTTACTTCAGGGAGATCATGCCAAACTAATCTTATTGATTTTTTTGATTGGGTAACTAAAATTATAGATCAGGGTGGTGCAGTAGACATTGCTTACCTAGATTTCAGTAAGGCTTTTGACACTGTTGCACATAGAAGGCTTATCAATAAACTGCAATCTTTAAGTTTGGATTCCAATATTGTTGAATGGGTAAGGCAGTGGCTGAGTGACAGGCAACAGAGGGTTGTAGTTAATGGAATATATTCGAAGCTTGGACTTGTCACCAGTGGGGTACCTCAGGGATCTGTACTTGGACCCATTCTCTTTAATATTTTTATTAGTGATATTGCAGAAGGTCTTGATGGTAAGGTATGTCTTTTTGCTGATGATACTAAGATATGTAACAGGGTTGATGTTCCAGGAGGGATAAGCCAAATGACAAATGATTTAGGTAAACTAGAAAAATGGTCAGAATTGTGGCAACTGACATTTAATGTGGATAAGTGCAAGATAATGCATCTTGGACGTAAAAACCCAAGGGCAGAGTACAGAATATTTGATAGAGTCCTAACCTCAACATATGAGGAAAGGGATTTAGGGGTGATTATTTCTGATGACTTAAAGGTAGGCAGACAATGTAATAGAGCAGCAGGAAATGCTAGCAGAATGCTTGGTTGTATAGGGAGAGGTATTAGCAGTAGAAAGAGGGAAGTGCTCATGCCATTGTACAGAACACTGGTGAGACCTCACTTGGAGTATTGTACACAGTACTGGAGACCGTATCTTCAGAAGGATATTGATACCTTAGAGAGGGTTCAGAGAAGGGCTACTAAACTGGTTCATGGATTGCGGGATAAAACTTACCAGGAAAGGTTAAAGGATCTTAACATGTATAGCTTGGAGGAAAGACGAGACAGGGGGGATATGATAGAAACATTTAAATATATAAAGGGAATCAACACAGTAAAGGAGGAGACTATATTTAAAAGAAGAAAAACTACCACAACAAGAGGACATAGTCTTAAATTAGAGGGACAAAGGTTTAAAAATAATATCAGGAAGTATTACTTTACTGAGAGGGTAGTGGATGCATGGAATAGCCTTCCAGCTGAAGTGGTAGAGGTTAACACAGTAAAGGAGTTTAAGCATGAGTGGGATAGGCATAAGGCTATCCTAACTATAAGATAAGACTAGGGACTAATGAAAGTATTTAGAAAATTGGGCAGACTAGATGGGCCGAATGGTTCTTATCTGCCGTCACATTCTATGTTTCTATGTTTCTATGACGGTTGTCACGGGCCCGGCGGTCCTGGGGGGCCTGGAATGCTTTGGCAGTCCAGGGCCCCAGAATCACTCTATACACATATATAGATGATCGCTATATACATTTGCAGCTGCGGGCCCCCCCCCGGCTTCCTGTGTTTGCAGAGGGGGCCCAGCGGACTGCAGGAGCACTTTACAGATCTTCCCTCTCTCTAACTCCCGCGAGACATGCGGCCGTTAGAGCGTTGCCACAGGTTATCATGGCAATGCTCCGCGCGCACACCACATCTTGCAGGAGTTAGAGAGAGGGAAGATCTGTAAAGTGCTCCTGCAGTCCGCTGGGCCCCCTCTGCAAACACAGGGAGCCGGGGGCCCCACCATGCCACCTGAGCACCAGGGATCATGGAATCTTCCCCCCTCCCGGAACCATGAAGAAACAGGGAGGGGGGAATAACTTTCATTATATTACATGCATACACTAGTAAACACACACACACGCTGCATTCATTACACTAACAAACACTGCATTAACTACACTGACACACACTCTGCATTCATTACACTAACACACACTGCATTCACTACACTAACACACACTGCATTCACAACACTGACACACACACGGCATTAACTACACTAAGACACACTGCATTCACTACACTGACACACACACTTCATTCACTGCACTAACACACACTCTGCATTTATTACACTAAAACACACACTGCATTCACTACACTAACACACACTCTGCATTCATTACACTGACACACACTCTGCATTCACTACACTAACACACACTCTCCATTCATTACACTAACACACACTCAGCATTCACTACACTAACACACACTCTTCATTCATTACACTAACACACACACTGCATTCACTGCACTAACACACACTCTGCATTCATTACATTAACACACACACTGCATTCACCACACTAACACACATTCTTCATTCATTACACTGACACACACACTGCATTCATTACACTAACACAGACACTGCCTTCACTACACTAACACACACTCTCCATTCATTACACTAACACACACTCAGCATTCACTACACTAGCACACACTCTTCATTCATTACACTAACATGCACTGCATTCACTGCACTAACACACACTCTGCATTTATTACACTGACACACACACTGCATTCATTACACTAACACACACTCTGCATTCATCACACTAACACACACTGCATTCACTACACTAACAAACACTCTGCATTAATTACACTAACACACACACTGCATTCACTGCACTAACATATACTCTGCATTCATTACACTAACACACACTGCATTCATTACACTAACACACACACTGCATTCACTGCACTAACAAACACACTGCATTCATTACACTGACACACACTCTGCATTCACTACACTGACACACACACTGCATTCACTGCACTAACACACACTGCATTCATTACACTAACACACACACTGCATTCACTGCACTAACAAACACACTGCATTCATTACACTGACACACACTCTGCATTCATTACACTGACATACACTCTGCATTCACTACACTGACACGCACTCTGCATTCACTACACTAACACACACTCTGCATTCACTACATTAACACACACACTGCATTCCCTACACTAACACACACTACACTAACACACACTGCATTCACTACACTAACACAATGCTTCCATTACACTGACATACACTCTGCATTATTTATACACACAGCATCCACTACACAAACATCCTGCATTCACAGTACACACACTACAACCACCACACATTCAAACACTCTGCATTCACTATACAGAGACACTGTGTCTAATACACACACTACTACATCCATTACAGACACGGCATCCACTAAACACATTGCATCTAGTCCACACAAACACTACATCCACTACGCAAACACACACTACATCACTGTACACACACTACATCCACTACTCAAACACGCTCTGCGTTCACTATACACACTGCATCCGCTACACAAACACACACTCTGCATTCACTGCACAAACAGTATCTAATACACACAAACACTACATCCATTACACACATTCTAATTCACTTCCACTATACACACCACATTCAGTCGTGCATCATTGACAGCTGACTAGGTAGGAATCCTGTGTGCGGACTCATGAGCGGGCTGGGGGGTGGAGGGAGGGGCGCCCAGACCTTGTGATTTGTTAGGGGCCCCAAAATTTCTGATGGCAGCCCTGCCTGCAGGGACAGTCTCTTTACACCCGAACAATAACATTAAGCTGTTGTGTTCTGGTGCTTAGATTGTCCTTTCAAAGCAGCAGGACAAACAGACACTATATATAGATTAGAAATAGAGCTCTAATCAAGCTAATATATCTGTGTATTTCTGTCATATCAAGTCATGTAACAGCCTTCAGCTTTCTAATTGTAATGGATTCACTTGTCATAATGTGGGGGTTTAATTGTCCTATTAACAGTGCAGCAGAAGAGGGGAGGTCTATTGCTACAAAACAGTTAGATAAATAAAGGCTATGGAACCCATAGACATGGCACCGTAATCACCCATAACTGTAGTGTTTATGGTACTTAAAGCACATCTTTAACCCCTTAAGGACACATGACATGTGTGACATGTCATGATTCCCTTTTATTCCAGAAGTTTAGGCCTTAAGGGGTTAAAGGGACACTCTAGGCACCCAGACCACTTCTGCCCATTGGAGTGGTCTGGGTGCCAACTCCCACTACCCTTAACCCTGCAAGTGTAATTAGTGCAGTTTTTCATAAACTGTACTAATTGCCTAACAGGGTTAAGTCCTCCTCTAGTGGCTGTCTATGAGACAGCCACTAGAAGAGCTTCCGGGTTCTTAAAACATTTTTAGTGTTTTAAGAGATGCTGGACGTCCTCACGCAATGCATGAGGACCTCCAGTGTTGCCGGAATCCCAATAGGAAAGCATGCACATTAGGTCTCCCTTGCCGGCTGACGTCGGCGGGGGAGGAGAGTTGGCGGAGCCTGACCCAGCGCCGAGGGACATCGGCGCTGGATACAGGTAAGTCACTGAAGGGGTTTTAACCCCCTCAGCAACCTGGGATGGCGGGTGGGAGGGATAGGGGACCTGAAGTGAAAGGAAAATGGTTTGTTTTCCTGGCACTGGAGAGTCCCTTTAAGTTGGAACGGTCAGAATTTACACATTGGGAATAAAACACCTATAACGTGTGTTAAATTCAAAAGAACGTTCAGGTACACCTAGTGGTTTCTTCTAATAGCAAGTCTTGACAAAGGCTCATGAAAGAGCTGAAACATTGCTGCTTTATCCTGTTTCCATATAAAAGATTGCTATTACAAGACACCACTAAGTGTGCCAGGACGTCAGTTTGCATTTTCCATGGGGTCTTTGGGGATTTGCCCTCCCTTTCTGGAACACCCGAGTGGGAGTAATCCCCTGTAGAGTATACATTGTCCACATTTTGTTACAAAGCTATAACTTGCGTTAACCTTTACACAGGATGGTACATTTACAATAATGATTCAACACGTTTACATTCATGATTCATTTCACATGAGGCAAAGCCAGGGTAAAAATACATAGAAACATTGTTTAATTTCTCCTCTTCCCTGTGTGCTCTCTCTGTATTGACTGCCAAGTGCAAAGGACGGAACTTATAACAATGATTGACAGGGAGCCAAGATGGAGGTGGCCACTTTCAGGATAAAGAGGTGTGAATCTCTACATTTTATTTTAACTCAAATCAATATTTGTTAAATATAGGGATAAGTAAACATACTATTTCAAATACTGGGTACTGACGGTTCCCTTTTAACGTATTTACTGCCTTAGAAAGTTTTGGAGTTCTGCAAAAAAAAAAAAAAAATTAGTTGCTACTATATATCTAAGGTTTTATTTTTTGTTTTCTCACGTAATTATTAAGGTTTGCCTTAATAGGGTGTATTCGGTTAATGTATAAACCAAGCACGTCAAATTCAAAAGCTAACACGGCCAAATAAATTAAAAACTTCAGTTTCGTAGAAACGTAGATTTATTTAGAAAAGTAAAGTATAAACAAAGTTGCCTAACTGACACTGGACGTCCTCACGCTTGTAAGGCTTCAAATTAAACAAAAGAAAAAAATTATTTTAAGGAGACATGCATTTGCATAGCCATAGCCAATGTTTCAGTCCAACTACCTTGACATATTAAAGGACCACTCTAGGCACCCAGACCACTTCAGCTTAATGAAGTGGTCTGGGTGCCAGGTCCAGCTAGGGTTAACCCATTTTTTTATAAACATAGCAGTTTCAGAGAAACTGCTATGTTTATAAATGGGTTAAGCCTTCCTCCAAAGCCTCTAGCGGCGGTCTCATTGACAGCCGCTAGAGGCGCTTGCGTGAGTCTCACTGTGAAAATCACAGTGAGAACACGCAAGCGTCCATAAGAAAGCATTGTAAATGCTTTCCTATGAGACCGGCTGAATGCGCGCGCAGCTCTTGCCGCTCGTGCGCATTCAGCCGAAAGGGAGGAGAGGAGGAGGATCGGAAGCGGAGAGCTCCCTGCCCGGCGCTGGAGAAAGGTAAGTTTTAACCCCTTTCCTCTCCCCAGAGCCGGGCGGGAGGGGGACCCTGAGGGTGGGGGCACCCTCAGGGCACTATAGTGCCAGGAAAACAAGTATGTTTTCCTGGCACTATAGTGGTCCTTTAAGAAACGTTTGGCAATGGGATTGAAATGGTGAATGTATGCTGTTGCACAGCTGTAAAAAGCAGATTATGTTATCTTGTTGATTTTGAAGTCCTATGAGTGTGTTCTGCACTTTGGCTGAGATCATCAAACTTGATCATCGGTCACTCCTCCCAGCTATCAGAGAGCTATGTGGGAGGAAGAAGAGGGAGTCAGAGTAGGAACTCTGATTCCCATCAACCTGAGCCACCACTGGACCCCAGGGAAAGTCAGCCTCCTGCACCTAAAAGGTAGGAAACAGGGGGGTGACTTTAACATTTTGTATATGTGTGTGTGTTTGTTTGTTTGTATGTATGTGTTTGTGTGTCGTGCGTGTCTGTGTGTGTATGTGTCTGTATGTATGTGTCTGTGTCTGTCGGTCTGTATGTGTGTCTGTGTGTATGTGTGTGTATCTGTATGTCTGTGTGTGTGCCTGTTTGTATGTATGTATGTCTGTTTGTATGTATGTATGTGTCTTTGTATGTGTATGTGTGTGTGTGTGTGTGTCTGTCTGTATGTATGTGTCTGTGAGTATGTCTGTCTGTATATATCTGTCTGTGTATGTATGTATGTGTCTTTGTATGTGTGTGTGTGTGTGTGTGTGTGTCTGTGTCTATGTGTGTCTGTGTCTATGTGTGTCTGTGTGTGTGTGTGTCTGTATGTATGTATGTATGTATGTGTCTTTGTATGTATGTGTGTCTTGTGTGTATGTCTGTCTGTGTGAATGTGTCTGTATGTATCTGTCTATCTGTGTCTATGTGTGTATGTGTCTGTATGTATGTGTGTCTGTATGTATGTGTGTGTGTGTGTGTGTGTGTGTCTGTCAGGTGAGAGGGGAATGAGAGGGGGTGAGAGGGAGGGAAAGAGGGGGGGCGAAGAGAGAGGGAGGAGGGTATAGATCAGTTTCACATCGGGGCCCCATGGATTGTGTGTACACCACTGGGGAGCATTAAGCGTCTCCATGCAGACCCAATCTAATACACTGCCCACAAATCTAATACACTGCCCCCCTCCACTCTAATTGAATACACTGCCTCTACTCCCACCACTCTAATTTAATGCACTGCCCCCTCCCTCCCCAATTTAATACACTGCCTTCCTACAACATTAACACACTGCCCCCCTTCCATCACTCTAATACACTGCCCCTCCCCTTTCACCACTAATACACTGCCTCCTCTATCACCAATTTAATACACTGCTACCCTCCCTCCCTCTCCCAAATTAAAGGACCACTCTAGGCACCCAGACCACTTCAGCTTAATGAAGTGGTCTGGGTGCCAGGTCCAGCTAGGGTTAACCCATTTTTTCATAAACATAGCAGTTTCAGAGAAACTGCTATGTTTATGAATGGGTTAAGCCTTCCCCCTATTCCTCTAGTGGCTGTCTCATTGACAGCCACTAGAGGCGCTTGCGTGCTTCTCACTGTGATTTTTCACAGTGAGAGCACGCCAGCGTCCATAGGAAAGCATTATGAATGCTTTCCTATGTGACCGGCTGAATGCGCGCGCAGCTCTTGCCGCGCGTGCGCATTCAGCCGACGGGGAGGAGAGAAGGAGGATCGGAGGAGGAGAGCTCTCCGCCCAGCGAAGGAAAAAGGTAGCCGGGCGGGAGGGGGACCCGGGCGGGAGGGGGACCCTGAGGGTGGGGGCACCCTCAGGGCACTATAGTGCCAGGAAAACGAGTATGTTTTCCTGGCACTATAGTGGTCCTTTAATACACTGCCCCCCTCCCCCAAGCCCCTCTTCCCCTACCTTGAGATGAGCTGCCCGTACTCAAGTTCCAGCCCTGCTCTTCTCTGCTAAAGTAAGCCAGATGCTCCTCTGGCACTTCGAGTAGGAGGGAAGGGGAAGTGGCTGGCCTGCTCTGCAGACAGCCACTCTGAGCTCTTGTGGCCACAGGAGCACGCGATTGGTCATGGGAGGGAAGACAAGAATCAGTTGCAGCCACAACACAAAGTGGCCACAGGGCAGGTGGGCCGCAAAGATAGTCATAGGCATGTGGCCCATGGGCTGCAAGCTTGACGTGTTTGGTATAAACTCACAAGACAGATCAATCAATAATTAAAAAATATGCTCACTCTGATTGGAGACCTGCTACCTAACCATGCATTATGCTACACCTTGCTGATAACTTATTAATTTGCAATGTGAATATGCCACACTTATAACAATAAATAAATAAATGTATGCGTTCAAAGTACAGATCTATTATATATGCACTTCTGTGACTGGCCTCTAGATGGCGGCAAAATGCACACAAAGCTCCAAATGTGAGACCATGGTATAAGGAAATCCTGACACTAAGGAATAATGAAATAGTAAAATAATTTTGATAACAGGAATTCCTCCCATAGGAAAAGGAACATGGAAAGCTTCACGTAAGACTTTCAAAAAATGCCAGAGAAGTCATTCTTGTTACTCACGCACCATAACTACATAAGTACCCTGGCGCCATCCTAGAGTAAGCAGTCGAATTGTTTGCAAATGGTTTGACAATGTCCCTGGTGTCCTCCAGGTGCTGGTCTCTTCCTCCAGGAGAGCCTTAAGCTTTCTTCACTAGCCCACTAGGTAAAAGCACTAGCCCAGTGATGGTTTTTGAGCCTGAGTGCCCAAACCATAATACAAACCAACTTTTTTTTCCCTCAAAGTGCCAACACGGCAATTAAACCTGAATACTGAGGTTTAAGTTTAAAAAAAAAACAACTCACACAGTTGTCCGAACTAGGGGGGTAGTGTGTGCATGGGAGTGGAGTGTATACATGGGTTGCAGTGGGAACACTGTGTGTATGGGGCCAGTGTTTATGAGGTGTAGTGGAGGCAGTGTTTGTATGGGGGTGCAGTGTTTCTGTGGGGTGCAGTGTGTGTATGGGTGTGCACTGTGTGTGTGTGTACGGGGGAGGGAAAAGTGTGTGAGTGTATGGTGGGGCCAGTGTGTGTGGGTTGCAGTGTGTGTATGGGGGAGAAGTGTGTGTGTGTGGGGGCAGTGTGTGTATGGGGGTACAGTGGGGGCACTTTATGTATGGGGATAAGTGTGTGTATGGGGGTACAGTGGGGGCAGTGTGTGTATGGGGGTGCAGTGGGGACAATGTGTGTGTAGTTGGGGGCTGATTAAAACAAATAAAGTTTTTTTAATTAAAAAATATGCTTTATATCCCCCCTCCCTTCTTATCTTGGTCCAGGGATGGGTGATATCGATTGTGAAGCCCTGGTGGTCCAGACGAGAAGCCCTGGCGGTTCTAGTGGGGAGTGAACTCTAGCCTGCATCTCCTGGGCTCTCATGAGAACGGAGCATTGCCATGGTAACCAAGGCAATGCTCTGTACTAGTGAGAGGAAACCCAGCCGAACTACAAGCTAGAGCTCCCGGGTCTCCTCTCCCTCCCCTGCGGCAATGTGCATGCGGACTGGTGAGGGAGATCTCTGATCTCCCCTGCGGTCCGTGAAGGCACCCAGCAGGGTCTGTGAAGGCACCCAGCAGTTTGGATAGCACCGGCCCTGCAGGAGAGAGCATTGACTCTTGGGGGGGCAATTGTGGCACCCCCCCGGCGAACTATGGCTGCGTGCCCACAGAGGGCTTGTCATGCCAGCTGTGACACGCGTGCCATAGGTTCGCCATCGCTGCACTAGCCGATATTTTAAGACAATGAGCTAGCCCACACTGCTCAAATCAAGAGAGCTAATGCAAGTTCCATGCAGGAGATTCTTAGTCTTTCTTAAGGCCATCACTGGCATCTGGCCAACTTCATGTAAGCTGTTAAACCATTTTCAAATGGTTTGATTATTTATCCTGAGAGGGCACAAGGGTATCCCTGAAGTGCACTGAAGTGATTATGGTGCTAGGAGGGTTCCTTTAATGAATGGGGAGATTGTGAATGTGTTTAGAAATGTTTATTTATATTTATTATTTTTTCTTCTCGTCTGTCCATGATGTCTGCAGTCTGCCCTTTTTGTTGGATTCTATGGACTGATGTATCAACAAAGATTACACTCCCCATAAGGAACAATAGCTAATTTATTTTACGAATAAGTAAAAACAAAACAAAAAAAATAAATAAAAACAAAGAGATATGGAGGGACAGGTAAAATTATTTTTAAAAAGTCTTAAAGTGACAGTGACGCATTAATCTGTAATTGACCTGCTTTCCAACCGCCCTGCATCTGGCAGACAACTTGTGATTTTGAACCCAAATGTGGCTTTTTAAAATTATTTCTTTCTTTGATGTTGTTTTCTCTGCGACATTGGAGAAATTAATGATAGAAATTGTCAACACGTATGAGGGCATCAGAGAAGTATTTTTGCTTGTGGCTTGGCGGACATACATATGAGGCTGGCATGTTTCTTCTATATCACACCCCCAGACATGACAAATCTCCATCTTCCAATGTTGGCAAGTAGAGCTATAAATTTATGTAAGATTATTATGTTTATATTAGATCAGGGTTAGGCAACCTTCAGCACTCCACATGCTGTGGACTACATCTCCCATGATACTTTGCCAGCATTATAGCTATAAGAGTATTATGGGAGATATAGTCCAGAACTATATTTAATGAGTGTTTGTAAGCTCCGTAGTATTAGTCTACATTAAAGGATAAAAAGTCCTATCGACACCAGTAACATCAGTGGATAACAGAGATTAAAGGTCATCAGGTAACTGCCCAGCTGTTGAGCCACATCATCGATAAGTTGGCTTGGATTCAGTGGATTATTATTTTATTATTTATATAGCACCATCAGATTCCGAAGCGCTGTACAATGGGTGGACTAACAGACATGTCATTGTAACCAGACAACTGGACGTACAGGAACAGAGAGGTGGGGGGCCCTGCTCAATAAGCTTACATCACCACCATATAAATATAAAATATAAACAAAGATCATGCTAAAATAGCCAAGCTTTGATTAGAGAATTTTTCCAAATAACTGTTTTGACGTGAATTTTTACATTCTGTTTTCAATTCACTACAATTTGCTGTTTAGTGAGAAAAACCCTATGTCTCTACAGCGACTTGCTACCAGCTGACATTGTATAGTGGCCATGTGCAATTGATTAAAATTTGGCTGAGAAGATACTCTGTGCTGTACTCTATCGCTGAAAACCCTAATATATTACAAGTTATTTTTTAAAAACTTTGTCCAAAACAGAAGTGATGAAGAAATTTCATTATAAACAATACAGCTGATATATTTTTATAGATGTAACTTTAAACAAATTCGATCCTTCTTTTGGAGCCAACAATATACTTACCATAGTCAGGATAAAGTTACTATAGAAGTCATTTTTCTCTGTGTTCACAATTTTTTTCACCCGGTAAATATAAGCCGCCTCCACCTCTTTCCATGTCCTCCTATGCTCCTTTACTGATAGCTAATTGTCCAGGCCCTTGTATGTCTGGTCTGTGACCTTTCCTGGCACACAAGTCAAAAATCAGGGAAGGACGGGAAAAGTAGAATAAATTATAGTGTAACAAGCCGGTAGGGAACTTTGTGACAGCTACTTTTTTTACTGATTAAGTTCCTTTGCATGGATAGGGTTAAGCGTCATGGAGAAAGAATTAAATCCCAAGCGGAAATATTAAGCAGCTCAGTGACCGATGCATTGTACAAACACTTCCACCACATTCCAAGAGAAAAAAAAAAAAACGTTGACGCTTTCATCAGTCACATGCCAGCGTTACTTCCAAATACAGATTTCAACAGCTCAAGAGGCATATATGCCAGATAAGCATTTAGCACAAGGGGCTCATGGTATGATGATCCAAACTTGTGCATTCGATTTCGAACAAATTGCGATTCGTCTTTTCTTACGAATTCTGTAACTTCGAAACGCTTTGTGGATGTATAGAAACTGGGGAAAAAAATTGAAACAAACAACAAACAACAAACTAAATGGACAATGGACAAACTGTTTAGTTTGATTCGTGATTTTGAGTTCCGTTCGTGGCGCCAATAAAAGAGGTGATCGATGAGGGGAAAAAGTTTAGGGGACAGCCACTAAATGTTGATTTAATCATAGATAGATTTAAAAAAAATAAAAATCTATATTGTTATTTTTATATATTAAATCTATTAATAAATGTAAAAATCACATAAATGTAGATTTTATTTTTTATTTTTTCTCTCTTTTGGTTCTTTTTTTTTTTCACTTGATCAGTGAACCAAATGGGGGTAAAATGTATTAGTACACTGATTGGCCCATTATTGCACCTTTTTGATTCATCCAAATAGTTTTTTCTCAAAATGATTACATAGATGACACCGAAACACCACATAGACAAATTCCTAATCAACAAACACTTTTTTTTCCTGACAAATCCATGAACATCATTTTTTTTCACAATGCACGAGTCTGTCACGATCTTTATATCTGAATTGTTGCATATGCTCTGCAAATGTTTTTTTTATGTCTTCTTTGTTGCTCAACTCTCCTGATTTAAGCGCAGTGGACTTTACCATTTTCAGAAACATATCTCATTCAATTTAGAATTATATTGCTTGTAATTTGTGTGTGTGTGCGTTATATTTCATTCAGTGTAAAAGTTTTGAAGATTTTAGAGTTGCTGTTTACAATACTGGTTTTTGTGTTCTTCAGTTCTGGAGCGCTACCTTCCAGTAACGCCTGGGTATTACCTGAGTCAGAGTTTAATTGCTCTTTCCAAGAGGACCACGACAGCTGTTCTTTCTGCTCTGCACCAACATTTTATCAAAATCCAGCAGCTGCGTTCCCAGTTATGCAGGAAACCTGTATGCAGATAAGGTAAATACAGGATAATATTAGATTACATGGCAGTTAATGCACCAATGTCTTATTCCCTTACCTCTATGGCACAAGAGGGAGGACGGACAAAAACGAGGCATAAAAACAGGACATTCAAAGCCATGTTAAAAGATAGACAGGAGGGTCACAAAAAGGAAAACAATGAAACAAAATTTAATTAAATAGAAATAATAACCAAAGGCAAATCGTGAGGAAAATGTACTATATAAAGAGAGGAATCACAAGAAACACAGAAGGGGGAAATGTAAGAGTGCTCAGTACTGGGAGAACGTTTATTCAATTTGACAGCACAATGCTTTCTAGACCAGGGGTAGGCAACCTTCGGCACTCCAGATGTTGTGGACTACATCACCCATGATGCTCTCTCGGCAGTATAACTAAAAGAGGATCATGGGAGATGTAGTTCACAACAGCTGGAGTGCCAGAGATTGCCTATCCCTGCTCTAGACAGTGAATTACATATCTTTATTGCTAATATTGTGTATAACCATTTATACTGCTGCAGGTGAAATCTCTCACCCCTTAAAGGACCACTCTAGGCACCCAGACCACTTCAGCTTAATGAAGTGGTCTGGGTGCCAGGTCCAGCTAGGGTTAACCCATTTTTTTATAAACATAACAGTTTCAGAGAAACTGCTATGTTTATAAATGGGTTAAGCCTTCCTCCAAAGCCTCTAGCGGCTGTCTCATTGACAGCCGCTAGAGGCGCTTGCATGATTCTCACTGTGAAAATCACAGTGAGAGCACGCAAGCGTCCATAGGAAAGCATTGTAAATTGTAAATGCTTTCCTATGAGACCGGCTGAATGCGCGCGCAGCTCTTGCCGCGCGTGCGCATTCAGCCGAATGGGCGGAGAGAAGGAGGATCGGAGGAGGAGAGCTCCCCGCCCAGCGCTGGAAAAAGGTAAGTTTAAACCCCTTTCCCCCTTCCAGAGCCGGGCGGGAGGGGGTCCCTGAGGGTGGGGGCACTATAGTGCCAGGAAAACAAGTTTTTTTTCCTGGCACTATAGTGGTCCTTTAAGGACCAAACTTCTGGAATAAAAGGGAATCATGACATGTCACACATGTCATGTGTCCTTAAGGGGTTAAATATGGTTCAGATTGACCTTACACATTTTTTCTAGTGTAAATAGTTGCATCCTGCTTTTAACTGAACCTATGATTATTGGTTTGCAATATTCCCTTAAAATAAAAATAAGCATATTGCATGGAGATAAGGTCTTTGGTATTGCATATTGCATGGAGATAAGGTCTACAGGTCCTTTTTTGCTAATTTTTTGAAAAATAAAAATATTACAGGACATTTTAAATTCCCCAAATGCCCTGCTTTAGTGTAAAACACTGACTGGCTTGATGCATGGTCAGCTAACTAAAGAAGAAATGATAATGAGTTGAAATATAATTGCAAAATTAAATCTAAAATAAATTAATTTTACCATATATAGATTGCAATTTACTGCAATTTGGCTTTTAGTGAAAAAAGTGTGAATCTATCTTTTTCCATTCAGCTGCTATTGGACATATTTTGTTTCAAACAAATGTATGTAAATATCAAATACATCCCAACTTGTCACATTTCCTTTACGTTTAATATATAAAGATATCAACACAGACTGTATCCATTGCAAATCTATGTTAGTGTTGTAATTTTTTTAAATGATTTATTTAGGTAATTAGTAATATACATCACCCAGCCTTTGCCTGATATCACATATTTAAGTAATCCCGTCACCATAAATTGTATACAATTTTAAAAAATAATAAACCTGGGGTCTATAACTAGCACATAGCTTAGGGCAAAACAGTATATTTGTATTTAGATTACTGCTGAGGAACATACAGTTCTCCTTGGATGTAATTACATTTTGTAATGATACCCAGATTGGAATATGATAATGGAATATGGTGGCTTAGGGTCCGGTGGCTAGGGGGAACAGGTAAAGGTGATATTTAGTTACCTGAACCTCTCTTTTGTAGTTCAGCCATCTTCCTCCGGTGGGTCCTCTTCGCCTCCTGGCACTTCAGTTCCAGGAGCAGACGTCACTGCTGTAATCTTGTAAGCATGCACGAGAGCACTGCATTGAGGTCTATGGAGGATAATGCAAGACTGCAGCTGTCAGTAAAATTGCAACACAGTCAAAATGAGTATTTGATAAAGATTCTATCTTATTCAATACAAATTTTTGGGGTCGAGGTGGGGGGGGTCTCAGTGCCACTTTAAGTAGCCTGGCATAGCACTATACAACTAATCTTTTTTTTTTTTTTTTATAACAAGCGACTATAGAGATCTGGGGCTGACAAGCCCACATCCAGGGTTTCAGTCCTTAAAGCCTCCCCCCAGCAAGGTCTATGGTCAGCTGTATACTTGGCAGTGTGGTTTATTTAAAGCAAAATGTTTTTACCCACCAACATTTCAAACTTGCTTTAAGCATACATCAATCATAAAAAAACAGGCTCAGGTGTCGTGTCATGTAAGGTCTCTCTGGCATGTGAGAGGCTAAAGAAACATACTGCTTAATTCAACAAATGAAATAATTTGCTAAAAATGTTCCTGGATAAGATGATCGAAATGTGACGCATTATGAATTTCTCCCCTGATAATTCAGCGACAAAGCCATTTCTTATAGGAAGGGTGGTCCTGATTTTCCATTGCACAAAAATGACACTACATAACCCCAATGAAGCTAATACTTTTATTGCCAAAGGGACAAAGCATTGTGCTGGGCTTATTGTGTGAGTTAATGGGTTAACAAAGAAAAGAAATTGCAAAACTAAAAGAAAAAAAATCATAAGAGTTTAATCAAGCTTTTCACGTGTCCCACGCCGTGTTCTGCTTTGTGGGTCTCTAGCCAAAAATGAGCGGAACGCTGTATAATCTCAATGTTCTAAGTTAAAATGAGCATTTTCCAGATTAATATCTTTATTCTCTATCTAGCGTTACTCAATGTTATTATCAAGAAAGGGGATTATGAGAGTAATTTCAGCCGCTGGCGATACAAGAGCATTGACTGGAAATGTAATTTACTGGAAACTAATCAAGAATATTATTAAAAGTGAGAAAGAGGAACTTGTGTTAAAGGCATGGTGACACAGTGCCTTTACGTTCTTTATTACTTGAACGGCGAGACAGACAGAGGCCGCAACGATAACAAGACAGGGCAACTAACGTTAGTCGTAAAAATTGTAGCATCTAATTTTCTGACTTCTTGATGAGATGGTTTGTAGACAATGAACCTTGTTTTACTTTGAAATGTCAAAGTGGAGGTCTTGGATTTAGGATATAGAACACAATATAGAAAATGAACAGGATATGAGCAGAGAGCAAAAAAGACCGCCAAGTTTATTTGGTTGGGAACTGACAATTGTAGACCAAAACAGCCAAACTAGAAACATTCTCCAAGTCATCTATGTTTCCAGTTTAACTATTCTGGCCTAAAACATGACATTCACTTTGAAATCTAAATAATTTACCCTATAGTGAATAATCACATTTCCCCTACTCCATCACCATTCTTCCTCTCCAGGAGGGGGACAGTAACTTTTGCAATAAAAAAATCACTCTGCATTTTTATTACTATGATGTGACTTTTTTAATGGCTTAGATTCTTAGAACATATAAGGTATGAATATAACACAGAAGTAAAATTTAACACCAGGGCCACATCATCACCCCATGGTGCCCCACTCATGCGCACACATGTGAAAATGTTGCAAAACAACACATGTGCATTAGCATTCCTTTCATTGTGCCTATTGTGCTATTTTGTACATACATCCTCAAATACAGATCATTGAGGAGAAGCTAATATGCATGGTATGCCAAGGCTGTGCCAGGGTAGCCTTGTTACAATGTTAATTTTTAAAAAATTATTATTTAAGAATTAGAAGAAAAGATAATAGCATAACCCTAACCTAACCTTTTAGTTGTGCAAAACATGTTATTTATAATCCCTTCTCTACCAAGTTGATAATATATCATGATATTAATTTGAAATGTGGCTTGGATAGTTATTACATATATATTATTGATTGTCAAATACAGTGGGTGCGAAATCTTTTTTTTTTTCAAAATGGTTAAATTTTTAAGAGTGTTTGGCTGGAACGTGACTTCAGTTCTAGCAATGTATCTTCCAAAAAATGCTTCCAGAATATGTCAGTTGCGCATATACTTAGATACAGTAAAAAGAAATAATGTGAGTTCTGCACCTATTATCAGTAACCCCCTAGGCACGAGAGCTAGCAAGGCATCAATAACCTTGAGATCAAACAGGTACCCAAAGTTTAACGAATTTGAGCAAAATAGGAAATGTTGCGAAATGTAAGATGTTTTATGGCTAGATTCAGCTTGGCAGATTCCTCCATTACATTGTTAACCTCAGGGCTCGAGTCCTGCAGGAACGCGTGGGAACGGCGTTCCTGCACTTTTTTTTACAGCAGGAACGCCGTTCCCCCTGCAGGCACTCAGGGGGCGGCAAGAAATGCCGCCCCCAAATGCCCTGTGTTCCCCCTGTCATGGGGGGGGGGGCCACCTGGCGAACGGCTCTCTCCCTGTCACACGCGGAGAGCGAGCTGTGTGCTCGCTGCTCCCTCTCGCCGCGCGGGATGTCTGCTGATGCTGGGAGCCGGAATATGACGTCATCAACCCGGCTCCCATCTACAGCAGACATCCCGCGCGGCGAGAGGGAGCACACAGCTCGCTCTCCGCGTGTGACAGGGAGAGAGCCGTCCTCACTGCAGCCCCACTGGACCCCAGGGAAAGGTAGGGATGCTGGGTGGGTGGGATATGTTAATTAGTTAATAATATTATTAATTTGTATATATGGAAGTCTGTGTGTGGATGTCTGTGTGTGGATGTGTGGATGTCTGTTTGTGGATGTGTGGATGTGGATGTCTGTGTGTGGATGTGTGGATGTGGATGTGTGGATGTCTGTGTGTGGATGTGTGGATGTGGATGTGTGGATGTCTGTGTGTGGATGTCTGTGTGTGGATGTCTGTTTGTGGATGTGTGGATGTCTGTGTGTGGATGTGTGGATGTCTGTGTGTGTATTTGTGGATGTCTGTTTGTGGATGTCTGTATGTCTGTTTGTGGATGTGTGGATGTGGATGTCTGTTTGTGGATGTGTGGATGTCTGTGGATGTGTGGATGTCTGTTTGTGGATGTGTGGATGTCTGTTTGTGGATTTGTGGATGTCTGTTTGTGGATGTGTGGATGTCTGTTTGTGGATGTGTGGATGTCTGTTTGTGGATTTGTGGATGTTTGTGGATTTGTGGATGTCTGTTTGTGGATTTGTGGATGTCTGTTTGTGGATGTGTGGATGTCTGTGGATTTGTGGATGTCTGTTTGTGGATTTGTGGATGTCTGTTTGTGGATGTGTGGATGTGGATGTGTGGATGTCTGTTTGTGGATGTCTGTTTGTGGATGTGTGGATGTCTGTCTGTGGATGTGTGGATGTCTGTCTGTGGATGTCTGTTTGTCTCAGTGTGTGTAGGAGTGTATTTATGTCTGTTAGCGTTTGTACGTGTGTATGTGAGTGTATGTGCTTCTGTTAGTGTATGCATGTGTATGTTTGCAATTGCATGTATGTGCATACGTTATTGTAAGTTTCTGTCAAATAAGTGAGTCTGTCATTTAGTGTGTGTGTGACTATTAGTGTGTGTCTCTCTGTCAATGAATGAGTGTGTGTCAGTGAATGTGTGTGTCAAATCAGTGACGTATGTGTGTGTTACTTACAGTGTGTATCTGCCAGTGTGGGTGTCTGTCAGAGAGTGTGCTTAAAGGGACACTATAGGCACCCAGACTACTTCAGCTCCTTGAAGTGGTCTGGGTGCAGTATCCCAGTCCCCTTAAACCTTCTCAGAAACTGCAATAATTACCTGAGGGGTAACTCCAAGTCTAGTGGCTGTCTATCAGACAGCCACTAGAGGGACTTTTGGGTGGTTAGGTGACCAAAAGTCACCTAACTAATGCTGGACGTCCTCACCCTGTGCATGAGGACATCCAGCATCTGCTAAATACCCATAGGATTTTAACCCCTTCAGTGTCGAGTGGGGGAGGGGAGGACATGAGAGGAGGGGGGAACTATACGGAATTATAGTGCCAGGAAAACAACTTTGTTTTCCTGGCACTATAGTATTTCTTTAAAAGGAGCAGGAAAAGGTGGAGTCTAAAGAGGAAGGGGTGGGTTCTTAATCAGGAAGCGTGCACCCTTGACATGAAGGAGTGGTAAATTTAGATTAGGGGGGTGCTCTATAGTCATGTCTAGGGCAGCATAAAATTAAAATACACCACTGTGTGAGTGTGTGTGCACGCGTGTGTATGTATGTGTGTGTATATACACACACACACACACACACACACATATATAAACATACATACAAGTGTTTTGGGGGTTTTTTTTGGGAGAGTTCCCACACTTTTTTCCCCAGGACTTGACCCCTGGTTAACCTCCTGAAAGATCAATCTGCTGGACCTATGTAAGGTAGATACTATTACATCTTAGCTGCAAACATTGGGCTGAAGCTTCAGAATTGGGTATGAATGTTTCCATTTTAGGTTTGGCATCTTCAGCATTTGTGTTTCCATGGAAACTCTCCTCTATGCAGAATAAGAAGCCTTGGAAAAGGAGTAGGCATCAAGCGGTTCTTTATGGTCTATTGTAGGCACATGGAAAAATCTCCCAATGGCAGAAGAGGAGCAACCATTAAAGGGGATTAAACAAGTTTGAAAAAAAAGTTTTTAAGTGTGATTTGATTGACTCCCCCCCCAATGCATGGAGTTAGTACTAGCACCACGACCACTTTAGTGATTTGAAGATTTCATGTTGCTTGGAGTCTATGTGCATAGTTTGCATCTGTAGTCAGCACACATAGCATGCTGGCAATGGGTGACTAATGGCAACAGAACACCCACTTCTGTGCCACCCTATGTCCTTTCTTATCCTTTCACCCCTGACATAACGGAAGGGGAATAAGGCTACAGGAAGAAATTATAATCGGGACGGGATCTAAGGTAAGTGTTTATTTCTTCCTTTGTATTTTTTTTAACGGGGGTATGGACAATGCCAGCAAAGGTTACTGCATCCAAATAAAGAGTTTTGCAATTTTAATCAGGTCCGAGCTTAGTTAATAAATCTGAGTGAGACTAACTGGGTAATTCACTAATGTGAGAATCGGCATGTACATGCACACATGAATATTTGCTTGTGAATTTCAAATTCGGGGCCAAAGTAACCATTAACGTGAAATTCACTTTGATTTCCCAACATACAATTCTCACGTTAGTGAATAAACCTGTTTGTGTGTAGAAGTGATGGTGGAAGGTTAAATACTTTAGCCCAAACATGTTTGTGCACGTACACACACACATGCAGGCATGAACAAAACGTGAGGCTTTAACGCATTAATCTTCTGCTTTGGAATATTGATTTATCCATTTAGTTTGTTTACTTGGGTATATCATTATAAAATCAAAGAAATGTACTTTAAATAATTCTACCATATTATAACATAACCCTGGTGGGTGCATACAGCTCCTTCCAGCGGGGGGATTGTATCAAAGCGTTGGCTCTGTAACATGCGGCAACGCTGTGATACAAGCTGATCTCCAGCCCTGCTGGTTTGCAGGGCTGGAGGGCGGGAGAATTGTCTTGCCGGTGGTGAGGCAAGTCTACTACATTGCCTGTCTACTCGTTTCGATCTGTATACATCTCAATGATGGGAGGTAAGTGTGTGTCAATAAAAATTATAAAGTTATAAGAGAAAAGCATGAGCTCACTTAGTGGGTTATTTACTAATGGGAGAATTGACAGGAATTCAAATAGAATTTCCAAATTAAGACCAACATAGCTGAATTAGAAACCTTCTCCAAGAATCTCTACACAATGTTCCCAGAGGTGAGACACTCGAGGGTTTAGGGATAGGTTTTAATTACATCACTAGTTCAAAGCATTTCTAGAACTGGCCTTCATGTAGGATTTCAGTGACCCCTGTGACATTAGTAACTCATGTCTAACACAGGGCCTGGAAAAAGAAGCAGTAATCAGACTGCACAGTGCAGATGTAGAAGAGATTAGGCCATTACGGAGACAGAGGCCTGAAGATACACAATAGTGTTTAAATAAAATAATTGTATGTTTATTGTTTATATAGCAGTGTGTGAAGTCTTTTCCTAATGCTTGTGATCTAAAAAATGGAGCAAAGTTGACCTCCCAACCGTCATGATTTTTGGGTGATGTCTCACCGTCCTGACTTTGTTCCTTGGTTATCCGCTTTTGGGGACACCAGGGAACTGTTCTCAACAAGCAAAGCGCAAGCACATCATTAGAGTAGCTTGCGCTATACTCAGGGCACTAATACAATGCCCATGCAGGGTTTGCCCTTGGTGGGCCAATCTGAATGAAGGAACCGACAGCCTGGCATGCATTAATGCCAGACTAACCTGCCAATGCTCTAGACGGACCCATTCCCTTCCTGTGTCGTCCTTTGGGCAGTGTCTGACCAGTGACTGACCGGGCCTCTGCTCATTTATGCCCAACAGGTGGCCTTAAGTGCATGGGCCACCCAATGGGCCCCCTAAGTTCCACCACTGCTGTTTGCATCTCCTTGCTGTCACCCCGAGTGGGCTATTCCAAAACCACTTTGCGTGAGACTGTTCTCAGTAGGCTGCTTTCTTAGTACATGCATTAGGCCCATATTGTTCCACAAGGCTTTCATATGAAGACTTAGGAAGATGTAGCTCAAACACTTCATGATACATGTCTTTGTTAAGGCTCTCTTGTTTTCTCTACAGTTACAGGATTATTCACTAAAGTGAGAATTGTCAGAAATTCTAAATTAATTCCAAATGAAGTTTAAATTCATGTGAATTTAGGGAGAACAGTGGGTCGAATTAATTCTGTAACTCTGAATCACCGTATGACCAAATCACAAAACAAAATGGATAAACTGTTTTGTTTAATTCATGATTCAGAGTTCCCTCTGTGGCTCCAAACAAAATATGATTAATTGGAAAAAAGATGACTGATGTTTAGGGGGTCAGCAACTAAATGTTGATTTTATTCACATTTTAAGATAGATGTAATAGAGGGGAAAAAATAAGGAACAGTAAAAAAAAAAATGTAAACTTATATATTTGTATATTATATGTTTCATAACTAGATAATATATAGATTTTTTTTTACTTCTCCTCCTTTTATTTACTCTAGTGGTTACTTGATCAATGAACCAAATGGCAAGAAAATGCTAATTATTTACATAATCTTTATATTATATATATATTTTGTAGTACACAGATTGGCCCATATTTTCGCCCTTTTTTTTTTTTTGACCGAATAGTTTCCCAAAACTTTTGCACGATCGAATGTCATTCAAACCAATACACCAGATTTTCGAATTTCGGATCACTCAAACCAATTTTTTTTCTTGGACAAATCAATTCCGACCAAACCAAATTTTTCTGCTTACACAAGTCTACAAAGCATGGATTGGCAAGTAATTAATTCTTGACCTGCAGCTTTCTTTTTGTAGCATCTGCCTTACGAATCCTGTTGAAAATTTAGAAATGTAGCAATCCATATGTAGGTGTTTCTATGTTTCTTTTTGTACTCTAGAATGAAGTCAGGAATTTCTTTCTCAGAAGTGACACATAATTCTTAGTAATTTATCCTTTTTGCCAGGTATTTAAAGGCAAAGCTAATTTTAGCTGTGCTTTCTCAATTCCTCCCAGAGAAATTACCTGTCCGAGATATCTGAGCTGTCAACGAACACAGATATATCATGTTAAGACAGCCTGTTGAATTCGCAGCACACCCTAAAGCAATTGTACATACTATTAGCCCATGAATTAGTTAAACTCTGCACAAGTCAAACTATGAAATATAGAATAGTGGGAATTTGGAGTAACTGGTTTAATTGGACAGTAATGGACACATTTTTGAATTTCTCTTCCCAAAATTCTGGGCCAGCTACTAGTGATAGCATATCAGTTAACCATTTGCAATTCCAAGGTTAGTCATTTCTGGACTGGTGTTACATAGTAATGTCTGCAGGATTCAAATAGAGTTATATTATTTTAATGGTGGTGTGGCATTGCAAGTGTAGATATATATGCCTCCCAACATTTCACAATACGACAAAAAGATGCTTTAATTTTAAGACTGTATCTGCATGCTATTGAAGACCATGTTAGGTCTTTGTGAGCAAATATTTACATATATAACTTATAAGTAACCGAATTAAAGTAATATAATTTATAACAAGATTACAGTATGTTAAATAAAGAGACTAATTTATAAACATGTTAAGGGCTGATTCTACAAGAAGATATATTAGGAATTCCAGGCTTGATCACCAGTGGTGACCTACAGCTACATCAAAGGATTTCCCTAAGTGGCCAGGCATCTTTTGCAGTTGCAAAGGAGCATGCGGTCTGCAACTCTGGAGGGTGCAGATCACTGTCAAACCTCTTTCACAATCTGGCACTTGCAGAAAATGTGAGTGTTGTGCTAGGCTACCTGCCCAGCACTCTGATTGATGCTGTAGTACAGAAATTGTGTAACCCGTCGGAGTGCCAGACCACATTACATGAAAATCAGAGCATTTACACAGGGTTGAAAGCTTCCCCACACACAACCTTCACACACATACAGCCCATCACACAATTCCCATCAAACACAGTGACTCCCATTATACATATACACGTCTCATCACATTAATGTTGCCCACTCCACACACAGCGTAACATAACATTAGACACATGAAGCCACTAACAAATGCAATCATGCACACTCTCTTGAAGACTTCTTCAAATGACAAAAAACACTCAGACAGCCTCCACCACAAATAATAGAGGCTGTCTCTCCTAAAAAGGGACACTTAGCAGTGTGCAGTAAATGGCAGGGTGGTATTAAAGTAACACTACAAACTTTATAACCACAACGTACATGGCTACCACGATGGAGGCCCACGCCACATCTGGTCTTCTCCCATTAAGTCTACATTGAGTTAATCATGTCCAATACAGGATTGCACACTTTCGCTGAGAGGGCACAGGTGACTTTCTGAGATAAAGATTGTGGTCCTGCATTGCCCTGCTTTGTTCAAGGGGATCCCTGGCCATGGGCACACAGAGGGACCCAACCCATCGTTAAACCATGGACACCATGTTTAATGATAGGATTGTTGAACATCTAAAATCACATGGATTGCAAGATCAGAGACAACATAGGTTTACTTCAGGGAGATCATGCCAAACTAATCTAATTGATTTTTTTGATTGGGTAACTAAAAAAATAGATCAGGGTGGTGCAATAGACATTGCTTACCTAGATTTCAGTAAGGCTTTTGACACTGTTGCACATGGAAGGCTTATCAATAAACTACAACCTTTAAATTTGGATTTCAATATTGTTGAATGGGTAAGGCAGTGGCTGAGTGACAGGCAACAGAGGGTTGTAGTCAACGGAGTATATTCAAAGCTTGGGCTTGTCACCAGTGGGGTACCTCAGTGATCTGTACTTGGACCCATTCTCTTTAATGTTTTTATTAGTGATATTGCAGAAGGTCTTGATGGTAAGGTATGTCTTTTTTTGCTGCTGATACTAAGATATGTAACAGGGTTGATGTTCCAGGAGGGATAAGCCAAATGGCAAATGATTTAGGTAAACTAGAAAAATGGTCAGAATTGTGGCAACTGACATTTAATGTGGATAAGTGCAAGATAATGCACCTTGGACGTACAAACCCAAGGGCAGAGTATAGAATATTTGATAGAGTCCTAACCTCATCTGAGGAAAGGGATTTAGGGGTGATTATTTCTGATGACTTATAGGTAGGTAGACAATGTAATAGAGCAGCAGGAATGCTAGCAGAATGGTTGTATAGGGAGAGGTATTAGATGTAGAAAGAGGGAAGTGCTCATGCCATTGTACGGAACACTGGTGAGACCTCACTTGGAGTATTGTACGCAGTACTAGAGACCGTATCTCCAGAAGGATATTGATATTTTAGAGAGAGTTCAGAGAAGGGCTAATAAACTGGTTCATGGATTGCAGGATAAAACGTACAAGGAAAGGTTAAAGGATCTTAACATGTATAGCTTGGAGGAAAGACGAGACAGTCGGGGGGTAAAAACATTTAAAAACACAAAGGGAATCAACACAGTAAAGGAGGAGACTATATTTAAAAAAAGAAAAACTACCACAGCAAGAGGACATAGTCTTAAATTAGAGGGACAAGGGTTTAAAAATAATATCAGGAAGTATTACTTTACTGAGAGGGTAGTGGATGCATGGAATAGCCTTTCAGCTGAAGTGATAGAGGTTAACACAGTAAAGAGTTTAAGCATGTGTGGGATAGGCATAAGGCTATCCTAACTATAATGGACTAATTAAAAGTATTTAGAAAATTGGGCAGACTAGATGGGCTGAATGGTTCTTATCTGCCGTCACATTCTATGTTTCTATGTATAGCAGGCTGTAGTGGTTATGGTGCTTGGAGTGTTCCTTTAATACAACATTGCAGAGCTATTAGAATGCTTACATAGAGATGTTCTGCTTAGCTCTGGCCAAGAGGAGATTACATTTCAATGTAGCGTATTATCTTATTGGCATAGTGCCATAGTCACAGTACTAGCAAGATTAAAAATAAGGAAAAAACATATTATACAGAAACTAATTGCACTTTTTTTTGTGGTACACACATCCTCTAGGATTGTAATACCATACTTGCCAACTGTCCCGTTTTTGATGGGACAGTCCCGGCAAGCTGGAGTCTGTCCCGGGTAAATCAACCTCCCGGGACAGTCCCGGCAACTTGCTGGCCATGTGCTTTTATTATTTTCCCTGGGACTGTAACAGCCTGTTACAGTCTGAGGGAATCCAGAAGAGAGGTGCTGTGACATGCTGAGGGCTGGAGAGAGCACTGACAGTGTCCCTTCCGATTTCCCAGCAGCTTCCCCTGCAAACAGGCTCCTGCTCTGCCTTCCGGATGCAGGCCCCGCACCCACAATGGAAGCCCCACCCAGGTCAGCAAGACCCACCTCCCGTCACCAAGCTCCACCCCCACTGTTAAACAGGAGACCTTGCTGCAGTTCGAAAAGGACAGAAAATGGCTACCTGACCTCCCAGCAACAGCTTCCAGTGCCAGGTAGGCTTGATATACTCAGCTGTGTGTGTGTGTGTGTATGTGCCTGCTAGTGAGAAAGATTGTGTGTTTCTCAGTGAGCTTGTTTTTAGTAAGCTTGTGTGTGTGTCAGTGA
>OW240920.1:125749566-125812946 GCA_933207985.1 Pelobates cultripes
TATCACATATATTGAACAATAGACAAGAGCAAAACAAAGATTTCATCAGTCGGAATTGCCACCACCAGAAGAGGGGTGAGGAATTCAAATACAACACATATTGGGCATAACGAAAGTCATCCACTCAACCACATAACCCAAGGGATACGACCCAGGTCACGGCTATACACCCATAAAGGAGCCTGGATCGATGAACCCTCTAAGAGCTTCACATGAGGACACTCCCAGCAGGGCTCTCACCTGAACCATATAATTTTAGCCCTCACCACTTCTCCACAGATGTAACAGAAGCCTTCACAGAGAGCTTCTGAGGATACAAAATGAAACCAATTGTTATAATTGTTAATGGTAATGTCAAATATTGTTATGGTTATGTTCTTCCTCTTGTGTGTTTTTATAGTAGAAGTTGTCACGACTGTACCACACCTCTGCCATAGGCTGGAAACACTAATTACCGAGTGGCCATGGTACTTAGCCATTGCGCTATATATTTGAACCAAAATTGTCACTGTATGATATTTTAAAAGATTCACCAACTGCTCTGTTTCCTTTCTGTAACACTGCTTTTACATGAAAAGACACAGACTTGAAAGAGCAATACAACTTACCATCTATTACTGTTTTCTTCTATCTGCAGATGAAATCCAGTTCCTCTTGGCAACAGAAAGAATAACTTTTATCTCCCGTCAAAAAAATTGTCCACAGCTGATTACATATAGAAAAGTAGGCTTAAGGGTAGACTTAGTGTTAGGAGTAGGGTAAGGGGTAGGGTTAGTGTTAGGGTAAGGCTTAGGGGTAGGGTTAGGGGTAGACTTAGTGTTAGGGGTAGTGTTAGCGGTGGCTTTAGAGTTAGGGGTAGGGTTAGGGGTAGGGTTAGTGGTAGGGTTAGGGTTAGGGGAAGGGTTAGGGTAAGGGGTAGCGTTAGGGGTAGGGTTAGGGAATTGTCAAAGTCTCAAATTACTGATTCCCAAACTACCGAAGTGCCGAAGTCCCAAAGTGCCGAAATGGCAAATTGACGAAGTCCCGAATTTCGGAAGTGCCGAACCGAACAGAAGTGCCGAATTGACAAAGTGCTGAATTGCCAAAGTCCTGAATTTCGGAAGTGCTGAACCGAATTTTTTACCCATGCACATCCCTACCTTCTACCTATTTACCTATAATTTCGTTTATAGGTTCTATCTATCTAGCTTTGCCTCTAATTCTGTTTATAGGTTCACCTTTTATCCATTACCTATAATTTCGTTTATAGGTTCTCCTTTTTTCCTTATGCCTATAATCTCATTTATAGGATTTCCTGCTACTTTACTATGTCCAAACTCACCAATAAAGAACCAGGCATTAACTCTGGCCAAAGTCTCTTATCTGACCTGATTGAGACCATGACACCCAGGTAAGTTGTCAAACTGTTCTCAAATGGTTTGACTACTTACTCTGGGGAAGCACCAGGGTTCATTTTAATTACAGTTGCATCTGATCTTTGGGAGTTTTAACAAAACTATAACATTAAATATCACCTTAACACAAAATAGTAGGAAAAATGTAGTGGGTGATGTTTAGGGTTAAGAGAAAACTTACCATGATTCTTCATCTGTTGCCTAAAAGCTGTTCTAGATATGTCTTTTCAACTACAAAAACAGTTTTGTTCAAGTATCAATACTACAAAGTGAACTTTCTCAAGGGAGTACATGCTATTAATAACTCTTGACCTAGTGTTGCTAGGGCTATCAATTATATCCTTAATTTACACTGTACAAAGCTGATGGCTTATTAGAAGTTCAAGAGGCTTTTTGTTAATGAGATGTTAATTGAGTACACCTGTAGTTGGCGAAAAATTGTCATGGACAATTAAGTCTGTCATCTTACCAGCCACGTCCTGTATGTTTCCCTAGGCTTTTCATGTACTTGATGAGCTACTGTTAAAATGAAGTTATCTACCATGTGCATGTGTTTAAAGATCCATAAAAATAAAAAAGTGTTCTTTCAGCAGGCAAACCATATAATATTCAGGATTAGGAACTTTGATAAAATTCTGTCATGAAAATACAATATCCCACAAATATTTGAATAGCCTATACCATGTGGGACAGCAGCTTACTAAAGTGTTAATTGCTGGGATTTCAAAGTTAATACAATACGAATTTCATATTTTAGGCAAAAATAGCCAAATTGTGAATATTTTCCTGTAAAAATGTTAAACTTCACTATGAATTCACTCTGATTTCCCCACAATTCCTACTTAAGTAAATAACCCTGTGTGCATTGCGGTAAGCTGACTTATGGATTCAATGCTTCTTTATGAGATGCATTTGATTGTTGCAGTGCAGCGATTGCCGAACATATACCCTATGTCTTCAATGCTTCTTACAGAGAAGCACTAAATTGGCCAATAGTCATTAGGGAAGATTGGTTCACTGGAGGCAGTGACAAATATCTTGGCTTTGGACTACATGTGTGTTTTACAGTGTTTTTTGCAAACTTTGGAAGCACTAAGGAACACTACGGAACATATTTATTCTTAATGTTAATGTTCCTTTTGGGAAACATCTGACAGGATAGGATAAGACTTTCTCTAGTTCTGCCCTCAAGTATGAATTGGTGATGCCATCCAAGCAGTAAACAAGCCAATAAGGTGACTGAAGATTAGCTAGTAACCAATGGAAGCAACACTGTCCTAAAAAGTAACCGGCACTTCTCCAAGTATTACATAATTGTGTTAATTTTTTTCATGTGATGCTCACTTTTCTTTCACTTTTAGATTAAACTTTTAACAAATTACATCACAATCCAAGTTAGTCCAGGCACAGCCAAGGGACACTTTGCAAATATGGAGGAGGACAGAGCTTATAACAGTGATGGACAGGGAACGAAGATGGATGGTGCCCTGTTTCAGGATAAAGAAGTGTGGATTTTTCTTCATTTTATTTTTCAGACCTTTTAAATGCATATTTGGTAAGTATAGGAGATAAGTAAAGATAATATGTAAAATCATAGAAAGTGATAGTTTCCCTTTAATGTACAAGTTACAGGCTTTGGAGGCAGACTGGATATGAGGAGTAAACATGAGAACTGGGTGGAAAACTTACATAGAAGGCATTTTTGTAAGTTTGGGAGATAGTTGTTCCATTTACATTTACATCCATTTACTAGAAGGAAGAGCAATAACAGAGGAATTGTAAGAAGCCATGTTATGGAAAGACTAACAAGTTTATTCACTAAAGTCCGAATGGTCCCATATTGATAGGGGCAAAACCATCCAGTGGTCTACAGGACCATCCAGACTGCAAGATCTAGTCATTGGTCATGCTATTTACCTCAGCCTCTTCTTTTCCGCCACAATCTTATTACATGATGCCAACATACTGGTTTTTTTTTGCCAGCATGATGGTGGATGAACACAATTACATCAGTCACTCTGTTCCCAATTTTCCCTAGTCAGCGCAAACAGGGCAAGTTACGAAGTTACCATAGCAACAAGAGCACATGTGCTGTGGCTGCTATGCATGAGAAGAAAAAGGACAGCTTGTGGGTAGTGTCTTCTGCTCTCCTTCATCAATCAATTTCTTGGACTAGAGACTATGCAGAAGACCTGATTGACAGGTGTGATAAAAACCTATTTTCAAATAGGTTTTTATCACCCAACCTATATATTTAGAGTAAAACTGCTCACCAAATGCATAGATGAAATTTAGGGACTACTTTGTCTTATGTAGTTGTCCTACGCCTAGAAGCCATCACAGCCTCTGTCTAGGGAGGATCCTGCAGTCTCGCGAGTTCCCCCATAGAGCTCAATACTGTACTCTCTCTACAGCAGTGACATTGGTGCTGAAGCACCAGGAGCTGAAGAGGGCCTACCAGAAGAAGATGGTGGTGTCTGCGAGTATAAGTTAAGGTAAGTAGAACTCACCTTTCCGCCACCCCGCCTCGTCCATTGGACCCCCAGCGGTGATGTCACCATTGGGGGCATCTTGTCAAATTCTGTAAAGTCCCCATATGGTTACAGTGCAGCTTTAAATTAGTCTTGTTTTCTTCTCTTTTCATCAGTAAACTTTTTTTGAGTTGATTCAATTGTCTTCTAAGAAACAATAGCTTAAACTAGGTATTAAACTGGATGTTTAAACAGCAGGCTTCATGTAATTGGGACATTTCTCGGCTAATGAAACTGAACACAGAACATAGTTAAAGTGGGTGCATTTTTTTTTTAGGAAACAGATTGAGTTCATTTGGCTGGATAATGCTTGCTAATAAATATGCTTTCATCATTAGCTGTGTGAATGTAATATATAACAAATTATTGCAATATACTGTAGGTATTTACCAAGCTTTTAAGAAATACAGTGTTTAAATGCATTTAGCTAAGAAATAAAATGCACAAATTGGGGACAGGAATAAAAATGTAGAGTGAAAGTCAATTGTTTTTAAGGAAATTGAATGCATTATTTATTGTGAAAACAAAGCAACAGGGACGGATAAGCGAAATTAATGCTGTTATTTGTTAACCTCGGGTTATAAAAACCATGTTCTCATTTAATGATTTTTTTTCCAAACTGCTGTCATTCCGGTGGCTTCTATAGCTAATTTTCTGTAATATTTATAAGAGCATCCATGGATCAATGGTCTGTAGCCCTTCCCTTTGATAATGAAATTCTCTCATCGGGTTGTAACAGGTCGATACACTTGCCCAGTTAGGTTTTCTTGGGGTGGAGAGTCAGTTTGTGCCCCTTTAAGCAACATCAAAGTTAAAATGATGCCTAGAAGTTACTATGAACATTACAGTTTAATAGGTATGAACAAAATATTCCTGCAAAGTTAGCATTTTCTTTCACATGCCTAATGTGAAGTGCGTTAAAATACCTTGAGATGGCAGAAATTAACACGTTAGAGCCTGAGCCAGATTACCCATTGCGTAGCTGCTTATTACCTAACCTCAGAAAGGGATCTGGGGGGTTCCAGTCTGGGCATAGAGCTCTTCCTGGATTAAATCTCCTTGACAGTGGTAACTCTACTCACAGTCTATAATTGTCAGTCGAAGTAAAAATACTGAGACAAAATAGTGCCTACTTTGTTTTTAGTATGTCTCTTGACTGGGTTGGAATTTAGGTGAAGTTACAGCACAGTCAATATGAGTAATTCAAGATTTTATCTTTGGTGGTGGAGAAGGTGACACTTGGAAGTTGGAAGAGTGAGGAAAGGGTAACATATGGGGCAAGAGGTGACACTGGGGTGGAGGGAGGTGAAACTTTGGTAAATCACCTCTTTACTTGATGGGGTGAGTCTGGAAGAGAGATGTAACCACCTTAACCTTTTATATCAAGCATATGTAATATGTAGAGCATTGCAGGTTGTCGTTGCTTTCTGCTAGAATCCTGTTCTTTGTTTAGTCTCTAAGACACCCTCCTCCTTTTCCAACTATAGCTGCTAAAATGTGATTGTGAAGTTTGACCTTCAAAGGAAGCTGTGCAGTGTGTGAGGGCTGCAATTTACACTGTATTTATAAAGATGAAGAGGAACAGAATCAAGCTCTGTTGGAGACAAGTGTAGCTGAAACTAGCGTTTCTAACAAAGGGTAAAGGGGATTTATGAGTTAAAGTGTGTTTTTATTACTATACATCGGTATTAACTGGTCTGGGAAAAAGGGGGGTTAATATAATACTATTGCAATATGGCAAAGAAATTAGTTGTATTGAGAATGAGGGAAAAAGCAACATTTGATTAACACTGCATATAATTATTACCCTAAATATTACCCTAAATTAACGTGGATTTGAATTTGAAGAAAGAAAAGGAAAAAAAACTACTGCTGTGATTTGAACAATTTCCCCATATTGTTATAGTTAAAAAAAAAATAAAAAAAAATGCAACATTTGCAGCTGTTGTATAATCCTTCAAGCAATGGACTAGACACATTTGCTAGAATAGGTTTACAGTATTTGGTCATGCACTGTGCAGACTTTTGATAGCTTTTCTATTTCTCTTCTCACCTCTATAATCAGTGCCACAGGGTTCAGGGGATTAAGGTTCTATTATTGAAGATATTTCAAGTTCGTATGGTCCAACGAGTTTGCAGTTGCATCAAATGGTCCTCCGAGAAGAATATCTTTTCTGAATAATCTATGCATCGACTGCATAAAACCTTTGGAATTGATCCCATGATAAAATTGGAGCAAACCAACAACGCGTAAAGAAAAATATTACCTGATACACAGTACTGCTGTAATTTACAGTCTAAAGATAGAACGTCTGTAAAGCGTAACCAAAAATATAATAGACTTTTTTTCCCACTGATTATTTGATCAGTGGAAGTATATTGTCAGTGGAAGGTCTTGGAAGTATGTTGTCTCTAAAACTATTAGAGATATAGTTGGTTGCAAATAAATAAATAAACAGACCCATGAAGTCTTTCTTTTCCACTTAATAAATTAAAATTGTAAAATGATTTCCAGAATGAAGTGTAGTAAAAATGAATCCATCAAATCAGTAATTTTAACCGCTAGCCGCATAATTTCTTAAGAGTTGAATTTATTACATGTAATTGCAGATGTAGATTGAAAATTAACCTGTTTCGTGTTTATAATTATCTGGTATTTCTACAGTCTGATTTTCAAGGGCTAAATTTTGAATTAGTATCCGGTTTAGATACAGGATAAAAGTAAACGGGATTGATATCCTTTGTGTATTTATAGAAGCCATCAATTAATTAATAAATTGTTTCACATTACTTGTGTATTGAATACATAAAATCACCAAACAAAACTGGTGAGCTAACTGCATGAGTCCATGTTCAAATCTACAACTACATTCCTAAACAGCAATATAAATAGAGCTATTGGTAAGCTGATAGAACATGTTGTAGCTGCTATCAGCTTGGCAACAGTTTCATCCATTTCTGTCATTTAGTGATGTCCCGAATGGTTCGCCAAAACAAGAACCCTTTTTCAGTAAATTCAAGACCAGGAAAGGTAATGTACTGTCCCTTACTGACCAATGATTAAAACTTTTCTTTGATCGGCCACTAAGTGATCTGACTTTAACGGTACACTAGAGGGTCAGGAGCACAAATATGTATTGCTGACCCAATAGTGTTAAAACCACGATCTAGCACCCTGTCTTCCCTAAATAGCAAAATCTTACTTTTATTAGAGTCTGCTGCTGCTGGCTCTGGCTCTGATCTGCCTGCTTGGCGGACATCATCAGAAGTGTTGATCTGAGCCAATAACAATGCTTTTCCAAAGGAAAGCATTCGATTGACTGAGCTTGTCAAGGAGGCAGATTAGGGATAGAGCCTGCACAAGCCAAACACAGCACTGGCCAATCAGCAACTCCTCATAGAAATGCATTGAACCAATGCATTTCTATGATGAAAGTTCAGTGTCTCCATGCAGAGGGTGAAGACACTGGATGGCAGTCACATTGTGCAGCACTGCCACAGGAAGCACTTCTAGTAGCCATCTGTGGAGTGGCAAGTGGAGGTATCACTAGGCTGTAATGTAAACACTACATTTTCTCTGAAAAGCGAGTGTTTACTGCAAAAACCCTGAAGGTAACGATTCTACTCACCAGAACAAATTCAATAAGCTGTAGTTATTCTGGTGACTACAGTGTCCCTTTAATGATCTCCTCTAGCGGTCATCCTAACCTTGCATTTCATGTAGCCAATCACTGATTTATTGATAGAGCAATTTACAGTTGTTAGATAAATATACTATTCAATTACATTTTTGCCCCAATCCTATATTTTGTAATGACCAAGTCTTGATTTCAGGATTAAATGGAGAGCATTAAGTAATGGCTGGTGCACCGTATGTCAGTGTGACCAGGTGTCAAGAAAAGAATAAGCTATTTCATTATAAAGTGCTCTTTGCCTTCTTTTGCCATATCTTGATTGCACGGCAACATGAGCTAGCTACTCTTTCCAAATTATCTTCAAACTTATATTTTCAGCTGGTGAACAATGAAGGCTTGTTCTCCCAACCCAACAAATATCAAAAAGTGTGTAGTAAATATTGGGAACAGAACAAAGACAAAATGTGTGCATGATATGGACAGGGCAGTAAAAATTTTTCACTATTTTGGTATGAAAGTGGAAAATTAGCGGGTAAGGATTAATAAAAATATATAATAAGCATATTCCACAAGTGCCCCCCGACCAACCCAAACAATTTATACTTATACTTTAGGCAACTGACATATTTTTTTAGCTAAGTTTTAGTGTGTTGGGAAATTAATAATTAAAATGTAATAAAAAATATGATAAAGAGGAATAATAAAACAATGTAGTGCCCCTGTACAGGTAGCAAACATTCTTGAGAATTGTTTTAACAATTGCAGACACTTCTACGCAGCCCTCTAGCACAGGGTTTCTCAACCCAGTCCTCAAGGACCCCCAACCAGTCCAGGATTTAGGGATTACCCTGTTGTGTCTAAGTGTTTGTTCCCCACCCCATAAAAACACATTAGACACAGCAGGGTAATCCCTGAATCCTGAACAGTTCGGGGGTCCTTGAGGACTGGGTTGAGAACCCCTGTGCTAGAGGGCTGCGTAGAAGTGTCTGCAATTGTTAAAACAATTCTCAAGAATAATCACTACAGCAAGTGGTGCTAAAAGAGTGGATTCAGAGATAGCAAGGGAAATGATCAGTAGTGTGAAATATACAGAGGGAATATACAGTTGTGCTAAAAAGTTTGCATACCCTTAGAGAATTGGTAATATATGTACCATTTTTAAAGAAAATATGAATGAGCAGGCAAAACACATTTATTTTATTTCTTATGGGATTCATATTCAACTGTAGGTTATAACAGAATGGCACGATCATAAAACAAAACATGGCAACAAAGAAAAAAATTAAATAACCCATGTTCAAAAGTCTGCAACCCTTAGTTCTTAATACTGTGCATTGCCCCCTTTAGCATCAACGACAGCGTGCAGTCGTTTGTAATAAATATCTATGAGGCCCCTAATTCTTGCAGGTGGTATAGCTGCCCATTTGTCTTGGTAAAATGCTTCCAGATCATGCAAAATCTTTGGTCGTCTTGCATGAACTGCACGTTTGAGATCCTCCCAGAGTGGCTTGATGATATTAAGGTCAGGAGACTGTGATGGCCACCCCAGAACCTTCCCCCTTTTCAGTTTTAACCACTAGAGGGTCAACTTGGTCTTGTGCTTAGGGTCAAGTCCAAGAGCATCACATGCGCAGCCTTCGTGCAGAAGAATGCAAATTGTTTGCCAGTATTTTCTGATAACATGCTGCATTCATCTTGCCAGAGCATTTTCATATGATTCCTCGTGCCTTTAGAGCTCACACATCATCAAAACAGCCACCACCATGCTTCCCAGTGGGCATGGTATTCTTTTCACAATAGGCCTTGTCAACCCCTCTCCAAATGGTTGTGACCATAAAGTTCTATTTTGGTCTCGTCACTCCAAATTACCTGTCTTCCAGTAAGTTTGATAACAAAACCACATCAGGAAACGATGAGACATCTATGTAATAAAAAAACATAACCACTGAAACAACTCTTCTTGATGTCACCTCTCAAATGTCCACAACAACTGCAGTTCTTCACAAGAGTCACTTCACCTTCCACAGCTACACGTACACCACCTCTGCAGAGTTACAATCTGCTTAACTTTCACTCGCTCTTCATATTCTGAACATCATATTTGAAATTTACAGGTTGATTGGTATTTTATGAGACCATCGTAATGCAAACATCTTCCTTTAATGGCATTTTTTAATCTCATGCTAACCCTTTCTCTAGCCAATATTAATAAACCCATTGTAGCAGCTTGCAAAGCCCTGTATAGTACAATAGTTAATTGCAACTGTTCCTGTTATAAGTGGGCAGTTTACTCACATACAGATATTATTTTTAGATTATGCTGACATATTTTATGAAACTGAATTTCTAAAAAATCTATAAGGTTCCTTAAACATTTATATACAGATTTTTGAATTATCTATTATATTAGAGGCTAGGAAATAGCTTCCAACCTTAACCCTTGCGTTTAATGTTTGCATGCTCGTAACATCTACCACAACTGAGAGATACCCAATCTCCTGTGCCCATAAAAAATGGACACAAGATAAGGGGTTCAGACTCCACTGCCATGTACTGAACCCCTTATCTTTTTAGTCCATACCCCCTTCAACACCATCAACATAGGGAAACGTATTTGAGAGATGAAACCCACTTATATGTAAACAACTATTCTTAACTCCATTAGTTCAATTATGAAAATAATATAAGTGAAACAAATCCAGTTTGTACACTAAATCCTATGCATGGTCCAAGGAGGACTAGGATGTAGGACAAAATGTGAAGGACATTTTAGCATACAGACTTGTGTATTCTACATAGATAGTAGGAATCAACACTGTGACTTTTGCAATTATCAATAGGATCAGGGCTCGAGTCCTGCAGGAACGCGTGGGAACGGCGTTCCTGCACTTTTTTTACAGCAGGAACGCCGTTCCCCCTGCAGGCACTCAGGGGGCGGCAAGAAATGCCGCCCCCAAATGCCCTGTGTTCCCCCTGTCATGGGGGGGGGGACCACCTGGCGAACGGCTCTCTCCCTGTCACACGCGGAGAGGGAGCTGTGTGCTCTCTGCTCCCTCTCGCCGCGCGGGATGTCTGCTGTTGCTGGGAGCCGGGTTGATGACGTCATATTCCGGCTCCCAGCATCAGCAGACATCCCGCGCGGCGAGAGGGAGCAGAGAGCACACAGCTCCCTCTCCGCGTGTGACAGGGAGAGAGCCGTCCTCACTGCAGCCCCACTGGACCCCAGGGAAAGGTAGGGATGCTGGGTGGGTGGGATATGTTAATTAGTTAATAATATTATTAATTTGTATATATAGTCTGTTGTGGATGTGGATGTGTGGATGTCTGTTTGTGGATTGTGGATGTGTGGATGTCTGTTTGTGGATGTGTGGATGTCTGTGTGTGGATGTCTGTGTGTGGATGTGTGGATGTCTGTGTGTGGATGTGTGGATGTCTGTGTGTGGATGTCTGTTTGTGGATGTGTGGATGTCTGTGTGTGGATGTCTGTGTGTGTATATGTGGATGTCTGTTTGTGGATGTCTGTATGTCTGTTTGTGGATGTGTGGATGTCTGTTTGTGGATTTGTGGATGTCTGTAGATTTGTGGATGTCTGTTTGTGGATTTGTGGATGTCTGTTTGTGGATGTGTGGATGTCTGTGTGTGGATGTCTGTTTGTGGATGTGTGGATGTCTGTTTGTGGATGTCTGTGTATGTGTGGATGTCTGTGTATGTGTGGATGTCTGTTTGTGGATGTCTATTTGTGGATGTCTGTTTGTGGATGTCTGTATGTGTGGATGTCTGTTTGTGGATGTGTGGATGTGGATGTCTGTTTGTGGATGTGTGGATGTCTGTTTGTGGATGTGTGGATGTCTGTGTGTGGATGTCTGTGTGTGGATGTCTGTGTGTGGATGTCTGTGGATTTGTGGATGTCTGGATGTCTGTGTGTGGATGTGTGGATGTCTGTTTGTGGATGTGTGGATGTCTGTTTGTGGATTTGTGGATGTCTGTAGATTTGTGGATGTCTGTTTGTGGATTTGTGAATGTCTGTTTGTGGATGTGTGGATGTCTGTTTGTGGATGTGTGGATGTCTGTTTGTGGATGTGTGGATGTCTGTTTGTGGATTTGTGGATGTCTGTAGATTTGTGGATGTCTGTTTGTGGATTTGTGGATGTCTGTTTGTGGATTTGTGGATGTCTGTTTGTGGATGTCTGTTTGTGGATGTCTGTTTGTGGATGTGTGGATGTCTGTCTGTGGATGTCTGTTTGTCTCAGTGTGTGTAGGAGTGTATTTATGTCTGTTAGCGTTTGTACGTGTGTATGTGAGTGTATGTGCTTCTGTTAGTGTATGCATGTGTATGTTTGCAATTGCATGTATGTGCATACGTTATTGTAAGTTTCTGTCAAATAAGTGAGTCTGTCATTTAGTGTGTGTGTGACTATTAGTGTGTGTCTCTCTGTCAATGAATGAGTATGTGTCAGTGAATGTGTGTGTCAAATCAGTGACGTATGTGTGTGTTACTTACAGTGTGTATCTGCCAGTGTGGGTGTCTGTCAGAGAGTGTGCTTAAAGGGAAACTATAGGCACCCAGACTACTTCAGCTCCTTGAAGTGGTCTGGGTGCAGTATCCCAGTCCCCTTAAACCTTCTCAGAAACTGCAATAATTACCTGAGGGGTAACTCCAAGTCTAGTGGCTGTCTATCAGACAGCCACTAGAGGGACTTTCGGGTGGTTAGGTGACCAAAAGTCACCTAACTGATGCTGGACGTCCTCACCCTGTGCATGAGGACATCCAGCATCTGCTAAATACCCATAGGATTTTAACCCCTCCAGTGTCGAGTGGGGGAGGGGAGGACATGAGAGGAGGGGGGCACTATACGGAATTATAGTGCCAGGAAAACAACTTTGTTTTCCTGGCACTATAGTATTTCTTTAAAAGGAGCAGGAAAAGGTGGAGTCTAAAGAGGAAGGGGTGGGTTCTTAATCAGGAAGCGTGCACCCTTGACATGAAGGAGTGGTAAATTTAGATTAGGGGGGTGCTCTATAGTCATGTCTAGGGCAGCATAAAATTAAAATACACCACTGTGTGAGTGTGTGTGCACGCGTGTGTATGTATGTGTGTGTATATACACACACACACACACACACACACACACACATATATAAACATACATACAAGTGTTTTGGGGGTTTTTTTTGGGAGAGTTCCCACACTTTTTTCCCCAGGACTTGACCCCTGGTTAACCTCCTGAAAGATCAATCTGCTGGACCTATGTAAGGTAGATACTATTACATCTTAGCTGCAAACATTGGGCTGAAGCTTCAGAATTGGGTATGAATGTTTCCATTTTAGGTTTGGCATCTTCAGCATTTGTGTTTCCATGGAAACTCTCCTCTATGCAGAATAAGAAGCCTTGGAAAAGGAGTAGGCATCAAGCGGTTCTTTATGGTCTATTGTAGGCACATGGAAAAATCTCCCAATGGCAGAAGAGGAGCAACCATTAAAGGGGATTAAACAAGTTTGAAAAAAAAGTTTTTAAGTGTGATTTGATTGACTCCCCCCCCAATGCATGGAGTTAGTACTAGCACCACGACCACTTTAGTGATTTGAAGATTTCATGTTGCTTGGAGTCTATGTGCATAGTTTGCATCTGTAGTCAGCACACATAGCATGCTGGCAATGGGTGACTAATGGCAACAGAACACCCACTTCTGTGCCACCCTATGTCCTTTCTTATCCTTTCACCCCTGACATAACGGAAGGGGAATAAGGCTACAGGAAGAAATTATAATCGGGACGGGATCTAAGGTAAGTGTTTATTTCTTCCTTTGTATTTTTTTTAACGGGGGTATGGACAATGCCAGCAAAGGTTACTGCATCCAAATAAAGAGTTTTGCAATTTTAATCAGGTCCGAGCTTAGTTAATAAATCTGAGTGAGACTAACTGGGTAATTCACTAATGTGAGAATCGGCATGTACATGCACACATGAATATTTGCTTGTGAATTTCAAATTCGGGGCCAAAGTAACCATTAACGTGAAATTCACTTTGATTTCCCAACATACAATTCTCACGTTAGTGAATAAACCTGTTTGTGTGTAGAAGTGATGGTGGAAGGTTAAATACTTTAGCCCAAACATGTTTGTGCACGTACACACACACATGCAGGCATGAACAAAACGTGAGGCTTTAACGCATTAATCTTCTGCTTTGGAATATTGATTTATCCATTTAGTTTGTTTACTTGGGTATATCATTATAAAATCAAAGAAATGTACTTTAAATAATTCTACCATATTATAACATAACCCTGGTGGGTGCATACAGCTCCTTCCAGCGGGGGGATTGTATCAAAGCGTTGGCTCTGTAACATGCGGCAACGCTGTGATACAAGCTGATCTCCAGCCCTGCTGGTTTGCAGGGCTGGAGGGCGGGAGAATTGTCTTGCCGGTGGTGAGGCAAGTCTACTACATTGCCTGTCTACTCGTTTCGATCTGTATACATCTCAATGATGGGAGGTAAGTGTGTGTCAATAAAAATTATAAAGTTATAAGAGAAAAGCATGAGCTCACTTAGTGGGTTATTTACTAATGGGAGAATTGACAGGAATTCAAATAGAATTTCCAAATTAAGACCAACATAGCTGAATTAGAAACCTTCTCCAAGAATCTCTACACAATGTTCCCAGAGGTGAGACACTCGAGGGTTTAGGGATAGGTTTTAATTACATCACTAGTTCAAAGCATTTCTAGAACTGGCCTTCATGTAGGATTTCAGTGACCCCTGTGACATTAGTAACTCATGTCTAACACAGGGCCTGGAAAAAGAAGCAGTAATCAGACTGCACAGTGCAGATGTAGAAGAGATTAGGCCATTACGGAGACAGAGGCCTGAAGATACACAATAGTGTTTAAATAAAATAATTGTATGTTTATTGTTTATATAGCAGTGTGTGAAGTCTTTTCCTAATGCTTGTGATCTAAAAAATGGAGCAAAGTTGACCTCCCAACCGTCATGATTTTTGGGTGATGTCTCACCGTCCTGACTTTGTTCCTTGGTTATCCGCTTTTGGGGACACCAGGGAACTGTTCTCAACAAGCAAAGCGCAAGCACATCATTAGAGTAGCTTGCGCTATACTCAGGGCACTAATACAATGCCCATGCAGGGTTTGCCCTTGGTGGGCCAATCTGAATGAAGGAACCGACAGCCTGGCATGCATTAATGCCAGACTAACCTGCCAATGCTCTAGACGGACCCATTCCCTTCCTGTGTCGTCCTTTGGGCAGTGTCTGACCAGTGACTGACCGGGCCTCTGCTCATTTATGCCCAACAGGTGGCCTTAAGTGCATGGGCCACCCAATGGGCCCCCTAAGTTCCACCACTGCTGTTTGCATCTCCTTGCTGTCACCCCGAGTGGGCTATTCCAAAACCACTTTGCGTGAGACTGTTCTCAGTAGGCTGCTTTCTTAGTACATGCATTAGGCCCATATTGTTCCACAAGGCTTTCATATGAAGACTTAGGAAGATGTAGCTCAAACACTTCATGATACATGTCTTTGTTAAGGCTCTCTTGTTTTCTCTACAGTTACAGGATTATTCACTAAAGTGAGAATTGTCAGAAATTCTAAATTAATTCCAAATGAAGTTTAAATTCATGTGAATTTAGGGAGAACAGTGGGTCGAATTAATTCTGTAACTCTGAATCACCGTATGACCAAATCACAAAACAAAATGGATAAACTGTTTTGTTTAATTCATGATTCAGAGTTCCCTCTGTGGCTCCAAACAAAATATGATTAATTGGAAAAAAGATGACTGATGTTTAGGGGGTCAGCAACTAAATGTTGATTTTATTCACATTTTAAGATAGATGTAATAGAGGGGAAAAAATAAGGAACAGTAAAAAAAAAAATGTAAACTTATATATTTGTATATTATATGTTTCATAACTAGATAATATATAGATTTTTTTTTACTTCTCCTCCTTTTATTTACTCTAGTGGTTACTTGATCAATGAACCAAATGGCAAGAAAATGCTAATTATTTACATAATCTTTATATTATATATATATTTTGTAGTACACAGATTGGCCCATATTTTCGCCCTTTTTTTTTTTTTGACCGAATAGTTTCCCAAAACTTTTGCACGATCGAATGTCATTCAAACCAATACACCAGATTTTCGAATTTCGGATCACTCAAACCAATTTTTTTTCTTGGACAAATCAATTCCGACCAAACCAAATTTTTCTGCTTACACAAGTCTACAAAGCATGGATTGGCAAGTAATTAATTCTTGACCTGCAGCTTTCTTTTTGTAGCATCTGCCTTACGAATCCTGTTGAAAATTTAGAAATGTAGCAATCCATATGTAGGTGTTTCTATGTTTCTTTTTGTACTCTAGAATGAAGTCAGGAATTTCTTTCTCAGAAGTGACACATAATTCTTAGTAATTTATCCTTTTTGCCAGGTATTTAAAGGCAAAGCTAATTTTAGCTGTGCTTTCTCAATTCCTCCCAGAGAAATTACCTGTCCGAGATATCTGAGCTGTCAACGAACACAGATATATCATGTTAAGACAGCCTGTTGAATTCGCAGCACACCCTAAAGCAATTGTACATACTATTAGCCCATGAATTAGTTAAACTCTGCACAAGTCAAACTATGAAATATAGAATAGTGGGAATTTGGAGTAACTGGTTTAATTGGACAGTAATGGACACATTTTTGAATTTCTCTTCCCAAAATTCTGGGCCAGCTACTAGTGATAGCATATCAGTTAACCATTTGCAATTCCAAGGTTAGTCATTTCTGGACTGGTGTTACATAGTAATGTCTGCAGGATTCAAATAGAGTTATATTATTTTAATGGTGGTGTGGCATTGCAAGTGTAGATATATATGCCTCCCAACATTTCACAATACGACAAAAAGATGCTTTAATTTTAAGACTGTATCTGCATGCTATTGAAGACCATGTTAGGTCTTTGTGAGCAAATATTTACATATATAACTTATAAGTAACCGAATTAAAGTAATATAATTTATAACAAGATTACAGTATGTTAAATAAAGAGACTAATTTATAAACATGTTAAGGGCTGATTCTACAAGAAGATATATTAGGAATTCCAGGCTTGATCACCAGTGGTGACCTACAGCTACATCAAAGGATTTCCCTAAGTGGCCAGGCATCTTTTGCAGTTGCAAAGGAGCATGCGGTCTGCAACTCTGGAGGGTGCAGATCACTGTCAAACCTCTTTCACAATCTGGCACTTGCAGAAAATGTGAGTGTTGTGCTAGGCTACCTGCCCAGCACTCTGATTGATGCTGTAGTACAGAAATTGTGTAACCCGTCGGAGTGCCAGACCACATTACATGAAAATCAGAGCATTTACACAGGGTTGAAAGCTTCCCCACACACAACCTTCACACACATACAGCCCATCACACAATTCCCATCAAACACAGTGACTCCCATTATACATATACACGTCTCATCACATTAATGTTGCCCACTCCACACACAGCGTAACATAACATTAGACACATGAAGCCACTAACAAATGCAATCATGCACACTCTCTTGAAGACTTCTTCAAATGACAAAAAACACTCAGACAGCCTCCACCACAAATAATAGAGGCTGTCTCTCCTAAAAAGGGACACTTAGCAGTGTGCAGTAAATGGCAGGGTGGTATTAAAGTAACACTACAAACTTTATAACCACAACGTACATGGCTACCACGATGGAGGCCCACGCCACATCTGGTCTTCTCCCATTAAGTCTACATTGAGTTAATCATGTCCAATACAGGATTGCACACTTTCGCTGAGAGGGCACAGGTGACTTTCTGAGATAAAGATTGTGGTCCTGCATTGCCCTGCTTTGTTCAAGGGGATCCCTGGCCATGGGCACACAGAGGGACCCAACCCATCGTTAAACCATGGACACCATGTTTAATGATAGGATTGTTGAACATCTAAAATCACATGGATTGCAAGATCAGAGACAACATAGGTTTACTTCAGGGAGATCATGCCAAACTAATCTAATTGATTTTTTTGATTGGGTAACTAAAAAAATAGATCAGGGTGGTGCAATAGACATTGCTTACCTAGATTTCAGTAAGGCTTTTGACACTGTTGCACATGGAAGGCTTATCAATAAACTACAACCTTTAAATTTGGATTTCAATATTGTTGAATGGGTAAGGCAGTGGCTGAGTGACAGGCAACAGAGGGTTGTAGTCAACGGAGTATATTCAAAGCTTGGGCTTGTCACCAGTGGGGTACCTCAGTGATCTGTACTTGGACCCATTCTCTTTAATGTTTTTATTAGTGATATTGCAGAAGGTCTTGATGGTAAGGTATGTCTTTTTTTGCTGCTGATACTAAGATATGTAACAGGGTTGATGTTCCAGGAGGGATAAGCCAAATGGCAAATGATTTAGGTAAACTAGAAAAATGGTCAGAATTGTGGCAACTGACATTTAATGTGGATAAGTGCAAGATAATGCACCTTGGACGTACAAACCCAAGGGCAGAGTATAGAATATTTGATAGAGTCCTAACCTCATCTGAGGAAAGGGATTTAGGGGTGATTATTTCTGATGACTTATAGGTAGGTAGACAATGTAATAGAGCAGCAGGAATGCTAGCAGAATGGTTGTATAGGGAGAGGTATTAGATGTAGAAAGAGGGAAGTGCTCATGCCATTGTACGGAACACTGGTGAGACCTCACTTGGAGTATTGTACGCAGTACTAGAGACCGTATCTCCAGAAGGATATTGATATTTTAGAGAGAGTTCAGAGAAGGGCTAATAAACTGGTTCATGGATTGCAGGATAAAACGTACAAGGAAAGGTTAAAGGATCTTAACATGTATAGCTTGGAGGAAAGACGAGACAGTCGGGGGGTAAAAACATTTAAAAACACAAAGGGAATCAACACAGTAAAGGAGGAGACTATATTTAAAAAAAGAAAAACTACCACAGCAAGAGGACATAGTCTTAAATTAGAGGGACAAGGGTTTAAAAATAATATCAGGAAGTATTACTTTACTGAGAGGGTAGTGGATGCATGGAATAGCCTTTCAGCTGAAGTGATAGAGGTTAACACAGTAAAGAGTTTAAGCATGTGTGGGATAGGCATAAGGCTATCCTAACTATAATGGACTAATTAAAAGTATTTAGAAAATTGGGCAGACTAGATGGGCTGAATGGTTCTTATCTGCCGTCACATTCTATGTTTCTATGTATAGCAGGCTGTAGTGGTTATGGTGCTTGGAGTGTTCCTTTAATACAACATTGCAGAGCTATTAGAATGCTTACATAGAGATGTTCTGCTTAGCTCTGGCCAAGAGGAGATTACATTTCAATGTAGCGTATTATCTTATTGGCATAGTGCCATAGTCACAGTACTAGCAAGATTAAAAATAAGGAAAAAACATATTATACAGAAACTAATTGCACTTTTTTTTGTGGTACACACATCCTCTAGGATTGTAATACCATACTTGCCAACTGTCCCGTTTTTGATGGGACAGTCCCGGCAAGCTGGAGTCTGTCCCGGGTAAATCAACCTCCCGGGACAGTCCCGGCAACTTGCTGGCCATGTGCTTTTATTATTTTCCCTGGGACTGTAACAGCCTGTTACAGTCTGAGGGAATCCAGAAGAGAGGTGCTGTGACATGCTGAGGGCTGGAGAGAGCACTGACAGTGTCCCTTCCGATTTCCCAGCAGCTTCCCCTGCAAACAGGCTCCTGCTCTGCCTTCCGGATGCAGGCCCCGCACCCACAATGGAAGCCCCACCCAGGTCAGCAAGACCCACCTCCCGTCACCAAGCTCCACCCCCACTGTTAAACAGGAGACCTTGCTGCAGTTCGAAAAGGACAGAAAATGGCTACCTGACCTCCCAGCAACAGCTTCCAGTGCCAGGTAGGCTTGATATACTCAGCTGTGTGTGTGTGTGTGTATGTGCCTGCTAGTGAGAAAGATTGTGTGTTTCTCAGTGAGCTTGTTTTTAGTAAGCTTGTGTGTGTGTCAGTGAGCTTGTTTGTAGTGAGCGTGTATTTGTGTGTGTGTGTGTGTCAGTGAGCTTGTTTGTAGTGAGCGTGTATTTGTGTGTGTGTGTGTGTCAGTGAGCTTGTTTGTAGTGAGCATGTATTTGTGTGTGTGTGTGTCAGTGCACCCCTCTCACACATACATACACACACACACACACACAGCACCCCTCACACACAAAGCAAACCCCCCCCCACACACACACAGCACCCCTCACACACATACATAGGGGGTTGGGTTAGGGTGAGGGTAGGGTTAGTGGTTGGGTAGGTTAGGGTTAGGGTAGGGTTAGGGGTAGGGTTAAGGGTAGGGTAGGGTTAGGGTCAGTGTTGGTTTAGGAGTAGGTTTAGGGGTAGGGTTAGGGTAGGGTTAGGGGTGGGGTTAGAGGTAGGGTTAGGGGTAGAGTTAGGGTAGGGTTAGGGTAAGGTTAAGGGTAGGCTTAAGGTAGGGTTAGTTTATGAGTAGGGGTAGGGTTAGTGGTAGTGTTAGATACGGATAGGGTAGAGTCAGGGTTAGTGGTAGGGTTATGGTAGGGTTAGGGTTGGGTTAGGGTTAGGAGAGTTAACTCCTAAATAGCAGAGGATTGAGCAGTGAGGCTGCAGGGGCATGTTCTATACACCAAAACTGCTTCATTAAGCTAAAGTTGTTCAGGTGACTATAGTTTCCCTTTAAGTTTAAAATCACCATCTCAATACCCTGTAATTCTCTCTTTATTGATTAGACCCTGTAATCTGCACTATAAGTAGGCGGAGATTAATAAGGTGGGTTTTTGCATAGTGGGCGGAGCTTTGCGACGGTGGGTGTGGTCAATTTTCGAGGTAATAATTGATTGCTGTGCTGCAAAGTATCCCTGGAACTTTCTCTTAGATGTTGGCAACTATGTAATACGGCTCTACTTCTATCAATTAAAATTAATTCTTTGATTAGTTTTCTTGTCATAACAGGGTGCAATGGTGGGATTAGATTGCATGCTGACCTTTTCACAAAGGAAACTGATCGAAATAATTTTTTGCACTTTATACCTTCGTTCTCATCTCCACCTGGCATTTTGCATTCACTACACAGCCAGCTGATGAGAATAAGATGAGAAGGGATGTTATGAGATCCCGTAATATGTGTTACTCATTGACACACTTTGAGTGATGTACTTAAAGTACAGATCTCAGATTCATCATGTTTTCTCGAACAGTTAACACTGCTCCATGCTGATAAGCAAGACAGTACTGCCTGGCAGTATGTAGAATTCACAAGCAACACCATCCCTCTTTGACTAATTAAAGGGACATTGTAGGCACCCAGACCACTTCAGCTCATTGAAGTGGTCTGGGTGCAATCTCCCATCACCATTAACCTTGAGCATGTAACTGTTGCCGTTTTTATAAACTGCAATAATTAACTGCTAGGGTTAACTCCTAATCTAGTGGCTGTCTACCAGGAAGTAACAGGCGAAATTAACCAGTATAAATGATAAAAGTGTAAATTTTTATTAAAACCTGCACGATTTCCAAAATGAAAAACGAGGACAAACTATTCACACATAAAACTTTTCAGCAAGCTAAAGTACTTTAGAGGTCTGGAGTGTCCCTTTAATAAATGTGTAATATATTATTATCTGCTAGAATCCTGCAAACATTACTGAATAATTTCTTCTCTGTCGGTCCCCCTGAACAGAGCTGTGCAATGTCCTGCAACTATGGTCCTGCAGACAGTCTCAGAAAATCTATAATATATGTGGGAATTTTTTTGCAACTCTTCTACAGACCGTTACTCTCGGATTTCCTAAATTGCTGCATTTCCCATCCATGTCTTTAAATGGTAAAAGTAACAATGTGGAGTGATTGCTAAATCAGAAATGGTAAAGAATTGACAGGATAAATGCAAACTTTAGGTCAGAATATCTGATTTGTAGAAATTTTTTTCAGTCAGCCGAGTTACCAGCTTGTATATTTAGGTGTCAAATTTTCAATCTCTTGTCTGTTCTCTAGAATTGACAGCTTAGTGAATAGCGCCATATGTCAGATTTATTAAGTGAAAGTTGTGGACACTTCCTAATTTGTAGCCTTGTGACTTGTCGCCTTGCAGTATACGTGACCAATCTGACACTCGCGCCGTTCATATAATTAGCACTTAGGCAGAAATAAATCATACCACAAAATCCCAGCGCTCTGCAAACTCCTTGACACATTCCTAAAAATATCCCTCTCAAGAGCAGGTGTCACAAATTTAAATCCATCAACTTGCCTTGCAGTGCATTATGGTAAATGTAGTCTAGACTGATGATAAGTAACCTTTTCAGTGGCAGACAGAGCATTTTGTGGTTTTCTGGAGGGGAACTTTGAAAATTGCACAATTAAATAGATTACTCAAAACCTCGTATGACCTGGTAGCTTTTTACGTGATGCTTAATTTTTTTGATGTACTGCAAAGATATAGCAACTGACAACACATCACAACCCAGTTCTGGCACAGCCAGGGCACCCCTTGCATTAGGATTGGAGAAACAGGAACATTATGTTCTATTTTTACCAATTAGAAGGTGCAAAGGGCAGAGTTTAAAACAATAGTCAACAGGGTACCAAAATGGAGACACTCTGTTCAAGGATAGATGTGTATACAGCAGTATATTTTTTTCACATTTGAAAGAACACTCTAACATTACAAATACAAACATGGGAATAAATGCATCTCTATGAGGAATGTTCAGCGCCTTAATGCAGAGGGTGGAGATGCTGAACGTAAGTGTTGCACGCTGTGCAGCCCTGACCCAGGAAGCACTTCTAGTGGCTGTTTGAGTTACAGCCACTGGAGGTGCTGCTAGGCAGCAATATAAAAACTGCCTTTTGTCTGAAAAGGCAGTGTTTACATTAAAAAGCCTGCAGGGTCTGATTATACTCACCAGAACATCTACATTAAGCTGTAGTTGTTCTGGTGACTATAGTGTCCCTTAAAGCCGTATAAGGAAATGAAAACTGAAAAGGGAAAAAACATGTCAATGCCATTTTTTCCATGTTTTCATCTCTCTTTTTCCTATCTCCATTCCATCCGTCATCCCTTGATTCCCCCACACTGGCTCCGTCCCCTGGCCAACTGCCCAAACCTTTGCTGGTAACTGTGTGCAGTGACAGGTCTGCTGTACTCCAGTGATGTCACTTTTCGTTTCTGTGTGCCGCAGGTTCTAATAAAGAATTATATTAAAATAACTATTGTATTATACTGTCTTATTTTGTCACCTGTCCATTGTGTTTCATTGACATGTATAACTATAAGCATAGTACCAATAAACAAAAGAGATGAAAACAAATTTCATTAAAAATAAGATGGCAGAAGGCAGGAACAGGTGCAGGCCACAGCTGGAAAGACAACCCCTAACCACTACAACCACCAAACTACAGTCTATATTCCCCAGTTATAACCCCTATCCCCCCACTACAGCTGCATTCCCAACTACAGCCCCCATCCCCACACTACAGCCTTATCCCCAACAATTCAAACCCTATTTCTCTTTACAGCCCCCAACCCTCCAATACAGCCCCTATCCCCAAACTACAGAAACATAGAATGTGACGGCAGATAAGAACCATTCGGCCCATCTAGTCAGCCTTATCCCCAACACTTCAAACCATATTCCTCTTTACAGCCCCAACCCTCCAATACAGCCCCTATCCTCACACTACAAACTCTATTTCCATTTTCAGCCGCTAACCCCCACCTCAGCCCCTATTTCCCCACTACAGCCCCTATTTCCCCACTGCAGCCTTTAATACCAACTGCAGCTCCTTTCCCCGTATACATACCCTATTCCCACATTACAGCCTCTATCTGCAGCACATGACAGCCCCTAACCATCCAACCCACGCACTACAGTCTCTATCCCCCAATTCCTACCCCCTCCCTCCCCATTACAGCCCCTATCCCCAACTCAGGGCCAGTGCAAGGATTTTTGGGTGCACAGATGAATATGATTTTGCCCCCCCCCATCTTCACCTGTGTGCCTCTTAACCCACCTTTTGATTCTCTTATCCTTATCCTCTTTTTAAAATGACTTACCCCCTTTAGTGTATTTTTTCCCTTATTTTTCCCCATTGTGTCTTACACCTCCCTTGCATATCTCATACAATGCCCCTTTGTGTGTTGTACTCCCCCCAGCCCCTTCTCTCTCAGCCCCATTGTGTCTTTTACTCTTACCAGCTCCTTTGTGTGTTTCTCTTTCACCAGCCTGTCTATCTCCCCCTAGCCCCTCTGCGTCTTTTTCCTCTTCTCCAGCCCCTCTGTGTCTCTTTAACCCCCAGACCCTTTTTATTTTCACACCCAGGCCCTTCTGTGTGTCGCTTTCATCCCCAGCCCCTCTGTGAACTGTTTCACCCCAGGTCCATCTGTTTGACTTTCTCCCCCCTCATGTCCCTCTGTGTGTCTTTCTCCCACTCAGGCCCACCTGTGTGCCACTCTCCCCTCCAGAGAGTGTTCCTCTCTCCTTCCCTCCATGTGAGGAACTGACTCTGCTGGGTTTCGAACCCTGGTTTACATGGTGCTAAACCTTTTCCTTACCAGTACACCAGCCTGCCTTTTGCAAATTTACCTGAGATCTTATACCATTGCTTGTAGAGTCAAGGTTATCAGTGACAACTCTCTTCAGCTGTGTCTGGTCAGGTGTCTGGTTCTTGGCCTATAAAAGCCACTTCCTGTCTCTGTACCTTTGCCAGATTATTGTGGTTCCTGTACTCTCTAATCAAGCGTGTTCCTGTTTCTCCTTCCTGTTGCTGAATTTGGACTGTTTTGACTTTGCTGCTTCTCCTTCCCACTGACCTCGGCTTGCCTCACTACGATTATCATCTTTCTGTTCCAGTCTCCCATCTCTGCTTAAGACCAGAAGGCCACTCAAGGCTCAGGGGCTCAACCACCTGGGTAACGAGTGGCTACCTCTGGCAGAAAACATTGCTGATCTGGCTACTGGACTCCAAAACTTTGTAACATCAATATCATTACAGAATAATCTGGCCCATTCATGGAGACCGTCGGATCAGATTCTGCATTGGCCCAGCAGGTTGCTTTTAATGCAAGAACTATGCAGACCCAGGCACAGACCATTCAAGTGCTGCAGGATCAGGTAGCTGAACTGCAAAATGAAGTTCGATCAATGCATAGTGAGCTTACCAGCTACAGGGCACATGATGTTGCGGCTGCTGCTACTACTACTGTTACACCTGCACAAGATGCCCGCTTGCCTCTACCAGAAAAATTTGGAGGAGACCGCAAAAAATTCAGGGGTTTCCTAAATCAATGCCGTTTGCATTTCATGATGTTACCTAACCGTTTTCCATCTGAAAGAGAGAAGGTGGGATTTATTTTTTCCCTCTTCAAAGATGAAGCCCTGGCCTGGGGCTCCCCTTTTCTGGAACAGGACAGTCCAATCTTGGGAAATTTAAAAGACTTTCTTGAGGCCATGTGCCTAGTTTTTGATGATCCCAATCGCTGTGCTACAGCAGAAGCCACTCTCCTTCATTTACATCAAGGGAGGCGCTCTGTGGCTGAATATGCTGCTGAATTCAGACAGTGGGTTACTGATACTACTTGGAACCAATCAGCCCAGAGGTTCCACTTCAGAAGGGGTCTCTCAGAAGCTATAAAAGATGAGCTAGCTCGTGTTGATCTTCCTGTTGAGTTTGATGCATTTGTGCGGTTGGCTATCCGTATTGATCGGAGACTTTCAGAAAGAAGATTGGAAAGACAGGGCTCTTTTAAACCAAGTGCTACTCCTACTTTCTATTCAAGAATTTCTACTCCGACCCCACAAACACCTACAGACTCTGAACCTGAGGCTATGCAGGTAGATCTAATAAGAGGGCCATTATCCAATGAAGAAAAACAGTGGCGACGCACTCACAACTTATGCCTGTATTGTGGTAGTGCAGGGCATTATGCCATCAATTGCCCTAACAAGTCTAAAAGAACAATAGCTATGACTGCTGAGGGTGCACAGATTCAACACCAATCCAAGATTTCAGACCAACTGAATTCTGTCACACAACCCTTGTTTTCTCTGGCTCAGGGTGAAGAAGGTATGATGACTCAACATCCTCATTTGGTGGTGCCTATCACTTTGCAATATGGTGATAATAAAATTTCAACTACAGCTATGATAGATTCCGGAGCAGGCGGAAACTTTATGGACATTACATTTGCAGCAGGAAATAAAATTCAGTCTATCCCTAAATCTTCACCTGTGTTAATGGAAACAGTAGACGGTTCTCCACTTACGTCAGGCCCGGTTACACATGAGACTGTGCCCTTAAAATTGATTCTGGAAGTGAATCACCATGAGTCTATATCTTTCCACCTAATTTCCTCAACACAGTTTCCAGTGATTTTGGGTATACCCTGGCTTGCTCTGCATAACCCACAGATTGATTGGAAGACTAGAACTTTGTCCTTTCCTTCAGAACACTGCTTAATGAATTGTCAACCCTCTAAGGCGACACCTGTTACCACAACAATTAATGAAATGGTTGCTACAAACTTAACTAAGCTTCCGCTACAATATCAGGATTTTGCAGATGTCTGTGATAAGAAGAATGCTGATCAGCTTCCACCTCACAGGCCTTATGATTGCCCCATAGAGCTGCTACCTGGAGCTGCTATCCCATTTGGCCGTATATACTCCCTTTCTGAGCCTGAATTGAAAGCACTTCGTGAATACATACAAGAAAATCTTGCCAAAGGCTTTATTCGACCATCCACTTCTCCAGCAGGAGCTCCTATATTCTTTGTAGAAAAGAAAGATGGCAGTCTACGACCATGTGTTGATTACAGGGACATTAATAAAATCACTGTTAAAAACCGTTATCCCTTGCCTCTCATTCCTGAACTTCTGGAGAGACTTCGTTCAGCTAAAATATTTACGAAGCTTGATCTACGGGGGGCATATAATCTGGTTCGCATAAGACCAAATGATGAATGGAAAACAGCTTTCAGAACCAGGTACGGACATTACGAATATCTAGTAATGCCATTTGGGCTTTGTAATGCCCCTGCAACTTTTCAGCATCTAATCAATGATGTACTACGGGATCTCCTGGATCAGTTTGTTGTGGCATATTTGGATGATATCCTGATATTTTCTGATAATCTTGAAAATCACAGAAAACAGGTCTGCATTGTTCTTGAGCGCCTTCGTACCCACCACCTATACATTAAACTGGAAAAATGTGAGTTTGAACAAACAGAAATTCAGTTCCTGGGGTATGTAATAACTCCTAAAGGTTTAAGTATGGACGCAAGTAAAATTAAAGCTGTGCTGGACTGGCCCATCCCCAAGAATGAAAAAGATATACAGAGATTTGTGGGGTTTGCCAATTTTTACAGGCGTTTCATTAAGAATTTCTCTGCCGTTATTACACCGATCACTGAACTTACACGTAAAGGGACTCCTTTTCAGTGGTCCAATAAGGCTGACACTGCATTTTCCAGATTAAAGACTCTGTTTACATCTGCCCCTATCTTGGTACATCCTCAGCCAGAATTGCCATTTACTGTAGAGGTAGATGCTTCTGATTCAGCTGTTGGGGCTATACTGTCTCAAAGGACTGGACCTAAGATGTTGTTACATCCATGTGCCTTCTATTCCCGCCAGATGTTACCAGCAGAAAGAAATTATGACATAGGGAATAAAGAACTTTTGGCTATAAAAGCTGCCTTCACCGAATGGAGACATCTCTTGGAGGGAGCCACCCATCCAATTACTGTCCTCACAGATCACAAAAATCTGGAATGTATCCAATCCGCTAAGAGACTGTCAGCCAGACAAGCACGCTGGTCCCTATTTTTCTCAAGGTTTAATTTTTTTATTTCATACCGCCCTGGTTCCAGAAATGGCAAGGCGGATGCCTTGTCTAGGATAGCTGACCCCCTCCATACTACAGTAACCAAGGCCACCATCTTGCCGGAGAGCAGATTTTTAGGAGTTACCTTTCCTTCTGATCTAATGTCTCGCATTAAAAAGGGCTACTCTAAAGATCCAGTTTTTCGTGATCCTCCTCGTGATCTTCATATGACCATGCTTAATGGGTTTTGGATTTTTCAACAACGTCTGTTTGTTCCAGAATCAGTGCGACTGGACGTTTTACGCCTCTACCATGACTCTAAACCAGCAGGTCATCCAGGAATCCGAAAGACACAAGAACTACTTACCCGATCCTTTTGGTGGCCTAAATATTATGAGGATGTTAAGAAGTATGTGTCCTCTTGTGATGTATGTGCCAGACATAAGACTCCTCGCTCATCCCCTGTTGGCTTGCTTCAGCCTCTTCCGATTCCTCATCGTCCCTGGGGATTTCCATGAAAATACATCCGGTGTTTCACGTGGCACTGCTTAAACCTTTTCATGAAAATACTTTCCCTGGTCGAGCCTTGCCTGCCCCACCACCAGTCCTCGTGGATGGTGAAGATGAATACGAGGTGGAAAAAATTCTTGACTCCAGGATCTTCCGCAACAAGCTTCAATACTTGGTTCATTGGAAAGGCTATGGTGAGGAGGATAGATCGTGGGAACCAGTGGACAATATTCATGCTCCTGATCTTCTTCAGTCTTTCCATGCACAGTACCCTGCTAAACCAGGAAATAGGGCATCCAGAGGCTGCGCCTGTAGAGGTGGAGGTAATGTGAGGAACTGACTCTGCTGGGTTTCGAACCCTGGTTTACATGGTGCTAAACCTTTTCCTTACCAGTACACCAGCCTGCCTTTTGCAAATTTACCTGAGATCTTATACCATTGCTTGTAGAGTCAAGGTTATCAGTGACAACTCTCTTCAGCTGTGTCTGGTCAGGTGTCTGGTTCTTGGCCTATAAAAGCCACTTCCTGTCTCTGTACCTTTGCCAGATTATTGTGGTTCCTGTACTCTCTAATCAAGCGTGTTCCTGTTTCTCCTTCCTGTTGCTGAATTTGGACTGTTTTGACTTTGCTGCTTCTCCTTCCCACTGACCTCGGCTTGCCTCACTACGATTATCATCTTTCTGTTCCAGTCTCCCATCTCTGCTTAAGACCAGAAGGCCACTCAAGGCTCAGGGGCTCAACCACCTGGGTAACGAGTGGCTACCTCTGGCAGAAAACATTGCTGATCTGGCTACTGGACTCCAAAACTTTGTAACATCAATATCATTACACTCCATGTCCATTAGTGTTACTCTTCCCCCCTTACCTGTCTCTTAGTTCCCCCATCCCCCTTAATGTTCATCTCCCTTCTCTTTTAGTGCTCCCCCCTACCCCAGTGTTAATTTTCCCTTTCCTCCCCTGTACCTTATTGTCCCCGCTAGTGTTGATCTCCCCTCCCTCTATTTTAGTGTTCTTCCCCATAGTGTTCTCCCCCATCCCATAGTATTCTCCCCCTCCCCGTCCCATAGTGTTCCTTACCACCACCCCTGCAACGTATCACCTGGCACCCCGATTGGGTACCTCCATTGATGGACGCTCTTAGTGCTTCCTGAGGACTCCAAGCACTGCAGCAGACACCACAACCACCGAACCGGAGAAGCATACGTATGTTCTCAAGGATTGAATGCTGTAAGCAGCTGAACAGGAAAAGCATACAATCAGCTTACACTCCTGGCAATCAGCATACAATCCAATTCCCCCAATAACGAGACGACACTTCGTTTTGAGGTCAAGCAGAACTGACTGTACTGGCACATACAGCCTCTTTTATTCACAATCCACAAACATAGTACTGCCCACAGGGTTTTGAAATACAACCAATCAATCCGTACAATACACACAGACACTCCCACACAAAATCCTCCCCTCTGCCTGTGATATGATTACTGAACACAATGGTAATATAATTATCACAGGCAGAGAAATACAGTTTTTACAAAATATTAATAACTTCCAAAATATACATGCCATTCACATAAAACATACATTTTCAGAATCAGCATGCTTGAAATATACACATACTCAAAAATCAGGGCAATCGGTTCAGGGGTTACAAAGTTAAGGGAAAGTCCTATTTGACCAAATGAAGCATGTTTTTTCTGCCCAAAACCAGTTCCACAGAGTCTTCTATCCTGGAGATAATTGGGAAGTAATCCAATTATCTCCAAGGACAGAGGCAAAACTTCATTAGCCACATGGTAGCAAAATACAATAAAATACATAAAAATATATAACTGTGCAGCTATTGCATAAAACAGGTACATTCAACATATCCCCAGATAGCTTAGATCTGAGCGCAAATTATTACTGAATGGTGCTCAGATCACATACATACAGTTCAATTGCCATGGAGCCAAAGTCTTTCACATAGTCTTTCGTTATACGAATGGGCTCCATGGCATAGCTATCTGGGGTAACACTGCTCACATAGGGAAAGTACTGAATGACCCGGCTTTCGGGTCTTTGCAGGGGAAAATGCAGCATTTCAACATGGGGCCATAGTCACAGGGCAGGAGGCTGGCAATCAGTCTTCTCCAATGCCCAGTGGCGAGGCTGGTTCTGCCACAACCTCCCTGTCCTATAGTGTTCTTTCCCTCCCTGTCCTATAGTGTTCCTTACCACCCCCCACCCCTGTCCCTTTGTGCCCCTCTCTATCCCCCCATTGGTCCCCGCTAAGTCTCCTACCTTTCTTGTATTATGGCCGAGTGGAGCAGACCGCGGTACAGGAGCTTCTGTTTTCTGCACCTGGCCGGACTGACATGAAGTGCTCTCTCAGTGCGCACTGCTTCCCTTGGCCACGCTACACACAGTGACTGGCAGGAGGGACCGCTTGTGCCGCTTTATGGACGTGCCAGCCCTGCCCCCACTACAGCACTTAACCCCCACTACAGCTCCTAATGCCTCATTATAGCCACTATTCCCCCACTACAGCCCCAGTTCTACACACTACAGCTCCTGTCCCCCAATTAAGCCACCACCATTTTACAACCCTTTCTGTAACACAATGATGTACATTTGGTGTTTCGTTGCAAGTCAAAATAGCTGAACTAAAAATATAGCAGAATTATTCCTTTCCAACTATTTTTAAATGCACGTTACTAGCTTATTTTTATCTCATTTTTTTTTAATTATGACTTATTTATATTATTCATTTATTATATAGGTTCATAGTTCCTTTCTAAAGTACATTTTCTCCAGCACTATGAATTAAAAATAGTGGCTGAGGTTAGGCAAAATTGAATCTTATATTGAGGATGTGTTATCAATACGGAGGCATTCCGTGGGAACAAAAAAAAGCCACAGTTTACATGAAACCGTTCTGGCATGATTTGATATTAAACCATGGGATGGTGCACCAAGACTGCAGTGAACTGTTGTAGCTATATTGTTTAGAGTGTCTCTCGTGGACTCGTCACTGCTCAAAAAAAACTGTTTGATCCAAATGAAAACATGCATACATTTAATTATGCATTTTTCCCAATAGGGGTATATCTAAAACCAGTTTGCAAAAGCTGCAGATCTCTTGTCTGAAGCTTTGGCAAGCTCTACCCTTCTAAGCCTTCCCATACTTTCTGTAGCTGTCCAATCACAGACTTCTCAATGCAGCTCAGTGAGAAAACTTTGCAAGACAGGTGCTCTGGACAATTGCCTACCTTCGGAGTTAAACTCCACACAACCAGGAAATAGCACTACCAGTTGTTTGAGTGACAGTTAAGGTGATGTAGCAAGGTTCCTTTATAAAACTGCCAATTTCTATTAAAATCTGCAAATTTTATAAAATTTAAAAAAGAGGACACATTTTTTTACAAATAAAGCACTTCCACAATTCAAAGTGGTTTTGGAGTCTGGAGTGTTACTTTAAGTCCAAATAAGCTACAAGAAATTGTGTTAAAAAAGAGTGGGATGTAAACATAATAATGTAGAGTACAGAACAGTTACAAAATCTTTAGAAATTGTTACTGATTTCCTCTATGAACATTCAGATAGTTATTAAAACTGCTTTAGTGCTTTTTATACTGGCTCTCCCATTCAGATTGAGTAAACAAAAGGATGAGTTTTGAATCTAAAACTATTGATGCAGCTCATAATTCCTTTTATTACAACTACAGCAGAGGATTGTTGTGCTGGCAAGAAAGAGTCATCTGGAAAAAAAGACAAATAAGGAAAAGTTTTTGCAGATAAGAATTAGAGATCAAAGAGATAATAAGCAAAATAGAAAGTGTGAGCGTGAGAGAGACTCCTGCAAAGCGTGAGAAAAATGTAAATAAAGAGGGATGGAAAACTGCAAAATTATTTGTATCTCATCTTTTGAATATAGACTGTTGTTCAGGTTTACCTAAGTATGTAAATTATGTAATTATGAATTTTTTAAAAGAAATGTTTCTGAAAAAAATTAGAAGGACAAATATCAATTCCATGGCACAGTGCAGATGTGACCCTAACATGTAACTGAACATGTCACATAGAATCCTCGTGGACATCTGTAAGGAATTTTGTGGTATGTTGGGCAATATAAATTCCCGCAATGCCAGCATAATGCAACCATTATGTCTGTATGTGTCTAAGATTGCAGTTAATACCGGTGCCGGGCTAAAACTATACAATCTATATCAAATGGCATTGTAGGCCTGTACATTGAGCAAATAGTTCAGCAGACTGTATAACAAGTGGACTAATCACAGGACTGACAAAGATGAAAACGGGAGTTAATTTTTTTTTCAAAATGTTATTTCTGATTGGACAGTCAAGGGCGTATTCATCAGACTGTGAACTGTAGTGTATTGTAAACCATGTTGCAAAATTCAGACAAAAACAAAAACTGCATTGCTGAGCTCATGAATTTCGAAAATTTTCCATTCAGGATTCCGAACATTTAATTTCACTGTTTAGTTCACATGCTAAACAATACATTAAACTCTACATAAATAGATGGACGGCAAGAAAAAAGCCATGGTTCAAAATACCTGGTGTTAAGCCATGCACAGTGTCTGCAAAAATATGTCACTAATATTGCAGACACACAGGGAATGTTTTCATAGTAAGGAAAATTTTACTTTTTGCTATATTTATAGCAAAACTTCCATTGGTCATTCAATAGGTCAACACCACACAATCTAGCTTTGTGGTGACAAAAACAAGCTTTGCAGATTTTTCAGTTTGGCTGTGATGAAGAAACATGCCAGAAGTGTTTTTTTGGAAGTAGACAGTGAAAATTATAAAATAATGTTTCATTAAATCTTTTTGAGAGAGTCAGTTCCCTCAAATTACATTTGGATTTCATTATTACGTGAATGAACACTGACGTATAAAGCCGGTTTTCACATTGTATGTCATCAAGTTATAAAAAGATGTGCCTGTCAATTGGAAGCCATTTTGTTACAGATATATCTACCCATTGGATGCCATTTTGTTGGGCAGGTCTATCCATTTGATGCCATTCTGTTGGGCACAGCTACCCACAGCTACCCATTTGATGCAATTTTGTTGCCTGCCTACTGGGTCCCATTTTGTTGCACAAATGCATGTGACCAAAAAACAGTAGTCATAAAAGTGAATAGATGGTTGGAACGAAGGCTGGTATTGCAGATACCCATTTGTCTGCTATCTCCCGTACTGCTACAGGCTGAGTGATTATAGCTCGCAATTCTGGTGTTGATTCAAACGTTCTCCAGACGAAGTACAGCATCCAAGTATATTCACCAAGCAAATCAGACGGATATGCAAACATCAGCCTAGACTAGATAATGGGTACAACAGGAATGGTTAATTCAGGCTATCCGCCCGGTTAATATGCAGTTACAAATGTACAGGGTTTACGTGGACATATTCCAAGGGCATTCCCCACTGGACCTGAGAAGGGACAGTGACAAAATACATTCTGCAGTTACATTGGCTCTCATATCCAGTACACTCCTACATACAATAATATAATCCTTCCCCTGTGAGATACTTGAGTCATGCACTATACTAAACTCAATTATCTCTAAAAAAAAAAAAAAAAAAATGTCCACAAAATTCATAAAGTACACCAAACTCCATGGAAACCCCACAAAAGTAATTTCCCTTGATCAGGGGGACCAACACATTCAAAGATCACCCAGATCGGTTCAGGGGTTCTGGAGTTCCATGGAAGTCTTAATTTGACCACACACAAGGCTCCTTTCTAGAAATAGTTCCATGAAATTGGGCTGTGTGGTCGGTCTATTTCAAAAAGTCTAAAAACTGAACAAATCCATGAACGGTTCCCCTGGCTCATAGGTAGCGTTTGTTCCCCTAATAGCGCTCTCCTGGCTGGTCGTGAAAGGAAGCAGGCATTCGTGAAGTTGACCGGTGTTCAGGAAGTCGAGTGTCCGATTTTAGTTTCCGACACTCAATGACCAAGTCCCGCTGCCTCCTTTCGTGCGAACAAGATGGATGCCGTTTTCTCCTGCACGGGGCGTTTGGCTATACGAACGGCGGTTACACAGAGAGAGCACTTAATTTGCAGTCTGCTTTGTCGTTAATGAACCAGGGGAGTGGTCGGTGTTTGGTAGATTTATCTACAGAACAAGGAAAATCAAAGGTAATGAAACAAAAGGTGTAGTTTCTTCACAATGGTCACTCCATAAAAAGCTTGTGTGTTCTAAGAGGCTTCTTGTTGGACATTAAATCACAGCTCACAATATCATAGAGTACTCTCCCTGTGGCATAGTAATGGCAAGGACAAGAGATTTTAATAGCATAATTATAGTTATAATAAAAGTAGTAATTTTTATTTAAAAACTGTAAAGCTTCAGTGTGGGGTGGTGGGTCACTGGTCTATTTATTGGGTTGATTAGAACACATTTAAGATCAACATTTAGGCAATTACCAGTAGAACATCCTATTAAAGATTGCAGGACAGTGTAAACACTGCATTCATTAAACATCCAGCTGCTTCCATGATGTCAGTTGACTCAGAATCAGCCTTGGATCACTGATTAGAAAATAGAGGTGACTTTTTAATCTATTTTATTACTGCTGTGATAGAACAAACAGTCTTGATATTCTGGTACCAGAACTATATTTGTAGGATATATTTGTAAAAGATATAAATCAGGGAGATAGCTGTCAGAGCAGAGAAGTTAGCTTAAGGCAAGCAACAAGTCTTAACCAGGTAACGTGGCTTGTCTGGTCAAAAAAATCCCTAATTTTTATCAGTTAAAGCCTCGGCAGGATTATTAATTGCTTGCGAGTGCATACTTGAAAGCAAGGGAACATCTCAATGTATCCCCCTTCCACCTCCTCTCTTCTGTAATGAAAAAACGCTTTAATATCATCGTTATTTAGCCAATGTTTAACATCCCTTGGACACCTGCAGAATTCATAGCTTGCTGGAGCAGAAATATTACTAAAATAGCTCAGTGCATAAAATATTTGTGTGCCAGATCATTTATATGTTATTTTTAGCCTTTTTTTTTTTTCCAAAGTAAAATTAATTAAAAGTGGGATGTAATTTAGAAATAAAGTGTTAAATCAAGGGGCCTATAGTTTAGATCAGTTCTAAATATTTTAGTTTTAGATGCTCCAAAATTATTTACATGGCATTACCTTGCCCACCCATTGTTTAATTTTAAAATTAACTCAATAAATCTACAATTGTAAAAATATATTTCCTGGCAAAACATGGCAGCATCACTTATAGGTAGTATAGCGGAATGGATGCTTGCCAGATACTTTTTATTCCCCTTTTGAGGCTGTCCGTATCCCCTGTAGCAGAGCTTCCATCTTTCGTGTGTTCTTCCCCTGTTATTTTGTATGGTTCCTCTTTGGCCGTTCGGGAGGTTTCATACGAACGGAATCCCTTCATCTCCCGATTGAGGACCACCCCTGTGTCCCATTATAATGTTGACACCAACCACTTAAGTGCACCGCAAGGGAAAGAATTAATAAGGGCTTCGCCTGGGTGGCCACCAGTTCGTATAACTGAACGCCACCTTGTCTCCCAAACAAGGGCAGCGGTACTTGGTCGTCGAGTGCCTGGAGCTCTTTTCGGCTAGGCACTCGCTCGAACGCCGGTAAACCTTAGACCGCTGCCCGTCCAAGTTCCTGACCACCTACACGAACGACGTTGGGGAGATATGAACTACCTAACGGGGACCATTCGTATCCTGAAAAAAAGAGATTCCCTTGTATGGTGTTCGCACAAGAACTGAGACGTGGAGACGCTGAGACACATGAGGACGCTGTGGGACATAGGGAGACACATTAGAACACGGAGACACCATGTCTCCCAGTGTCCCCATGTCTCCCAGCCAGTGTCCCTAGTGTCTCATTGTCACCATGGCTCCCAGTGTCCCCTAGTCTCCCAGTGTCTGTGTCCCCATGTCTCTCAGTGTCCCTATGTCTCCCAGTGTCCCCAAATGTCTGTGTCCCCATGCCTACCAGTGTCCCCATGCCTCCCAGTGTCCACATGTCTCCCAGCCAGTGTCCCTAGTGTCTCCGCGTCCCCATGTCTCCCAGTGTCCCTCGTGTCTCAGTGTTCTCATGTCTCCCAGTGTCTGTGTCCCCATGTCTCCGTGTCCCTGGTGTCCCCATGTCTCAGTGTCCCCATGTCTCCCAGTATCCCCATGTCTATGTCCACAAGTGCCCCCTGTCTCCCAGTGTCCCCAAGTGTCTGTGTCCCCATGCCTCCCAGCCAGTGTCCCTAGTTTCTCAGTGTCCCCATGTCTCCCAGTGTCCCCTAGTCTCCCAGTGTTTGTGTTCCCATGTCTCTCAGTGTCCCTACTGTCTTAGTTTCCCCAAATGTTTGTGTCCCCATGTCTCTGTGTCCCTAGTGTGTGTGACCCCATTTCTCCCAGCCTCCAAATGTCTCAGTGTCCTCATGTCTCCCAGTGTCCCCATGTCTGTATCCACAAGTGCCCCCATGTCTCCCAGTGTCCCCAAGTGTTTCAGTGCCCTCATGTCTCCCAGTGTCTCCATGTCTCCCAGTGTCCTCATGTCTGTATCCACAAGTGCCCCCATGTCTCGCAGTGTCCCCAAGTGTTTGAATGCCCCCATGTCTCTCAGTGTCCCCAAGTGTCTCAGTGTCCCCTAGTATCCTAGTGACACGGAACACACTGAGACATAGGGAGACTGGGAGAAATGGGGACACAGACACTGGGAGACTAGGGGGCTGGGCGACATCAGGACATTGACACTGTGATACATAGGGACACTGATGCCAGGCTGGCCTTCCAATTCTTTGGACAGAAATGCCCCCTTTTTGGGCATGTTCGCCCCTTTTGGCAGTCACGTGATTCGCGTCAGTGGCCCACCCTTTTACACCGCACATTGACTTCCTGCTTCACTGGACACTGCTGTTAGGGGGTATGGATTAACTTGAAAGATGAAAGCATAAATTAGAGAGAGATTAGCATAGAGTATGTGTTTTCTTATAGTTGCATGCTTTCAGTATCCCTCCAACACCAACTCCATCAGATACATGACGCTTGAGAGGTATGACTGTTTTAGTGTTTTTGGTTGATAAATTCTGTAATTAGACCCCATCATAATTGTCAGCACCAGGCCCACTGGGCTCTTAGTCTGGCCCTGGTGAAACCCCTTGCATGGGACTGGGCATAAAAGCTGTGCATGTGCCAATAAACTTCAGTTGTACCCCAGAACTGTGTACCGTCCAGTTGCTGGGGAGGAGGTAGGAGATTCTTTGTCTATTTTGCTTATTCCTGACTGTACTTTGGTGTAAACAGTGGAGGAGAGTCCCTGCTAGAACTAGGGCTCCGCTACAGGTAGCTCCTCAACTTTTTTAAGAAACAGGAATGATTAATTAAACAATCATCACCAAGGCTTAGGCCACATGTCTGGCCCTATCAGTAGCATCCAGAAGATGCAGTGCAGATTGTGCCTTCCATGCTGACCATCTCTTCGGTAAGACTTTGTGTGAGGCACGTCATAAAACAGCAGAGGACATATGAACTTTTCATGGAGAGATAAAAGGAACAGAGAGCGATCCTTTCAAGAGAGCAAGTTGTACGAGCCGGGAAGAGAGTACTCTATGTCATCACTATGGATATATCAGCATTCACAGAGGCGTAACTAGAATCCACTTGGCCCCGGTGCGAAAATTGCCCTGGGGCCCCCTCCCATTCTCATCCCAGCCCCCCTCAGTGTCTAATTCCGTGCCCAGGCCCCTCATGTGCCTCATTCCCTCTGCTCCACAGCCCCTCCATGTGTCCCATTCTCTCTCCCTCCTTAGCCCCTCCATAGGCTCCTCCTCCAGCCCCTTCATATGTCCCATTCCCTTGCTCCTTAGCTCCTCCATGTTTCTCATACCCTCCTCCCTCTCAGCCCTCCATGTGTCCTATTTCTCTTTCTCTCCTCCCTGTGTCTGATACCCTCCCTCTCTCCCTCCCCCCTCCCCTCCATGTGTCCCATTTTGCCCTCTCTCCCCCTCCCTTCCATGTATCCCATACCCTCTCTCCATCCTCCCCTCCCTTCCATGTGTCCCATACCCTCCCTCTCACACCTTCCCCTCCATGTGTCCCAATGTTCCCTCTCTTCCCCCTCCCCTCCAGGTGTCCCATTTCTCCCTCTCTCCCCCTCCCCTCCAGGTGTCCCATTCTCCCTCTCTTCTCCCTCCCCTCCCTGTGTCCTATACCCCTTCCCAACCCTGTGTCCCATACCCTTCATCTCCCCTCCTGTGTCTCATTCCTACCTCTCCCTCCCTCCATGTGTCCCATTGTTTCCTCTCTCCTCCCTCCTCCCTCCTCCCTCCTCCCTCCAATTTCTCCCTCTCTTCAGTTGTCCCATACCCTCCATTTCTCCCCCCCGTGTCCCATGCCCTCTATCTCCCCCCCTTCCTGTGTCCCATACCCTCCCTTTCTCCCATGTGTCCCATTGTTCCCTCTGTGTCCCTCCCCTCCCTGTGTATCATTTCTCCCTCTCTCCCTCTGCCCTCTAGGTGTCCCATACCCTCCATTTCTCCCCCCTCCCCTCCTTGTATCCCATACCTTCTCTCTCCCCTCTTCTCTCCTGTATCTTACTGGCCGCGGTTCCCGGTCTGACAGTAAGTGCTCTAACAGTGAGCATTTCCTGTCAGACCGCTGGGCTACGCTACACACAGGCTGGAGGGGAGTAGCACAGTGAAGCTCTCCCTTACTGCAAGACCTGTGGGAACCGCTGTCCTGGGCCGGTGTGGCTGTGCACTGGCCCATAAGGTATCCAGGTGGCCCACAGTCGCAGGGGTCGTGGCTGCAGCCAGGCCCCCTGGAGTGAGGGGCCCATTCGCAGCTGCAACCCCTGCGACCGTGGTAGGTACGCCAGTGAGCAGTCATAATCTTCCTCTAGGGCAGTGATGGCGAACCTTTTTGAGTGAGCAATAACACCCCCCGACTAAATCATTTGTGACAGTGCAATTTTTATGCACCATATTTGGAGTTCATTATACAACAGAGTAGGTGAGAGGGAAGGGTATTGCTCTGACTGCAGGATATAAAAATAGAGGATTAAACTTTTGTCCAGCTTGAAAATTTATGATTAATGACAGGTAAAAGGAAGAGAGACATAGTGCAAGTTAAAAAACAAACAAACAAACCAAGGACTTCCTTCCTGTGAGTACCAACAAGTTCATATCATATATAAGCAGTACTCTGAACTGCACAGCGCCATCTACAGCTCAAGTGCTAATTATATACATATTATGCATGACCGGTGCATAGTCGCCATATGGGTATTTGGAACCTTGGACAAACCCCCCACATACCTTTCCCAATAAAACACGGACACTAGGGTATATGGGTAAAACTGTCCACAGCTTAATTTAATAGTAATAACTTAACATAGAAAATTTTGGTCATTGCCCTATACCTCGCCTTCACTTCTGTATCCTTCTGTTAGATATAAAATGCAATGACCCCATAATAAATAACATATATATAACATTATACCAACATAAACATCACTTAAAGTGCCAAAAAAATTTTTAGAACTTAACCATGGTAGGGGTATACCCGGATACCCCTACCCCACCAATTTTTGAGCCACCGACAGGACTCGAAACCTACCAAAACGTACCAATAACCATTTCCATCACCTTCCTAATGGGGAGCATATTTCCTCTCCATCAGCTCCCTATCCCGCCGCTGTGACAAAACAGAACAACCAAACTGTAAACCAAAACCCAGGGAGGGTGGGACAAACTCAGCCAGGTAGGCAAATTAAAAGTGACTCCAAGATGTCTGCCTATTTATATAGCCCAACCCCTTACCCACAAGCCACCAATCCCAGCTTGCTTCCTCCTATGCCTGCCTCCTAACCCCTGTCAAGGGCCCTTTCCACTAAACTGCACTTTTGCTTCATGGGGCTACAGTACATGCTGTAGTACTACCAAACAAAGACTGGGGGAGTTGGTGACCAACTTAAAAAAAAAACTCCCCAGTTTATACCAAGTTCTTCACAAACAACTGGGTTCTGAGTGTCATCACAGAAGGATACAGACTGGAATTTCAAGAATATACAGTAGTAGTACTTAACCGGTCAAATGTTCCTCCAGGCATCAAACAGATGTGTACACATTATTTAGGAAGGATAGGGAAAACAAGAAGGGTGGTGGGGTATGTTTGTATGTCAACCATGAGTTAAAGTCAAATCTTAAGCAAGTGGAATGTGAGGTGGAAAATGTGGAGGCTTTATGGGTAGATATCTGCATGGGCAATCGAAGGGAAATCAATTATTGGTTGGGATATGTTATAAACCACCTAATGTATTGCAATGAGGAAGAACAGCTGTTAGAGCAAATTGGGAAAGCTGCAAATCTGGGTAACATGTTAGTTATTGGAGATTTTAATTACCCGGACATAAATTGGAATAGAGGGCCTAGTACTTCAGCAAGGGGAATCAGGTTTTTGAATGTGTTAATGACACCTTCATGTCACAACTGGTACAAGCACCAACTAGAAAGGATGCTTGTCTGGATCTCGTTATAACAAACAATGTTGATCTTTTGACCAACATTCACGTAGGGGAGCATTTAGGAAATAGTAATCACAATATAGTAATTTTTGTATATAAACTCAAAAAAGCAAAAGCACGTGGGGTATAATAAAACATATACATTTTTAAAAAGCCATATCGACTGGTATAAACTCCTTAGTGAAAAAAACACTGAGGATAAATGGAAACTCTTAAAACAAATATTAGAAATGTACATTTCTCAATATGTACCATTGGTTAATAAATATAAAATTAAAATCAATGTGGCTTACTAGAGAAGTAAAACGAGATTAAAAAAAAGAAAATTGCATTTAAAGCATTTAAATCAGACAAATCCTATATAAGATATAAGGAAGCCAATAATACTTGCAAAAAGGCAATTAAAGTGGCTACACTGGAAAAAGAGATGGGTCTGTTAGTTAATGAAGACCAGGAAAAGGCAGAAATTTTAAATAACAATTTTTCTCCTATGGCAAGAGATTTGCAAATGCAAATGCAAAAACTTGCAGATAACTTGTGATTGGATGACTCGAGACAAGGTGCTACAGCAGTTAAAGATGGGCCTGATGGTATTCACCCGCAAGTACTTAAGTAGCTAAGTGGGGAAATAAGTGAACCTCTGTATTTAATCTTTCAAGGTTCTTTTGTTTCAGGTATTGTACCGGAGGATTGGAGGAAGGCAGATGTCATTCCTATGTTTAAAAAGGGTTCAAAATCCATGCCTGGAAATTATAGATCTGTGAGCTTAACTTCTGTGACTGTGAAAATATTTGAAGGGCTATTAAGGGATAATATTCAGGAATTCATTGGGAAGAACTTGTTATTATTAATAATCAGCATGGTTTTATGAAACATAGGTCATGTCAACTAACCTAATTGCATTCTACGAAGAATTAGGTAGAAGTATAGATCAGGGTGTTGTAGTGGATGTCAATTACTTGTATTTTGCCAAGGCATTTGATACAGTTCCTCACAATAGGTTAGTCTTCAAACTAAAACAAATTGGTCTAGATGAATATTCTTGTTCTTGGGTAGAACATTGGCTTAAGGATAGAGTACAATGAGTTGTCATTAATCATAAATTTTCAAGCTGGACAAAAGTTTAATCCTCTATTTTTATATCCTGCAGTCAGAGCAATACCCTTCCCTCTCACCTACTCTGTTGTATAATGAACTCCAAATATGGTGCATAAAAATTGCACTGTCACAAATGATTTAGTCGGGGGGTGTTATTGCTCACTCAGTATTACATGAAACTCAAAGCTAAGAATAAAATGGTGCAAACATTACACCCATGACTTTTCAGGAGTCCACTTGGGGTTCCAACTCCTGTCCTCCCACTCACCCCCCCCCCCTCCCTCAGCAATGCCCCCGATGACAACTGAAAACCACCTTTATTATACTCTTCCGGGATAAAATAGGCTTCCATCACACAAGGTTAGGCAGTACACCTATAGCAACCATTTTATCGTGAACCGGGGACTGATAAATAGGATTAGCTTTGTTCCATACCATTTTGAACTCAGAGGTACAAAATTCTATGTCCTGATGCAAAGGTTAAAAACGCCCAAGAGTTAAGAACCAATAATTTAGGCAAATTGTTTAAAAAAAAATTTCGTTATCCATGTTACCTGACGTAAGATGAATACAGTGCCTGCATTTTAACCTGTGTAACATTGAGTCTTGTAATGAAAAATGATTTGTAGCATTATCAAGAATTGTTGGCAGTATCTATTTAGATCTATGCCAGAAGCAGAACTCCGTACACAGACCTCTGAAACTCAATCCTTGCATAGAAATGTGACAAATTCATGAGCTTTGGTCGTGGTTGGAGACCAGAAAATTAAATTTTCTAATCCCGAGAGTGCTCGTTGGATACAGTGTTGAGAAGTAAATATAGCCCCCACCCTGTAATGTCACAAAAAGGAAGTGACTTTTTAAACTTAACTGTTTGGCTGCCATAATGATGTCCCTATGTGCATTTAGTCTTGAAATGCTTTATATAGTTTAATTAATACTGTAAAGAACTTGGAATTGGAAATGTATAGACTAGAGGTTAATGGGAGTCGAGGGCAATTTAGTGGACATTTTACAAAGAGCTCTCTTTGCAATTAAGGGGTTGTCTCCTTGGAGGGGAGTGCAACTGTGAATGCTTTGTTTGGCAGGAAGGAGGCGCTTCTCCATACTTTATTGAGGGCCCGTTCAGCCTGCCAGACTCTCTCTGCTTTCTCCTTTTGTAGGTTTCCCCACCCCTCCCACCCTGGGTTTCTAGCTTGTTTGCTGGGGTGGGGTGAGTTTCCCCTCTCCTTAGTTGTGGTGATTAGTTGCCCGGGGCAAGGCCTGCTTAGCTGAGATCACTGCTCTGCCCTGTCTAGTTTTTCAACTCTTTTGTGGTAGATGTTGGTTACTTTGGCCTGGCAACATCACTGCTCTGTTGAGAGAGAGTTATTGACTTTATTCTTCTCCTGCGAGAGGGTGTGGCCCAGGGTAATGCAAAGATGGAGGACTGGAGTGTAGGCAGGTTTTGGTTGGGATGTTTCTCTCTTCTGGTGTTGGCCTGTTGAGGACCCCTTTCTCTGTATCTTGGGGAGGTGCTGTGGCCAAAGCCCTCCCTTGAAGTCCATTATGCCTCTGCTTGGACGGAAGCAAAGAGGGGCTCTGCTGCACTAGCTGGGAGCTGCATCATTTTGTGGTCTGAGGTATATAGTTAGGGCCTTAGTAACACCACACTGGTCAACAGTTATTCTGTATTAGTATTTGTTATTTATTTTGTTGGTTTCGTGTTGAATGCCTTTATAATTATTGCTAATTAAAGCAAGTGATGGTTTCCCCCTTCTGTTGTCCAAGTCTCTTTCCTATATTGGGGAGGTTTGGGAAAATGTTATGGAGGGTGGAGGTCAGGTCATGTTATGTTTTTATCCATATGATTGCACGTAGGGATGTTTTAGGAACCTACCCATAGGCAGGTATGTCTTTCCTCATGGGCATGCTAGGCAGTAGCCTGGGGACCACACGAGCACAGTTCATGTCCCGTGCTGGCCCATGCAGAGTTGGCCTCGCTGTCTGCCTTATCGGGTCAGTGGGGAGATCAAATATCACTTTGATAGAGAGAGAGGGAGGTATGAACCGGGTGGCTATGTATCTCCCACTAGCAGAGCATTGATGCTCATAACCATCACAACACTACGACACCGCACACCTTGCGTGAGGACAAGAAGGCAGCCTGAGGCCAGAGGAGCTGCAGGTTAAAGTGAACGTATCACCATTGGACCACCAAGCAGTGCAATGTCCCCCCTCCTTGGCAAAATATAAAAAGATGGTGGGGGGACATAAAGCTTTTATATATTTTTTTAAAAATAAAAATGTATTTCCCTTCACACACCTATACTGCGCCCCACACACACACTGCACCCCTCACACACACACACACACACACACACACTTCACACCTCACAGCAGCCTGTCTGTGTGTACTTAGTCTGTGTGTGTATTCAGTAGTCTATGTGTATGTATGTATTGCATTTTTTGGAGGTACCGATAAATGTAAGCTTAATTTTATTAATAATTAAATTTTTATTTCTGTACGTGATTGTGTAGGCAGGGCCCCAATGCACGGCTTTGCCTAGGGGCCTATAATACAGTTCAGATGGCCCTGCTCAGAGGTCCATGTCATCCCCCCTAGCAATGCCTCTAGATAATACAGCATGTTATAAGATTAATATAGTATGGTATGAGATTAATGCAGCATGGTATAGGATTAATACAGTTTACTGTGAGGTTAACACTGCATGGTGGGAGGTTAATACAGCATGGTATAGGATTAATACAGCATAGTGTGAGGGTAATGCAGCATGATAAAGGATTAATACAGTACACTGTGAGGATAATACAGTATGGATAGAGTTTATAAATATAGGTTCATCTAATACTCTGAATTAATTCAAAGATTTTGTGTCATAAAGGGATTCATCGAACATTTGGGATTTTGATAGAGTCAGTTTAAAATTTAAAGAACTATCTGCCCACTAGCAACGCAAGGGTTAATTATGTGGTCACTGGAAATAAAAAGTGAAATGCTTTATTTATTATTTTTAAATCCTTTTAAATCAATAGGAATAGTAAAAAGGGGGGGGGGGGAGGAGGTGTGTGGCCGACTGTGCTGCAGTAAAGACGCATTCCTACAGAGCTCAGTTTCAGCATAACAATAAATACCTTCAAAAAGCTCAGATGAGCTGGATTTCCACGTCTCCCCACCAGATGACAACATGGGGCGTAAGCACAAAAAGCTCAGTTCCCCTGTGTCAGGAATCTTACCTGAGGTGTACAGAGATGTACGCTCACTCTTGCAGATAAACACAGTCCAAGGTGACCAGGTAAGAAGGCACCTGGACTGTGAATGTGCACACGGGGGCTGTGCAGGAAAGGTGTTCCAATACACAGTACAGGCAAGGACACAAGCAGAAGGATGGTTGAGGTGAAGCCGAAGTCAGATGACGCCAGAGGTCAGGATAAATGAGGAGTAGAGCAAAGGACAGAAGCAGGGGTCAATCTTTAGAACAAGCTCAGACTTGAAAGCAAGAACTAGACACGTAAACCAGAATCAATGAACTAACACTGCTCTCAGGGAGAGGCAGTGTTTTATACCCAGTTGATGAGCTATGTGCCTCAGTCCAAGTACAGGTAATAGCCACAGATAAAGTCCATCCCCCTAGTGCTGCACACATGGCCAGGTATAACATGGATAGAACTACTCAAAAGAATAGAATCTGCCTAGGCAGTGTAGCAGACCCAGGACAACAAAGGACCCAGGTTCAAATCCCACTTGTGGGACGCAGTGGTGTATCCTGGTTTTGTGCTGCCCTAGGCAGGATAAAACTCAGGCGTCCCCCTCTCCCTCCCCCCCTGCACCACCCCCACCCAACCCTTCCCCCTGCCCCGCCTTCTAAATACACACACACACACACATTCACTGACAGATACGCATACACTAGCTAACAGACACACACTCACTAAAGGACACACACACTCACTAACAGACAAACATACACTCACTAACAGACACACACTAACAGACACACATTCACTCACTAACAGACACACACACACACACACTCACTAACATACACACAACTTCACACACACTAACAGGCAAACACACTCACACTCACTAACAGACACACACACACACTAAAAGACAAACACACACACTCACAAACAAACAAACACTCACTAACAGACAAACACACACACATACTAACAGACACACACTCACTAACAGACACACACACACACACACACTAACAGACAAACACACACACACTCACTAACAGACAAACACACACACACTAACAGACAAACACACACTCACTAACAGACAGACACACACACTAACAGACACACACTAACAGGCACACACACACACTAATAGACACACACACACATACACACTAACAGACACACACACTAACAGACACACACTAACAGACCTACACACACACTCACTCACTCACATTAACACACTTACTTTTTCAAAAAAAAATGTTTTTAATTTAACCCCCTCTCTCTCCCTGGGGGTCCAGTGGCTGCTAGGCGGCGCTGGTTAGGGAGCACTTTCCCCTGAGCGCTCTGCTCAGCTCCCTCGCGCGCCGCAGAGTGAGGCTGGGACCCGGAATTAGATGTCATCTGAGCAAAGCGCTCAGGGGAAAGTGCTCCCTCGCCAGCACTGACCGACCGACCGCCTTGCTGAACTTTTAGCCGCAAGGCTAACAAGACATTTGCCCTGGGCATTTGGGGGCGTTTTTTTTTGCCACCCCCTGGAAAGTGCCGCCCAAGGCAAATGCCTTGTTTGCCTCGCGGCTAAAACGTCCATGGTGGGACAGCAATGCCTGGCCGTCTGGACGACACAGAAATTATCCAGTATTTGGCTGTCCAACAAAAGGTCTACACTGCTGGCTCCCTCCAATAAGGCACAGAGTGATGCAGAGGCCTCAGAGGAGTCCTAAGATAAAGGTGAGACACTTGCCTCAACCCGAACGGGAGTTGTCTGACTCAATCGAAGACTCATCACAGGCCATGAAGAAAGATATAAGAAACCTCCTGCTTGATTTGAGAAAGGTTTGGAAGGCCAACCTCCTTAAAACATAGACAGAACTGGCTAAAGAAGATTGGTGAAGTGGAGTCCAGGGAGGGGGCCCGTAAGGAGCAAATGCAGAGCACTCAGAGCTAAGTTGACAGCATAACCCAACACATTCAGAAATTTACCCGAATGGTAACTTAATTGGAAGCCAGACACAGGTGGCAAAACATCTGCCTCCGGGGAATTTTTTTTAATCTGGGCTTAATCTGGTCTGGTAATAGCAACTATGGCATACCTTTGCCGCAAGGCCAAAAAAAAGGCCCATTGAGCTCTTGTAAATGAAACCCATGATTTTTATCTTATATAACATGCATAAAAGCCATTGATCATAGCTGTTTGGAATATGACAAATAAATCTCTAGTGGCAGCTTTCAGGGCTTAATATACTTTTGGCATCCTGAACATCAAATTGTATTACTTTAGTTAGCTCTTGAGACAAAATACTAGCCAACCGTCTCCTTCGTAAATGTGGTAGAAGTGGCATTTCAGGATATGGTTATGACTATCTTACACCTAAAGAGCATCAGCTGTTGTCTAGATTAACATGTTTGTGGTGTATTAGCCCCGAAGCAGTATCACAAGCACTTCTTTGTATTCTAGACGGCCTGGTATTTATTTTGTTTATGGTGAGATGAAATTAAGAAATATGTCTTATTATAAACCTGTTTTCTAAAGTTCATTAGTTTACTTTTATTCCCTTTTTGTTTTGGAGTTCATTGCTTATCTCTTGCTGCCGTCACCTTAGCCCCATCACTTGGTGCTGAAGTAGGATATTGAGATAAAGAGCTACGGACATTACACACTCCCCAGTCTGTATGTTTGTGTTTTTATTATAGTCGTACTTTTTACTCAGTGCTAAAGTGGAAGCATCTCTTATGAGGATACCACTTGTAGGGTTACAGCCTGGGTCTCCCGGTGAGACGGCTGTACTAGCAGCTTGGACTATAAATGTTTGGATATCGCTACACCAAACTGAAGAGTTGTGACCCACCAGGATGTACAGCCAGATCAATTAACTATATTTAAATGTCCTTTACGTCATCCAGCTTGAACCACCTTTCCATTGTGAATTCGTCAAAGAAAGGTTTTTTTACTGTAAGAACAATCAGGATGTGGAATTCTCTGCCTGAAGAAGTGGTTTTATCAGAGTCCATACAGATGTTCAAACAGCTACTAGATGCATACTTGCAAAAACAGAATATTCAAGGATATAATCTTTCAATGTAGGGTAATAACTGCTTGATCCAAGGATAAATTTGACTGCCATTCTGGGGTCAAAAGGAATTTTTTTCCTAGCTTGTTGCAAAATTGTGCTTCAAACTGGGTTTTTTTGCCTTCTTTTGGATCAACAGCAAAAAACAAATGTGAGGAAGGCTGAACTTGATGGACACAAGTCTCTTTTCAGCTATGTAACTATGTAACTATGTGACAAGCAACCATTATATAGAAAGATTAGTTATAGTCTTGTGTAAAGAACCAGTTCTGGTCATTAAGTAGCAATCAACAGAGTTGGTTTTATTGGTTCCTAGGGGACTAATATAAATGTTTAGCTTAAGTGTTGCACAAAGGAAGCCGTTATATAAGGAACTTGTGTTAAAAAAATTAAAATAAGAAAAAACTAAACTGTTTTGGAATCTTATTAAATCAAGCTGTCCATACGACATGCGTTTGGCATTGAATGGGTGTACACATATCATAACATACCCTGCGTATTCTCAAAGGAACTATTTCCAGGGTCAGTCAACACATGGAAGTCTTTAAATAGGATTATGGATACAGCTGCCACTGATACTGTAGATCTTTTTTTGGGGTTAATATAAAACAAGCAGCCCAGATCTCATAGGGTTATAAAGGGAAGGCACTCGGAAGTGTTGAGGTTGGGAGAGCCGAGGGTCTCTCTCTAACCAAACACATGCAGACTAACTGAAGGTTCTGTATTGCCTGTCTATGTGAGGATCATCTGCTGTCACAGTCTCTGCAAAGCACATGTGGGCATCAAGATAAATTACTAGGGGTTATTGTTTTGTTTTTTTTTTACACCCAGTGGATAGGTTAAAAGCATCGTTCAGGAAACACTGGTTTTTATTTATGAATCACCTCCACTGCAGCAAGTCCATTTGTTATGTGGGATGATAAAACTTTCCACACAAGACTGTAGAGACCTGAAATCCATATGGCTAAATTTAGACTAAAATAGCGAATCTAGAGAACATCTTCAATCTGGCTCCAGTCACAGCTTGACTGTCTTAACCTCAGTTTTACCATTAAGGTCTCAGTTTCCTGAAGTTTTGAGTTTATGAATAAACGTCTCTCTCAAACATACTATTTAGGTTCTATTGTACAAGGTAGACTTGGAGATTCTTTTCGGTCGGAAGTGTAATTCGGACGAATTTGGGCCACTCCAGTGATCGGTGGAATTCATGGACTCCAGCTACAATTCACCTGAATGACAAATCAACCAAAACATACAACGGCCAGGCTTGTCTCTTTGTGTTCATGATTCTGATTTTCGCCCCAAAAAAGAGATGACTGATGGGAAAAAAATACAATTGACGGCTTGGGGAACGTCACTGAATGTTGATTTTAGTCACAAATAAAGTAAGCAAAAAGGGACAAAATAAGGAACTTTAAAAAAATGTAATCTATATTTGTCAATGATATATTATAAATATATAATATAGAAATACATAAATGCAGATTTTATTTTTTTTACTGCTCCTCCTATTTTTTTTTATCTATTGGTTACTTTTTCACATTAAATCTATGAACCATATGGCATAAAAATGGTCCAGTCAGTGTACTGCACAATATTTACATACTAAAGTGAGAATTCAGTGAAGTGCGTTTATAGATTTTCAAACTGAAGGCTATAGTAGCCTAACTGAAAGCATAGTTTACTTACAGAATTTTCTCAGTTCTGCTTTCGTGGCCATTTATTTCAAATTCACTTTAAATTCACCTTGAATTCTCTCATTAGAATATATATTTTTATATTATATATTGTAGTACACTGATTGGCCAATTTTCATGATCTTCTGGTTTCTTTGATTTGTTGTTTTGGTACTGAAAGTCTGCCGAGCTTAACAGATCAGCAACAATGTGGGCATCCCGAAATATTTTCTGTTTTCAGAAAAATTATAGACCAGGCTGAATTTTCTCCCCATGCACAAGTCTAATACTGACCATTTCCCCAACTCCATATCTCACAGGTTTCCCCGTGACCTTCATTCCACCACTCATCTTTTCTATGTCAATGTTCCTCTCCTCTACGAGCTCCAAGATTTTGGTGTATATGAATGCATAAAAAGAGTTTCAAATCAATCGAACATTAGATATCACATTCAAATCTATGCAAAATTATATAACAGTAGATTCAGGAGTACCTGTATGTGTATTATCGCAATGCTGTGTTCTCTTCGCGTTTGGCTTTTTAGAAGAAATAGCTATCAATTTCTTCCACATTATGGTCGTGTGTTTATCCCTTACTACTAGAGGAGACATTTTAGGACTGTTTAGAGTTAAAGGGTCATTGTCACATTGCAGGATTATGTTTATTTAATCATATATTTAACAAATGTTTGTATCTGTGGTGTAAACAATAAAAACAGATGTAGAAATCCACACTTCTATATCAAAAATGGTGCACTTTGGGCATGGGAGAGAGTAGCACAGAGATGCAGACTAGCACCATTCCCATCCCCCCTTCTCCCTCTCACGCATAACGACAGCTTCCCACCGGGGCTAGACCCCAACGCATTCAGGGACTTAATCCGACATAAACCACCCAGACTACACCACCTGCTGGCAGGCACGGAATGCAAAACACTTCCAACCCTATTAGAGGGAGCAACCCCCACCCTCCTACACCACCTAAAACACAGACAGCTACAGAGCTATGTACACACCCTCCCGGTGGGCACGGCACGGAAACGTGATCCTACCACATTTGAAAGAATATGTATGGACCCAGACCCGCAACCACACGGGATCTCACTCATTTACTCCATGCTACAGAGGGAAACACCAACGAAGAAACCCAAATTCATGGGGAGATGGGAACAAACATTGGGGAAAACCTTCACAGACGGGGACTGGGAAAAGATATGCTATTTAACGCATCACTGCTCAGTCTTCAGCAAAACACAAGAAACGGCGTTTAAACTGTTAACGAACTGGTACTGCACCCCGATCGCACTCCATGCCATGGACCCGGAACACACGGATCTCTGCTGGCGGTGTAATAGAGAGGCCGGCACAGTACTCCACCTGTGGTGGACCTGCGAAGCCATAAAGCCCTTCTGGCGGGGTATACACGGCTTCCTCAAAACCTTCTCAGACACGCCACCCCCCTTCCTCCCAGAACATATGCTCCTTCACCATACAAGGTCACCTAGAACGAGATACAAGCACTCACTAACCATTAGAATCCTAAACGTTGCCAAACAATTGATCCCTCAATTCTGGAAGCAACAAACGACACCCCCGTTGACATCCTGGTTCTCCCAAATGGAGGAACTCAGAGCCATAGAGGAACTCATTATGACCGCATCCAACTCCTCGAATAGGTACACGGACATATGGACCCACTGGATACTGACTACCACCAAGGCAGAATTCACAACCAGGCTCCAATATGACACATAAGGACATAGTGACAAAGCCGCATAGACCGACAAATACAGAGACGACCTAGACAGACGCGACCCAGACGCGGACGCACCCCGACCCCCCTACCTCCCTAGACACCACTACCCGGACATCCCCCAACCCCAAATACTGCATGCGAACAGACAAGTACTTGGCACACGCCAAGGACAACATAAGAGAAGACTTATAAGGCCTTCGGGAAGACACTCACCCCTCCACGAGGGGACAATAGAACATAAGACACCCACATGCACGCACTCCAGATCAGGCCGCGGGACTTAACGTGAGACTCAAAAGGGCCAGCGGACCCACCCTGACACTTGGAGTTTACTGGAGGTAATACCTGACCGCCTTACTGCAACGAGACACACGGGCCCGACACCCGACTATAACACCCGCTACATAGTGACCCACACGACACCAATGCTGGTTCCGCAGACCGTCTTTCCTTTTCATAGGCTGCTTCTGTTCCACCCTAAGTGGACCTGCGAGTCCAAACTGAAGCTTACCTAATGTTACCTAACAAACGAAGCGACCGAATGCAAACGTTACATTAGATTAGGGACAAGAACTGCATGCTGAAAGGGACCTGTGAGTCCAGCGAAATTGTGGGCCTGCGCCCCCGGTTGCCCGAAGTAAAAAAGTTATGCACATGTTGTACCTTGGTTACTGTGCCCTAAATGCTTACGGAGACCTGCGAGTCTCAATGTGACTTATTCTTGACAATATAAACTGAAATAAAAACATATTTACAAAAAAAAAAAAATGGTGCACTTTACAGCCACATGGTCCGACCAAGATTATTCATATAAATTTAAAGAAAGCGGTGAGTTTGTCAAATTTTGGAAGATAAAAATGCAATCTAAGCAGGAGTATGATTGATATTAGCTAGGGTAAAAGGTGTAGTCACAATCTATAGGACATAACAACCTTGAAGTATAATAATGGAGAAAGTGAGATCAAATCTTTAAAGGCTTTCAGCAGTGTCTTCGGGGCTGGAGCCAAGGGTTTGGGTAATCAGTCCAATTAACAGTCATAGACATCACTTAAAATCACCAAAGGTTTCAAGGCAAATGTGAGAGAAAGAAATTGTCAAAAATAACCCTGTTAATATAACTGTTTCCATTGCCTGAATTTCTGTTCTCCCATAATGCCAGGTGAACATGACAGGTGTATAGTCACCATATTGGCAGGTGGAATTACCCCCATAATACCTAACCCAATAATACACTGACACAAATCTATGTGTCACATATGTCCACAGCTTTTATTAATAATAATAAATATAATATAAGTAAAGTCTTTGCACCCCCTAACCCTGCCATGTAACACCATATCCCGTATCAAAAAGGCAATGAGCCATATTTGAAACAGTAAATATAAATAACAATAATAATAAACATCATAAACATAATTAAAGTGCCATGACTTTTAACTAACCAGGGTAGAAGTATACCCAGATATCCCTACCACCCAGCAGGTTTTGAGCCACCATCGAGCTCGAAACCTACCAAAGTTCATAATGAACCGGTTTAACCAACTTCTTAACCAACAGCATAACGTCCCTACTCTATTTGAACTAAAGCAGAGCCTTTTTGTCCCCTAACTTTCTGCTCTCTAGCCCGCCACTGTGAACTAAGCACCTGCAGAAAATCATTTAAAAGGGAGGCAAGGATGGACAAATTAGGTCAGGTAAGCAGACTAAAAGTGCACTTTCCTAAAATTGATGCCTATATATACTAGGACAGCCCTTTACATATCCAACTCCCAATCCCTAGGGACCTTCCTAATATGCTTACCTCGTAGTCAAGGCCCATTTCCACTAAGCTGCGCTTGTTCTATAGGGTTACAGTATAAACCTGTATTCATACATCAGGCAATGCAACATTTATGGATGTATATAAAAAAATTAACAACACATTTACTAAACTTAAGCTAAATAAGTCACACAGCTAAACTAGAGAATGTTTCCATCTCGTGTTTTATTTGTTTGACTTAAATTTAGCAAATTTTCTAATCCTATAATCGTTTGTGGGCCATTTTGCCCACACAATTTACAGATTTTATTTTATAACTAACCCGAAGCTGGCTTTGTTATGGAAACATTTGCGTGTTCAATTTTAAAGACAGAACCTTGGCTCTTACAACGCAAGATACCAAACAGGAATAAACATTTATTTTTAAACACGTACTCCTTGCTCATGTTAACAAAGACAATGAGAATTTCCTTGATACTCGTACGGGATTCATGGCAATAACAATAAAGAGTTTTCTTCTTTCATTGCCAAGCCAGATTGAGAAATCTTGCACGAGTAAGGAATCGCGTCCAAATTACCTTCCATGCCAGGAGAGTGTTTGACCGTTCTAGTATTTTGTGTTCTCCATAGTACGTGGAATATTTAATTGAGTAACAAAAATAGATATATTCTGCCTAAAGCAAAATAAAATGCAAAATTGGGTATCTAGTGTCATTAGAGTTCAATCAGGGCTAAGCCTTAGGAGGGCAGATTCAAATTGACGTCTTCCCCATTACCATCATACCATTTCCTGAACAATATAGGGAGTGCACCTGAACCTTTAATTATGTTTGTTTGTAGCTCTGATCTTAAATAACAGGCTGAATGTAGTCCACATATTACTCAACAATGATCAGTCTAATTGGATTTTTAAAAACAATACTCTCTGGATGACTGTCGGCAATCTTTCAGCACAGATTATATAGCATGTAATAATATAGTAATACAATACAGGTATAATAATTAGAAATGCAATGTCATTTTGTAAACGTATCACCGATGCAGAATTTGTGTTTCTTTTTTTTTTTTTTTTATTCTTTATTTTTATTGTGCGTTGAGAGAAATACATGCAAGCTCGTGGCGCCCCAACAGCATTCCTTGAGCATATTTTCAAGCATAACAGTAGGAGCAGTAAAATAATCAGCACATTTTTGTATAACAACAGTAGTATAAAATTAATATTCGGTATGACTGCGCTTTTGCATGGTTGAGGACCCAGTATCTGCCGCGTTTACGGCCACAGTTAGCTATATATTAAATGGCGTCCAAAGACATCCGTGTGGCTAGGCTACCTAGCTCTGCCTCAGGTTTGGGAGCATCAAAACAATCCTGCATCGCCTTTATGTCATGCTGTACAATAGAGGGCTTGTGTGGGCCCGCTCGGCTAATGCCCTTTTTCGGCCGGCTATTTATTCTGGGTAAACTAGTGGCGTGGTGGTGGCTGAGATAGTGAGTCCAGCATTTCTGAGGGCTGGGCTCATACATTTGTGTTCAGACTTAGGGTGCTATTCCTGCTAGGCTTATGAAACACAATCTTATACATTGCAAGATATTAGCTAATAGAGTACATCACATGTGTGTAGGTAGCGGTTATCGTGTGTTGTGAACCATAACAATCCCCAAAATCCGTTCAATTCCCCCCAATCAAACTAGGAAACGTATATGTGGTATAAAAAAGGCCACAGCTTTATTTATAAATTAACGAACAAATGTAAATAAACCAACCATAAATAACTTCAGGTGTAAGTATGCTTAGATTCAAACTAGTCCTTGCCAACCGTACCACCAAACCTCTAGGGTACACCCCCCCACCAAGGCATCGGCCCTCCCCCCTCGTCCAAGATACCTGGCCTTCACCTTGGCCTTCAAACTCCACATGCCAACCCCTGGCCACCTTTCCTGGCACGGAGGGCACGCCCAAATACCCAAAACATTTTCGAGGTCAGGGGAGGGACCCAACCCAGCATCTTTCTTTTTCTGTACTCCTCTTCCCAATAGGTTCGGCAAGGACCATACCCGCCGGCTGTGACAAGAAAAAATCGTTAATGACAAACAGACAATCAACGCAAAACGAAAAAGGGGAGGGAGGGAGGGGACTAGTTACCTTGCCGTTAAATTTAAGATGGCTGAGGTAACAGACAAAATGTCACCTATTTATATGACCCCACCCTACTCCTTAGCTAGATCACACCCCCATACTTCCACCACACCCACCACACCCACACATGCCTCCTATCTGGCTAGCTTTCAGCCCGCCTCCTCTGGGCCTTGTCTGAGTTACTGCACTATTTACTTTGATGTAGATTACATTACCCAAACCTAAGCAGACACAGAGTGGGGTATTCAATGGCAGGCTGCTAATCGCAGGTTAATCCTGCTGAGAGAGGTTATGGGCACTTATGCAAGTTGAAGCAATGCAAGAAAAGGAAAGTGCTTAAGAAATCATATAACATGGCTAAGCTGGTACATATAAAATTAAACAACAGTATGAACTATGTACACGCTGAGTGTGGATATCGAAGCCTTATTCTGCTGACTGTTACAATGTCCTGTGAAGAGGTTAATTGTATAGGGGTGGCCCCAGCTCCACATGTCACTCGGGTTGATCCCTTTCAGCCTATGCCCACAGGGTTTACCAGACTGTCCAGCATGGTGGTGACACGCCAGGCAGCGGCTCTCTCGTTTGGTGGGGAGATGCCTTTCCCTGGACGGCCTGGGGAGCGGCTCAGAGGTGGCCGTGGTGGTTTCTCCATGTAGCCCAGGACAAGTGGTGGTATTCACGGCAGCGGTGGGCAGGGCGTCTCAGCCGGTAGTGTTGTTTCTGCGGCTTCCGTCGCTTTAGTGTAGTCGGATTAGTGTGGGGTAGCTGTCGGCCCATAAGAGGCCTCCCAGGCCGCTCCTTATTGCTTACACGGTCTTCCTTATTGGGCTCCCGTGTGGTTGTTGTTTGCCTTGCACGGTTGAGCAGCATGGCCCAAAACTTGTCGATTATGGCTCCCAGAGTGTCCATTACATTGGTCTCAGGGCCTGCTGAGACAGGTTGTGGCAGTATCAGACCTCGTCCGCGACTGAGGCAGCTTGGGTCCTCGAGGACCGGGATAACCCCCACCGGTCCGGGTGGGGGGAGGGAGGTGATTTGGGAGTGCTCCCTTGTCAGCCAGAGAACCGGGAGAGCAGCCGTCTCTCCTTGGCTCCCACCCGCACAGGCCGCAGGTCACGATTTGGTCCGCCCAGCACCGGAGAGCCAAGTGTCGGGTATCTCCGGTTGCAGTGCAGTCTCCTTGTCACGATTATTGCGTTTAGCAGTCGATGTGATCGGGTGGTCGGGCGTTAGACCCAGAATCTTGGCTCCGGACTCAGGAGTTCTCGACATGCACGTCTAGTCCGCTTGTTAGTCAGGCTCCGCCCCCCGAATTTGTGTTTCTTTGTATACCTTCCAATTCAAAATATATTTAAGAACGTAAAAGAAAAATATTCTATATGAAAGAAAAATGACAGATGTTTCTGTGGATGTACTCTCTCCTAGGAATGAAGCCCAAGTAGCAAGCACAGCTTAGTGAAGTGGGCCTTGACTGGGTGAGGATGTGAGCATTACAGGAAGTGGTAGGGGATTGGCTAATGGCAGTGAGGGGGCTGGCTGTATATAAATAGGGCAGCCATTTAAAAAAATACCTCATTTTAATCAGATTCTGCTGACCTAATCTTGTCCCACCCACCCTTCCTTTCATTTAGGTAGTGGTTCATGTATTCCCCATTTGGTAACTGTGACGGGGGTTGAAGAGTTAGGTTAAAGAGGGAAATGGCTGTATTATTATATTTATGAGGAAACAAGAGGGAAAAAACTAAATTCTTTAAACCTTATCAAACTCCCAATTTTCCCCACCCTACACCCTTCCCCCAACATTCCTTTAGATCCTATTACAAATTATTTTCTTTTTTTTAAATACGTTGTTTTTATTGTTTTGTTAGAAAAATTTAGGGTACAGAAAAAAGAAGGGGGGAGGGAGTAATACAAGAATCAGTTGTCTTCTGAGCAGTTGCATGATTCACATCAGTTTAGGTACATCTGCCATATTCACGTAGTATTAAGAGGACTTTACAATCCCTTTTGTGCATACTCGGGTTGAGGGCGTTTCCCTAGTGGTAGTGTGACTTTGTACTTAGCTAATGTCCTTGGCACCTCAATCCGCTATCTCCTGGTGATGTTATATGATGTTTCAATGAGGTTGGGTTATGCTCATCAGACAGGTCTGTCCGTAGTGGCGGCATTTGCAGCTGGGGGTGTTTGAGAACCTTGAGTTTGCTTCTATGTTCTTTGATTGTTTGTGTTGTCTCACATTTCGTCTGAGGGGTTCCCGCCTGTTATCTCCTAGCTTGGAGTGGCTGTGGGGTAGTGGTGATGTTATGGGTTTCCCTCAGTGTTATATAGAGTCCCACCTAGGTTGCACATATAGAATTTTTCCCTCATTTTGTTTTGTTGCCACGTATAGTTGTCTCATTAGTGAGTCTCATTAGTCTTGGGGAGGAGGGTCAGATTTATGAGTGTCTGAGCTTGTCTCTGTTTTTCAAGTTGCATGAGTCATATGGTATGTATTCAGTCTGTCAGTTCTCCACGTACCTAGTGTTGGCATATATCTCCGAAGAGGTGTGCGTTCCGGTGTGGTCGCAGTCTCCCACCTGTGTCTTGAAGCCTTTCATTTCCAGTATGACCTTCATCTGTCATGTTGAGCTGGAGAAAATAATTTATCCCGTCGGAGGGGGGTGGGCTCCTCTCTCCTACACTTCCCTAGTTACCCGCCCCCATGGGTCTAGAATCAGGTATGCAGAGTTTGCAGCCTAAGTTCCCAGATGGTCCCAGGCTGGGTCACACGGGCGCCAGGCGAGACTGCAGGAGCGATGGGGGGTGGGGCGGAAGGGGGTGATCTTGATTTATGGGGGTGGTTGTTTCTTCCCAGAGCCCAAAATCCAAAGATGCACCAGGAAATAAAAATGTCAGGCTAATTGTAAAAATTCTCATATAAGTTGGTTTTCTTCCTCAGCTATTTTGATCTAACTTCAACAACAGCCTTATCAATTCTTCACTATTTTCGGTATAACGCCATAAGTCACCTAAGTGTGACTTTGCAACTTACTGCTACCACCATCACAAATTCTAAAGCCCATAAACACATTGCAAACAAAAGCTAATCTTTTCAGACTGTTTACTTCATATATATCTTAATGTTTTAAAACAAATTATCTGTCAAGGCAACAAGAAGCTCTGTAGACAGGAAGTGTCCACAAGAATAACGTGAAAATGTATACAGTACATGACCTCAACTCCAAAACACTCAGCTCGAATTAAAGGACAACTTTAATCAAATTTTCACTTCTCGTTTTTTAAAGGTTTATGAAAATGAATGAATTAAACTGATATTTAAGTGAATTTACAAAGTGAATTTTTTTATGTGAAATTTTAGCAGCATGTAAGTTAGTTTAAGCAGCAGTTGGTCAGATTTTTGTATAGTCTGACCGAACATGGCTGCTCAGACAGATAAAATGGTGAAATCAATGCACATCACTAAAAAAAATTCATTAAACTTCATTAAATGTAATAAAATTTGTAAAAATGAAAAGTAAAAATTTGAAGACAATTGATAAATTTAACAAAAAAAAAAGTGAAACTCTCCCATCGATCTTAGATACTGAGAGGGACTTAGCATTCAACTCAAAATGAATGTCTTAAAATTACTTCACTTGTTCAATCCAAAATTCTTCCAGGGAAGTAACAAATGGCGTACTAGCTAAGCTAAATGGACCATGCAGAAAATATCACTGTAGCATGCCCGCTTTACTGTCATGCATTATCCAGTGGAAACGGAGACTAAATTAAAATATAACATATTTTACTACAAAACTTATCAGCCAAAAACCTCAAAAAAAAAGAGAGTCCTTCCACAATTTACACCGAGATATTCTCTCTATCAGTGTTAATTTTGTTGACTAACAAGTTTTGTCAAATTTTTGTCGACTAAACTTTCTGAGATTTAGTCGACGAAAACTAGATTAAAACTAAAACAATTCAGATGACGAAAAATACTATTAAAACTAAAATGGCATTTTAGTCAAAAGACTATGACAAAATGGAAATTTTGCCGCCAAAATTAACACTGCACAGAGGGGCTGTGGGAGAGAGTCACCTAGAGGGTCTGGGGGGACACAAAGAGACACAGAGAGGCTAGGGGAGGGACAAAAGAGACAGATAGAGGCTTTAACTAAACCCATTAGATTTTAGTTGTGTCAACTAAAATCTTCAATAGATTTAGTCGACTAAAATCTCCTGGAGATTTATTTGACTAAAACTAGACTTAAACTAAAACAATTCAGATGACTAAAATAAGATTTCAACTAAAATGGCTTTTTAGTCAAAAAACTATGACTAAAACTAAATTGAAATTTGCTGCCAAAATTAACATTGCTCTCTATCCCCTACACAAGCCTGTACTATAAATTGTCCCGCTAGTAACAATGAAGATAACAAAATGTATACACTCCACTCTAGACTTCCACAGTTTATAGTGTTATAAAGTTATTCACCAACCTACTATAAGAAACATAAACCTGCCCCATCTGGCCTCCAAAAATACAGTTTTTATTTAACAAACAGACTTCTTAAGGAAAGTCTTGCAGCATTTTTACCAGTAAACCACCAAAGGAGATTAAGGCCCATTTGATTGTCCCACCTACAGACACATTTCCTGACAACGATTATTGTATAACATCGCCTGAAGTCTCAACTCTTTAGTTATCCCTCACCTATGACTCAACATCCAAATGGAGACTTCTGGCTACATGTTTACATTTCATGGGCTACAAAATTGCCTTTTCCCTCTTGTTACTATTAATGATCACGGAAGAGACCTTTAACAGGGTTGTCTGGGCTTTAATGTGGGAGATATTTAAGAGATTTTCAATTGATGTGGACTACATCCCATCTGCCTGCTATGTTACGTATGTCACGGTATCACCCATGTGTTCTGACTTTGGAAAAACACAAATTAACTTTTGTTGCCTCTCAATGAAGTTGTAGCCCTTCTAAGCATCTATTAGTTGATCAAATGATATTTGCTTGTAACTATAGTTGTAGTTTTCTTATTCTTGTCATCACCACTTGAATGGTGTTACAGGAACAACGCAAGCACCATCAGCACTACAGCGCACTGTAATGGTAATGATACTAATGTTTGACCTGGCACCCACCACCTGGTACGCAATCAGACCTTTTTACAATTTTTTTTACTATTACCTTGGTTCCATGAGGTAGTGCTCTCTGACTCCGCTATTTCTAAAAGAGAGCTGGAAGCTCTATGTCTAAACTCAGCGCAAACTTCCAGTTCTCTGTGCGTTATGGTGCTTGGAGTGTTCTTCCAAAATTATCACAACACTTTTATGCATGACGTTTCACCATGACAAGTTAATTCTTCTTCCATTTTCTTCTTTACTGCAACATCACACTGTGAAGGATGCTGATAGGCATCAATTACAATAGCTTTTGAGCATTATTATGGACAAATGTGATATAGACTTGGGCTTTCTTTTCTTTCTTAAAAATGTATTGTGTAATAAGTTCTATGTGATAGTCGTGATCTCACTGTTAATCACTTTTAACTGACTATTATCTCTAGAGATGTCTGTAGAAAAATGAAAATGAAAATAAATGCTCCCAGTGTTCTGTCTTATTTGCAAAAGTATGCAGAGATGTATCAAACCACTGCAAATTTGATGGGCAATTACATCCATGGGAATGTACACCAATGCGTAAAACAGTGCAAATCACATATAACTCATGTTAAAGGGACACATTGTAGGCACCGTAACAATGTAATCTTATTGAATTGATTATAGTGACTGGAGTCCCCTGGCACTGTTCCTCAATTCATTGTTAAACCATATACAAGTAGTTTAACACTGAATGAGGCTCCCTAGCTTTCCACAGCTCATATGGCTTGCCACAGAAGATATGGCTAAGGCAGAGGCTACACACTTCCTTCTAGCCTCACCTATTCACAACTGAATGGGCAATGTGATAGGCTGAATGCGGTCAGCTGACACTCAATTACAGCTACCAATCGCTGCTCAGGCTAATGTTTTCTCATTAGCGGGAGCAACACAGAGTGGATGGTCTGCTGGGAACTCTTGTATAGCATTTAAACATTAAAAATGGTTTAACACTAAAAGGAAGAATTGGATTTCAGACACTGTAGATACTTCAATGAGATGAAGCACTTATGGTGCGTACGGTGTCCCTTTAATATATATTTTTTTTAATGTGATGCTCTTCTTTTAAATTTATATTAAAGGGTTAGCAATGTATATCCTAATCCAGTTTAATTCAGGCACGTTAATTTAACATTTTAAATTAAAAGGAGAAATTAAAACGTTGAGAGAGATTTATCAAACTGTCACCATCACTTTTGTGTCAAATATTCAGCAAATTTTGGCGTACTTTATCAAAACTTTATTTTTTTTTTGTCTATTGCTTCTTTTGCACCTTATTATTTTTTTTAAATTTCTCACCATTTCTTGTGACACAAAGTTTGTGTACATCTTTCCTCAACTTTTTCCACCAGAAAGTGTTTTCTTCTTTTATCCGTGAACTCAAAATTTTGCGATCTCCTGAAATGGACGTTTCCGCAAAACTGGCAGAATTTTTCTATGGAGAAAAAGGTCACTCAGATCACTTTTAGAACACCTTAATACTAAATACGACCAAAATAATGATGGGATTTCACTTTTCAGAACATTTTGATAAATACCCCCTGCCAAATATAAATGAAAGAACGTATAACAATTACTGACAGGCAGCTAAGATGGAGGCGCCCAGTTGATGAATAAAGGGTGGTTGATTTCTACAATACATTTTATTTTTCACACCTCACAAATACATATTTGTTCAAAATAGAAGATAATGAACATACTATTAAAAAACCTGTGAAGTAACAGTTCCGCTTTAAACATCTGTCAGATTAGGCTATAATGACCTGTACAAGTAAATTAGCCCAATTTACAAGTCTTGGCTATAATATACTTATTTAGAATATGATTTTGCAAAGCATTACTCAATCTTCTGTTTGGAAAGGGGAAAGGATAATATTATTAAGATTTTATTCCCTAGGTAAAAGGTGGGGAGTCTCATATTCAAGATTCCTAAAAATGACCCCTCCTGGATTGCAAGAATGCTGAGTTCTAGGCCCCCTCATATCACATAAAAAGATAGATGCCAAGGTCCTTATTAACATAATATAAATCAAGGTCTTTGCCTAGCGGAGAGAGACAGCACATGTGTTTGATATTAAGGTGCACGTGGATATCCAACTGAGGACATCAGTGAATTAAGCATTCGGTAGAGATGTTTTGACATGTAAGACGATAAAATTGCTCCATAGTAACTAGCGATCGCATCAGCCAATGAAATAGCTCTACATTCAACACACAAAACACCTGATTTAACCCCTTACAGACTAAAGCAATTGTCCAAGTTCTGAACAAAACCTAGAATTCGAGCTGTACGTCTGTTTCACCATAATGTTTCTCTTTCATATTAAGTGCACCTACACTTTATTACATATCATTTTGTTTGGGAGAAATAGGGCTTTCATGACAGGCGCACAGTCGGATTTGCCGGCATATGCGCTAACCTTACCCAAACCCCCATTAAAACACAGACACAGGTTATACTGTTGGAAATAATTAGTCCACAGCTTTATTAAATTATTAATAAAATAATTAAGGAATAACAAATGGGGTCATTGCCAACAAATCTTAATAACGTTAACATCCCTCATATACATAACATACCCCTAGCAATGACCCCACAATAATAACAATAGATAACAATCTAAATAACATGTTAACACAGAAACTGGCCGCCCAATTTGACCACATTTCCACCAGGTTTAATTGTAGGGGTGTACCGAGACACCGCTACCCACCATATCGATTGTAGGGGTGTACCAAGACACCGCTACCCACCAGTTCCAGTGTAGGGTGTACCAAAACACCACCACACCCCCAGGCAGTGGCGGCTTTAGACTTGGCGAGGCCTTAGGCGAAACTCATACATGAGGCCGCCACTAACACCATTATTGGAAAAAAACAGCAGTTGACTTGTGTGTGTATAAGAAGCTGTAGATATATTGAAGGGCGGGCTTGCAGTACGGGATATAGAGAACTAGTCTTTGTATACAGGGCCGCCATCAGGGCATGACAACCGCAACGGTTGTCATGGGCCCGGCGGTCCTGGGGGGCCCGGACTGCTCAGGTCGTCCGGGCCCCACATTCAGT
>OW240920.1:125813373-125857338 GCA_933207985.1 Pelobates cultripes
GGGATGACAGAATGAGAGGTGGGGTGACAGGGTGTGACAGGTGGGGTGGCAGGGGGTGACAGGGTGAGGTGACAGAGTGAGAGGTGAATGAGAGGGCAGGGTGAGAGGTGGGCTGGAAGGGGGTTGACAGGATGAGAGGTGGGGTGGCAGGGTGACAGTGTGAGAGAGGGGTGACAGGATGAGATGGGGTGACAGGGTGAGGTGGCAGGGTGAGGGGGTGACAGGGTGAAGTGGCAGGGTGAGATGGGGTGACAAGTGGGGTGGCAGGGTGAGATGGGGTGAGAGGTGGGGTGAGATCGGGTGACAGGTGGGGTGGAAGTGTGAGAGATGTGGGGTGGGGGTGACTGGGTGAGAAGAGGAGGCAGGGTGAGGGGGTGACAGGTGGGGTGGCAGGGTGAGAGGGGGTGACAGGGTGAGGGGGTGGCAGAGTGAGAGGGAGTGAGGGATGACATGTGGGGTGGAAGGGGGATGACAGAATGAGAGGTGGGGTGACAGGGAGGTGACAGGGTGTGACAGAGTGAGAGGGGAATGACAGGGCAAGGTGGCAGGGTGAGAGGTGGGGTGGAAGTGTGAGAGAGGGGTGACAGGATGAGATGGAGTGACAGGGTGAGGTGGCAGGGTGAGGGAGTGACAGGGTGAGGTGGCAGGGTGAGGGGGGGTGACAGGGTGAGGGGGGTGACAGGGTGAAGTGGCAGGGTGAAATGGGGGTGACTCCTTCCTATCATCCCCTTTTAAATCAATGAACTCCTCAAAAAATTTTTATTTTTATTTTATTTTTACAAATCCCCTTAATCAAATCTTATCCTCCACCTTCAAGTGTCCCCCCAATGTCCCCGCAAAGGACACGTGCCCATTTCGTCGCGCCGTGCCTGGAATATTGCCACACATCTAACTGTTCTCATGCCCCGTCAGATGTCCCCGGTACCGGTACACCGTATTCCCCTACCCTTACCCGGCACGCCGTCACCACCACCCTTACTTCTGCCTCCCGACCGCCCTCCGGTGACCCCACCCTTCCGCACCGCAGGGACGGACCCTTTTTTCCTTGATCATGACTCTAAAATGATTTTTGCTATTTAAAAAGTGTGGTGTGTTTATTGATTCACCGCCCGAACCCCTGTCTGCGCTGTCCTTCTGTCCACCTTGCCAGGCTCTGGAGTATCCGGTGGATGCCCACTCCTGTCCGCGCTGGTCGACCTGCTGGGAGAAGATAACCTGGGTAGTCTGTTCTGATATAGCCTTACCAGCCCTTCCTCCCTGCGCTCTGTTCTGTCGTCCTAATCTCTGCTCCTTCTTGCTGCCTGACTTTCCTGGCCGCAGGCGTCACGCCTCTGCCCTAGTGAAATCCTCCCAGATAAAGCTGAAGGGCTGCACTGAGACCTGCTCCTCTCCCAGGAACTGGACCTCCTCCTACCACACCGACTTCTTGACGGGCTCCTCACCTGCTCCTCCATTCCTCATCCGACCTCCTGCTGCTGCTGTGCCTGTCATTGTCGCTGCGCTGCTCCCTCCCGTACTCACACCTGCTGATGCTCCTCCTGTGTTCCTGCTCCTGAGAACGCCCCCCAGGGGGATCCCGCTTGCCTCTGTGCCTTACGTCTATTTCCAATTTTGCGTTATCTTTATCGTGGTCATAATTTACATTTGCTGTCAGATCAAACAGCTTCTTTAAGTTTTGTCCAGACTTAGTGTCCGCAATTCCTGCTATAATTTCTAAAATAGCAGATCATGAACTAAGTTTAACCTTAAACTTACAATGGTACCTTATACATATAGACAGTAAAATTAAATTATTTAATCTCCTCTGTCACCAATGTCTGGGTTCAGAATTGATCTATTCCATTAGCATTTTAGACAGTCTATCCAACCCCCGTTCTCCTTATCATTTGGTTTGTATATACTATGCATTCCTTTAGCTCAGGGAAAGTGGTTAGTTTTACAGATAGGATAGAAATGTCGTGTCTCTTTGTTAACTTGGAAATAACAAAATGGAGTCTGCTCTGTTCAGAGTGACTCAGAATATACACTTTTAGTTTCTATCATAGCACAAGATGTCTGCCGGTATAAATACCCTAATAACTATTTGTTAAGGTAGGCAAGCCAGGGTATTCAAAATGGGTTATGTCCAGTCTTTTTTTAGTAGCCACTTATTCACAAACCCTGGCCAAAGTTAGTATTCTAATTTGTTTTTCGCATTTTTCACACAAATAAAATTAACTTTCACAAATGATATGATCATCATTATACATTTTGCTGCTATAAAACACTTTTTTTGTTTTTTTCAGCGATGTCTCATGAGTACAACACTACCCCCATGTACAGTTTGTATGGGATGTTGGGACTTTGTTATAGTGATAGGGTCAAATATAGGGCCTACAAATTCAATTCTCTGAAGCTTCTGCCTGGGTTGTCAATTAGGTCCCTAAATATATAATTATTAAAATCACATAATTATGTAAAAATCATACATAAATACACATGTAGAACTTAAAATAAATCATGTCACGGTTTAATATGTCATGTGTTGTTATCCATCTGAGGTTGTATTTACATAATTTTTAGACCTGCTAAGGAACAGATGATTGTTATTATGTCCTGATATGTAAAACTCTAGAATTCAAAGAGGGTTGAGTTTTCTTTTTCTCATTAGTGTATATATAGATAAAACATTTTTTTTTATTAATGTATTTATGTATTTTTTTAACATAATTATGTGCTTTTATCAATTATATGCATTATATATGTGGGGGATCTGGGTGACAACCCAGACAGTCCCCCTGCAGACAATCTGTCAATCATACTTATCCGAGTCATGTGATCAAAGTGTCAACTTGATTGGCTGCCAGACAGTCCCCCCGATCAGTATACAGGCTACTGGGAGGATCCGATCATTAGGCCATGCTTTGCCTTTCTAACAGCGTTAAAGCTCTCCTTTTTTAGTATGCTTAGCATGGCCTAACATAGGGAAGGGGTTAATACAATAAGACCTCTCTTCATAAACAATTCTACATACTCTGCTTTCACTATTCTACCACTAGTACTACATACAAATTTACGAAAAAAGAAACAAAATAATTAAAACATTTTCACTGGTGACAAAATTCAGCCAAGTTATTATACGTATAAATTATACACGCAAATCTGTAGCCTTCACTACTAGGTCACATTTATTTAATGACCTAGAAAGCCATAATTAAACTTATGTAAAGAAATAATCAGCCCCTAGTGTTTATGTTATTGTAACGTACATCCTACTGTGGGAACAAAGTATATTTTTATTTCAAATGTATTAATCCCCCTGTCTCTTCCTACATCCTGGCTCCACTACTTGCACTTTTAAACCTCAGTTACAAATGTCCCCTGTCTTCGTAATCATTTTTATTAGCTCCAGGAGTTGATAAAAAATATTGTGCTGTGACAGATGTCATGGACTACATCTCTCATAATGCTCTAGCAGCCATGAAACTGGAGAAGAATCGGGGGAGATGTTGTCTACAACATCTAGAGTACCAAAGGTTGCCTAGGGCAACAAAGTGGAGACTAGGTATAGTCACAAAGTTTTTTTTTAAAGATGTTTGTATCAGATGTGATGCACTTTTTGCTCTAGAGTTTACGTTTACAATGTGCGTACACAAACAGAAGAATAAGCTATTAGTATGGAGTGCAATCATAGATAGTTAACAAGCTGCTGAGATAGAATTAGTAATACATTTTGTACGGGCAATAAAAAAGGAGAGATGAGGTGGTGAAAAAGACACGTGAAAGAACTGAATTTTTTAGGGCTGGTAGAGGATTGTGGAAGGAACGGTTGAAGGTATACATGAGGATATTTGCAGCCAGAGTTCTATATCTAGTAGTTTATAACATAGATAAATTATCACCCTAAAAGTGTGCCCCTGGAAAAATAGGGAAGAGGGAGCATGACTGCTGCCTGGATAGTGGGATGGAATAATGGAAGCAACAATGTTGCAAAGGTGGAAGGACTTATAATGGAGGAGCAGGGGAGGAGACTTACCAGTCAGAAGGAGCTTGTCATACACCCTGTCTGAATTTTTTCTCCCTGAATGACATTTCTCCTTGGCTGTTGCTGAGTACCTGGGCCTGCAAAACCAAAATAAATATATCATCATACAGGTTAGGTGTCCCTGGGGAGTAAAGGACAAGGAGAACACTTTAATATGGCCACCCCATCTCTGGAGGAACTGGAGAGAATAATGGCAGCTTACCAGGAGTCGCACGGATCGTTGGACCAGGTGCTGGCTCATGTTCAGAAGGCTGCAGGAGGATGGCAAGATCGGCGCGAGGGAGCTGAGACATCGCTGAGCGGACGGAGGGCCAGGAGATCGAGGCCTCCGTCGCGTCTGTCCCCGAGTCCTGTGCGGTGGAGCGGAGGTAGGGGTGCCCAGCGATCCAAGGTCGGGAGCAGTGATTCCGGGCACTTACCAGCGTGAAGAGCGGAGAGCCGGAGGCGGAGGAGGGCCGGACAGGTGATGGCTGATCAGGATGGCGGGAACCCAGCCGGAAGGTCGCACAGCCCGCGCGCTTCTCTTCCAGCGCGGGCAGGTGATACATCATCGTGCACGCAATCCTGCGTGCGTGCAACGCCGGATGTCAGGATGCATGGCACGCCGCGACGCTCAAGCACGCGGACAGCCCAGGTCGGTGCCAGAAGCTCCAATACGGTGCAGGAGCACCCCGGGACGGCCCGAAAATTCCCGCAGATGAGCGCATCCACATGGGTGACAGTGATAGAGGTAAGCAGCTTCCCCGGACTTTTGGAAATTGGCTCAAGGTTTTTCGTTTTTTGCGAGTATCTTAACGGGTAGTTTTCCGGGCAAGGCTCCCGCCTTGTTTGGTTATTTGGATCTCATTTGGGGGGCGTACAAGATTTATGGGGGGCAATGCTTGTTCCGGTACAACCAGCAGTTTCGGCAGAAGATGGCGGTTAGTGAGGGCATGGACTTCGGGGTGCAGGATTGCAACTTGTGGCTGCTGTTGATGATGCCCTGTCGGCCATCCCCCTTTCCAGGGATGGCCGGTGCACTAGCGTAGGGGAATCTGTTGGCTCTTTAATGAGAGCCACTGCAAGTGGTACAGTTCATGCAGGTTCTGGCATGAGTGTTTGCACTGCGGCGGAGCACATCCCACCGTGCGCTGTTTCAAAAAGGGTAAGCCAGGGGTGCGCGCCAAGGATGAGGTTCCTAGACAGGAGGACACCAGTGAGCGTTGAATGGATGTGCCCATGGCTAGACCAGTATCCTAAGCGGCAGGAAGCTAGTATTCTGTTGGGCGGGTTCTTGTTTGATTTTTGGATTCCCTTTGTTTATTCTGAGGCACCGTCGTTTTCGGTTAATTTATGGTTGGTTTCGGGTAATGAGAATATTCTTGAGCAGATGTTGGACAAGGAGGTTTCCCTGGGCCGCATGGCAGGACCGTTTTCTGAGCCCCCGTTTCTTAACCTGCGAGTGTCGCCCTGGGCTTAGTGCCTAAAAAAGAGCATGGGGCCTTTCGCCTCATTCACCACCTGTCCTACCCATCCAGCGGGTTGGTGAATGATGATATTGATAAGGAGGTGTCGAGAGTGCGTTATGCCTCGTTTGACAGGGCTCTGGAGTTGGTGAGAGAGGCGGGGTCAGGGACATTGCTCGCAAAATCGGACATCGAGTCGGCCTTTCGTTTGCTTCCGGTCCACCTGGAGTGTTTCCACCTACTGGGTTGTCAATTTAATGGGTTGTATTTTTATGACATGTGTTTGCCCATGGGTTGTGCCATCTTCTGCTCATTTTTCGAGATGTTTTCGACATTCTTTGAATGGGTGGTGTCCCAGGTGTCGGGTTTGTCCTCCTTGACCCACTACCTGGGCGATTTTTTGTTTGTCGGTTCGGGGGATTCCGTCGACTGTGCGTTGCTGTTGAGGGCGTTCTGGCAGATCACGTCAAAGTTTGGCGTCCCGGTAGTGGTAAGTAAGACGTTTGGGCCGATGGTTAGGTTAGCTTATCTGGGGATCGAGATCGATTCTAGCGAGATGGTCTTTCGATTACTGGAGGAGAAGCTGGGTCAGTTGCTCTGCCTTATCGACTGAGTTAGGGGCTCCAAAAAAGTGCAGTTGCAGCAGATGCAATCACTTTTGGGTCACCTGAACTTTGCTTGTCAGGTTCTGTCCATGGGCCGAGCATTCTGTCGTCGCCTGTCCCTGGCCACGGTAGGGGTGAAGCAACCATTTCACTTTATACGCATTACAAGTCGGCTATGGTCGGACTTGCAGGTGTGGAGCGCCTTCTTGGGTGAGTATAATGGTCATTCGTGTTGGTTACATTCGGAGGTGTCTAACGGTGCGCTGGATCTGTTTACCGACGCGTCGGGATCCATAGGTTTTGGGGCCTATTTTCAGGGGCAGTGGTGCGCTGCCGAGTGGCCTGCCAACTGTCGGGGCTCGGAGCTGATGGGTAATCTGGCGTTTCTAGAGTTGTTCCCCATCGTGGTCGCGGTCGAATTGTGGGGCGCGGACTTGGCGCACAGGAAGGTGATTGTTCACACGGACAACATGAGTGTGGTCCAGGTGATCAATCGTTCCACATCTGGGTCCCCTGCGGTTTTGGCATTGCTCAGGCGTCTAGTGCAACTCAGTATTCAATGTAATTTGTGGTTGGTAGCCAGGCATGCACCGGGGGTGGACAATGTCATTGCTGACTCTCTTTCTCGGTTGCAGTGGGAGGCGGCTCCGGAGGCGGCGCAGACGGGAACCCTGTGCCCGCCCTACTTGTGGGACCTGGTTTCGGACGATTAATCCGGGGGTCCTTGTCAGAGTCTTCATGGAAGGCTTACACTGCAGTATGGGGTCACTGGTGCGCTATGAGTAGGTGAGGGGATGTGGCATCAGACTCCGGAAGATTGATCATTACGCTGTCTTTATTGGAGTCGTTGTGTTCCGCAGGTAGGTCGGCCGCAAAACAATCCTTGGCTGCTCTCTCCTTTCAGTTTCGTTTTTTAGGTTGGTCGGATGTCACCAAGGCATTCTGCATTTCCCGCATTTTAAAAGGGTGGAAAAAGCGCTGTGTCCCCGACAAACGGCGCCCTATCTCGGGTGCCATGCTACTGCAGCTGTTAGAAGGTCTTCCGGAGGTGTGTAGCTCTACTTACAAGGTACTTTTATTTCAGGTGGCATTTTCACTGTGTTTCTTTGGGGCGCTGCGGATCAGAGAGCTAGTGGCCCCTAGGGTGAGTTCAGTGGCAGCGTTGAGGCTTTCCAATATCTCAGTGGCACCGGAGTGCGTGATACTGATGATTCGGTGGTCCAAGACGGATCAAGAGGGTACGAGAGCGCGTGTACGTAGCGGCTTTACCGGGGCTGTGTTTTGTCTGGGGAACTTGTTACAGGCATATCTAGGCGCCAGGGATGGAGCCGATGGCTCGCTGCTGGTCCATCGGAATGGGTCATCACTGAGCCGTTTCCAATTTGCTAGCATACCTCGGAGGTGCTAGGCTATATTCACTCATTCATTTTGAATTGGGGCGGCGACGCAGGCCAGCAAAATGGGTCTCCCGGCGGAGGCACTTATGCCTTGGATGCTGAGAATCGGGGCGGTTCCAGCTTTATGTGCGGCGTAGGCCACGTTCCTCGTTATGTGTGGATCCTGGGGCATTCATATGTGTACTAGGAGGGCGGAAGAAAGAGCACATGGCCGTAATTTAGGGTTTCCATTTCAGGAAGTTAGGCTACGTTGGCGGGGATTGAGGGGGTTACGTTGGGATCAAGTGTACAGGGAGTGTGAGCAGCTGAATCGCTGCGTCTCTGGGCCAGTGACGTTAATATTGCATGCGGGCGGCAATGATGTTGGCCGACGGAGGTCGGTGGATCTCATTCACGCCATGCGTCATGATATAGCGCGCTGTTTTGCGCTCTTTCATGACTTGACACTGATCTGGTCAGAGATAGTGCCTCGCCCAGTGTGGAAGGAAGGAGGCTATGGGAAGGCAATTGAACGATGTAGGCAAAAGATTAATGTAGCTATTTCGCGCTTTGTGCGTAGTCGGGGCGGAATAGTTGTGCGGCACTTTGAGTTGGAAGGGGATAATTCGAACGTGATGCGTAAGGATGGGGTCCACTTAACCCCGATTGGGCTGGACATATTTAATGTGAGGTTGCAATCAGGCATTGATTTGGCGCTGTCTGCGGGGGGCGCGATGCCGGCACAGATCAGGCTGCGGCAGGACGGCTTCGTGGTGGAGGTTTTCCCTGAACAGCGGAATCGAAAAAGAAAGTAGTATGACGCAAGGTCACCTTGGGGAGACGACAGTCGGCGCAAGGCTGATGGCTAGTGACGGCTGTGTTGGGCTCTTGGAGAATAAGGATGGAGAACTGTCTGTTGGGTCCTCACCCAACAGCTGACAGGAATTAAGAATTAAGAATTTTTACTGTTTAATAAAGCTGTGGCCGTTGCCCTTATCCACTTTAAGAGGTGTCCAGTGTATTATTGGGGCAACGGCGGGATGGTATATGGGTCAGCAGTCATGTTTTGTTTAAACACTTCCTCCTCTGCCTTTTCCATACCTGTCTGTTTTTCTCTCAGAAGTTTACCTGGGACATAAAACCCATTATTTCGATCTCCCATGATTTGCCAATTCTTCATGGTTACAATACAGTTAAATTGCCTTATTAATCTTCTAAAAATTCTCTTAAAATAATTATTAATCGGTTCTCTTGAAAAGTAGAATCATTATGGTAAAAGCTATTATTTTAATCAGAATTAAGAATGGCTTAGATATTGCCAGTTCCATCAGAGGGACTAAGATACCAGAGTGACCTAAAAAGTCCACTTCTTCCCCTAGGTGACTATCTATGTTTATATTTGTGTAAGGGGCAAATAGTCGGATATGGAGTAAGGATCCAGCATAAGCGTAGGATAGTATAAAGGGAGCAAGTCGGTTGTGGTGTGCCGAGACCGACGATACGGTAGGCTTGTAAATAAAGAGGGCCCACCAAGGAGTAAGAAAGTAAAGTAAATGGAAATAAAAGAGAAAGTGTTGAAATGAGGAGTGGGTGGGAGGGTCATTCTGATGCTGACCTCAAGCGATATGAGTCAGGTAAGGGGTGTCCATTATATAGGGGAGTGAATTAATTTAAGCCCCTCCCACAAATACAGGCCAAACGGCCTTAATACATGTATATATATATATAAAATAACCCAAAATCTCACACTAAGTGCAGGGATTGGATAAGCTTCCCAGAATATGTCTCCATATCAAATAGCAAAGGATAGACAATATAGGGGATCCGATGGTGTATCTACAAAAAAAGAGACAATAGCATAGTGTAATACAATACAATATAACAATATATACTGTGCAGATTTGAGATGCAATTACAGGATAATTGTTAATTATATCGGCTCTGGGTGCCTCCCCTTAAATTTCCTAGAGGCCATCCAGTGTAGCTCCCTGTACCTGAGTATGGATGCAGCATCAAGGATAATCGCCAGAACTCAGGGTAGTTTTCAAAGACTGCTTTATTTTCCAATACATACTAAAATATTAAAATATATATTTAAAAACAACAACATGTTTCGTCTAATATAGTACTTCTTCAGGGTAATCCGAATTAGTCCTATATTGGTGATTAAAGACAAAAAGGGGAATTGGAGGCACACCCAGAACATGCTTTTCTCAGGAATGGTGCTGCTATAGAGATTAGACTTGGACATTTGGCTTTTCCCAATTTGCAATCCATCTATATTTTGGCGGATTGGGTGATCGTCTGAATTCTCAAACTCCGAAATGCCATACGACCGAACAAAATAATAAATGACTTACTTAAATTATGATGAGCTACCACATGCATAACATTTGGTTCGACCATGCATAGGTCTATTGGGAGACACCTGCCTTGTTAGTAATGTAATATAAACACTGCAGTTTTCTTAAGTGCAGACCACCTAAATGTTCCTTTAAGTAAATTGTGCTTTGAGGATATTGTGTAAATTTGTGTTTTTTTGAGGATACTGACATTGAGATACTCAACAAAGATCAAAGACTTGTTAGGACATGTAACTGGTGTAATAAAAAGTCTATTTGGGTAACAATAAAACCAAGGGACTATTTGCAATATGTACCTTGTAAAAAATACACTGTAGAGCAACTGCAGGCAGTTTATTATCACTTTATAGTTCTTCTGTAGTTCAAGTCATCTCCATTTCCAGATATAGAGAGTTTGGAAATTTGAAAGCCAATCAAAGAGAAGTATTGTTTCTTTGCAGTGACTGGCTACGATGCTTCCATTTATAATATAATGAAGAGTGGATACAACATCTGCAGGCAAAAAAAGAAATTGGTGCTTGCACTTGTGTCTCCAGGATAGCTAAGAGTGTGATGGAGTTGTAAGTGGAGGTTGTCTGGTTACGAAAAACAAATTTTCAAGCTAGGTGAGGCAACAGGCTATAGATTGGTGCAGGGCCGGACTGGGAAAAAAATTAGGCCCGGGCATTTTTCAATTAGAGCGGCCCCCCAAGAAGGGGACGGGGCCAGAGAGGGTGTGTTTTGTCATCACTAATGACAAGTATGCCCCCTCTCAAAGTGAGCATGTTGGTTCAATGCGCAGAGCCCCGCTGAAGAGCTCTAGCATTAGAAAAAGGCCCTTTATTTGTTCTGCGCAGCACAAGCAAATGTAATAACATGCTTGCACTGTGTTTGCTTTTAAATTGTCTCTGGTGTCTCCACAAGTGGGATACCAGAGGATAAAAGGGCAAGGAAAGTGTATGGTGCATGTGTTTGGCGCATGCTTGTGGGATTGCCTGTGTGTGTAGAGTGTGGTGTGGTATTGTGTAAATAGGTCAATTTTGTGGTGTAATATGTGTGGCTAGGGGCTGTAGAGAGTGCGTGTATAGGGGCATAGTGTTATAGGGGATGTAGCGAGTGTGTACATATGGGCAGTAGTGTGTGTTTATAGGTGATGTAGTGTGTGTAGGGGTTGTAGAGAGGGTGTGTTTAGAGAATGTTGTATGTGTTTGCATACAAGGAATGTAGTGTGTGTGTAGGTGGTGCAGTGTGTGTGTAAAGGACCCAGAGTGTGTATAGAAGATTGTGTGTGTGTGTGTGTGTGTGTATGTGTAGAGGATTAAGAGTGCATATAGGGTAAGGGATCTAGCGTGTATCTGGAGCGTAATGTGTGCAGTGGTGCAGTGTGAGGGGTGCTGTAGTGTGGGTGTATATATATTTAGAATATATTTGGACGTACTGTATGTGTGAGGTGCGCAGTGTGTTTGTGTAAGAGGGGTGCTGTGTGTGAGGGTGTTTTTATCTGCCGTCACATTCTAGGTTTCTAATTTTCTTTGTCTGTTAACTCACTGAGGGTTATTTTATATAATATATATATATGTTTATATATATATGTGTGTGTGTGCTGTATATGTGTGGGAGTGAGGGTGCTGTCTGTCTGAGGGTGCTGTCTGTCTAAGATTGCTGTCTGCGTCTGAGGGTGTTGTGTGTGTCTGGGGGTGCTGTGTTTGTCTGGGTGCTGTGTCTGGGGGTGCTGTGTGTGTCTGGGGGTGCTGTGTGTGTCTGGGTGCTGTGTGTGTCTGGGGGTGCTGTGTGTGTCTGGGTGCTGTGTGTGTCTGGGGGGTGCTGTGTCTGGGGGTGCTGTGTGTGTCTGGGAGCTGTGTCTGGGGGCTGTGTCTGGGGGTGCTGTGTGTGTCTGGGGGGGTGTGTCTGGGGTGCTGTGTGTGTCTGGGGGGTGCTGTAGGTGTCTGGGTGCTGTGTGTGTCTGGGGGTGCTGTGGATGTCTGGGTGCTGTGTCTGGGAGTGCTGTGTGTGTGTGTCTGGGGGTGCTGTGTGTGTCTGGGGGTGCTGTGTGTGTCTGGGGGTGCTGTGTGTGTCTGGGGGTGCTATGTGTGTCTGGGGGTGCTGTGTGTGTATGGGGGGGTGCTGTGTCTGGGGTGCTGTGGGTGTCTGGGGTGCTGTGTGTGTCTGGGGGTGCTGTGTGTGTCTGGGGGTGCTGTGTCTAGGGGTGCTGTGGGTGTCTGGGGGTGCTGTGTGTGTCTGGGGGTGCTGTGTCTGGGGTGCTATGTGTGTCTGGGGGTGCTGTCTGTCTGGGGGTGCTGTGGGTGTCTGGGGGTGCTGTGTGTGTCTGGGTGCTGTGTGTGTGAGGGGACTGTTAGGGAATTTATTTTAAATATTTTTATTTTATTTATTAATTAAAAAAAGTTATGTCCCCAGATCTCAAAACAGATCTCCCCCCCCCTCCCTTCTTACCTTTATCCTGGGGGGGGGGGAGATCTGTTCTGCCTGGGGGGGGGAGGAGATCCGTGCTGTCATGCTTCCCTGGTGGTCCAGTGGTGAGAGTGAACTCACCTGCAGGTTAGAGTTCACTCTCGCGAGATCTGAGCGTTGCCATGGTAACCGCAGCAACGCTCAGAATCCCGCGAGAGGACCCGGCGGAGCTGTTGGTTAGAGCTCCGCCGGTCCTCTCTCCTGCCTCCCTCCCTCCCCAGCCTGCTGGCGGCCGCATCTCCATGCCTGTGGGCCGGTGAGGGAGATCTATGATCTCCCCATCGGCCCATGGAGGCACACAGCAGCGCTGGCGCTCGGATAGCGCTGGCCCTGCAAGGGCTGGCAGGAGAGATCCTGTGATCTCCCTGCCAGCCTCGGCCCCACGGCCATTGCGGCCCACCGGGCATTTGCCCGGTATGCCCGATGGCCAGTCCGGGCCTGGATTGGTGGATAGTTGTTGCAGATCAAGAGTTCGAAAGTAACATTGCAGAATACAGATTAGTGATGGTGACTAGACTTGAACATTTGGTTTGTCCTAATGTGCTATCCATATTTTGGCTGATTGGGTGATGTTTCTGAATTCTCGAAATCCGAACCCCCAAACGACTGAGGAAAATAATAAATGACTTACTTATTTACTGCTCTTCCTCTGTATCCCTCCACTGGTGACTTCTTATCACTTGATCTGTGAACCAAATGGTGCGAAAAAGCACCTATCAGTGTACTGTAATATATATACAATATGTATATATTTTGCAGTACACTGATTGGCCGGTTTTCGCACACTTTTTGTTTTGTCTGATTCATTTTCTTGAATCTTTTTCGGCGGATGAAATTCTGATGAGTCACCATGTACACAAAATTTGCCCATCCTGAATTATTATTTTTAGACAAAGTGACTCGACCAAAACAGATTTTTCCATTGTCCACAGGTCTAATGGGAGCCAACTGCCTTGTACATTTTGACAAGAAGCTTCCAATTGGTCCCCTGGATTCCAAAGAAAGTCCTTTATTTTATATTTAATATTGAATCTGGATTAAATTTATTGTCAATACGTGCATCTTCAGAATTATGTCCAGGCTTGGTTTTGTAATAAGTTCTTGCAAGTCTGCAAATATTCAGACAAGCAGAAAATATATATTTTACTCCAAATAAAGTTAAAATCGGTCACGTGATGTTGCAGCTCATATTACAGTGTCATGTAATCATTGGAGGAATATGATATCACCAGCATTAACCATGGCCAGTTGTTCTGTCCTATGCACACCAGGTAATTTAAATTCATAACTATAATTTAGAATTACTTTAAGTGCTGTAATTCCGTAATTACTAGATTTTGGAGCTAGTGGTCATCCCACATCTAAAATACAGTGCTCAGTTTCGATCTGGTCTGGATGCACTTGCATCTGATTTATGATAGAGGTCTCAAAGTAACAGCGTATTTTAAGCAGGTAATCAAATCTAAGATTGACACTTGCATGTCATGATAAAATCTTGCAATGCTTCTATCTGATGAACAATTGTACACTGGAAAGAGGTCCGCGACCACAAAACATATGTTTAACATACTTATTCTCATCCATTAAATTGTGCTAATTTAGGGAGCCTCTGTCTTTTTTATGCACTATTAGGGTTGTTTACAAAAAAAAATATATTACATGGTAATCTAAGGTAAAAACAAGCCAAGTTCATCAAGTTCAACTTTTTGCACATCTTTCCTTTGTTGATCTAAAACTTTGTGAAATCTCTTTCTTTCTCCTCTCTTTTTCCTTTTTTTTTTAAATAATTCTTGAATTTTCAATAGGTAAAGAATAAAGGTGGTAAAAGCACAAGGCAAACCATGTTTACGTATTTTTATGTAACTATATCTTACCAGACATTCCCATCCAAAACCTTTCCTAAATCAATGATCTCTGTACTTAAACTTTGGGATTAAGGCACATGTTACCATACAATGTTGTCATTAACCACTTTAAATAAAGTAATCATTGTTGTACCCTGATAAAGACTTCCAGAGCTAACTACATTCCAACCAGTGGTGGTTTACCGTTTTCTAAGAACTAAATGAAACCTACATTTTTTTTTTCATTTTTTTTTTTTTTTTGGTGGTTTAACAACAAAATAACTCAATATGCTAATGTTTCAACATGTAACAAATGCATATAACCTGAAGGTCATGGCTTTAAATACTGGTGGGCCCAAAAGGCCTTTCATCCTTTTTAGACTGACGAAATAAGTAACTATTCTACTGAGTAACAGTTATAGCACTTAACTTGATGGAATACTTTGATGTCTCTTAGAAGGAGTGAAATATGGTTTATATGCATAGGATTACTAATGGGGCATAAGGTTGATTTTTACATTATTGTATAAGGTTAGACAACCCAGACCGCTGCTTGTACAGTTGTTTAATGCTTGTACAGTTGTTTATTGCAAATTTAAAAAAAAGATAAGTTAAAGCACAAGAGAGTAATGAGGATGAATGAAAACTCAACTCAACTCTTCATTTCTTTCAGAATTTCCTAGAAAAGTTTGCGGACGTTTGCGGACGTCTACACCAAAAACGCATGGTTGCGTCTAGGTCAACATCGTAACAGTTGTAACTATGGATACAATTTACTTTTTAGACAGAAACCCTAGAAATGTGCTATACATTCACAAGGGAAAAAACACTTATTAAATATTAAAGGCATTTTTTTGGGCGGGGGTGGGGAGTGTACAATCCAGTAAGATTCCAGAGATTTCCTATGGAAGGAGAGATATTCGTTTAAAACCTATATTTTTGTTGGTAGTTTCACGACCAGAGTGGGGTCACAGGCTTTAAATGGCAGCAAAGGGAAAGAGAGGCCTTGTGTTCCTGTCACGCTCTGGGTTAAAAGGCCCTGCACTGCTCTGAGAGGAATGTTCTGGTCTCATGTGGATTCTGTGTGTATAATTGGATCCATATGTAAACAACACATCCCCCGGCCCCACGACACATATGGAGACAGCAATGCGCTTACATCTGCATCTAAGGCTCGAGATAATAAATTATTACTATGCATCTGAATTTACAATACTTCCCCACAAAAATAAATAAATGAATAAAATATAAAAAAAAATATATATATATATATATATATATACATATGTGAAAAGGCCGTTTGGCCTGTATTTGTGGGAGGGGCTTAAGTTAACTTACTCCCCTATATAAACTACACCTCTTACCTGAATCTTTACCGATCAAGGTCAGCGTCTGATTGCCCCTCCCACCCACTCCTCATACTGACACAACATATCACATTTCATATCTTCTTACTGCTTGGTGGGCCCTCTTTATTTACAGGCCTACCGTATCGTCGGTATCGGCACACCTCAACCGACTTGCTCTTTTTATTCCAGTTCATATTTGAAGCTCACTCCTTATACTAATACTTAGCACCTTACACAAATATATATATATATATATATATTGAAATTGTGATATATGAAACATAAAATTAATTGTAAAAAGCCTTGACACTTTACATATCTTGGCTCTCTGTCATTCTTATAAGCTCTGTCCTTTTCTGTATTGAACAATGTTTCTCTTCTTCCTATTCATTTGCATAGTGTGCCCTGGCCATGCCTTTACTAAATAGGAATGTGATGCCTTGCCCGAATCAGTTTCCACAACTGCCTTTAATACAGCACAACAATGGAAATGTAAGGAATGTACCTACCCCAGAGGGTGCACTGTGTGGATTTGTGCTTTAGCTGTTGGTCTGTGATTGACATACTCTCCAGGACTGCATTGCCCTGACAGACGGACATATCAGGGGTGGAAAGTTTATATATGATGTGGAGGTATTTGCAAGCAGCTAAGAGATGAAATACAGTAGTGATCATGACAGTATTCACATACACAAATCAGTCCTGGCAGTAGAGTTGTAGTAAACAACGTCCGCCTATCTTAGGCATGCCCAGCATGCCCAGATATCTTTGAATGCTTCCAAGTCATGCTGATAGTTGACTCCATCAGACTCCACCTGTCAAACCAAGATCTCCTGCACTCCGTGAATAGGACCATTCAAATAGAGATTTGGGAGTTCTTTGTGCACAAGTCAAAAGTTGCTAGCCCTCCCTTACATGCAAATCTAAACAATCAACATCACCATAACAACTGGCAAATACACTCCTTTTAATGCCAACCATCCTAACCTTTTTTCTAGCCTATTTTTTTACACTATGAAACATAGTTAGTGACGGTGTTGTAGAGTTTTCAATTTTCTTGTTTTGAAATCTGGTGGCAGTATTCGAAGAGAAGAAAGAAATATTATATCTGTATACATCTGGTATCTTGCACTTTGTTTTTGTTTTTTTTAATTTAAGCAAAGTTTCTATGCTAATGCCAATTCAGTGGCTCACGTAATATTAATGCAATTCTGTGCACGTGTGAGATTAATACCTCATGGTCACACACCATGTTTTTACATATCTGCTTAAATGTTTTCAGTATAAATATAGATCTAGCGGATACCAGACAATTGGAGGTAAGTGTACATTATTTCTGCAAAAGCAAGTATGGTCGGTCTCAATATTCTCCCATAATTCCTCTGTACAGGGTGCAGCCATGTTTGAACTGTGTGGTGATGAAGAGAGTCATCTTTGCCCATCTTTATAAAATAAATTGCTGAACAGATTTTAAAATTGAATATCACTGGAAGGTATATTAGGGTTTTGAAATGCTGCATGATGGTGTGATGAGAAAGTCACACTGATAAAAACCTCTGTGGCATCTAGTCTCTTGGTCCCAGAACACAGAAGACGTTTCCAAAATGCACCATAGAAATATTGCAAATTGCATAACTGCGTATATAAGCGAAGGATTTCTCAGTGTACAAAGAACAGAGCTCTGCATTATGTTTTAAATAGTTTTTTTTTTTTTTTTTTTATAATGCAGAATACATGTAAACATTGTGCAAATAGTAGCAAAAATACAAAGTTTGCCTTTGCAGAGGCACATTATGTTAGCGTAAGACAACCATACAACAGTTTAACTTTGCGTGTGTGCGCTGTGGTGTGAAACTATAAAGACTGAGCATTAAATAAAGCTACAGCCACTGGTATAAGCGAGTAGTGTCAATAAAGTAGTACAAAGTAGCTGTCACGAGGCAAATGGCAAGCACGATGGCTGCATAACTGTGAAGACGTCATAAGGCTCTTATGTCCCTTGTGCGTGAATCAACGATGAATACAGAGATGCAAAAAGGCTCACTAAATGTTGACTGGTTGCATTGGAACAGAGCTTAGTTAGGCCCAAACGTTTAAATTAGCTACCCGACATAAATTATCTTTATAAATCATCTGCAGAAACAGACGGACATAAAAATCGTAGGCAATGGAAGCTGTGCTACACAGCAAATTGAATTTATACTAGCAGTGAAGCATTATGATAATACAGCCTAAGTGGGTGTGGATGAACCCCAGGTCAACAAAGGAGCTAAACAACTTGAGGACACAGAACTCCTGCCTTTTTTTTCTTTGGCAAAACTCCCATTGTGTGGGTAGGATCAGGGTTTTGGTGCATGAAGCAGCGCTAAAGGTCTAGGTTCAGTTATGCCTATCTGTCTGAGAGGGCAATTAAGTCTTGCTCATGGAAAGGCCTACTATGGCGTAGAAATTAAGATGGTTGCATAGTTATACATGTAGAGGCATGGATGAAAACATCCAATCGTGGGCATGTAGTAAATCTTTAGCCCTCAGTATAGCATAATATTCGTATAGCCGGGTGGTGACTAATGGGTGGTAGAGGCAGTTAGGTAACAATAATGATTGCCCCCCCGGAATACATATTTGTGACAAACTGCCATTTGCCACTGGGCATTGGAGAGGACTGATTGCTAGCCTACTGCCCTGCGACTATGGCCCTGGGATGTATTGCCCTTTAAGAACTGATTTGGGCTTATGGACTTTTATTGTACAGTGCTGGCCCTTTTAAAAACAGTGTATGGACACATAGAAACTTTTTTGACACTTTTTTCCCCCTTTGAATTCCTGGGAAGGTGAGTCTCTTCCCCTCACCCAGCTCCATTGTTCTCCAGCAGGGAGTTGTCCCAGGGACACTGCCAGACCAGTGGGAACTGGTTTGGGAAGGAAAAGCCATGCTTGCAATTGATAATAAAGGGACCTCAACCTAACTTTTTAACCCCTGGACGGATTCATGTGATTTTTACATATGTTGCTCCCCAAGTTATGCTGATCACAGAAATTCGTATGTGATGTAAAATCAGGGAGTTATAAAAATGTATAAAAAGTATGATTTTTCAGCTTGGAGATAATTGAGTAGATACAGTAAGAAACTCAATTATCTCCCAAGCAGAGGGGAGGAGATGTATGGGAGTGCTTGTACTGTATACTACGTGTTTATTGGTTGTTCTGTAAACCCCTGTGGGCGGTCCTGTATGTGTTAAACCTGCATAAAAGAAGGCCCTTTGGTGCCAAGTAAACAGATCTTCTTGACCCTCAATACGTAGCCTTGTCTCGTTATTGGAGGGAACTGCTATATCACACTGGGGATTGCTATGCTCTGCATACTCCCTTGAGCTTTTAATCACTTAGCTCTTTTAAGAGCTGTTCCTGTTATGCTCTCCTGGAGGAGAGGTCTTCCCCACACGGTCCTGAATGCTGGAGGTTCATACAGGGTGGAAGGAAGACGCGAGACTCCAGTTAAGCTACGGCGGTTGTGGAGTCTGTGGTGGTTGTGGTGTCTGCTGCACTGCTTGGAGTCCTCAGGAAGCGCTAGGAGCATCCTTCAACGGAGGTACCCAGTCGGGGTGCCAGGTGATCCGTTACAATATTGTTAAACAATGTAGGCATGCCGCTCTAATGAAATTACACAAAGGAGAGATTGGGGGCACACCCGTATACATGAAAGGTGCTGCCGCAGTGACCAAAATTCATACAAAAAAACTAGTTACGGCGCACTCAGACTTGTAAATTAATAACTAAGAAGGCTAACGCCTATCTAAGAATAAATATGGGGATTTAGCTCTTACAAAGAAATGAATTCAATACACTGTAGCTTATGTTTAGCACTAGTACTATTTAATTTATCTCCCACATTTTTGTTATTAGCGTAGGACCCACTGATATTGGGGTACTTTGAAGTAGTAGTGGGCTTAACATCATATGGCCATATGGTGGAACTAAATCCCCATATTTATTCTTAGATAGGCGTTAGCCTTCTTAGTTATTAATTTACAAGTCTGAGTGCGCCGTAACTAGTTTTTTTGCTCTAATGAAATTACTGACAAGCAGGTTTGTGATATTACCGAGGGAATATGCAATCTGAAGAGGACTAAAATATGGAATGAGCATTAAATAAGTATATACACAGGCATAAATATTGTGTCATTACCATAGTAACTAACGGGAAGCTCGGGGGTCATCCCCCAACCACGGAATCGGAGGACACATATTAAGTAAGTAGGGATATAAATTAAAACCTAAAGATTAATTTAAAAAATTATATAACTAAGCAAAACATACCACAAATCTCCCCCACAGCTACTTGCTGCTAAAGGGGAGGGTTTACTAATAAGTAAATGTGGCTTGCGTGATGGCCCCACCTCAGGCTATATGAGAGATTACTCCCGTCGCCCCTCGGGGCTTTACAATGATCACGTACTGTGGAGGAACCTCTCAGCTTCCGGTCTGCCGGAGGCACCCCCATGTCAGCCCTCCTGGGCCCTCAGCAACAGGGACTTTCCACTGTAGGCCTCCCTGAAGGCCCGCACGCAGAAGCTCCACTCATGTCAGTAAGCCGAAGTCAGGTAAGAGCTGCGGTTGCCCAGCACATTCAGTGAGCTGCTGTGAAGTAATAAGGTGGGTCTAGCAGAGGAAAGGCAGTGGGCCAGCCGCGACAGCTTGCAAGCGGTTTTGTTGATGGTTGAGAGGCAAGGAGAAGTACAGCGAGGTTCCGCAGCAGCAGGGGCCCCTATATCATATTTGTAGTATTCAGCGTGTGTCATGCAACAGTGGACTGGGATAACCGCCACGTCCCTGAAGGGGGTGGGGAGAGGGGCCGCCCCAGCAAACCTCTGGGTGTTCAGCGTTGATTGCACCCTCATTCCAGGGGGTAATTTCCCCATTCGGATAGCAGGCATATTGCAGGTAGCGAACAGCAAGCTGTTGCGTTTAGACAGCCACATGTCAGGCTCCGATTACAAAGTAGGCCGCAGGGGGTAATTCCACCTCAATCTTTAAGGGCCAACGGTTGCCGGGTAACTCTCCTCCATGAATCTTTGCTTTTTCAAGGTAAACCCGCTTTCAGTGTGGGTTATTTCGGCATATTTACAGGTTTAAAGCCGGAGCTGTGAGAGATGGCTGCCGATCAGCTTGACGGCCCGGCCCCACCCCCCAGCTCTGCATTATATGATTGAAGCCCAGGGAACAGCAAAGCTAAGTGGAGTGGGCCCTGACTTAGCTAGGAGGCAGGCATATGGCTAGGGGGATTTGGACGGGGCCGGACTGGGGATTCCAAAGCAGCCCTGGAAAAAAAAAAATCTATGCCAGCCCCATAAGTCATTGCGCCATATATTGTCGCATGTAATATGTAAGGCTATGTCTTGCCACCCTAGATGATTGAGATATATATATATATATATATATATATATATATATATATATCTTTTTCCAATATAAAATATTGGCTCTTTCAGAGTAAAAGCTTTAATTATACAGTAAGCATACTCACATGCAGACACAGACAATCTCACTGACACAAGGTGATTGATACACAGCCTCATAGACAAACAATCTCACTGATATACATAAGGTCATTAAAATAAAAACACAAGCTCACTCAGTAGCAGGCACACACACACACACACACACACACAAGCAAGCCCACTCACTAGCAGGCGCGCACACACACACACACAGCTTAATGTAGTGGCTCTGGTGTCTACAGCCTGTCCCTGCAGGCTTTTCAATGTAAACACTGACTTTTTAGAGAAAAGGCAGTGTTTATATTGCTTCCTAGTGACAGACACTCAGACGGTCAGTAGAGGTGCTTCCTGTGTCAGTGCGGATTGGCTGAGATCATCAAGCTTGATGATCTCAGCCGTAGAGGCAGGGCCAGTTGAGGGGAGACCAGCAGGACGTGGGAAAAAAAAAAAAAAGTGAGTAAAAACACACATACACACACACATACCATGACAGACACACACCGTGACACAGACAGAAACACAGACACACCATGACAGACAGACACACCATGTCACAGACAGACGGTGACACAGACAGACGAACACACCATGACAGTCAGAGACACACATACCATGACAGACACACCTTAAAAAAGACACATACACCTTGACACACACACCATAACACAGACCTTGACACAGACACATAAACGACACAGACAGACACAGAGAGATCGTGACACAGACACACACACACCGTGACACAGACACACATTACATGACAGAGACAGACACACACCATGACAAACACACACACCATGACACAGACAGACGGTGACACAGACAGACGCACACACCATGACAGTCAGAGACACACACACCATGACACAGACACACATTGCATGACACAGACAGACACACACACACCATGACACAGATGCACACACCATGACAGACAGAGACACACAGACACACACCATGACACAGACGCACACACCATGACAGACAGAGACACACAGACACACACAATGACACAGACAGACACACCATGACACAGACACACCATGACACAGACACACACACACACCATGACACAGACACACACACACACATACACTCACACTGACACATACAATGTCTACCTGGGGCTGTGGGGAGCTCCCTTGGCGGCCGCAGGGGGTGCTGGCTGTTCTGCCTCTGCTCCCCCTCCCCAGCGCACTGCTTACTGAGACCGGGGCCAGAAAATGACGTCATCTTCCGGGCCCGGTCTCTTTCTAGTGCGCTGGGGAGGGGGAGCAGAGGCAGAACAGCCAGCTCCCCCTGCGGCCGCCAAGGGAGCTTCCTCTGCAGCCGCAGGTGAGCCGGCTGTCTGCCCGGCCCCAGGTGCCGACAGCCCACCGGGAAAATTCCCAGTATCCCGGTGGGCCAGTCTGGCCCTGGATTTGGATTGGTGATATTATGTTAAGGGGTATGGCTTAGGTCCATATAAATAGCGGCCATTTTATGGAGAAGCCATTTTAATTCAAATTCTCACCTACTTGTTGCTGTCGCACCCTCCCTCCCTGATGCATGGAAGTTAAGTTAGTGTTTCTATCCCTAGTTTGGTCACGGGGATGGATAGGAACATTAGGGGGTAGGTTGTCTTGGTAAGTGGAGGACTTCATGTTCAGGATCAATAGTTGTGTTTGGTTTTGGTAGGTACGATCTCGTCAGTAACTCAGAACCTGGGCGTGTAGGGGTATATCTCGGTATACCCCAACAAGTGGAAAAAGATGCCCTTGGTGACTGTTCGTGTTTGTTTTAATGTTATATAGTTGTATTAAGATATTGCTGCTATTTATGATGGGGTCATTGTCTGTAAAAGTTTAACATTGAAATTTGCATTTAAGTGTGTTTGACTATGACCCCTTACTTAAATTTATTTATCAAAGAATTTTAATAAAAGCTGTGATAATTTCCCCCAAAAATGATTGGTGTCTGTGTTTAATTAGTGGGTGGTTTTATGGGGGTTAATTCATGAATATGCGCCTGTCATGTAGCATGAGCTTGCGTATATCTCACTTTCTGTTGTTGAATTACAATATGATTAGTCTGTTACTTTCAACACAATTTTTAGCTACACCATGATTTTTTTTCTCTCCCTAACCTATCACACATTGATCAACACGTGGATCCATGCAGAAGGCACCCTAAGCTCATTACACGGTGTGATAAGTTATCAGGCAGTGAATGAAGGCAGGGAGACCTGTTTACAAACCCGTGAGTCTCGCTCTCATTAGCGGAATAACTGATGGCATCACTTATGATCTAATTCTCATAGATGTCTACTTCACATACCTGGTCTTTCAGTATCAGACCATTAATTTCGACCCCTACTGGTAGAAGACAATTGCAGTTTTTGAATGATACCTGGATTTCTCTGGTACCAGCAGGAGATCAGCTCCTGTTAGCACAAAAGCTGTATAATGGCATTATCCCAACATGGACCATTAAGTCCCAGACAGTCTTGATAGGGCCATTCCATTATCGAGGTGGGATTAGGAGCGCAGAGGAGAGGAGAGGTGTTAACATAGCTTTCTTGTACCAGAAGAATTTATGTATATGACGGACTGGGAAAAGTATTTTTAAACAGTTAATTTAAGATGAGAACAACGTCCTGTGACTGCTGTCAGAATGAATAACTGCTGTCAGAGAGTACAGGGTCATTAATGCCAAAAACGAATGGCTTCTCTACACTGAAACCCTGCTGTTCCCCCTTAGCCTTAGAAATGTAATTCTTACTATTTGTGTTGAGGCAAACTAGTATAGCTGCAGGTAACAGATATTTTTCTAATTATAACTTTCCTTTTTTACTATTTATTTCTATGGAAAACACCGTAAAACAGTGATATATGATGCAGCCTTGTCACAGATATTAACACACAATGACCAAGAGATTTGCACCTTTAATTTTCCCCTTTAACTCAATACATTTAGACATTTCCATAGCCTCTGTGGCATAGGGACTTTAAATAATTAGCACATTCATGCATTAGGGGTGATTATTTCTGATGACTTAAAGGTAGGCAGACAATGTAATAGAGCAGCAGGAAATGCTAGCAGAATGCTTAGTTGTATAGGGAGAGGTATTAGCAGTAGAAAGAGGCAAGTGCTCATGCCATTGTACAGAACACCAGTGAGACCTCACTTGGAGTATTGTACGCAGTACTGGAGACCGTATCTCCAGAAGGATATTGATACTTTAGAGCGAGTTCAGAGAAGGGCTACTAAACTGGCTCATGGATTGCAGGATAAAAGTTACAAGGAAAGGTTAAAGGAAATTGGGCAGACTAGATGGGCCGAATGGTTCTTATCTGCTGTCACATTCTATGTTTCTATTATGTTTACCAATATAAAGATATACAGCACTATGGAATCATGGCATAAGAGAGTACAAATGGAGGAACCATTGAAGGTGTGTCAGGGAAGTAGTGTGCATCAATAGTGACATCATGCGCGTGTGATCCCAGTGTGGGTTTCCTCCTGGTTTAATGCAACAAGCCTTCAGGTGTTAGGAAAATACATCACATCCCAACACATATAGCTTCTACTACTTAACAACACTTTCAGGGCACAATATCTGAGTTGGAGATTGTAACGAAAGTAGCCTCGTCACTGGCTTTTAGATGAGCCTGTTTGCCAGCCTCCTACCCTGTTACTATGGCCCTGTGATGAACTGAACCTCGCCATGGGTTCTTGGAGGGGCCTGCTGGCCAGTCTCTTGCCTCAGAACAATGGGCCTTGCAATATACCTTGCCCAATGCACTTTAAAAGGCCGAGTGTGGCTCCCATTAAAGATAGATTTGTTTACCCCTTCATGAAGTCTTGGCTTGTGTTTGGGGGATTGGAGAACTATATTCACTCTGGGGATTGCTATATCACAAAACTCCCCTGAGTATAATCACTAGATCTTATAAGAGCTGCTCCTGCTATGCTCTCTCGACTAGGAGAGGTCTACCCACTGGATGCTGGATCCTGGTCTTAGATCCAGGGTGGGTGGAGGATGGCGAGATTCCCAACCAAGCTGTGGCGGTTTGTGGGAGTCTACGGTGTTTATGGTGCTCCACTTCTCAGGGTTCTTATTCTCTGTTTTTGCTGGATGCATTTTCTCAGGGTCTCCCTAAGTCTAAAGAGTATTATTGACATAAACCATGTGCTCACTGTGCCTAGAGGGGTATCAGCTACCCCCAGCTAACGGGGATCAAAAAATCCAGAAACAATTGTCTGGGGTTGCTGTGTCTTTCATGCTGAGCAAACGTACCGTCTACACTGCCTTTATGTCCCTTAAGATCTAGACTGACATTATGGGCAGGGTCAATCTGACATGTAAATAGTATAGGTTCTCTCTGTAGTGGCACAAGTTAGCAAACACTTTTTTGAGACCTGAGTGGGGACTAACTGAAGTGGAAGCTATTGAGGTTTCCCTAAGCTTTTATCCATTCTCAGATCTCTCATATTCTCTGGGGTTTTTTTATGCAGAATTCAGTACTTCCCCCCTCTAGCAGATGTGCATCTGCAGGTCTACATACTGAGGAATGTAATGGTCATATGGGTGCACAGGAGAGTCGTCTTCTTATTGTCTGCATATCCTTCATTCAATATTTTACAACTCACCACAGTGAACTTTTTTACCATCAGCCTTAGCTAATCGCGTTCTCTCTGGATCCAATGTTCTCTGCTCCTGTCTTTGGCTTCCCCCAGACACCATCTTCATCTTGATGTCTCCAGGATTAGACTTTTCTAGGTAAAATGCATTGCTCTAAGGGAAATCTCTCAACGCTGGACTGTGTGCTTACAAATGAGCTGCGTTTACAGGTGTCTGAAACTTTTGCAATCAGTGCCGCTCATTGAAAATGTAATAGCAGTTTGTCATGTATCATTATTTTATTCTCGCTATAAGACAATCATTTGGTCATTTTTAGACATATGCTGAAAATGTTCTGAAAACATTTGGGAAACATTTGAGACAGATTAAGCAGAGCTTTGGATCAATTCCAAGATGCTTCGATTCAGTGCTATTCATTTTAGAGTTTCGCTGGGGGTATTCAAATTAAAAAGAAAATATTCATTCACAATACATTACATACTAGGTAATTGATTACAATATATAGCTACTATGCATATATCCCAACAGATAAACTGTAACAGAAACAAAGTATTGATGGCAAATTTCGATGGTAAGACATAGATAACATCGAAGGAGATTAACATCTGTTGATATAATGGAATCTTTGCAGAGAAGTGGGAACATGTACATTGCATCTGGATTCAGTTTGTTGGTCCCACTCAATGTAAAAATAAGCTTATATTATCTTGATTTAATAGAGTTTTCACAGCTTTTAGGGCTCACATTACAGGAGACTTGTGGCACCATAACCACCACAGTTCACTGTTGTGGACAGTAGTGTATTTTAGTTTTGTGCTGCCTTAGGCACAACTAAACTCAGGCACCACCCTTAATCTAAATTTTCCACACCCCTTCCTGCCAGAGTCACACCTCTTCCTGTTTAAGACACGCACCCTTTATGATACATACACTGACACACACTCACTGACAGACACACAGTCAATATACAGCTTAAGGAACAGTGCACTCATAAAAAAATGAATGTCTTATTCTATAAGGTTACTTAAAATCAACTATCTCATCAAACAAATATGGGGATTCCGTTCCACCATATGGCCATATTGTGTTAGGCCCACCACTACATCACGTACCCCGATATCAGTGGGTCCTACACTAATTTCAATGTGGGAGACAAATCAAATAGTGTACTAAATAAGCGTATTTAAATAATCTGTTGTAAGAGCACCGGGTCACCTGATGGGTATTATTTATTTTTTCCTGAAAAGGGGCCAGGTCGCGCATCATGGCCTTGTAAGAGCCAACCGGGTTCCTGCTGTATCTGCCGGTTAAGAGGCAGGGATAAACAGACGATCACTTCCTCACAGCTTAGCACCGAGTGCCGTAAGAGAGGGAGAAAGAGATAGCACAGACAGGCATCATGGGGTGAAAGGAGCAACAGAGCATCAGCAGGACCGCAAGCAACCACCCACCTAGACACAAGGTAAGCTAACAGGAGGGTGGCTGCAAATATATAAAAAAAAAAATGACATTAATATGTTTATGTATGTATGTGTGTGTGTGCATATGTGTGTCAAGGTGTGTATATGTCAGTGTGTGCATGTGTCAGTATGTGTGTGCATCTGTGCGTCAGGGTGTGTATTTGTGTGTCACTGTGTGCATGTGTCAGTGTGTGCATATGTCAAGGTGTGTGCATGTGTCAGTGTGTGCATATGTCAAGGTGTGTATATCCCTGTGTCAGTGTGTGTGAAATGTGTCAGTGTGTGTGAAATGTGTGTATCCGTGTGTTAATGTTTATGTATATCTGTGTGAGTATGTATGTATGTATGCGGCAGTGTACAAACACTAACACAACATGCAAACACACTCCTGTAATCTAACATAAATGTTACATACAAGCACACCCCTGCATTCAAACTCCAAAATTATATACAAACACACCCCTTCAATCAAACAAAAACGCTACACACAAAAGGACACCTACATTTAAAAGCCAACACAATATACAAACATACCTCTACATTCAAAAGCATACACTACATACAAGTACACCAATGGTAAAAGTACATACAAATACACTCCTACATGCATACATATTCAAAAACATGCTGGATTTTAAACGCGCAAACACTGTTTACAAATACAACCTTGCAAGGATGGGCAAAAAGTAGATTTCCACCTGATATACCATTGGTGGAGTTGTACAACAGATGCAGATCTACCTATTGGCCACTCTTGCACTAGAGGGGGGCCTAAAAAACGTTCACTACACTAGTACAGCCACAGACATACATTGTTTAGCCAACAAATACATTGTTTAACCAACAACATTCACGGACAGACATACACTGACACACCTATTCACTGACATACACACACTGATATACACACACCCCTCACTGAATTGACACACTTTTGACAGATACACACATTCACTGACAGTCACACACACTCACTTATTTAACACACATTAAAATACACACTCACAGACACACACATGCTCACTGATTGACACATTCTGACAGAAACACACACATTCATTCACTTACAGATACATACGCACTCACAGACACGCGCTCACTCACAGACACACACATTCACTAACAGACACGCATGCACTCACTGACAAACACATACACATTCACTGACAGACACACTCCTTGACACATACATTCACTGACAGACACACAGTCACCGACAGACACAATGATACTCACACTCTCACACACATTTTCTCCTATATTCACCCATTGTTATTTTTAAATTTTTTTGTACAGCCTCTGTACATTTGCAAAAACTGGAGTGGATTCTTTACCTGGAATCCATTGAGTTTCCTGTCCCTCAGGTCGAGTATGGATCTTGTCCCTGGCGTCCAGTGTGGATCCTGTCCCTGGGGACTAGAGGGGGATTGCAATGATCTTATTGGACTGCTCCCTTGCACACTGTTTAGGGATGGCTGTTGCTAGAGTAATGTCATATTCCGGCTCCCAGCATCAAAGTAGGGTGTACGAGGGAGTAGAGTAAGAAAAGCACAGAGATTAGTGCTTCAGAGCCGCCTGTCTTTGTTTTGGGGCCCTAAGGTGGCCAGCTAGCAAGCTCTTGGGCCCCCTGTGACTTGAGGCTAACGAGGTATTTGCTAAAGTTTCCGGAGCGTTTGGGCTGGCATTTTTTGCTGCCCCCCGGAAAGTGCCACCCAACGCAAATGCCTTGTTACCTTCGCAGTAAATACAGCGCTGGTTGTGGTTATGGTGCCTGAACTCCCCCCCCCTTTAAGGTTTTACATAATATAGATGTTTAAAGTTATATCGTAACTAGACTTTAGACACTACTTCAATTGGAAATTGCAGACTAGTCTCTACACTTTTTTATAAAGTTGCTCCCTAGATATTTGCTCAACCTCTAGTTTGGTCATTTGATATCTCTAATTACCTTTATAGTACGAGTGGCATATGTAGTGTGTTTTGAGTAATTATTTTAATGTTTTCTCAGTAGACCCATTTCTCAAATACACACAAACAGCCTTTAAAAGAACAACTGCTTATTGTCTGGTCTGTAAACATTCCTCGGAAATTAAAGAATAAGCATATCACATTAGAAAACATCTCTGGATTAATTGTATTAAGGCCACCTTGGTTTCTTGGCCACCATGTAGTACTCATACACAGCATCTGAAAGAAGAGATTATAGAACGTTATTATAACTTTCTCGAAAAACCAAAATAGGAGACAAATAGGGTTTTTCATTTGCTGGGCTTCCAACTCATGACTTTTGATTTATAAGCGTTGTATTCCAGATTACATCTTCTGGATAGGTCCAAATTGCCGGGGATGGTGGAGTCTTTAATTTTCTGCCTGGGGGCTTGCACTCTGGTTGGCCTCTCACCCAGTTTGAATTTGCCTGTATCCGTCATAACACAGAGCTTTTACGCGTGCAATAATTTTATTCACAAATTCTTCCAAACTCTAATGTTTTTATTTAACATTCATTTTCTGAGTCGTGTTTCAATGACAGCCATATATTTTTAAAGAAAAAATGTCTAAAACATGCGTTCTTTAAAATATACAATATAATGTACAATTTTGGCTTTGTTTTGTTTATGTATGAGGGCTGGATACTAAATACTAAATCCTATTTAGGAGTAACTAATTTGTAGGATTTACCTTTAAGCTAAAAACCAGTCCGTCTCTTCGCATTAAACTCACCTAAGAGGTTTGTTTTGATTTTCACAGATGAGCTTAGACTTTGAAAGCCATTGCATTACTAATAAACACTGTGTTATTTAAAATTGTATTTGTTTGTTTAGAATAAAGCAGATAGCTTTTTTTTTTACACTACTAAAGTGCACTCACTAATAGTGGAGTGTGGTCTACTCTTAAAATTCTGCTTTCATATTGTCTGTAGAATAGACTATCAAAGTTCTTTATCAAGTCAACCATTCCACTCTTGATGGCTGCTCTTTCTCGAGTGGTGCAATAAGTGGAAGAGGTTGTAGATCTGTAGTACACACCTTCAGGACAGTCTGAAACCGTATCAGTATCGTTACTCATGCCTTTGGTCAAGGCCCTGTACTGGACTGCTGTTCTAATAACAGCTATAACAAATAAAAGACTCTGCCATCAGGCCAAAAAAAAACCTTGATTTTATTAAGAAAATAAAAATGATCTTGACACTCAAGCCCAATGACGGAAAGATAAAAAACAAAAATTACAGTTTTTCAACTGGCATTTTTGTGACCCTGCTTTTCTTGAGTTGCCCACTCCAATGACTTCAAGAACCATAACTGAAATGGACATGCCTTGTTTAAATCTTGGCTCTAAAACCCATAATATGGATGTAGATCAAATTATTTGACTCCGTAACCATCCTTGACAGAAATAAATTGGCCTAAAATATCTTCAGAGCAAAATGGTGAAAACACTCCTTTCTTTTCGACATAAACAACAGAGCAAGGAAGCAAGGGGAGTACCTCAATAGCATTGGTATTAAGATCTATCACTTCATAGCCAAAAGTATTCAAGAGAAAGAACAAGATGTTTAACAAAGAGGAAATAACTTGTGGTTAGCCAACACCCTGAGATCAGCGACCAAGAAACTAGAAAGATCTTAGAAAATCATTCTCTACATCGACTCCATATTAAAGAAGCAGAGCAGCAATACATAATATACTGCGAAGAACATATTAAGATAACACAAAAAAAAACCAACATTCTGCATTCCATATTCTATCTCTGAACTAAATCTTGGTGGCCCATCTTCAAAAACAGCAAATGTAGACACGTAATGAGGACATACAATGTAAGGGACCAGATATTGGAGAAAGAAATTGGTTAACAGAAATGTGAAACCATAGCAAATCAGGGTGTGTAAACAATAGAATATGAATCTTATTGAATAGAATTCATATTTCCTTTTATTGTCCCTGAAGCAAAGCTATAATGGAACTGCATGGAATCAGAAACAGACCTCCACAATCTGTGGGGTGAAAGCAAATATAGATGCAGTAGAGGCTGCGGAAAAGTTTGAGAAGTGGAAAAATCTGCAGAATGTGTGCCGTTGTGTCAATACAAAACATCCAAAGGACAATTGCATAGGATGAGCTTATAGGATGCATGTTTACTATACACACTTTACATAAAATGTTACTTCAGAATTTAAATGTAAGCAGCCCCCATCCCCCCCGGTTCCTACGCCCATGTGTGAGCTGGATACTTACTTTATTCAAATTGAAGCTTATTGAATTCTGCTGAAACAGACATCTGTTAATTTTAACTATTAACAATGATGAAAGCTTTTCCTTAAAACCCATAAGAAACAGATATTTTAAAGGGTCAATTTAGGTGATGTCAATTCATCTCTAATAGACTAAGCTAGGTACGTACAATGAAGTTAAAGGGCTACTTCAACTCTATTGGGCATTATTCTTTACCCTCACCCACCTAAAAATGCAAAAAAAAGAAAGGAATAAAAAAATAGGAAAGAGAATGCACACCAGAAATCACAAGTAATAACTAACCTGGTTTAATAAACCAATACTAGGTTCAAGCAAAAAATAACAGTAGTACATAAAGTGACTCAAAAACAGGCACAAAGCATAGATAATAAACAATAATAGTTTACCAAAATTCTCACAAGCCTAATAGGGCAGAAACAGGAATCAAAAATAACCCCCCAACGTTTCGGCACCTCCTGTTTGCCTTTATCAAGGACGAAAGGCGCCGAAATTTTGGGGGGTTATTTTTGATTCCTGTTTCTGCCCTATTAGGCTTGTGAGAATTTTGGTAAACTATTATTGTTTATTATCTATGCTTGTGTGCAGGTAGTGGTTATTGTGTGGTGCGATTCCATTACAATCATAAACCCGTTTCCCCGTCCTCCCCCCAATTAAAGCCAAGAGACATAAGTGTGGTATAAAAACAGGCCACAGCTTTATTTATAAATAACAAGCATAAATATATAAACCAATAATTTTACTTGAAACTCGTCCTTGCCAACCGAACCATAACAACTCTCGAGTACCCCCTTCCAGGGTACCTGCCCTCCCCCCTCGTCCAAGATAACTGGCCTTCACCTTGGCCTTCCAATTCCCCATGCCAACCCCTGGCACGGGGGGCACGCCCAATTACCAAAACCTCTCCGAGGTTAGGGGAGGGACCAGACCCAGCATTCCTTCTTCCAGTGTACTCGGTTTTCCAACTGGTTCATCAAGGACCATACCCACCACTAGCACCTGCTGCATTTAAGCCTAAATCAGTGGGCGCGACTCCCAACCAACGCCATGGCCTGCTCTAACGCATCCTGCAGCACTATATTAAATAAATCTAAACCCACATCCGTTAGATGAACTCCGTCCGGGCGAAAATAGATCGCCGCTTCCCTTTCGAATATTCGGTGTCGCACCGTGACACCCCCGACCCAAGTACAAATTTGGACACCCTCTTGTTGATCTTTACCCTGCAGCGCTCAATCGCCCCCTGATCACGCGCGCGGCGCCATTAGTTCCTAGACACTATTCCTGACCAAACTAAGCAAAGCTGCGGGAACAGGACTAGCAAGCACGCCAAATCCTGTCTAATCAGCTCTCCAAGCCCCCACGCAGGCAGTGCCCCAAGATCATTTCCCCCAGATGTATCACCAATACATCAGGGGCCCCCAAGAATGTAGCCAACTGTACCACCTCCGGCAAGAGCTGGCCCCAGCGCATGCCCCGAAAACCGAACCATCGGACCTCAGCCAGCTCCCGGGGCATTCCAAGCCTCGTCCCACCCGGGCGTACCACCTGCCCGCAGGTGGGCCCAGTAGATGTATGAATGCCCAATGCAATCTTTGGTCACATCCGGCACCCGAGTTAGGTTGAACCAAAAACTAAGACCGGATAGCTTCCCTGACACAGTAGTCGGGGAACACCCACAAGCCTCCCAGAATCAAAGCAAATGTAACAAACCCTGGACCCATTCCGCAGAGGAAGCATATCCCCCGTGATCCTGTTCCAGAGCGACCCAATACCCCCAAGCCTTACCATACCGGACCCATGTCGCCTCAGACACCGAGGACCGTATCCATTCCCTTATCCGCTCAGGCCAAGGGACCACAATTCTCTGGGACAGGAGAGGCCTTCCATATCTGCTCCCGGAGCGGCTGCCGGAAACACCTGCCATTGAAAACGAGAGAGCGTCAGCCGTGGTATTCATGACACCAGGAATATGCACAGCGCGGCAGGTCACGTTCAGAGACAAGCATCGCAAAACAAGTCGCCGCAAGAGCCTGACCACCGGAGGGGAAGAGGCCGTTAAGTTATTAATGGCCTGAACTACGCCCAGGTTATCACAGTGAAAAACGACGCGCCTGTCTTTGAGTTCCGTCCCCCATAGGTGAACCGCCACCAAGATGGGGAAGAGCTCCAAGAACGCCATGTTCTTGGTAAGGCCTGAGTCGACCCAAGACACAGGCCAAGGTTCCGCGCACCACTGAGACCCCAGAATAGCCCCAAAACCCGAGGAACCCGCAGCGTCTGTAAACAAGTGAAGTGCTGCATTCGAAACCTCTGGCTGTTGCCAATAGGACCTCCCATTGTAACCATCTAGAAAAACAGCCCAGACTGCCAGATCCTCTCTAAGCGCCTTGGTCAAGCGGATGAAATGGAAGGGTTTTGAGATTCCAGCCGTGGCGGCCGCCAGGCGCCTGCTGAACACTCTGCCCATAGGCATGATCCGACAGGCAAAGTTCAGCTTGCCTAGGAGGGATTGAAGCCGTCGTAGAGTGATCTTTCCCAAGGAGCCCGCCTCCCGCACTGCCCCCCGTAAATCTACGAATTTGTCCGCCGGGAGCAGACATTCCCCGATAACTGAATCAATTTCAATCCCCAGAAAACACAGGCACGTGGAAGGGCCAACTGTTTTGTCGGGCGCCAGTGGCACACCAAACCCACAGGCCACGTCCGCTACCGATTGCAAAATGTGTGCGCATATCGAGGAATGTGCAGGACCAACACACAGAAAGTTGTCTAGGAACTGAAGGAGGGAGTTGTGACCAGACTCCGTTCTCACCACCCATTCAAGAAAGGAGCTAAAACATTCAAAATAAAAGCAAGATGCGCAGCGGGAGCGACCCCTGACCCAGAGATCGCAGTAGCGTCACCTGGAGATCCTTTGGGGGGCTCAAGTTCCGCCACCGGAGAAACTGAATCCATGGGGCCACTGGGCCCTGCAGGGGCAGCTGAGGGCGATGACACAACCCCCGAACGTTTGACCCCCCGGCAGCTGCCCAACCCGACCGCAGTTGATCGTCTAGGGCCAAAGGGGTCTGAACCCCAGGGCGAGGTCCCTTCTCCAGAGATTGTAAAAATTGTTTCATGGTTTGTAGTAAAGCATCCCATTCAGGTAAGACCCCTGTGCCAAGACCCCCTAAAGCACACCCAGGTAAACCAGCATACTCACCAGCAGAAATGGAATGTGAAGGCAGCTGCGGCCCCATAACCTGGCCACCAGGTTGCAGCGGTCCCTCAGGAGCTGTAACCGCAGGAGGGACTGCACCAGTGACAGCGTCAAAAAACTGCACCGTGAGGCGACCAGGGTCCATCTGTGAAGAGAGTACAGGTGAAAAGGAACCCTACCCTCCCACCCCCCGCCGTGAAAGCGCCTGGAGAGGCGGATGGGAAACCAGCAGGCGTAGGGCCAGGAGGGGTAGAATGGGACCCATCAGCGAGAGTGCCTGGAGAGGGAAGTGCCAGTCTGGGATGATGGGGAGGGAGGGCAGGGAAGCCATGGTGGGCCCCCACCATGAGAGGGCCAGCTGATGGGGCAGACAGAGTGCCAGGGGCAGGTCCAGTAGAACCAGAAAGGGCCCCAGCCACGAGGGGGCCAGGTGAGGAGGAGGGGAGGAGGGAAGGGACAGGCACAGTGGAAAGGGGGGGAGTACCATCCACTAAGGGACCAACTGCAGGTGGAGGGGCAGTAGAAATCGTGACAGGTGCAGGCCCAGGGGAGGCAGAGAGGGAAGGTAGAGCAGGAGGGGGGCTGCTATGGGGGTTAGGCTATCCAGACTCCCTACCACGGCCCCCCCCCTGGAAAAAACCCTGCCGACCTGCGGCCTACTCACCCGACCAGAAGAATGGGTTAACAACCCACGGACCGCCGGAGCCCCTGCCCGCGCTGATCGGGTAGTTGGTGCCCTCCTGTCCAATGGTCTCGTGGCCGCCCTCCGCAGAGCCCGCGAGACCAGAGGGGATGAAGTGTTGGAGGCAGCGTGGCCCACATCCTGGCATGCAGACTGGCCACAGGGCTCCTGCTCCTGCCCCTCACCCGACCCTCCCGCGAGGGGCTATACCGGGTGGGGGGGCGTGCACGACGTCGCTGAGCGCTGTGGCTGGTGTAAGAGGGAGCAGCCACCCCAGCAGCACCCTGCAGCCGCGTCAGCTGGGACTGCAGGTGCCGGCCACCATCTTGAAGGGCCTCAGCCCGGAGGGCAGACAATATGGACTCAATATCCATAACCCTGGCCGTGAGACAAGCAGTGGTAACAGGCAGGAGAAGATGGTAAGGAGAAGATGTTACCAGCTGTTATTTTTAAGATGGCTGAGGTAAGGGAACAAAATGACTGCCCTTTATATGACCCCACCCCACCTCTAACCTAAGTGACACCCACTCTACAAGTGACACCTACACCCACCACACCCACACATGCCTCCTATCCGGCTAGCTTTCAGCCCGCCTCCTCTGGGCCTTTGTGTCTGTTTTTGCGTCACTTTATGTACTACTGTTATTTTTTGCTTGAACCTAGTATTGGTTTATTAAACCAGGTTAGCTATTACTTGTGATTTCTGGTGTGCATTCTTTTTCTTATTTTTCTACTATTTATATTGGTATTTGAGGGAGTACCAGTAAGGATTAGCACCCAGGTGGCCATGGGCCTTTATTAATTAGTTTCTCCATACTTCATTTATTGTATAAAAAAAAAAGGAATAACATATTTTTTACTTACATTAAATCCAGCACCGGGCGAAGCTGCTTGGCACGCCTTCATTTGACATCACATGAGCCATGCAGACGTCCAATCAAAGGCTTCACATAGAAAAAACACTGATTGGACCATGTATCTGGCCCTATAAGGCTAATCAAAAATGGATAGAGTTATGCTGCACAAATCTAAACTAAAGGCATCTGAATAAATATGAGGCCAAACCTTGTGTATTATAATATATATTAAAAAAAATTTAATAAAATATATATAAATATATATATATATATATATATATATTTATTTTTTTTGCGCAGGGTGCCCAAGTATATTTAGGAAGAATTTATACTCAGTATGCCTATTTGATTACTTTTGGGTACGTTAGCGATTTAAGGATTTAACTCTGTTTACTTGTGAATGTATCACTTAGGCTTAACTTCAACAATTATGGATTACTTACAATCCAAGCGGCATTCTCATATAATGGTTGCTTTTCTAATACAGGCTTTTATACAGGCTACTGCTTATATATTTAGAGCTGTCATTGTCAACCTTTTTTTAAGAGAATTTTTAGGAATTCAAAGTGAATTTCACAGATAATCTTTCCAGTTTGGATACTTTTAAAGGATCACTATAGGGTCAGGAACACAAACATGCATTCCTGACCCTATAGTGCTAAACCCACCATTTAGGTGGCTTGCTCCCCCTTAGCCCCACCTTATTTCCAGCGCCACGCAAGTCCACCAGCACTGGCTCTGCCCCCTTTGTGAAATCATCAAAATGGCAGATTTATAGCCAATTGATTGGTTAAAATCGGCATGGGGTGGAGCCAAACGCTATTTTGGCCAATCAGGACCTCCTCATAGAGATGCATTGAGGAAAATTCAGCATCTCCATGCAGAGCGTGGGGACGCTGAACGGCACTGCTGTCTACTGTGCAGCCCTGAGCCAGGAAGCCCCTCCAGTGGCCACTTGGAGGTGTCCCTAGGGGCAATGTAAACACTGCATTTTCTCTGAAAAGGCAGTGTTTACATGAAAATGTCTGAAGGGAGCTATTATACTCACCAAGTAGTTCTGGTGACTATAGTGTCCCTTTAAATTGGGAATTTACTTTAAATTTTCTTCTACCCATTAATTCTCACTTTGGTAAATAACCCTGAAATTGTTTAGCTAGGTGACATATTTCTCATTTGTAAAAATCTGCTTGATGACACATTCTTCAAATTTCTTAAAATATACAAAATAATAAATTCTTCCATTTATGAAAAGTATCTCCTTTGATCTGATAAAAGCAATGATTTTGCAATAAATAACTTACTGAATATAGTTGCCTGGGTCCAATCAATAATATGTGTCTTTTACAACTAATAAGGACCCACTAAACTAAGATGGACAGTGTCGCAAACCAGGCGTTAGGAAACTGTTCTAAATGAAGAAATATACCTCCGTATTAAATGTAATTACTATTTGGCGTAATCACAGTCATAATGTTCCAAAAATATCAACATATTCCTACTATCCACTAGCCAAATATTTAAAGGTGTGCTCTAACAACTATAACCACCACAACTCATTGCAGTAGTTATACTGCTAAACTTTTATCAAGTTAATGGAACACTCCAATCATCTTAACCACTACAACTCTCTGTTCACTCCTTGGTTGAGAGCATTATTTTGTAATCCAAGAGAGTGGGATCACCTGCTCACATTGTCCACAGTAATGACTAGTCTGTTTGAAATTAGTTTTAAAAAAAGCTTCTCCAATTCTTGAAATCGATTAAAACATAACTTTTATGCAAAAGAAAGAAGGTTAAAATAAATACAGACAGCAGCGCAAACATCTCGAATAAGCACAAAACACAAACCGATAGAAAATCACGCACACGAACCGCCTAACGCGTTTCATACTGCTTAGTACGTAATCTCAGACTTTTTTGATGTGGTCCTTTTCAGTCTTTGGGACTTTTTGTAATTGCTCTGATATTTTAAGATGTTAAAATATCCTAACTAATGCTCAACAATTCCTGGTTAGGAAGGATATTTGTCACGAGTGATCTTTGCCATAAATTCATTTATACATCACAGAAATAAAATTATATTAAATGTGTCATTGTTGGGGTCACTGTACAGTTTGCAAAGACTCCTGAAGGAGACATCCTGGTGATAGTCTGGTGGCCTCAGGGTGCAGGGGACACGTCAGGAGCCATCAGTGGGAGCCTCCATAGATCAATGTCTGAATCCACAAATGACAGCTGCAGGGATTGGACAAAAGTTGACGTATGAGCTCGGTCTTTTGTCACCTTAGTCCCTACTTTGTTTAATGGTATCTTTAAATATTGTTTTTTAGAATGTTCAGATTGAATCTTTATGAAAAACTGAAAAGTGACATAACCACCGTAACGTTATGATATTGTACCCAGGAAGAGAAGCCCCTAAGGTAGATCAGATTCTAACGCTTCTCAGGATGACTTTGAAAATAGTGCGCATAATAGTACGCATAAAATAAATAATCCTCACATAGACATATTTAATAGACATATGTGCAAAAAAAGAAAATTTATTAAAGCAGGGCTCTAGGCTGGGACTGATCCCCATTTATTAATGCAATATATAAAAGTAGAACTAAAACATCTTTCATTATTAAATTACATTGTCTTGTGGTTGCTACTTATTAGTCACCCCAATGAATAGCGCAGTTTGCCAAAAAATTTACATAAGTCAACTTTCCAGTTTATCTCATTACATGTCTAGGATAGTTCACATGGCTCGGTTCCATTTAATTCAATATTATTTTGTCTCATTAAGAACTGTACACATTGCCCCACCCTTTAGGATTCGTGTTGGGCGATTGTTCGTGATTGCACAGAGCATTTCTATGAATACTCTTATTGTGTGAATAAAGTATTGTTTACCTGTACTAATTATGTAAGGATTGTCCACTTAACCCTGTCTCTCTTTAACAATTTTAATGATCAATTAAAATAACAAAATATGGTAGTAAATGCATATAGTTTAAATATTAAGGTACACTTAAGCTTTCAAGGTCAAAGCAGAATTGTCAATTGTATGAAAATTACTCCTTTAAAAAATGAAAATCCCATATGCCTTGTGTTACCCTTTTTTCCCCCATACAATACTTTATTTTCTTTTAAAAAATATATTACACCTGGCGACGCCAGGGAATACAGTGCAAATTACATTACATGTCAAATAGATCATGCAGACATACGTTTGGAAAACCAGGCCACTCAAAAATAGATAATATTAAAAGAAAATTTTAAATAAAAAATGTAATGTAAGTAAATCTTACTTTTTAAACCACTGCGAGGGAGGGTGAACAGTACTTTAACAGACACAGTACACTGCCTGATTGTAATTCAAAAAGCCAAGCTAGTAATATGAATGAACGAATGGCACATTCATTCGTACGCATTAGTTAGTTCCGCTCAATGAGAGGAACTAACGAATGAAGGAATGTATAATATATGCCATTCATTCATTCGGTTACTAGTTCCGCTTTTTAAATTACACAGGCAGTGTAATACATGCAACTGTAACCCCTATTCTAAAAAAGCCAGACCTTGACCCTAACTCCCCGTCCAACTACCGCCCTATCTCGCTACTGCCTTTTGCATCCAAGATCCTTAAAACACTTGTGTATGTGAGATTGAAAGACTTGTTCGAGTCCAATTCTTTGTTCGACCCAATTCAGTCTGGTTTCCACGCTCAGCTGTGGAAACGGCTCTGACCAAAGTATCAAACAATATACTTGCTGCAAAATCTCATGGTCACTACTCTATCCTAATTCTCCTTGACATTTCTGCTGCTTTTGATACTGTTGATCATCAACAGCTTCTTCTCATCCTCCGTAATCTCGGTTTACAAGATATTGCTCTCTCCTGGTGCTCCTTCTACCTCACCCAGCTCTCTTTTAGCATTTCTTTCTCTGACTCTGCCTCTTTCTCACAACCTCTCTCTGTTGTTGTCCTCCAAGGTTCAGTCCTTGTTCCCCTACTGTTCTCGATCTATACTGCCTCCATTGGTAAACTCATCAGGTTCTTTGGCTTCCAATATCACTTCTATGCAGATGACATGCAAATCTATCTGTCCTCCCCTGACCTCTCCTTCACCCCTCATGTCTAGTCTATCGCCAAATCCTGCCGCTTCCATGTCAAAAACATTGCGCCCATCTGCCCCTACTTAACGCCAGATGCAGCTAAGGTGCCACTGTCCTCTCTCGCCTTGACTACTGCAATCAGCTTCTCACTGGTCTTACATGCTCCCAACTTGCCTCATTGCAGTCTATAATGAATGCAGCGGCGAGGCTCATCTTCCTGTCTGCCCGCACCTCACACGCCTCACCCCTCTGTCAGTCCCTGCATTGGTTTCCCGTAAGATATAGGGCACAATATAAAATTCTGGTTCTTGCTTTCAAATCTCTACATAATGCTACTCCCACCTATTTATCCTCCCTAATACACAAGTATGTCCCATATAGGCCCATACGTTCTCCCGAAAACCTGCTTCTAGCCTCTGTTCGTACTCCCACCTCTGATGCTTGTATCCAAGACTTCTCTAGGGCTGCCCCGTTCCTGTGGAACTCCCTTCCCTTTTCCGTTAGACGCTCACCCAGTCTCCACTCCTTAAAAAATCATTAAAAGCGCACTTTTTTACAAAAGCATATCAATTAAACTGTTAATGGCTCCAAAAAACCCACACTAAGTCTCCATTGAATAATATCCTACCAATCTACTTCCCTAATACTTCCCTTAAATTTTTTGTCACTTTACCCCACTCCCTCTAGCATGTAAGCTCATTGAGCAGGGCCTTCAACCCCTCTGTTTCTGTGTGTCAAACCTGTATGGTTACAATTACATGTTTGTTAGTCCACCCAATTTAAAGCGCTACAGAATTTGTTTGCGCTATATAAATATATTAATAATAATCTCTTACTAACTGCATTGATGTCTGGTCCCCCCATGTCTTAAGTAATACAGCATATTTACTTACCTTTATATTTACTAACCCTTCACCAGACTGCTTTCCTCGCTGCCAGTCCCACCTCCTTGAGGTCTTGATGATCTCAGCCAATCCAATGCTCTCCCATAGTCAAATTTTGGAAGGCTGTCGTGCATGCATGGCCCACCCCATGTGTTCTCTATTAATGGTTAGCAAGTATGTAGGGGTTTAGAAAAATACCTTCTCTGTCTCATTAGAGGTTTTGCCTGTTAGCTAAAAGAAGCAAGGTGAATTGTTAATGTAGGGCTCACCTAAGAGATTTTCCTTGACTTGGCAGATGAGCTGACACTTTAATGGCCATTGGAGTGGTACCACAAACCTCCTGTTATTTAAATGTGCATAGGGATTTGCGATAGTGTGCAGGCAAAAAAAACCCAAAAATGTTCTTTTAATCTACGCCTGCACAAATCAATCCATCCGGGATTTACCTCTGGAGTCTCATTCATAGGTAAATCCTAGATTGATTCCTTCAGGCATAGATTAAAAGTAATTTGATTTGTTCGTACCAGCTGAAAAGCATTAGTGCGCAAGTCTAGAACACACGACGATAACTGAATTATGATATTATATTGCTGAATGTCAAATTCACATTAAAAGATACATTGTATTTGTCATGCAGCACAGATAAAATATCAGGATTATGATAGCATAATCTAATCACAGCCCTTACTTCGTGTATGACTGATAAGAGAATTGCCTGGTTTCGCCCTTCTCAATGCCTTTAAATGTAACAATATAAGCATTGCTGTTATGTTATATCCGGACATTAAAACTTTACACCAGGGATTCCAGTCCTTATGTAAGTGAATGAGTCATTGGGAATGTAATATGCTGATGAGGTCTCTGGAAGTGAATTACACTGTGCAAATATTCACTATTGTTTTACTCCAGATGACCTGCACCAGAGACTTGACTAGTCACGTGAACCCAACTCTGTGATGACCTTGTCTCTGAGGACACGAAGATGTGAGAACTGAACTGTATTTAACAAACATACAGCACACTGGCAAACAGAATTATACAACACACCTAAAGACTGTGTGCCAGGACTCATTATCCCACAAAGTACTTAGGACAACAGAATCCAGCGATAAAGCTTAAAAGGGCACTGTAGGTACCATAACCACTGCATACCATTGTAATGATGATGGTGTTTTAAGCAAGCATCTATATCCATATTTTTGGCAATCCTTTTTGGAGTGGTTTGCCAACAATATGTCCTTTCCCTGGCACTGATAGTCACCCCCGCTTCCTCCCCAATGATAACGCAGAAATTTAAACAGAATTGGTTAGCACAGCTTCAAAACAGTTTGACAATACAAAAAAAATATAGGCTTATAGTAATAAACTTATAGTGCCAGAACCATTATAATCAGGGAGATTTTTATTGCTGCCGGAGACTTGGGTAGATCTCTGGTAGGTTTCTGGGGTCCTTCCTAAAAGGGACCCTATTGGCACCCAGAGCACTTCAGCTCGTTGACGTGGCCTGGGCGCAGTGCCCCTGTCAGTTTAACCCTGCAATGGTAATTATTGCAGTTTTTAATTAACTGCAATAATTATATTGCAAGGTTAACGCCACCTCTAGTGACTGTCTTCCAGACAGCCACAGGGGGTGCTTCCGGGTCGTTAGGTGAGTTTTGGTCGCCTAACTGATGCTGGACATCCTCACGTTATGCATGAAGTCATCCAGCGTCAATCAAAACCACATGGGAAAGCATTGATTCAATGCTTTCCTACGTGGTTGTCCTAATTGATTGCGGCGATGGCCACGCATGCGCATTAGGTCACTGATGTCACTTTAATTTTCAGACATGTAAAACTTGCACTCTGGACAGCTGTCCTCTTTTACCTAGTCTTAAAGAAAGATTTCACTACAATGACCTGTATGGGCTTTAATGCTTAAAGCTCCTTTAATATTTTTAAAGTGACTTTGTCATGGCCATTAACCTGACAGTTAGGGAGGCTGATGAGACATTCTTACAAAATGGGATGATAGAGATAATTAGGCACATTGAGGGCAAAAAAAGAGACAGGTGCCATTTATGTTGAAATGCTGTCAAACTACTTATTAGAGAACACAGCAAACACAGGAATAGCGCAAACAAGTGACACACGAGTCTGCTCGGAACTTGCTAATGCTTAGTTACATAATAATATATAAAGTATTCAATAGCTTAAACAGTCAGACATAGATGGAAATGATTGATTTTTCTGTTACCATTGAGAAGAATACAATGTATGCTTCTCCATGGTAACGCAGAGAAATCAATGTACATTGAAAGCAATTTATCTTTAAAATAGAAAATTAAAGCACATTCGTACAGTGACTTTTTAGCATAACAAAACTGAGGTTTATTGGAGAACTGGCATCAGATTCTTCAAAATTATAAAAGTTTTCCAACTCATACATACCTAAATATAATGATCTAAAAAAAAATCCAAAAAATATTTAATAAATGTAAAAATCTACATTGGGATGCAGGATAAATTATATAGCACAGCAAGGTAAGTGCCATTTAACCACTTCAAAACCAATAATATTTTAAGCCATCATCATCAAAGATCATATTGCAAATATTCAAAGACAGACACAAATGTATACCCCTCCCTGTCACAGGTGCCTCATTCCAGGATCCTATTTAGCCTTGTCCTGCAGAGAGTCTCAGGAGGAAGTAGTTCCCAAGTAAGTGGATTGATCTCATCAGGGCAAGCATTGGGCTGCTAGAGTAGGACCTGCCAAGAATGGGGTACATTGACGTTGTGCCAGGCTTATGCAATGTATGATCATATAACATAACTAAACCCCCGTTATTTTTTGCCTAGGTGAGGTGTTTTTTAAATAAAACTATTACAATCTGTGAGATTTTAAATCATTGTTTAGTTAATAAGGGAGTGCGCTGGTTTGTTTATTTTGTACAAATGTATATATGGAAGATTCA
>OW240920.1:125857438-125867755 GCA_933207985.1 Pelobates cultripes
AAAAAACTATGTCCGCCTGCTTTCTCTTTAATTCCTTAAACATTATCTTCCTTTTAGCAGGTGAATTAAGGCCTTTTACATTTAAGGAAATTATCTTCTCATCCATCATAATTCAACACCAATACAAGCAGATGTTTTGACCCAATAAAATAAACGAACCATATTAGCATATTGTATACCAAAACATGAAAATGAGGGGAGGAAGAGAAGAAGAAAAAAAAAAAACACAACCATATATACATATATACACAACAAACACCTCCTGGACTTACCCAATGCCAGGAGTTAATTAGGGGGCACAGTTTTCCCAGGTCTACTTCGGCCTTGGGATAAACTGCAACTACTCCCATCAACCTGAAACCTAGATTTTTAAACTAATACTAGCAACCTGATTTTTCTTAACATAACATGGGTCCTCTTACACTTCCCTAAACGCCTCCTTAACACATATGAGCTGTCCTCGGACCCTATACAAAACCATTCGAAAACCAAACAACTCCATATTATCCTATAATACAACATTTTTACTGCTGAATTACTATTGAGATTTTATTTTTTATTTTTATCAAACGCATCATTTATAAAATACATACACCTATATAATATGCTTATTTCTTCTCATATATGCCTTACTATATTATTCCATGTATACCAATATGTAATCCCTTCACTTCCTTATTCTCCCCTTCACAATCACCATCAGTATATCACATTATATCCCACTTCCCCCCAACAAAAGAGGGAGGAAAAAAAAAAAAAATAGATTCTACTCATATTTTAAAATCAACTCTGCATTCACTGTGTATCGCAAGAAAGGCTCCTGTGATCAGTGCCGTGATCATGTGATGCTAGCAGTCACTTTTGAAGATATTTTTTAAAACTTAATAAACAGGAATATAGTAGTTGGAAAGCTTTTAATACATTGCAGAATTATATTCCTAAAAAGACCGCTGTACACTAACTTACAGGAATGGCGAATCCCACAAGAGGTTCTAGATAGACGTATTACCGGGCCTTAGAGTGGCCGGACTTAATGTTAATAAAGATAAAGACAGAGTCAGGAATAGCAAAGGTTAGGGACATAGAAATATGGATAAACGGAATATCAAGCCGGGTCAGAATACCAGAAATACACAAAGTCAAATACAAGCCTAGGTCAATCTCAAAATATAACAAGAGAGTTAATATAAGCACTAACGTGTATCAAGGCAGAAACCACGGGCAATAAACAAGTGCCCAAATTAACTTTATATAGGCTAACTTACTTTCTAATTGGTCCACGTCATCTCTGCAGTTCCAAATTGATTAAATATGGGGTCGCCCAGATTACGAGGTCACTTTAAGGGAGGGAATGACATCACATCATTTGAATTGATAAAAGACGCACCTATTCAAGCGGGCAGCGTCTATTATACTACAGGGAAGAATATGGCTGAGTAATTTTTGGTAGCGTGAAGCAGTTAAGTTCCTTACAACCACTAGGGAATCAAGATGATTGGACTGCCTGGTGGTGGTGGGGGTAACTCATTTCCATTTTTCCCCAACTGTATAATGTATACGGAATATAAAAGGAATGCTATAGTTCCTGTCCTTAAATTATTAGGTCTCCAGTCACGGCTGGACAAGTAAAGGGTTAAGACACTTTTTTAGTTACCTTAATTCCTAGGTATCCTCCTCCTGTGATGTCACAATGATAGTGGGACCTGATGTGCATGCGTGGCACTTGCTGTATGCACATTAAAACGTCCCCAAGAAAAACAATGAATCAGTGCTTTCTTATAAGGAATTTGTAGATAGTAGATGTCCCCACGGTTTGAAGATGTCCAACGTTGTTTAACAGAGTAAAACTCTGTAAGTAAGGTAGCAGAAAGTGCCTCTAGTGGATGGTTAAACACACTGTCACTTCACACACAGACACACACAACCTACCCACACACAACACACACAAAGCTTATTAGGTTTTAGTTTGACAAATAAGAATGACACTTGTCACCAGGGGAGGGCTGGCAGCCTTAGGCCTGGGGGGGCAAAACCAGTCAAGTGGCCCATTGCACCACCAAATCAGTTCACCATCAATGCCCACCTTTTCCTGGTTTTATAACGGATATTGATGTTATGCTAATCAGTAGCTCTTTGCCATACCCGCTCCTTCACGGCTCCAGGCACTGCTTGTTGTGAGTGTGAGCCACTGTAAATTAGGGGCAGAGGGCACTTGCACTGCGGTAATGTAGCCCCATGTAGCCAGAGCGCAGCTTAGCGGAAAAGGGCCTTGACAGGGGTTAGGAGGCGGGCATAGGAGGGACCAAGCAGGACTGTGGGATTATGGGATGGGGGCTGGCTATTTAATAGGCAGCCATTTTAAAATGTGCACATTAATTTCTACCTAGCTGTGTTTGTGGTTGCCTCTGGTATTCACTGACCTGCCAGGTAGGGTTTTCTCTTTTTGTCTCCTCTGCAGGGCCATAAAGGAAGTGGAGCGGCTCCTGGATGGGATTCGGGCGGCGGCGCGGCAACAGGGCCCAGGCTGGGCGAAGATGCACCTGGGGCCCCTCCTAGGGGCGGCGGCGGTCGCCCGGCGCGGGCCAGGAGGCCACCAAGGCGCTTGAGTCCGGGCGCGGGGCCCGTGACTCCCTTCACCGGTGGTGCTGCGGCTGGGGAGGAAGGCCGCGGCAGGCCTGGAGGCCGCGCGGTCGAGTCACCGCCTCCCGGCGGCCAGCCAGGGCCTCGGCAGGCGGGCTCTCGGCGGGCTGCGGCCCTGGCAGCAGACGGCGCGCCCCTTGGATTGGTCGGGGCGGCGCCGGGACCGGCGGACACTCCGGCGGCGCGGCGGCCCTGCCGGGAAGCAAGCAGGCAGGCCGCGCGCGTTCTGCGGGAGGTGGGAGCGGCGGACGGAGGAGAGCGGGCCAGGAAGGCACGGACCGGGCCCAGGACGGAACAGGCAAGTGCAGGGGCCCCCCTTGGGGGTCCCCTTGGCGTGGGGCCCAACCTAGGGGTGCAGCCTGGGGGCAGTGTGCCTGTGGCCAGGGGGGGGAGTGGGGCTCGGGTGTCTGGAGGGGAACCTTCTGGGGGGACCCAAGGTAGCTCTCAGGGCCTCAGAGAGGGAGGGAGCGGGGGGGGCTCTGCGGTAGGGCTTCTGGGGTCATCGGGGGGGTCCCTGGGAGTGCCTGGGAGATCTGCTGGTCGGGTGAGGGAGGTAGGTGTTGCGGTTGGTAAGGAGGGGGTTGGTAAGAGGGCGGTGAAGCATAGGGGGCGGGGGGTGTCTGGGGGCCACTTCCAGAGGCAGGGAGGCACGGGGCGGGGGGGGGCTATGCGGGCTCAGAGGCCGGGTCTAGTGGGTCGGAGGGTGGTGGGCCTGGTGACAGCTCCGGGTCAGACTCTAGCAGCATTACTTCTTCACCTGTGAGGGACGCGGGGTCCCTCAGGGCGCGGGGAAAAAGGGGGGCTCGGCGCAGGCGCTCTCCCTCGGGAAGTTCAGTAGAGGCTAGGTCAGGGTCATTGGGGCGGGGACGACAGGAGAGGGCTGCGAGGGTTGAGGGTAGGAGTCGGAGTCCTCGGGGCGGGGGGGAGCGGGCTCACGGGGGACAGCGGAAGAGTGGTGCACGGCGGGAGGCCTTGGTGGCAGGCAGGCGCTCCCTGGGTCGGGACGGGAGGGGAGCCAGAGAGCACTACCCCCTGCCCAGGATGTCTTCTCCTCATTTCAGGTCTCCGAGCCGTTCATCATCCACGTTGGCGAGGCACCATGTGAGCTCCCTGGTTGGCAGGACGTCGGCGGATGTTGCGCATCCAGGTCACGCAGCGGTTGACAATGCAGCCCCGGGTACGGACGGATCGAGGGGCTTGGCCGGTGAGTCCAGAGGCCCCCTAGGGTCCAATACACTAGTTCAAACACTTCAGTCACTGCTCCACTCATTGGGGGCGGGGGGTGGCACTTCGGGCGATGTAGGTCAGGTTTGGACGCGAGGGTCCGGCGAGGTGGGGCATGCTAGCGGGGCTCCCGTGGTAACCGCGCCCAGCGGGGAGGCGGGTGTGGAGTCCAGCCCGGGAGAGGTGGGGTGCGAACGGGCGGAATTGTCGGGGGGAGTGTCGGACGCGGCTAGGCAGCATGCTTACGTGTCATTCGCGGGCCCGCTGGGGGTGCACCTCAAGCAGGAGGCGAAAGAAAAAATTTGGAAGGGGGAGTTCTGTGAGATATTCTCCCTTCTTCCTCTGGAGGACTTCATTGACCTCAAGGAGGAGGATAAGAAGGACGAAAAGAAGGAGGAGGAGGAAAAGCGGAAGCGGTATCGAAAGATACCAAAGTCCTTCGGGAACTGGCTGAGGGCCTTCTGCGTCCTAGCCAGTGTGATAGGGGAGAAATCGCCGAGTTCTTGATCTTCCCTATTCTGTTACTTAGATGGGATCTGGGAAGCGTATCGCACCTACGGCGGGCTGGCCTGGTGGCGGTACGACGAGCAGTTCCGGCAACGCTTGGCGGCTAATCCTGGGATGAGGTGGGACCAAATGGACCTGCCCCTGTGGATGAAGCTGATGATGGCGCAGAAGGCACAGCCCTTTCAGCACGCGGCTGGCGCAAAGGGACAGTCCGCCTCGTCGGCCGCCTTGCAGAAGGGCTTATGCTGGTCGTTCAACGAAGGTCAGTGCAAGTGGGGGGCGGCCTGCCGCTTCAAGCATGAATGCGCGGGCTGCGGTGGGACTCACGGGCTCCAGAGATGCTATAAGAAAGGTAAGTCGGGCGGAGCCGGAGCTCCTCCAGCGCCCGGGGGCAGTGGGACAGCTGCTGTCCCGGGGCCTAACCCCGGTGAGGCTCGACGCGATGGTGTAACGAGAATATACCCCAACACGCAGGATTCAGCTAAACAAAAGACAACACAGAGGAGAGATACGTCTACCGGACCTTAGAATGGCCGGACTCGACGTATTTGAGAGGAGACAGAGTCAGGAACAATCCGAAATCAAGGGCACAGAGAGACAGCGAAAACTAGGACAAGCCGGGGTCTGGTACACAGTAAACAACAAGCCGACAACCAGAACAGATAAGGATAAAGAGAAAACGTAGTCAGAAACAAAGCCAAGGTCAATACGGAGAAACATAACTGAACACAACAAGCGCTAAAGGGAACTGATACAGAAACCACGATAGGGCAAGGAACAAAGGAAAGAAGGTGAGTATAAATACCTAAACATCTACTTTGATTGGTCCCTGTCACATCCACGCCCCCAAAAGGTAAGTGTATGGGAAGTGTGGCATGACAGGGACCAATGGGATGCCTTTTCCAATTTAGGCACCCACTGTCCCTTTAAGAGCGCGCCCGATACCCGCGGCGCGCTCTTAGAGTATGTGGAACACGTGACCGCTACTAGTTACAGCGGTCGGCTGAGCCGCGCGCGGCTCGTGCAGCAGCAGGACCGCGCGCGGCTCGAACAGAGGACCCCGGCCGGCCCCTGGAAAGGGTAAGTACCGCTACAGATGGAACCCTGGCTAAGCCGCTACGGTAATAAGGGGGACGCGGAACTGCTTAGGTCGGGGTTTGGACAGCGGTTTTTCATCCCCTTCCGGGCAAGGGTGGGTTCGTTGTGTACGCGTAATCTGAAATCGGTAAGGGAATTTCCGGATGTGGTCCGGGAGAAGCTTAGTAAGGAGGTGCAGTTGGGCAGGATGGCAGGTCCATTCTCAGCGCCGCCGCTTGAGGGCCTTAGGGTGTCACCACTAGGGGTGGTTCCCAAGAAGGAGATCGGGAAGTTTCGGCTCATTCATCACCTGTCCTATCCTAGGGGAGCGTCTGTGAATGACGATATCGATGGGGACTTGTGCTCGGTCTCTTATGCATCATTCGACCAGGCGGTCGAGCTGGTTAAGAGGGCCGGGCGTGGGGCTTTACTGGCCAAGGTGGATATCGAAGCTGCTTTTCGCTTGCTTTCGGTTCATCCGGCTTGTCACCATCTACTGGGGTGCTTCTTCGAAGGAGGTTACTTCGTCAACTTATGTCTCCCGATGGGCTGCTCCATTTCGTGCTCCTATTTTGAGAAGTTCAGTACCTTTCTCGAATGGGTGATGCGGGTGGAGTCGGGGAACGAAGCGGTGGTGCATTATTTGGATGACTTCCTCTGCGTGGGGCCGGCGGGTTCTCCCGCCTGCCGGCACCTGTTGCGGACAGTTGAGTGGGTGGCGGGCCACTTCGGGGTGCCGTTGGCGGCGGACAAGACTGAGGGCCCGACCGAGTGCCTCAGCTTTCTGGGTTTAGAGATAGATTCGGTGCTTGGGGAATGTCGGCTGCCTCTGACTAAGTTGTGCGGACTGCGCAGTGCGGTGACCGCGGTGCAGAGGGCGCGTAAGGTGACCCTGCGGCAGCTACAATCGTTGATCGGGATGCTCAATTTTGCCTGCAGGGTGATACCTATGGGTAGGGTGTTCAGCCGCAGCCTGTCGGCAGCCACCGCGGGGGTCGGTTCTCCACACCATTTCGTTCGGGTCTCTTCCTCAATGAGGGCTGACCTGGACGTCTGGAAGGTATTTTTGCAAGACTTTAACGGGACGGTGTTCTTCCGTCAGGAGGGTGTGTCTACGGCCGAATTGGAGCTGTTCACCGACGCATCGGGTAGCGTGGGTTTCGGGGCCTACTTCAGAGGGAGATGGTGTGCTCAGAAGTGGCCGGAAGCGTGGGGGCGAAGCCCCCTCATACGGAACTTGGCTTTTCTGGAGCTGTTCCCGTTGGTGGTGGTATTGGCCCTGTGGGGGGATCGGCTCCGCGACCGCAAAGTAGTCATTTTCTCTGACAATATGTCGGTGGTGCACGCCGTCAATAACCAGTCGGCAGCATCCAAACCGGTAGTGACACTATTGCAACGTTTTGTTTTGCTGTGCATGTCCCTTAATGTAGTTTTTCGCGCGCGTCACGTGCCCGGGTATTTGAACGAGGTGGCTGATGCTCTGTCTCGTTTTCAGTGGTCCTGGTTTCGGGCGGCGGCTCCGGAGGCTCAGGAGACAGGGCAGGCTTGCCCGGATGAAATGTGGCAGCTCGGAGCATCATGCTTGGGGGACTTGTGAGGGCTTCGCTGGCACCTGCCACCTGGACCGCATACAGTAAGGTTTGGGGTGCCTGGGAACGTTCCTGGGAGGGGCTGTGCCAGGGGCCACAGGTGGAATCGTCGCAGGACGCCTTCCTGTGGTTCATTTTTCATTTGCTGGCAAAAGGTGTGTCCCCAGCAATGGTTGATAGGACCATGGCGGCGATGGCCTTTTGGTTCAAATTCCACGGGTGGGAGGACCTCACGAAAGCATTTGTCATTAGGCAGGCTCTCAAGGGGTATCGGAGGGGCCGGAGGGTACCGGATGCTAGGCGCCCGGTCTCGGTTCGGGTGCTTGGGAATTTACTCCAAGTGCTTCCTGGAATCTGCTTCGACGGGTTTGAGGTAGCCCTGTTCAGGACAGCTTTTCTCTTGGCCTTCTTTGGGGCATTCCGGATAGGGGAATTGGTGAGCGCCACGTGGTCGGAGTCGGGGGGTCTGCAGGTATCCGGTGTTCGCATGCTCGCAGGGAACCTGGTGGTATACCTGGCTACGTCCAAAACGGACGTCATGGGTAAGGGCCGGGATGTGACGCTGGGTCCCCTGCCCGGGTCATCGCTGTGCCCAGTTGCGGCTGTGGCTCGGTTCTTGGAACTGAGACCGGCAGTCGGGGGGTCTTTATTGGTTCATGCCAATGGCTCCTCGCTCTCTCGTTTCCAATTTACTAAGGTGTTCCGATCGGGTCTGGGGGCGTTGGGGTTGAGTGCTGCTGCCTACGGGACGCATTCCTTTCGCATAGGGGCGGCCACTGAGGCCGCGCGCCTGGGCATGGGGGACGAGTTAGTCAAAAGGATTGGGAGATGGGAATCCGCTCGGTTCCGCACGTATGTGCGCTTGGGTTTGTTGGATCAGTGATGCGGGCTGTATCGGTCGGGGGGAGGGCCCCGGTATGGGTGTGGGTGTTTTACGTTGTTTCCCTTCTTCCCCAGGTTATGTCGCATGGATTGTGGGCCATTCCTTCATCGTTTGGGCCGGACGGAGAGCTGCAGCTCGAGCCCAGGGCCAACAGCTGGCGAGGCCAGATATGCTAGTTCTGCACGCGGGGGGCAATGACCTGGGCCTCATTCCGCAACGTCGGTTGGTTAAATGGATGAAGCTGGACCTGAACAGGTTGTTCGATCTGCTTCCTGGGGTGATGCTGGTGTGGTCTGAGATCGTTCCGAGGCGTCGGTGGCGGCACGCGAGGGACCCAGTGGCCATCGACAGATGCAGGGGAAAAGTTAACAGCTTGATGGCAAGCTTCGTGAGGAAATTGGGGGGCGTGGTAGTGAGGCACGTAGAATTGGAAGGCGGGCTGCCGGGTTATTACCACACAGACGGCGTCCATCTCTCAGCGGTGGGTCTGGATTTGCTGAACTTGGGTTTGCAGGAGGGGATGCAGAGGGCTCTCTTTCTTCGGGGTGGCGGAGCTCGGTCGGCTTGAGGGGTCAAGGTCCGAACTTGTGGCGGGATAGAGAGCTAGGGAAGGCAAAATAGGCTCTCCATGAGGAACATGAAGAATTGTGGTCACTGGTGGATGGTGGGTTTCGAGTCCTGGAGGTGGCTCAGAACCTGGTGGGGTAGGGGTATCTGGGTATACCCCTACCGTGGTTACTTATGGTTGGCATTCAAATCGGTTCATGTTGGAGTAAGGTTAAAGTGTTATTTATATATATTTATGTGTTGCTTATGTTGGGTCATTGCCCTGATATTTAATGAAGGTATAGATGCAAGGGCGGAGGATGGGGGGCAATGACCCATGTGTTATATATATATGTTAAATTATTAGTATCGTTTCTGTTTGTTAATAAAGCTGTGGACAATTTTTCCCATCTTCCTAGTGTCAGCGTGTTATTGGGGATAGGTATGTGGGTTGGTTGTCCAAGGTTCCGACTGCCCATATGGCGACTATACACCAGTCATGTAGCCCCATGTAGCCAGAGCGCAGCTTAGCGGAAAAGGGCCTTGACAGGGGTTAGGAGGCGGGCATAGGAGGGACCAAGCAGGACTGGGGGATTATGGGATGGGGGCTGGCTATTTATTAGGCAGCCATTTTAAAATGTGCACATTAATTTCTACCTAGCTGTGTTTGTTCCACCCTCCCTCCCTGTAATGGGTTGTTTCTTTTTATCCCGTTTTGTCACAGCGGCGGGATAGAGAGCTAGGGAAGGCAAAATAGGCTCTCCATGAGGAACGTGAGGAACATGAAGAATTGTGGTCACTGGTGGATGGTGGGTTTCGAGTCCTGGAGGTGGCTCAGAACCTGGTGGGGTAGGGGTATCTGGGTATACCCCTATCGTGGTTACTTATGGTTGGCATTCAAATCGGTTCATGTTGGAGTAAGGTTAAAGCGTTATTTATATATATTTATGTGTTGCTTATGTTGGGTCATTGCCCTGATATTTAATGAAGGTATAGATGCGAGGGCGGAGGATGGGGGGCAATGACCCATGTTTTATATATATGTTAAATTATTAGTATCGTTTCTGTTTGTTAATAAAGCTGTGGACAATTTTTCCCATATACCTAGTGTCAGCGTGTTATTGGGGATAGGTATGTGGGGTGGTTGTTGTCCAAGGTTCCGACTGCCCATATGGCGACTATACACCAGTCAAGCATCATGAGAGTTATACAATAGTTGAGGATCTACACTTGCTTTAGCGGAGGGGGCCATAAAACAATCATACATTAGTTCTGCCACCAGGGCCGCCATCAGGGCATGACAACCGCATGAGAGGGGGGATTTGAGGGGGGGGAGAGAGGAAGGAGGAAATTTGAGGGGGGGGGGAGAGAAGGGAGGGAAATCTGAGGGAGGGAGGGGGGAGAGGAAGGAAACCCTGGGGGGAGAGGAAGGAGGAAATTTGAAGGGGAGAGGAAGGAAACATGGGGAGGGAGGAGGTAGGAATTTGAGGGGGGAGGAAGGGAGGAAATTTGAGGGGGGGAGAGGAAGGAATGAGGAAGGGAGAAACTCTGAGGGGGGGGAGAGGAAGGGAGGAAATTTGAGGGAATGAGGGGGGAGAGGGAGGGAAGGGAGGAAATTTGAGGGAGTGGGGGGGAGAGGGAGGGAAGGGAGGAAATTTGAGGGAGGGGAGGGAGAGGAAGGAAATTTGAGGGGGGAAGAGGAAGGAAATTTGAGGGGGGGAGAGGAAGGAAGGAAATGAGAGGTAGGGGGAGAAGGAAGGAAATGAGAGGTAGGGGGAGAAGGAAGGAAATTGGAGGGGGGGAGAAGAAGGAAATTGGAGGGGGGGAAGAAGGAAATTGACGGGGGTAGGG
>OW240920.1:125867855-125965405 GCA_933207985.1 Pelobates cultripes
ACCCTTACACACACACTCAATTGCATCCCACCCACAGATGCACTCAATGCATCCCGTACATACACAGAAACACACCTTGCAGCCCTTACACATACAAGCACAGATTCACACAACGCATTCCTTACACACATATCAGGACATCCCCTACACACTCCACCCCCTGTGAACAAACTCATTGGTGGAACATGAAGGTGGACCCTGGGACCCAGACCTTGAGCTGTGTAAAGGACCCCCAAAAAATGGAGCTGCTTCCCGTTCTCCCAGAACATTGATTTTTTGTGACCACAGTTACAAACCGCCTCCAGAGAGCCTGTTCTGCACCAGACCAGTGGAGCCAGACGCAGCTAGAGCCCATCATCATCCTCATCTGGTTGTAAGTAGGCAATCTAGTATATTATTCGTGGCACTAATCTCTAATTTACCTCACATTAAAGGGACACTATAGTCCCCAGAACCACTGCAGCAATGCTTAGTAGTTCCTGGTGTCTATAGCCTGTCCCTGCAGGCCTTTTAATGTAAACACGGCGGCACTGCAGCACTGGTGTTAGTTAACATGGCAGATCATATGGGTGGGGCATTGTGATGTCACATGGGGGGGCGGCAAACTTTACTTTTGCCTAGGGCGGCAAAAATCCTTGCACCGGCCCTGCAGACACTGCATCCCTGTGGGCGGACTCAGGAGGGGGGGGGACGGACGGACTCGGGTGCATGCACCGGGGGGCCCAGACCTTGAGCTGTGTCAGGGGCCCCAAAATTTCTGATGGCAGCCCTGTCTGCCACTAAGGAAACCAGTCTCTTTTGTCCAGTTACAGTTTGACCCCTAATTTCAATCAAACCACCTAAGTTAAACTCAACTGAAACATTTAAATATATGCAGATTATTGTGCATCTAATCTGATCCAAAATCAATTTGGCAGATATGTTTTTGTCTTTTACTGGGCCATTTGACTTGACTGTTTCTCTTCCTTCCTCGCTATGGACAAAACATGCAACCCATCGACTCTTAATTACTCTAAAGGGCACTAGAAATATTTAGCTTTTTTGCATATTTTGTTCATATATTATCACAGAATAAACATGAAACTTTATATTTGATAAAATCCATTTCATGACGAAAATTGGGGATTTCTATAAAGTGCAGAAGGTCATTAAAATGACAGCTGACAAATTAATATTTCAGAGTAATTCATAATGCCTCCTTAAATGAAATGCAGACCTGTAGTCACACAGGACTTTTACATTTTTCTTGAAGAATTTAAAATTCTCTGTAACTTCCGTGTTCAATACCTGTAATATCAATATCAGAAATGGTCCTTTTTTTATCTGTACAAACTGAGTCACTGAGGGCTAGTTTTCATGTTTGTAGGCAAAAAGCATCCATTACGGTTTTTAAATAAAAACAGGAGAGAAATGTTTGCAGTTACAGGATCCCAACGGGTTTCCACGATAAACACTTCACTTTATTGTCTGCAATGCTACTCTCGTCTGCCTTCACTAATACCGCACGCCATTTTACATTTGCTGTTTTGCAAAATGGATGTACATCAAGAAGAAGGCATATTTTATAGTTCAGTGCTATCACAATTCTGGAACACTCTAAAAGTTTTGCTCATTCTCACTTCACCTACCATACTGTCACCATACACCTGCCTTGCCAAATTTCACCTTAGATTGGTTTTAACTTGACTACTGACCCATTACTCCTTTTTCCCGTTTTTATTCTTGTGGATAAGGGCAATGGCCCCAGCTTTATTAAATTTAACTCAATTCAGATAACCATAACCTGTCAGCTGTTCTCCACCTCTTATTCCCAAGAGCCTCAACAGCCGGGACTTGCCACCAGCCCTCATGCGGTCTGTCGTCTCCCCAATTCGACTCTGTGTCTTCCTCCTTTATTCCCAGTTGCGCTGTCCAGGGATCCTGCCAAGCTGTGACAAAACAAGAAACAACAGCAAGACACCAAAACACCAACACTTCCATAACCAGAGGGTGGAAGGGTGGGAAATTTAACCAGGTTCCTTCAAGTGTCTATGCTGACTGGTAAGTCTCCTCCCCACTTCTCTCCCCAAACTCCTTGCCTTTGCAACAAACTATCCATTTTAAGACCAGCCCACCATACATGGGCAGCAGTCATTCCCAAGTTGTCCATGGGGAAACCATACCTCACTGACGACGCCTTACAAGGCTGGAACTACCGTCGGGATAGCTGTATTTCTCATGCAGAGGGAGCTGTCCCGAATTTCTGTTCTGGACCGCTTTTTTGGTCTCTTTGTAATATTTCAAAAAGAGAATGCACACTAGAAACACCAGAGAAAGTTATGCAATTACATTACTAGATCAACAATTGGTACAATAAGCATAGAGCAAAATTACAACGTGACAATATAAAGGCATAATAAAATAAACAATAATAATGACCACAATTCTCACAAGCCTATTATGGCAGAAACATGGTCACTTGTAAAAACACGGGTCTCTTTGTAATATCACAAGATGAGTTAAAATCAACTCGAGAACTGAGCGGGGACCAATCGAACGGCAAATTATATGTTTTAGTGGTTTTTTTGCATGCACCATACTGGTAGATAGTCTTTTGTGTTAAAATGTATTTACATATAAATGTTATAAAATAAATTCCATATGTCACAATAAATCACTTTCTCAGATATTTATCTCATCAGCCTCTTAAAGCACAATGTGCATTTTAAGATTCTTTGTGTTCAAATATTAATAAAGAAAATAAAAAGAATTAATCTTAAATCCAGCACTTGGTTGAAAGTTTACGTGATCTTAAAAAAATCCATAAAAAATTAATTTTAGAATATTAATGATGAAGTATTGTGGGATGACGGAAAACCCCATTCTACTTCTGATTTTATAAATGCTGCTCAAGGCAAATGCCAAGTGTCTTAGTAAAAGTCAGCCTGGAGCATGATTGTTATGTCAACAGTGTTACATGAGTTGTAAACTATATATATATATATATATATATATGTATGTATGTACAGTGAGGGAAAAAAGTATTTGACCCCCTGCTGATTTTGAATGTTTGCCAACTGAAAAAAAAGCTCAGTTTACAATTCTAATGTTAGGTGTATTTTAACATTGAGAGACAGAATAAAAATTTTTTAAAAATCCAGAAAAACGCATTTCTAAAAAGTTATAAATTGATTTGCATATCAATGAGTGAAATAAGTATTTGATCCCCTATCAATCAGCAAGATTTCTGGCTCCCAGGTGTCTTTATACAGGTAACGAGCTGAGATTAGGAGCACTCTCTTAAAGGGAGTGCTCCTAATCTCAGCTCATTACCTGTATAAAAGACACCTGTCCACAGAAGCAATCAATCAATTAGATTCCAAACTCTCCACCATGGCCAAAACCAAAGAGCTGTCCAAGGATGTCAGGGACAAGATAGTAGACCTAAACAAGGCCAGAATGGACTACAAGTCCATTGCCAAGGAGCTTGGTGAGAAGGTGACAACAGTTGGTGCGACTATTCACAAATGGAAGAAAAACAAAATAACTATCAGTCTCCCTCGGTCTGGTGCTCCATCCAAGATCTCACCTCGTGGAGCTTAAATGATCACGAGAACAGTGAGGAATCAGCCCAGAACTACATGGGAGGATCTTGTTAATGACCTCAAGGCAGCTGGGACCATAGTCACCACGAAAACAATTGGTAACACACTACACCATGAAGGACTGAAATCCTGCAGTGCCAGCAAGGTCCCCTGCTCAAGAATGCACATGTACAGGCCCGTCTGAAGTTCGCCAATGAGCATCTGAATGATTCAGAGGAGAACTGGGTGAAAGTCGAGCTCTTTGACATCAACTCACCGTGTTTGGAGGAGGAGGAATGCTGCCTATGACCCCAAGAACACCATCCCCATTGTCAAACATGGAAGTGGAAACATTATGCTTTGGGGGTGTTTTTCTGCATCACATCAAAGGGACGATAGACAGGGCCATGTACCGTCAAATTTTGGGTAAGAACCTCCTTCCCTCAGCCAGCGCATTGAAAATGGGTCATGGTTGGGTATTCCAGCATGGCAATGACCCAAAACACACAGCCAAAGCAACAAAGGAGTGGCTCAAGAAGAAGCACTGGCCAGTCTCCAGACCTTAATCCTATCGAAAATCTGTTTAGGGAGCTGAAGGTTCGAGTTGCCAAACGTCAGCCTCAAAACCTTAATGATTTGGGGAGGATCTGCAAAGAGGAGTGGGACAAAATCCCTTCTGAGATGTGTGCAAACCTGGTGGCCAGCTACAGCAAACATCTGATATTTCTAAGGGGTCAAATACTTATTTCACTCATTGACATGCAAATCAATTTATAAATTTTATTTACATGTGTTTTTCTCGATTTTTTTTTTTTTTGTTATTCTGTCTCTCACTGTTTAAAACACACCTACCATAAAAATTATAGACTGATCATTTCTTTCTCAGTGGGCTAACGTTCAAAATTAGCAGGGGATTAAATACTTTTTTTCTCTCACTGTATACATATGTAAGATTTTTGTAGGAGAGCTGTACATTTACGAGAATCCCATCTACAACTGCAGTTCTCATTTACTCATTCAACAATTTTGATGGGGTTTATTTTTCATATTTTTTTTATTCTATATTTAACAAATATGCAGTGAGGCGTGAAAAATAAATTAAATGTGAAAAATCCACATCTTTTCATCTTGCAAATGGGCGTCTCCATTTTTGCCTGCACTTTGCACCTGGCAATCAGCATAGAGAAAATATATAGAAGAAGAGGAAAACTGAAATAATGTTTCTATTTCCTGTCTTCATTTGCATAGTTTGCCCTGGCAATGCCTTGTCTGAACTGGATTATTAGGTAGTTTGCTAAATCTTTAATATAAATTTAAAAGGAAAATGGAGGAGCTCAAGAAAAAATCATTTCACAAAAGGTTTAGGTCATTATTAATGTTTTAGTCAATGGTGTACACTCCAAAACCTTATCAGTTACCCTGTACATCAGACAAGAGGGTTTATTCAGTAAACAACTAATTGTAGTGAATTAAAAGTTGCATTTCAAAATGTTTGGTTTGTATAACCAAGCTGTAGACTATAATCAGGGTCAGAGTGCCAATAAGGGTGGCTACCCTAAATGCAAACGTAATTGTTTTTTTCCTTTTTATATATATAGTTTCATATATGTTTTCCTTTTGCTACATAGTAATTTATTTATTTTAATTGCAGAGGGGAGAGTAGGAAAAGCACTTTTTGATAAAACAAGCAACCGAGAAATTGATTTTTTTACTTCTTTTGACGTGTTGTTAGGACATCTGGGAAATCTGTACCTATACCAGGGGTGCCCAAAATTTATATCCCCAGATGTTGTGTAACTACAAATTCCATGATGTTTTGCATGCCTTCGGAATGCCTTTAGAATGGCAAAACATCTGGGGGTCTACCTTTTGAGCACCCATGGCCTATAGGCACCTGAGAGGTAAACTTAGTCCTCATTATAGGTAAGTTGGATTTTTTTCAAAATCAATACTTAAAGGACCACTATAGGCACCCAGACCACTTTAGCTTAATGAAGTGGTCTGGGTGCCAGGTCCAGCTAGGATTAACCCTTTCTTCTATTAACATTAACTATGTTTATATTAGGGTTAATCTAGCCTCTAGTGGCTGTCTCATTGACAGCCGATAGAGGTGCTTCCGCACTCCTCACTGTGATTTTCACAGTGAGAAGACGCCAGCGTCCATAGGAAAGCATTAAGAATGCTTTCCTATGTACTGGCTGAATGCGCGCGCAGCTCCTGCCGCGCATGCGCATTCAGCCGATGACGACGAGAAGGAGGAGGAGGAGAATACCCCACCCGACGCTGGAAAAATAGGTAAATTTAACCCCTTCCACCCCCTAGAGACCGGCAGGAGGGGGACCCTGAGGGTGGGGGCACCTTCAGGGCACTATAGTGCCAGGAAAACGAGTATGTTTTCCTGGCACTATAGTGGTCCTTTAATACCTACATTTACAATTAGTTTTTCAAGAAGGATTGAGATCCCACAGTGTCCTATTGTTCAAAGTGTTGAGCCCCCCTTCATTCTTCAGGATCCCTGTCTAACCCTGGGGCCCTAGGCAACTGCCTAGAGTCATCTTATGCTTGCTCCTGCTCCAGACATACTCCAGGCTAGGTGTTGCACCACACAGAAGAGGGATTAAATGGACTAAAGCCTTTTTTCGAAAAAACACGCATCTGTTTCGGACATTGCATCTGTCTTTACTGCCCCTTTAAAAAAAAAAAAAAAGTTGTATATTATGGGGATCTCATAAAAACGAGAAAAAAGGAAAAAAAAAAACACTTAAAAAATCATGAACATACCAAGAAGACTTAAAACCATAACAAGTGTGCTGTAGTAAACAGTTCAATGATTGACATTTATAGGCCTTTTAGCACATGAAACAATTATCATGATTTGTGACTCTTTTCATGTTAACTTGTTCTTTAATACACTTGCGGCATGTGCTAATCTAAGGATGAACCACAAGGTGTATATAAACTTTTCGCCTTAAAGTTATTTTCATGGATGTGTAAAATACCACTAGCACTTATTAACTTCTTGCAACTCGTTTAACAGTTCAATCTCTTTACTAATAGCATTATTTAAATGTTGCATTTAATTGGTTATATCCACCTGTACGGATAAGTGATATTTATATCGATTCACTCAATACTATGTGTAATATTCCATATTAGTGTTACAATTTAAGCACGATTGGAAGTAGGGCTAGTGCTACTGGCTAATAGTAACTATCTATTGTAACTAACTATCTAGCAATCTTACTACAAACAGCAAACGTGTACTCATTGCAAGATTCTAATGGTTATCATTAATATCTTATTACAAAACGTGATTTGGGCAGACTAGATGGGCCGAATGGTTCTTATCTGCCGTCACATTCTATGTTTCTATGTGATGCTCCCTTTAAAGGGACACGCCACACCCCTGAAGCACTTAAGCTTTAGTTTATTGAAAAGCTTTATGTGTCAAGAGTGTGTCCTCTTTTTTCATTTTTTTTCATTTTTAAAAAAATGCTTTTATAAAGTATACTGGTTACATCCTCAGACAACATATCCTGGTACTTCCTGGTTTGGTTAGTTTTTTTTGCACCGAACTCAAGAGGCAGCAATTGCCCAGAGCATCTGCCTTGCATCTGCCTTGCAAAGACTTCTCATTGAGCTACATTGGAAAGTCTGTGATTGGACAGTCACAGAATGTCAGGGCGGGGTTAGGATGGGAGGGCTTGCAAAGGCAGCAGACAATGCATAATTAAATGCATGCAAGTTTTCATTTGGGGTATATCTACTAAACAGTGATTTTTATTTATTGTGTATTTGGGCAGTGGAGTGTCCCTTTAACATATTATTACATACTCCACTGTGGGGACTTACAGGCCATTTGTGTCTGCAATCCACCTTTAACATCTTGCAGATATTAAGTGCTTCATTATTTTTTTTTTACTTACCATCATCTGCTTTAGATCTCCTGTAAGCTCACGGCCCTCTGACTTTGCACTCTGTATACAGGTGATATGCGTGCTAGACTTTAAGAGACCGGTTGGTCTGATCATATATCATACTCTTTTCAATCCCTACCTTCTGTAAATGTACCTATTGTAATGTGCTTCTGACTATGCTGATGTATTATAAACAAACAATAATAATTGTTTATTCATCTGTGACCAAAGGAACACATATAGAAGAAGAGATTTGACATAATTCATGTTGTGGCTCAGGTTCCTTCACTATAGACAAGAGTTGCCAAAAAGGTACCTCTCCAGATGTTTTAAAACTACAGTTTCCATGATGCTTTGCCATTCTAGAGCCATGCAAAGCATCATGAGAGTTGTTGTTCTACAACATCTGGGGATCTACCTTCGGGTAAGCCCTGCTGTACACAGATCAGGGAACGTTTGCTTCAGTGTGAAGGTAGGTTGATGGTTAGAACTTTGTTGGGTGACTCTTCAGAACCAGTTGTATGTTTAGGAAAAAAATAGACTCCACTTTTACTGTGTCAACTAGAGCAGGAACTTTAGTTGACACAGAGTTTTAAATAACACGAGAGATGTATAATTTTAAAAACAAAAAATAAACTAGTCATATCGTGTTTATGATTATTTATGTATAAGAGAAAGGCAGACTGTACACCTTAACCCCAAAAATTATTTTTGAGACTCAAATTGAGACTGTGGTCGAAGTGAGGGCGGATCTGATAAAGCTGAATGCATCGGCGAAATGCGTCGTCATCAGGCTCCTGGAAGAAGTGTAACACGAATCCAGCACTCTGAGTCCTGTGAAGCCGGCACTTGACCCAATAACTGGTAAAGACGCTGATCGGTGGAGAGGATAGAGTACAAGATAGAGCATTGTTTGCCTTCACTACAGCTTCAAGTCTCCATATTTGCAAAAGATGCCATCACAGTTCAGAGCAGACTATACTGCTCTCTACGTTTGTGAGTGTTTCAGTCTATTTTACTTATTCCTTTTACACCTATTGCCCTATGTGCTTGTCCTTTTTCTCTTTTTGAGATATCATATTGGAACCTTGGAACAAGCAGAGTGGGATACTCCTAAGTGAGTGATATTAGAGTCACTGTTTTTTATCACTATTGTGGTTTTATCATATTCACAATAATACACATATCAGTGTGTTTTTGCACAGTGCACACTGGCACTTCGGGTATAAGCATATTATTACACCAGTAGTTTTATGTAAAATTACACTTTTATTGTATGTTGATGTATGTGATTGGGGCTTTTTCACAATATATAGTGCTGCTTTTGTTTTTAAAATATATTTGTATTTATCTGTCTGTGTGTGTGTGTGTGTTTGTCTGTCTGTCTGTATGTCTTGCTGTGTGTGTGTCTGTATGTGTGTGTGTCTGTCTGTATGTCTTGCTGTGTGTATGTCTGTGTGTGTGTGTGTCTTTCTGTATGTCTGTCTGTTTGTTTGTATGTGAGTATGTGTGTGTCTGTATGTGTGTTTTTCTTTATGTCTGTATGTCTGTGTGTGTGTGTCTGTATGTCTGTGTCTGTCTGTGTGTCTGTATGTGTGTGTTTGTCTTTCTGTTCTGTATGTCTGTGTGTGTCTGTATGTGTGTGTATGTCTGTCTGTATGTCTGTATGTGAGTGTGTGTATGTCTGTCTGTGTCTTTATGCATGTGTCTCTGTGTGTGTTTGTGTGTGTGTTTGTATGTATGTGTGTGTTTGTATGTATGTATGTATGTTTATGTGTGTGTGCGTCTATATGTGTGTTTAAATGTGTATCTGTTTGCATGTGTGGGGGGAGGGGGTAATGTATGGGAGGGTGACGATAGACATATGGGAGGAGGATGGCAGAGGGGGTTTATATATGGGGGGGGACTGGGAATTTTTCACACCGGGTCCCCGTGGTTTCTAGTTACGTCTCTGGTCACGGCCACATCCATTTATTTTTTTATCCCCCCTACCTACTGCAATACATTTTATAGTCCCCCTAGTCACCCCCAAATGCCCCTAGGCCAACATTGTACATTTTTTTTAACACTTTATTTCATGCCCGGACCTAGGTCCTGGGTGCCACCATCTTTGTGTGGGCAGATAAGGGCCCTGTGTGACACGTCATCTGCCCACACTAGATAACAAAATCCCTCGAAATTGGAAAATTCTAGAAATTAGTAGCCCCTACTTTGTCTTATGTTTTAAAGAAAACTAGGTCAGAAAAGAAGAAATAAAGAACAGATCCCGAGAGAGGAAGAGAAGAAGAAGATGTCTGGGAAAGGTAAGTTCGGCATGACAGTGCCACTTTAAATATAACCAAAATGTGCATTCAAAGAGTTTGGCTAACTTCATACTCAATGTTACCTATGAAGACTAGACAATCTGTGTGTCTTTAGTGGCAGAGACCTCTTTCCTCTGCTCCCAATCAGGCACTCAAAGAAAAAGACCTGTTCTTTCTCAACAGAAGAACAAACGCACAGTTATTTCCTAAAATAAATTCACATTGAATTTCAAACAGAAGGCCACAGTATCCAAACTGACAGCATAGCTAATTTAGAGAATTTTTTTTCAGTTTAGGTATTTTGACCTTAAATGTGATGCTCACGTTGAGTTATTCAATAAAATATCAGGAATTCGAAGTGAATTTAAATTTTAAGTTCAAAATAGCCAAAACAGAAAAAAAAAATCTTCAAGCCAGATATGCTTCTATTTCAGTTACTTTGGCCTTAAAGGGTTACTCCAAGTACCATAACTACATCAGCTATTTAAAGTGGCCATGGTTCCTAGAGTCTGTATGGGTGGCACTATAAAACTCTGTGCATGTTGAGTTTAACCCCATTTGCTGCCGAAAGTGTAACTCTCCCTCTGGGATGGATAATATCAATTATTTGTATCTTGGACATGTGTCATTAGCACGCATAATAAAATACAAAAAATACTGCGCAACAGATGCTTTTGTGAAATCACAGTAACTGTGTATAATTCCTTTAATGGCAGCTACACACTCATGCCTCCCACCTCCAAAACGTTTATAATACACCAAACACCTAAAAAAAAAAACATGAAAAAGAGTAGCACTGTTAGGGATCACCTAAATAGCTTTCACTTTTCCACATTTATTTTCTTTTTAGGTGTTCGGTGTATTATACGTCTGCACGCAGAGCTTGCTGGCGACAGGCGTCCAATGGCAGTACACTTCACCCGCCATGCCAACCATATCCTCCCCTTAGCACATCCTTCCCTTACGTTCCTCCCCCATCAGCTGTGAGGAGTGACCTCATCGGAGGACAACGATTGGACTGAACAGAGAACTTGGCCTTGGCGCTAGAACGGAAGTAAGTTTATGATTTCTTTTTTTAAAGTTTGAGGGGGGGACTACGATAGATAGGGCTACTCTAACTAAAACCAGAGTTTACTTAAAACACTGTTTTTTAGGTGGAGTAAAAGTTTCTCTGAATTCACAAAAAAATCTCACTGTCGTAAATAACCCTGATTGTTTGGTCCTCGACCCCTTGCTAAGAATATACACAACATGATATCAAAATATTCGTGTTCCGAGAGTCACCTTGAGTCTTATTATGCCACTGATTACATCAAACTGAGGATGCGGACATAAGTATTTTCATTCCACTGAGCAGTGAACTGAATATAATTATTTATGAGGTTAATCACTGTTAATAATAAAATTAAAATTACATGCTTTGATTGTTGTCTTGTAAGCCATGCCGTGGCAACGCTTTTTTGGATAGACCTGCCTCTATCTGCATTACCATAAGTTTAAAACAAGCATTATGTATCGGAACTTGAACACTTTTTGCAATCTTTATAGAAAATATGCTCCAAAAATAAAGCCAAGAAGGGCAGTATTTACATGATGGAACATGTGAAAGAATACGTGTCCCCTTTCCTTTCTTATTTACTCAAAAAATTAGAAAATCTTGAAAAGAATATGGTGCCAAATGAGTGTATACAAAGAATATTGGTTGATATATAAAAAAAAAAAATGTGGAGGCATAATTCCACAGATGTAACCAAATCTCCTGGAGATGCAGACTGATTTGGGGGGAAATAACAAAATAGCAAAAAAAAAAAAAATTAAAAAATATGCAACAAATAAAAATTACACATGTTTTCTAGCTATCTTAAAAAAATATCAAGATAACACAATATGCCATAAAACGTGGTATTACAATACTGATACTTAAAAATAAAAAATGTATGGTACAGAACATCAAACTGATCTAAAATATGAAAAAATCTACAATATTTTACACAAATGTTCTTCTTGAAGAACTAAAATACCGCTAACAATATTATGTTGTGTTACGCCCAATGTAGTAACTACTCTGTGACTAGTCAACATGAAACAGATTACAGGACACTATTGGCACCATAACCACTGCAGATAATGTTGGCATTCTGACGTAAAGAGTCCTACCCTGCAGGCTGAGAAGTGTAAGCCTAACCTTTTCTTAGAAAAGACAATTTTATAGTGCTGCCTAACACCCACTCTGGTGGCTGTGAAAATCACTAGAGGGACTTCCTGGATGAGGTCCTACCAGTGGCGTACACACAAACTATGCGGCCCCGGTGCAAAAATGATCCGTGGGTCCCCCCCTCCCTATTCCCCCCCGACAGACACACACACACACATACATAGAGACACACACGCACACATAGACACATACACACAGACACATACATACAAACAGACAGGCACACATATATACATACAGACAGACACACACAGACACATACATACAGACCGACACACAGACAGGCACACAGACACATACATACAAACAGACAGGCACACATACAGACACACACACACACATACAGATAGAAAGGCACACATACAGACACACACACAAGACACATACATACAAAGACACATACATTAAAAAACAGACAGACACACAGGCAGACACACACAGACAGACATACACACAGGCACACATAAATACAGACACACACACACGACGCACATACATACATACAAACAGACAAGCACACACACATACAGGCAGTCACACATACAGACAGACACACATACATACAAAGACAGGCGTAAACACACACACATACATACAAAGACATACATACAAACAGGCAGACACACATACATACAGACACACGCATACATACAGAGACACATACATACAGACAGACACACATACATACAAACACACACACAAAATGTTTAAGTCACCCTCCTGTTTCCTACCTTTAAGGTGCAGGAGGGTGACTTTCCCTTGGGTCCAGTGGTGGCTCAGGTGGATGGGAGTCAGAGTTACCACTCTGACTCCCTCTGCTTCCTCCCGCACGGTCTGTGTGTTAGCTGGGAGGAGTGACGTGCAGTCACTTCCTACCAGCAGTGACAGGGGGCCCGGTCGCGCTGTTAAAGTGCTAAAGTGTTAAAGTGCCCAGCGCTGACTGGGCCCCCTGACAATCCACATCCATCGGGTGGTCCTGACAGCAGGGGCCACCCGATGCTGTCAGGACCACCTGATGGATGTGGATTGTCAGGGGGCCCAGTCAGCGCTGGGCACTTTAACACTTTAGCACTTTAAAAGCGTGACCGGGCCCTCTGTCACTGCTGGTAGGAAGTGACTGCACGTCACTCCTCCCAGCTAACACATAGACCATGCGGGAGGAAGCAGAGGGAGTCAGAAGATGATGGCGGCAGATACCCGGTCACAGGGGTCCACAGGGCGGCCGGGCCCCCTGGAGTGGTGGGCCCGGTCGCATCTGCGACCTCTGCGACGCGGTATGTACGCCGCTGGGTCCTACAGACATTGCAGGACAGATGGTCCGTGTCTCCATTGCATGACTGCATCAGCATTGATGATCTCAGCCAGTGAAAGCAGCAAGACCAGCATGCCGGGGGAATAAAGTAAGTAAAACTTTTTTTTCCCAATAATTCTAGGGGAGCTGAATTTACATAGAAAGTATAGCACTCTAGTGCTAGCAACACGTGTTTGTATTCCTAATGCTTTAATGTTCCTTTAAGTTAAAGTTCAGAGAAATGAACTTACTGTTTTGAATAAAGAAGAGAGATCTTTATAGATAATACAAGAAGCTGAGTAGAGAAAAAAAACTAAAGTTTACATATCATTTTTTGAATTAATGTTTCTCTAGATAATAAAACATGTTTAACATGTAACTCCTCTATGGAAATTTACTGGACCTCAATGGAAGAAAGCAACATGTGTTTGGGATACAAATACTGAGATCTTAACTTGGGTTTCTTTAGTTTTCTTCAGTGAGATTATCCAGAGACCAGAAACGTACTTCCAAAACAGCCTCAGCCACATTAACCTGGACATGTTGTCCATCTCTTTAATGATCCAATCATGCCATTTGTCGTGACTTGGCCAAAGGGTGACTTTCTTACACTGAGTGAGGCTACCAGATTCCCCCACCAATGTCCACTGAAATGATTGTCAGTATATGTTTAGCATTAAAAGAAGACCACAATTTTAGAAGTTAGTTCCATAAAAACTTGCCTCCTGCCTCCATAAGATGACATAGAAACTTGCTCATTTAAAAAAAAATGTATACACTAAATTACCGGTCTTATTATTTTTTCCTTAAAGCCATAAGTAACTTGTTACATTTTTGATCGTCCCTTTAAAGTTTCACAAACTTCTTTTCAGCAATATTGTGTTATCCGGAACTTGCAGGTTTAACATAAAGTAATGATAAATCTGATGATGGTAAAAGAGCTGTTGAAAAGTATTGGAAATTTGGAACTGTGATCACTTCAATGTTACTAAAGGTCCATTGGTTTTCATTAATATAATGCTAATATTGGAAACGAGATTGCTATTTTCCTAAAAGTGAGGTGACTATAAACATGGCAAAAAATGAAAAGGTATAACTGACATAAATTCCATGTAATCACAAACATTTTCCACCTATGTGAAAAAAATAACAAATGTGTTAATGAAATATAAAATAATTAACTTTTACAACAGTAGAGAATGGATAAAGTCCAAGTTTGAGTCATCATGCTATATATGTAAGCAAATCTCCTGGAGATAAAAACTGATTTTGGGGTAAAAGAAACAATCTAGCAAAACATGAAATATTATACAACAAATATAAATGACGCAAAGATCACACGTGTTTTTCAGCTATCTTAAAAAATAGCAAAGAAGATAGGGATACAATTTGCCATTAAATATGGTATTCACAGACATTCTAAAACATAAAAATAAAAAACTGTATGGTACAGATCATCTCAAAGGAGTAGTCACCAGTGCCGAGGGAGCCCGGCGCTGGATTAAAGTAAATAACTGAAGGGGTTTTAACCTCTTCAGCCCAGCGGGAGGGGGGCCCTGAGGGTGGTGGGAGACCTAAGGGTTATATAGTGTCAGGAAAACGAGTTTGTTTTCCTGACACTAAAGTGATCCTTTAATGTTCTCTTGAAGAACTAAAATATAGCTAACAATATTATGTTGTGCTACTCCCAATATAGCACCTACTCCGTTACTAGTAGTCAACATAAAACAGATTACAGGACACTGTAGCCACCAGAATCACTACAGTTTAGTGTAGTTTTTCTGGGGTAAAGAGCCTGACTCTACAGGCTGAGCACCGTATGCAGGCTGAGTACAATGCTGCCTAACACCAACTTTAGTGGCTGCCACTCAGACAGCCACTGGAAGGACTTCCTGGATGAGGTCCTACATAGATTGCAGGACAGTTGCTCAGTTCTCCAAGCGACACTTGGATTGGCTGATAGCATCAGTATTATTATCTCAGCTAGCTGAAGCAGGGTGAAAGCAGCAAAACCAGCGTGCCAGGAGAATAAAGATAGTTAAAACTTTTCTTGTTATAATTCTAGTGGGAATGAATAGTATAGCACTTTACGTTAAACTTGAAATGCAACTAAGTCAAGAGAAATTAACTTATTATTTTGAATCAAGAATAAAGAACTTTATAGAAAATACAACAAGTAGAGTAGAGACAAAACACAAGATTATATATTATTCTGTGATTAATGTTTCTCGAGACGATACATTTGTTTATCACGCAACCCTTCTATGGAAATTTACTGGACCTTAATGGAATAAAGCAACATGTGTTTGAGATGCAGATACTAAGATCTTAAGATAAGGTTTTTATTGTTTTCTTTGTTGAGATTATACTGAAACATATATCCAAAACAGCCTCGGCCACATTAACCTGGACATGTTTGTAGACTAGGAAGTCTTTAGACATGTCCATCTCTTTAAAGGACCACTATAGGCACCCAGACCACTTCAGCTCAATGAAGTAGTCTGGGTGCCAGGTCCCTCTAGTTTTAACCCTGCAGCTGAAAACATACCAGTTTCAGAGAAACTGCTATGTTTCACTGAGAGTTAATCCAGCCTTTAGTGGCTGTCTCACTGACAGCTGCTAGAGGCGCTTCCGCGATTCTCACTGTGAAAATCACAGTGAGAAGACGCTGGACGTCCATATGAAAGCATTGAGTAATGCTTTACTATGGGCGGTTTTAATGCCGCGCATGCGCAATCCTCACTGACGTCAGCAGGAGGATGGGAGGGAGACAGTGCCGAGGGAGCCAGCGCTGGAGAAAGGAAAGTGGCTGAAGGGGTTTTAACCCCTTTAGCCCAGCGGGAGGGGGGCCCTGAGTTTGTTTTTCTGGCACTATAGTGCTCCTTTAATTATTCAATCGTGCCATTTGTCGTGACTTGCCCATAGTGTGACTTTCCTTCAACGGAAGCTACACTGAGTAAAGCTACCAGATCGGCTATGATTAGCCCACCAATGTCCAACGAAATAAATGTCAGCATACGTTTAGCATTGAAAATATTAAAAAGCCACAGAGTTAGAGTTGATATTACAATGTGGTATTACCAGACATTTTGGAACTAGATACATGCACAAAAACCTTTATATATCAGGACATCTCAAATGGATATAAATTTATGAAAACCTCATATATCTCTTTTCGTAATTGTTCTTCTTGAAGAACTGAAATATAGCTAACAATATTATGTTGTGTTACTCCCAGTGTAGTAACTAGAGGAGATGATGATTGCCCCACATGTGCACTAGCTTTCCCAAGCTTCCTTTTGGGGAAGCATTGGATTGGCTGACAGTATTGATAATCTCAGCCAGCAGAAGCTGGGTGAAGGCAGCGTGTTGGGGGAATAAAGATAAGTAAACCTTTTTTTAATTAATTCTAGGGGGGTCTGAAACTACATACGTAGTATAGCACTCTTGTGTTTGCAATACATGTTTGTATTCCTAACGCAAATGTGTTCCTTTAAGTTAAAGTTGAGATGTAACTAAGTCAAGAGAAATTAACTCATTGTTTTAAATCAAGAGTTAAAAATGTTATAGAAAATATAACAAGCAGAGTAGAGAAAAAAAATTACAAATACTGTTTTGGTTAATGTTTCTCTAGATGATAAAAAACTGTTTATCATATAACCCTTCTATAGAAATTTACTGTACCCCAATGGAAGAAAGCAACACGTGTTTGAGATACAGATACTGAGATCTTAAAGGAACACTATAGGGTCAGGAACACAAACATGTATTCCTGACCTTATAGCATTAAAATCATCATCTAGCCCACCTGGCCCCATCATGCCTCCCTAAATACAGTAAAATCTTAATTGTATTCAAGTCTGGAGCTGCTGCCTCTGCCTCTGAACTACATCTGACCTCTGATATCATCAGAAGTGGTGGTCTGAGCCAATCACAATTCTTCCCCATCCGTCAAGGAGGCAGATTTAGTGCAGAGCAAGCACGAATCAAACACAGCCCTGGCCAATCAGCATCTCCTCATAGAGATACATTGAATCAATGATCTCTATGAGGAAAGTTCAGTGTCTGCATGCAGAGGGTGGAGACACTAAATGTTGTGATGCATACTAGGCAGGACTGCCCAGTGAAACTGCTCTAGCAGTGGCCAGTGAAGTTATCACTAGGCTGTAATGTAAACACTGCATTTTTCCTGAAAAGACAGCGTTTACTGCAAAAGGCCTGAAGAAAATGATTCTACTCACCAGAACAAATGCAATAAGCTGTAGTTGTTCTGGTGACTATAGTATCCATTTCAGATATATTTTTTTTTTTAGTTTTGCTGAGATTATCGAGCAACATACATCCAAAACAGCTTCGGCTAAATTAAAGAAACACTCCAGGCACCATAACAACTCAATATAAATGTTTTTATGGTGGCAGGAGGCCACCTGATGTGCTCTTACCTCAAGGTGTCAAACAAACAGTTTAAACCCTTGAGGTACGAATGTGCCTTTGGGCCTCCTAGCACCATAAGGCATCATAAACAACTTAATTTAGATGACATTGTTATGGTGCCTAAACTGTCCCTTTAATCTGAACTTGTTTGCACACTAGGAACTAGGAAATAGACACGTCCAATTCTTTAATATACTAAATATGCCATTTGTCGTGACTTGGCCGCAGTTTGTCTTTCCTTGAACGGAAGTTGCACTGAGTGAGGCAAGCAGATCAACTGTGATTAGTCCAGCAATGTCCACTGAAATTAATGTCAGCATATGTTTGGCATTGAACACATTTTCAAAAAACACAGTTTTTAAAGTTATTTCTCTTAAAACTTGCCTTCTGCTCTAAAACCTGACCGAGCCACCTGCTCATTTTTAAAAATGTTATAAAATAAATCAAACTTTTTTTTTGCACAAACTTTGGCAACAGTTGATAAATGTGTGTTTTAACAGTTATAATGATGTAAAACATGGTAGAAGTTTCATCACATTTTACTGCCTATCATTCATTAACGGAAATATTAAAGAACTCTGATTGGTTGCTTCCCAGCAGGTATTTCTATAGGAAGTGACTGTCGATGATCTCAGCTTATGTCCAAACCTGCGATAATAAACTAAATAAAAGATAATATTCATCGTAGTATCAAATATTTTAAAGGTTACTCGCAGGCTTACTCCCTGAAGTCAGAGTTTGTTTGATGGAAATTCGATTTCAAAGCGTATTTAAAATTTAAGGGGAAAGAGAGGGTTCAGAGAAGGGCTACTAAACTGGTTCATGGATTGCGGGATAAAACTTACCAGGAAAGGTTAAAGGATCTTAACATGTATAGCTTGGAGGAAAGACGAGACAGGGGGGATATGATAGAAACATTTAAATACATAAAGGGAATCAACACAGTAAAGGAGGAGACTATATTTAAAAGAAGAAAAACTACCACAACAAGAGGACATAGTCTTAAATTAGAGGGACAAAGGTTTAAAAATAATATCAGGAAGTATTACTTTACTGAGAGGGTAGTGGATGCATGGAATAGCCTTCCAGCTGAAGTGGTAGAGGTTAACACAGTAAAGGAGTTTAAGCATGCGTGGGATAGGCATAAGGCTATCCTAACTATAAGATAAGGCCAGGGACTAATGAAAGTATTTAGAAAATTGGGCAGACTAGATGGGCCAAATGGTTCTTATCTGCCGTCACATTCTATGTTTCTATGTTTCTATGTAAAATAGTGAAAAGCATAACTGACTTGGAGAATACATCGGGGAAGTTTGGCCTTAAATTTTAAATTCCTAACAATTCTCGCGTCAGTAAATAATGCTGCAAGTGTCAACAAAATATAGAGATGGTATTAATCTGATCCTAAAAGTTTATAGAATAAAACAGGATTTACAATGTTATATAAAAAGTATAAATAAAGTGGATCATGTAAATTAAATAAATTAAAATCTAAAACCAGAGCCAGTGTGTTTCCACCCCAAATTTTAAGATTCTACCAATATGTCTTTTTTGGGTTCTTGGAATGTTGTGGTCATTGAGCATTTAGTGATATATACATCTAACCAAGCTGTTTCCCATCTTCGGCAATAACCAACAGGAAGCAGTATTTAACCACTTCCTGACGACAGGGGGTGCTATGTCGTCCTACAAAAGGAGAGATTTAACGCTGTTAGGGAGGAATGGCAGTCCCTAACAACTGAGCCCTCACTCGAGTCAACCGAGGCTGACCCCCTGCCGCCAATTCCGCTGATCCGAGTCATGTGATCGTGATGACAACGCAATCACATGACTCGGATAAGCGGGATTGGCAGATTACCTGCAGGGGGACTGCCTGGGTTGTTAGGTAGATGCCCCGACATATAATTAACAAAACCACTTAATTTTTATCATAAATAATAAATACATGTCAAATTGAATTCTAAGTGTATTTTTATATTAATATTTATGCACTTATACCAAGTACACAAGCAAAGAAAAAGACCTAACCAGACACTTGGTCTGGATGATTACAAGGATAAAGCTAAAAACATATTAATTATTTTTTTTTAAGAGACAGGTATATCTAAAAAGCACCCCAAATGAACACAAAGCAAAAAGAATGTCTGTACCTAAAGTGGCGCACATAGTATACATGTAAAAGGTAAATGAATGATTATCCAAAGGGCAGGATAGTGGTTTGTTTAGGTAATCATTATATTTATTTATAATTTACATATATAGTAATTATATGTAATATTTAAATATATTTGTCTTTTTTTTTTTTTTAGTATATTTTGGGACCTGCCTGACAAACCAGGCAGAAACACCAGAGAATTTAATTTTCAAGTCTTATATTTTGACCTTGTACCTTTACAAAACCCTATAAAACCTCTACAGGAGGGGTGAGGGGCAGGGGGAGGGGCAGAGGGAGGGGCTGTTGTACTCGTGAGACACTCACAGACAAAGGTGAGTGTCTTATAGCACTAAGATGGATAATAACAATAATATCATCAATAAAAGTGTAGATTTCTGTGTGGAAAATGCCAAAAACAAATGACAATAACGTTGGCTAGGGTTTGTGACAAAGAGGCGGCTAAAAAAGATTGGATGGGGGGCCTAACCATCATGGCTGACAGACGTGTTTTGTGTGGGCTTCACACACAATTCCTATAATCTACAAGATTGAGACGAAGTCACATTCCCACTTACCCAAGCGATTACTGACTTGATCCTGACTTCTTGGGAGCACTTTGGAGTGATCTTGGCGTCCCATTATCTAGCCTGCAGCCTGCAATGGCTACTGCGACCTACTCACCTGGCTTAACTTACAGAGGGGAGAAACAGCCAATCTTTCAGCCTGGGACCTGTGGGGGATATCCCTGTCCCCACCGGGGAAACTACTACTGAGCACTACTGTGACTGCCTGCCCAACCACAGCAAGCCCTCGTGGCACAGTCAAAATGGCCAACACATCGACGGAGTTACTCGTGAGCAACTGGGAGGCCAAGTATCTTGTCACCTTTGATGATATCTGCACGACTTTCTGGAAGTCGACTCCCGCATGAAGCTGACACACATAAATCCATCTCCTGCCATGCAGCTCCCCGTTGCCAACACCCTCGCCTCTGGACTGGAGACCAGTATTGCTCAAAGCCCCCACCCACCAGCACCTCTTGCTATGCATGTGGCCAACCCTGTTGTCCCGGCCGCTCGCACTTTTTATGAGTTGGGTGCCCATCTGGAGATTTCCCTCCACAGTTATCCATGCACCCAGGGGGACAATCGGTTCCTGCAGAACCCATGGGCCCACAATCCTGATGAGGGGAACGATGGGCATTAGTCAAGGGCTCCCATTAAGGCCTTGGGCTATAGTCTTGTGGTAATATGGCAACACGAAGCTACATGCAGCCGGCTGCAGGCTGTACCATCCAGTCTACATTACTTGAAGCATGGAGGGGTGGACGACAGTCTATACTGCGACCAAGTTTGGTGATACAACCCGGCATTGGAACTACCTTTCTAAGCCGACCAGCATGTGGTGTCAGATAATTTCTAATTATTGCTTATTTTTCTGCTTGTGTCATGTTTCACTTGTGTCCCTTGGTTTCCAGAGGTATCTTACTACTTATTACTTTATTTTATGTCTAATGTGTTATACTCTACGACATGGCAATACTGCACGTATCCGCTGTACTACTGAGCTCTGTGCCTACTTTATTACTCACACTGCTGCACTGGTTACTCTTACAAAGTCGCTTATCTCTGTGTTTAGTGTGCCATGCAGGTCCCATACACATTGTCCAGACCTTAAAAAATGAGGCCATCCAGTCTATTGTGGGACATGCCACAGATCACACCATTACATAGCCTTGTTCATGTTATGTGCCGATACTTGATTAGGATAGGTATGTATGTATATTATCGCTCCTGATGTTTATCTACTCCTTGCTTTGAGGTGGTGTTGTCACCACAATAGTGTTTTGTTTTTATGACTCAACCCACAATAAAAACACAGATTGACAAAGAAATACTGGACATACCCCATTTTGAATACCCTGGGTTGTCTACTTTTGCAAACGGTATGCCATGATTGGTGTGATTTTTTTAAGTCTTGGGCTGACATTTGGTCTCAAAGGCAACATAGGCCCAGCAAACCAATCTGGAAAATTTCAATTAGTAACAAATGAAATGGCAAGCTCTTTATGTGACCCTGTAAATAACCAAAACACCATAAAACCTGTATGTGGGGGGCATTGTTGTACTTGCGGGACATCACAGCATACAAATAGGTCTGTTTTATCGCAGTAAAGGCTAAAGCATTATTACATTCAGAGGTAAATGCCATGCAGCACTGGAAAAATAACATTTCTTAATTTCTTAAATTTTTTTAATATTGTATTCATATTAAATTGAGTTCCATATACAAATATTTGATGTGAAATGAAAGCCCTGTGTCTTCATAAGAAAATTATATATAATAAGTGTATAATATAAAAGAGGTAAATTATAGTTAAACAAATATATAGCCCAAATTTTAGGTTTTGTTTTGGTTCAATTGCCTCCTTCCTTAAGGGGGTTAAACCAAATTGAATGTTATATCTTTTCTCTATACCATAAGAAATTAAAAATTAACCCCTGTCCTGCCACACACACAATTGGACTCTGCTGTTCATATCTTTCCAGATATAGAGTGCTAGACCTGCAACCTCTTTGAGTTTTTTAATTTGCAGAGAAAAATCCATTTTACGGTTACTTTTCAGACATTTTTTATTTTAAAAGATAAAAAAACTCTTTGCAGAAGGAAAGTTTCCATACATTAATCTTACATCCACTTCCTCGCTGGCTAAGTAAAACCGTATAACTTATAACGTCATTCACACAATGGGGGAGATATGTCAAAGTGTTCTTTTTCTAAAAAGTGATTTAAGGTACTAAAATTTGGTGCAATCACAATGGAAACCGGTAGGAAACCAGCAGGCACATTTACTCAGTGATTCATCCCCTCTTAGTCCCCCCCCCCCCACACTTTTAAGAATAGAATACTTTATTAAATCTCCCCGTATCTGCTTTAAACGTGTATAAATTACTTGTGAATAGCTTATCCATTAGTATGACCTTAACAAAAAACTACACTCACAGATAATAAATCAGAGAGATGACGTTCTGTTAACAACCTCCACAAACAATATGACTAAGTAATAACGTAAGAGATTTGTAAGAGACAGAAAGCAATCTCTTTAGGACAAATGACAAATCAGGGATGTCTACAAAGGACTTGCCTAATTCTGGTCCAGGATGATGTCTCCCTTTGTCTCGTTTTCTCTGAGGCTCATTTACTAAACAGTAAATTGAAAAATAAATTGCAATAAACATAGAAACATAGAACCATAGAATGTGAGAACAGATAAGAACCATTCGGCCCATCTAGTCTGCCCAATTTCATTAGTCCCTAGCCTTATCTTATAGTTAGGATAGCCTTATGCCTATCCCACGCATGCTTAAACTCCTTTACTGTATCCAAGATGGGCTTATAGCAGAGTTATAGAATTTGTCCAATTCAATATTTTTGCCTAAATTTTTTTAATTGACTTTAAATCACCTTTTAGTGAATAAACACATCTGTCTCTATTTCTCCTCTGTTTTTCTCCACTCTCTCCGAGATAGATAAATAGATAAATGTGATAAATGCATTTGTGTGGGAGCATGTGAGGAGAGAGATGTGTACATGTTTTGTGTTGTTCTAATGGAAGCTTTATGAAAAAACATTCATGAGATAACTAATCTAACTAATAAATACATCGGTTTAAGAGGTCCATGAGCAGCAGATACAAAGTGACAACAACTATAATAAAGTGCGTTAGCAGCGGGTAACAAATAACAAACTTGTCGTCGCTAGTTTCTTTTTTATACATGCACCAATGTGATCTAATGCCACTCTAATTACCTTTAAACCCTCATCTCAAACCATCCTGACCCCTTCCCTTTTATTATTAAATATATGCAGTAACATTTAACCCCTTAAGGATGGAGGCAAAGCATCAACCATCATTCATATTAAATGCACCCACACTTATTACACATCATAATGGAAACCTGTGGGTCCCTGTGTGACTATCTGCCTGTACAGGGCTGTCTTTAGAGAGGGGCAAACAAAGCAGCTGCCCCAGGCCCAGTAAATTCTGGGGGGCCCGAAGAAACTGCCTTGTGGGTCCCGCTGCCCTCAACCATTTCTTGTTCCCTATTCCTTAGGCCTGCCGGTGCAGCCGGGGACCCGCACACTTAGGAGGCCCACCGGGTGGTCCATGCACTAAGGACCATTCCAACACACAAATACTGCTCACTGCTAAGTACAAACCTGCAAGCATGGGTAAACGGTAGAGCCCAGCTGTCAAGGCATTGTTGGAGTTAAACGACAGATGAAGATCTATCTGCCCTTTATCTATGTGTGTGCGTGTGTGTGTGTGTGTGTGAGAGAGACTCTCTTCATGTAACTGGGTGTGTGGAATTGTCTGCCTGTAACTCTGTGTGTGTGTGACTGTGTATGTGACTATCTGCCTGTGACTGTGTGTTTGACTGCCTATAACTGTGTGTGTATGTGTTTGTGGGTGTGTGTGACTGTCTGCGACTGTCTGCCTGTGTGTGTGCGCCTATGACTGCTGTGGGTGTGACTGTCTGCCTATGATTATGAATGTTTATGCTTGTGTGTGTGTGTATGTGTGTGACTGTCTACCTCTGACTGTCTACCTCTGACTGTACAAGGCTGTCTACCTGTAACTGTGTGTGACTGTGCGCCTGTGACTGTGTGTGGCTACCTGTAACTGTGCGTGTAACTGTGTGTGAGTGACTATGTGCCTAGGACTGTGTGCATGTGGCTGTATTTGACAGTATATGTGGATAACTGTGTGCATCTGACCCCTGGGGCTGTGTGTATGTGACACTGCAAAATTCACATCTATATTCACACATGGGTCTACATGCATTTTGTTTTTAATCTGAATTAAATACCCATCACAGATATCACACACAGTCAATACACCCATAACAAATATCACACACGGAGGCGCAGACCAGAATCCCAGCACATTGAACCACCAAAGTTAAGCATGTCCCCTCCCTAACAGCAGGTAAGAGGTAATTAATATTTGTATTTTGGTTTGTTAATAATTCTGAATTTAATAATGTCCCTATTTAAATACTATACATGGATGAGCAGATGTTACCAGGGAGGGGTGCTGTGAACATTTTTGGTACAGGGCATCTAAAGGATTAAGACAAGCCCTGCATACTACCTCACAAATATAAGAGTATCCCCACGTCTCAGTTTTTCAGGTGTTTTCACTCACAGACCCAAATATATTAGATGCTCTTTTTAGCTTGTAAAATTGACAAGTGATTCTCTGGGCCTATGTTGCCTTTGAGACAGTATAGCAGCCCAGGAGAGTAAATTACCCCCATGATTGCTTATCGTTTTTAACCCCTTAAGGACACATGACATGTGTGCCATGTCATGGTTCCCTTTTATTCCAGAAGTTTGGTCCTTAAGGGGTTAAAAGTAGGCAACTCAGGGTATTCCGAATGGTATAATTGGAGCTGTTTGGTCTAGCCACTTTATCACAAATGCTGGCCCCATTTAGTGTCCTATTTTCTTTTTTTCATACACATGAATTATATTTTTACACATGAGTTAGTGCAATAAAGCCTCTGTATTTTTATTTGACACTATTTCAGTACCCACACGTACCAGTTTTTCAGTTTTGTTCGGTAAGTTACAGGGCCAAATATATTAGATGCCCTTTTCAACTTTGACTTTGTAAAATTGTCAAGTGATTTTCTGGGCCTATGTCACCTACCTTTGAGAGTACATGGCACCCTATGAAAGAAAACTACCCCTGTGAAGGCATTTTCACAAGTTTTCTAAATGTAGTATACTGAGTTGTAGCCACTTTACAATGGATGGGTTTAATGTAAACAGGGTCAGGGAACCCAGACGTCAGAATAGTCTGTAAAACAAGCCAATAGGTCGGTACAGGCAGATAACAAAGTGTAGTCAGGACAAGCTGAGGTTAGGCTTGTCCCCAACTGCAATCTGCAGCTTGGAAGGGAGCGGGTACGCGTGGGAGGACTTATCACAGTGGCTTGCTATGCCACCCCAAACTGCTTTTACGTCCATATGCCACCGGACGGCATAGTATGCCGTAAACAATCTGCATAGATCTGATACATTCAGTAATACATTTCTTTTGCTTATGCCCTTAGGCTAGAAAATGTAACAGTTAACATTATAGCTTTTATATTTGGATCATTTTATAGAATAGATTTGGAGTCAAAGTCTGCCCGAAAGCCACAAAACCCTAAATCACGTACACGTATTTCTCCTTAAAAGGAACTGTCACTTAAATAGAAATGATATCAGATAGTGAGGAATAAAATGAAATCAAAGAGAAAGATATGTATTTATTTAAATTGAAAGTATTTGAAAGCACAGCAAAACAAAAATATACAAGTTAAAATTAAACCCAGGCAGTCAATGTAGATAAAATCAGTATATCCTTAAAATCAACTGTAATATTAGAATCATTACTTTCACAGCAGTAATATACGGTGGTGTCAACATTTTTTGGGCGATATGGCAAGTTGGAAGTCTAAGGCACAGGAGTTGAATTTTTGATGCTAGAGCCATTTAAGTGAAAAACAAATGGAGAAAATGTTATTTATTTTATAGTCACTGACAAGCCTGGAATTTTCCTGGAAGTTTACAGTCTTAGCCAAACCAACAGGGTTTTTCCCCCAAACCACACATAAAAAAATGATGCAGATATTTGCAGCAACTAAACGATTTTTCTCCGGAAAATGGGAAAATCCACACGCCGCACCTCTAGCAAATCGGCCATAAATTGAGTTTTAAAAAAGAAAAAAAAAGTCAGAAAAGCAGCTAATGCTAATTATTAAAATACATACAGATTTGTGAAGTGTCACAAGTGTCACTAGTGGATGGTGAGTCATAGATCACCCACAAAGCTTGCTAAAAAAAAAAATCTCTGCTTATTGCCCAAATAAAAAACATTCTGTCAAGTAACCTGATTTCTTAAAGGAACACTGCAATGTTAAGAATACATATCTGTATTCCTAACACTACTGCCTTGGTCAGAGGCGTAACTAGAAACCACTGAAAACTGCACTGGGGCCCCCCTGTGTGTCTCATCCCTCTGCCAGCCCTTCCACACATCTCATCTCCTTCTGCCAGCCACTCCACACGTTTCATTCTCCCCCCAGTCCCTCCATGTTTCTTACCCCCCCAGCTTCCCCATTTGTCTATCCTGCCCACCCCCTCCATGTGTCTCTCCCATTCACACTGACGGAGAGACACACACTGACAGACACTGACAGACAGACACACACACACTGACAGAGAGACACACTGACAGACAGACACACTGACAGACAGACACAAACTGACAGACATACACACTGACAGACAGACAGACACCCACACTGACAGACAGACACACACACACTGTCAGACAGACACACACACTCTCACAATTTAATTTTTTGAGGCCCACCCAGCCTCCCTACCTTTAGGAGAGCTGGTGTGGGTTCTCTCTCTGGGGTCCAGTGTGGGGCTTTTCTGTAATCTGGCATTTCTCTCTCCTCTCGCACGCTGTTTAGTGTGCCAGGGCCGGAATGACGTCATATCCCGGCTACCGGCATCACAGAGGGCGCGCAAGGAAGGAGAGACGAACTGCTAGATCAGCCTCCCTTGCCTCCCACACTGCAGCAGCCTGCCACCTGTCCTCCTACCCCTTGCAGTATATATCGGCAGAGTAGGCACCTGCCATCCAGGTAAGCAGGCGCCTACTCTGTCTAACTGCATAGGAGCCGATTTGGGGGTGGCCACATGGCCACCTCCTGGGACCCCTGTAAGAGAGCTCCTCTCGGTGCCCCCACCTTCGGCGGATGACGGTCACAGGGGACAGCAGCTGCGCCAATGTTAGTTCTTGTAACGGAGCTCCCTGTACTCCGACCGAGTACCCTCTATTGACGGATGCTCCTAGCACTTCCTGAGGACTCCAAGCACTGCAGCAGACACCGCAACCACCGCAGACTCCGCAACTGCCGTATCTTGACTGGAGTCTCACCGTCTTCCTTCCACCCTGGATCAGCTTCTGTCCTCCAGGACTGTGTGGGAAAGAACTCTTCCTTCCACCCTGTATGAACCTCCAGCATCCAGGACTGTGTGGTGAAGACCCCTCCTCCAAGGAGAGCGTGTCCAGAACAAGCTCTTAAAAGAGCTAAGTGACTCAAACTCAGGAGAGCATGCAGAGCATAGCAATCCCCAGTGTGATTATAACATCTCTCTCCAATAACGAGACAAGGCTACGTTTAGAGGGATCAAGAAGAACTATCAAAACCTTTATTTCCCTTGGGACCAGCCAATAGGGTCACCACAATAACATTGTTGTGAAACCTCAATAAAATCACAAACAGTCAAACCATATCAAGCAACACACAGTGACTTATCACAACACAATGGCACATTTTAAAAGGGGTGGGGGGAGACAATATCTAACAGTAAATATCTCACCTGCCTGCAAAATTAGCAATATGCAAATCTACCCGAATATGCAAATGAACCAGTCTTGCAATTCAGGTAGTGCATATTGCTGTTGCTACCAACAGAGGGCACTAGACAAGCTCCATAGCCAAAACCACCTAGTTGGTAGCAAACCTCAGCAATACAAGAGAGCAGGCAATACATTACACAGTACACACACACACTATAAACAATTACATAACACACACCCTGCACCTATAATGGGTACAGGGTGACTAAAACATAAGATAAATAAAGCAGTCTACATAAATAGTCTGTCTGAAGGTAGACTAGGGGCTTTAAAGCCAGATACATGAAAGAGTCATAGTCACAGGGGAGGAGGCTGGCAAGTAGGCCTCTCCAGGACCAAGTGGCGAAGGGCACTTCGTCACAGTTCTGCTACTGGCCCTGGTGCCCCTGTACAATTAGGTTTCGCCCCCTGTAATCTTATAATAAAAACAAAAGAATATATTTTAACAAAAATGTACTTGTTAACCAATTGTAATATGCACTAAATGTTACTTACAAACTGTGATGCACACTTTTTTTGTGATTTACTCTGCCTAGACAGTCTATTTTTATTACAAAAATTAAAAAATTCTCATATAAATAAAGATAAAAAAATAATAATAATAATTATTCCCACATCTCGAGCGCCAAGTCTCCCTTGGCACTTCCAAGACCTCCTCCTTCATTGATGTCATACTGGAGGTGTGCAAATCCAATGCCTTCCACAGAGCCTTAAAGTAGCTCTGTAGGCACCATAACCACTTCATCTAATTGAAGTGGTTATAATACTTGGAGTTATAGGCCACTGGTTCCTTCATCAATCTTAAACGACTTATCCACAGTCTAGCGCCATTTAGCATTTTTTCTTTGTGGTGTAAGTTGGAGCATAACTCGACCTTCACCATATCGTATTTGGCTAACTCGCTGCATACTGCCAGGAAATGAGCATCTCTGCAAACTGCTTCATTCAGTTGAAATGGAAGTGCCTACAGTAACTTGACATAGTAACATAGAATTCTAGGTTGAAAAAATGACTCAAACCCATCTAGGTTCATCTTTAAAAACATTTTATTATACTGTTGATTCCAACGAAGACCAAAAAAATTAAAAAACAAACCAACTATTTGAAGCGATGACCGATTATACCAACAACAAAAAAGGGGGGGGGACCATCTTAACTCCATAATGGTATTCAGATTCCTTTCTGGATTAACAACCTGTTCACATACAAATATCTAAGTTTTTTCTGGAATTGTGGAAAGTCTAATTGTGGAGAGGTTGAGATACCACATTTATCTCAGTGCCCTCTTTGTAGAAAGAGTTTGTAGCATGTTGCTACATTGGGGAACAATATTCTTTGAACCAATAAATATTTTTGTATATTTTCAATATTCTAACTTTTTCAGAGATTTAAGGAATGACTTGTTAAATAAAGAAGGCGACCAGACGAGATGTCTATAATGGCACAGTCCATAGCCCATGGCATCTCATGGCATTTAGAGCAATGGACCTTTTGTTTCCCTTTGACATCTATGCTCTTCCCTTATGCCAACACTTGGCTGATGACGAGTTGAAAACCAGGTTGCAACATTTTAAGCCATTACAGCAAATCTGGAAAATATCTTAAACTTCACTGAGTAATTCTTCCAACTTGGCTTTTTTGGATGAAATTTGCAACTCAGTTGTCACAGTACCACAAATCACTGTTCGTGAATGCAACCTCTTGTGGTATTAATTACAATATTTAGTCTTGGCAGAGAAGTTCTAGGTAGATTTCCAGAGAAAGTAAGACGAGAGTTATATAATTGTTTCGAATTGAAAGGTGGGGCAAAATTCTGGAAGTAGAACCCAATGCAATGAACTGGAGAATTCCATTGATTTTCAAGGTGATTGTTTCATTTTAACAACTTTGCCCTACTTTTCTATTTCTGACAATTTTTTACAAATCCCTCGTACCAGTTCAATTCTGATTAGTATCATTGTGGTAAGGGATTTGGAAAAGGAGGTGGGCATGTCAGCAGAGGTGAAGATGAATGGTGGCTTTGCCTGATAGAAGCACAGGCATGTCAGAAAAGTGTGCGCATGCCAGGCTGATTGATCATTCTCCATATTCTCCCAATAACACCACTAAAGTTAGAAGTCATTGTCACCTTAAAACTGGTTTTAACGGTTGTTGTTGTTAATCATATAATCTTGAGATAAATATGACGCCAACATTGGATTAATAACAACAAAATGGCGATTGCTATTATTTTAGGGGCTCGACGTTATTGACAGCCAATCCAATAACGTAGCAGCCCGTGCACATTCAGAGATGTGGGTGGCGCTACAAAAATGCTAACCTATGCAAAGATATTCAGTAGATGAGCTATAAATGTTACTTTTGTGACATTGAATTTCTAACACTGTATTGTTTTTGTGTTTGTTGTTATGCTTGAAATACTTTGACTCCTGTGAGATAATCCTTTAATCACCAGTGGAGATGAGATTACTTTGCATGAACAATTCTTTAACAATAGCAGATTACAGTAAGTAAGCAATTATTTCCATGCTTAGACTATGCTTTTCATAGATAAGTCGGCGAGGAAGCATTGTTAATTTCAAACCACACGCAAACATCTCACGTCCACAAAAATTTTTTTTTTTATTATTTTCATCTTAATTAAAGTATAAGTTATGTTTACATTTTAGAGCAATCATGTCAAACCAAGGCTCAATTCTAGAATGTTATTTAGGTGCAAATCCCATAATTCTTCACCATGTCATGGCTGGTAGGAAGGGATTCGTGGGAATCCAAGCTAAGCTAAAAAGGCATAATTTGACAATCCTCTTGTAGACTAAGTGGTGAAATAATGGTTACTATCTAACAGGCTTTTACACTAATGAACAATTGCTCCCTGCAATTTAAAATGAATTCAAAGTGAATTGTACATTTAAGGCAAAAATCGCTAAATTGTAGAATTCTCAAAGTCAATTCTCTTTCCAGTTTGGCGATTTTGTCTTTAAATTTGAAATTCACTTTAAATTCTCAACAATTTTCACTTTAGTGAATAAATAATTCAAAGGCTAAGGTGAGTTGATTAACTGTGTACTGAAAAAAAAAGAGGGATGGGACACATAGGGCTATTTTATTCATTTTGATTATATGTTTTATGAAATTTGTTTTGTACTATTTGTTTGTGTTTGAGTATGTTGCCCCTTCATTTTACCTGAGATAACTTTGGTCATTCCTTTCCTGCACAAGCACTTTATTATCTAATGTGGACTTCCAGCTTCCAGGTTTATTCTTATGGGCCTTATTTCATTGGTTTACTCATTAAAGCAATTTTGAATTTATTGTGGTTACTGCACTATAGTTTGTTTGTTTTTTTGGATATATTTTTTTATTTTTTTTTATGTTTTTATTTTCAATTGCTCTTTTTCCACATGAGCTTCGGAAACAATTTGAAAGAATCCAGGAATTGAACAGCCTACGTATTGAAGTGCCTTCTTATTCATACATTTTGTGAGTTTTACCAATAAATCCAGCAAAGAAAGGTGTTTTTTTTAACTTTATTACACTATATGTGCCTTATCTTTGCATTTGTAGATATTCCGTTGTTTTGAGATTTTCTTTATAAGAATGCAGAGGAGCTCTAAGCATATCTACAATATTGCAGTGAGGAAAGGGTAATACCCTTTTAATTTAATTTTGATTATTTTTATAAATTGTCTTTTGTGAGTGTGTGTGCAACTTTTAGGTATTTCAATATATTTATTTATTATTTATTTATTACCGGCATTTATCAAGTGCCAACATATTTTTCAGCGCTGTACAATTGGGAAAAAGACAAACACAATACAAACAGACCGATACAATAGGTAGAGGACCCTGCCCGTGAGCTTACAATCTAAAAATATATAACTTAAAACATAACTTTTATTACTATCCTAAAATCAATCACAGCATTCAAATGGTAAGAAATTAAAAATCACAGTAGCTCAATAATAGCTTAGGATTCAACCAAGTCACAAGGGGAAGCACAAAAGTGTGTGAAAATTTAAATGTGAATTTAAAGGGTTAGTCCAGCCCTTTGGATGGGGGGCACCTTTTCTGTTTAATGTGTCCTATTGGGCACTATGAATTAGATCCCACTTCAGTTTGTAGTATAGCCTGCAAAAAATATATTTTACTTACCTGGAATCCAGCACTGGGCTTTGACTTCCACACCGATTCCAACATCGCAGGGGCACCACAAGGTCCAATCACAGATATCTCATAGAGAATCCTGTGATTAGTCCAATTTGCAGTCTTAGAGTACATGCGCACATTTCAGGCTGGCAAGACGATGGGGGAGTGGGGAGGAGGGGGAGGGAAGGTTTCTTCCAGAGTTAGAGTGGAGAGAGACATGATAGAGTACACACAGCTTTTCCTTTCAGGGCACTTATCTATTACATGAGTAACAGGTGACTATTTGGTAGCTAGCTCGCCCTCTGTAATCACTAAGGACGTGGTAAATAAAGAAAAGAGGAAGATAAAATAAATTAAATTAGACAGCTGCACACTCCAAACCATATTATCACAGAATTATAGAAAATCAGGTATCTAAATTGTCCAAAATGGGTGCCAAGAGGCAGCAGCTCAACCAGCTCTTGTTGAGGCAGTTCCTTCCTTTTAGTCACATAACAAACAAGACAGGTGCCCTTGAAGGCATGATTAGTGAAATTTCATCATAATTTAGCTTGAGGGATAGCATGTGTCCAAAAAGCCTGGGCAATTTATTTTCTATTTATTTATTAGACAATTCCTTCTCAAGGCAATTCACCAAACAGTGAGTTGTCAGGAAAACACCAATGAAATACCTATTTTGGGGTAAAAAGACAACACTGTTCCCAACTTAGCTTTTTTTTGTTCTTAAAAATGTAATTAGGGAAAATTTGGACAATATGCAGTTTATTCCATTTGTGTGTTTCTATGGGGTTTGTTCACTAAACACAGAATTTAGGCAAAAATATATATTTTTTTATTATTTTTTTAAATTGTCCATCTCCGCTATAGTCACAACTTGGCTAATTTAGCTTAAATTTACTAATGTGGGTTTCAATTCGCTACAATTCGGAATTTAGTGAATGAAACACAGCTTGTTGCAGTTTGTTTTTTCAATTTACTAAAATTCAGTGATTAATAGATACAACCAGTGGTGGAACACCATTAGTTGCACCAGGTCCCACAAGCTGGGGGGGGGGGGGTGGAGTTCATCTGCTGACCCTCATACTTATATCTCTGATCAGGAGCCCTGTTGGGTGGCTCAGACCTTTAGCACATTGGATTGGGTCCATGACAGTTCAGCCGCGGTGCTGGGAGGAAGTGAGTTAAGGTCACTTCCTCCCAGCTTAAAAAGAATAGAGCAGAGAGGGAGAACAGGAGGTAGAGAGTGGAGGGGGAGAGTAAACTGAAAGCCTGGGCCAGCATCAGACTCCCATTAGGCAACGCCAGCACCTGCAGCAGATCCCATAACCACCCTTCTGCAACCAAAAGATAGAGAAACCTTGCAAGGGTGGGAAAATGGTAGATCCCCAGCTAACAAATCATCGTGGGACTTGTACAACTGTTGAAGATTTTCCTTTAGGCCACCCTTAAAGGGTGCCCCTAGAGAAGGCCCAGTATAATTCCTTGAACCGGTGCCCTTTCTACAATAGTTCTGACACTGGACATAGCGTTATGAATTATTCATCTGAATTGTTTGAACTCTGTAGCTCTTTTTTAAAGAGAGCTCTATACACAAGACATTTCTAAAGTAAACAACTTTGAAATGTTAAATATTTCAGAAAATTTGACAGCTGTATTGCTCTAAAAGATATTTCATTGTCATTTTGGCAGTGCTAAAGTTCAACAGAATAATTAAAATATGTCACGGTAGTATCCCCTTAAAGTGATTAAAATGTCAGGAAGACAAGTTTGGCATGGCACAGTGATCATAAATTATTTGAAAGCAGATATATTGAGTTTAAAAGTAAACCACAGACCGTTTCAAATTATAACTCATGGGAAAAAATAAATATCTTTTCCAAATTATGTTGAAGATATTCCTGCCAAACATTTTTCCCACAGATTTTCAGATTTATCTGCAGGTGGAGAGAAATTTGGATTAATATAGGGGAGATAATGCAGGGGGGGAAAAAGACTGTCTAAACAAATATTACGCACAATCTAAATATATTAAAAGATGATGTCACTTTTATTTTTCAATTTTCAAGTAATAATGAAAATGGTGTGATTATTTTACCTTATATAATATAAAGATATTTTACAGGGGTCCCATACTAGCAGCAGTACCATAATGGAAGTGACTACAGATAGAATACTGCTTGAATATTGACTGACGGCTGACCTCGAAATGACCTAGTTCAGTTTAGGCAACATTCGGCACTCCAGATGTTGTGAATCACATCTCCCCTGATTCTTTGCCAGCATTATGGTTGTAAGAGCATTATGGGAGATGTAGTCCTCAACACCTGGAGTGACGAATGTTGCCTTCCCCTGACGGGACATTTTGAGGTCAGCCATCAGTCAATATTCAAGTAGTGAATTGTAAAGAAAGTATGATGTTTTAGGACCAGAGGATGACAAAAATTATATGTGCGAAAAAAGTCTCATAAGGTAAAATATGTCCTTCGTTTATATAAAATAACATAAAATTAATAAACCCATTTTATAGTTTGCATGGTAGAGTCCCGTACTTTACAAAAACTGCTGAAGTAGGCAGCAGAAGAGAAGTTCTGTAAAATCAATTCTGGAATATTTCCGAGGCTGCACCTATGCTATGTTCTATTTTCAGAATTGTATAACCTTTATCTGGAGGGGGGAGACAAAAACTAGGTGAGGACTTTTGATTCTGCAGTCTTTGCATAGCAATTACACACCTGCACATAAATATTACTCTAATTTTAGTTAATCTGTCAAAACACAACATTCCATAGATGTCAAGTTTTCTGTTTTGAGTTTGTTTGTGTGATAGCTACTATCTCTAGAACCATATGTTTTAGCAAATTGGTTTTAAATCATTTAGGTTTTTTTACTAAAGTGAGAATTCTACAGAATTTAATGAATTCAAAATTCATTTCAAATTTAAGTTCAAAATAGCTGGATTTGAAAACTTCAAAAGTCAGTGTAGCGGATGGCACTGGGCTGTCCTGCAAATGTCTTTGAAATTACTGCATTCGTGTGATCTGCTAGTTTTCCATGTGTGTTAAAAGAATTGTATTCCTCTGATTGTTCGGTAGTTTCATTCCCTTAGTTTATTCGAATGAAAATACCGAACAACCAGACCTCCCCTGTGTGAAGTGTGTCCTCAGTTACCCATGGCAACATTGTTGCGAACGGGTAATTGACTAGTAAGTAGCCGTCCTTTGTTCTCGGGGGTGGCCGCCATTCGACAAACGAACACGTGGCGGCGGCCATTTTAAAACTCCCGAACAGCGGTGTTTTGCCGTCGAGTGTCTGGAACTAAAATCGGACACTCGAGTAGGCGAACACCGCTGAGACCTCCACAAGCCCGGTCCGTTCGGTTCCAAACTACCGAACGGCCCCTCGTTCGGTAGATAGAAAGAACCAAACGAGGGGATTCAGGCGAACCCTCCCTAGCCTCTATAGCTAGAGGTTTTCGTGTATTTAATTCCCTTATGCCAGGACCGACCGCAGGGCCCATTCGCATGGAACCTCATTCGGCTATCTCAGTTAGTGCGGTCGGTCATTTTATTCCCTCCATACATTTCCCGAACCCCTGGTCTGATCTGGGTGATTTTTGGATATGTTGTTCACCCAGATCAGGGGTATCTGGGGATGTAGGATTTAAAGCGGTACCCCTACGTTTAGGGGTACATCCAGAAACGGGGGGAATTACTGTACTGGATAAGGGGATTATGATGCTGGCTGAGGGGAGGAGATGTGTGGGAGGTTACCAGGACAGGATTGGCTACTGTAATAATTATTGTAAATCCCTCCCTTGCATGGGAGCATGCTTTAAAAGGAAGACTGTGGATTAAAGCTTTCAGTTCTGCTCCTGAAACTGTGTGTCATCCAGTTATTGGGATTGCTGTGGGGATATTGCTGTTATTTTACCTGCTGGAAACTTTGCCTGTGGATTTATTATTTGCTTGTTCCTGAGCCTCACTTGGATCATAAGCGGAGATAACCTGGGGAATATTGCATCTCCGCTACAGTCAGTTAGGCTTCCGGTTTAGCTATTTTAGTGTACAATTTGTATGTGTTCTTTCAAGAGTATGATGGCCTCTAGAATCCATAATTGTTGCCATTTTGAATAGCTGTGTTGGAGCATATATTATGCATTTCATTGTGTGACGTGATATGAGAGGAACAAATTTTGCGTGATATGAGAGGAACACTCATACCAGAAAGGAAAAATTGTTTTTTTAAAGATATTAACGGAGCACTATTACCTTGGGGATACAAACCCTGTACCAAGTGGTTTTAAGGTCCCCCCTTCATTCCTGTTTGCCATAAAAAATAACAATATAAAGGTTTTACTCACCTACCCTCGGCGCTGCTCACCTCTTAACCTCCCGCAATGTCATCAAGGATGCCACTAAATGTGGATTTAACCCTGACATTTTTGAAAAACTGTGAAGCTTTACGTTTCTGTGGTAAAAGGACGGAGCCCTCTGAGATAGAGTGGTCTGTGGTACTGTAGGGTCCCCTTTAACTCCCTAAATATTCATATAAGCCTTACTGTGCTACAGCTCTTTTTGTTTTCGTAGCGGCTTCTCTTTTTCATAATTCATTTCCTTTCTGTCTCTCCTGCTTTGATTCATGTAGGTGAAACAGTATTTTTCATCCATTTGGTTGAAGAAACACAGTAAACACCAAAATAACTGTGCCTTAAAGGGAAAATATAGTGCCAGGAAAACCAAGTTTTCTATAGTGCCAATGTCCCTCGGTGCTGGGTCGAGCTCCGCCCCCATCCTCCCCTGCCAACATCAGCCAGTGGAGAGACCTAAGGCACGTGTGCAGTAATGGCTGTGTTCGCATTAGTTATTCCCCCCCATATGAAAGTATTGTACACTGCTTTACTGTGGAGTTTCGGGTGCCTACTGTGTCCCTTTAATAAGGCCATTTTGGTGTATAAATCATGCCATCTGCTTAATTATCACATTTAAAAGGTAAATCACTTTGTTTATGTAGCCATAGTCAACCTCCCTTGGCGAGACTCACACAGCCTCCCTACACACTTCCTGAAAAAGAACTCTAATTTTTCATTCAAACTTTCAAATAAACTGCCTTTATTGCACACTTATTATTATTATTATTATTTATTGCACAGTTTTGCACAATTTAGAATGCCTTATCTGGTGATAATTACCTACTAGAGTATGCAACAGTGTCCTATGTGTAATTCAATTCCAATAAACAGAGCAGGAGATGAGAACTTCTAGAAGTAAACACACCGTGCTGTAAAAATAAAACATTTTTATTTCATGGAGGCTGTGTGAGTAATTTTAAGCATGTCAGTCATCACTATTTTCACTTATGCTCTTTAGAAAGTTTTGATAGAAAAACTATTAGCATGGCATGTTTTGAATCAAGCAAAAAAGCAAAAAAATAAATAAAATGTATTTTGTATTCATTCAAATATATTTGTGAAATGAAAAGCTTTATGCGGTGTCCTTTATCTTGCAATGTTTCACATAATTTCTGAAATGTAAAGAAAAATCCAATTTTCAGACGTACAGTAGGTGTGATTTAAATGAATATATAAAATGGCCAAATACCTTGCTTGTAGGTATTTGTAAGGACCCCTGAAGGTATTACTAGCAGTGCAGCGTACTTAACATGGGAACATCATGTATAAATAATGTCTGCATTTGAGCATAATGTCCACATACAATAAATACAATTTTCTGCCACTTTCTTTTTTATATAGTGCTGCAGAAATTTAATTTCCCAATAAAATAAGGTTTCTTTTCTAAGTTATTCATAAGGAAAAGCACGGATTACTTTTCCTTACGTAGAAAACGAATGTTGACAAACAGCATTGACTCTTGCAGGATCCAGAAGACAAAGTCTTTACACCCTACTTGACCACCAAACTGGGAATGCGTGTAATATGATGCGCATGCCCTACTTTGGGTGGAGGAGGAGACTTAAAGAGAGTCAATTCACTCCAAGGGGGAATTCGCAAGATGGCGGCACAGTGTATGTTAAAGTAATTTTATCTAACTGACAAAATACTATTAGCATTTTTAACTTCCTACTTCGTGCCCTTACAAACATTTGAAATAGTAAGCAGATCTCAGTAGACAATGACAAAACATGTCTTCCAACTGCACACCACCCATGACAGTTTCCCGTAAAGCAGGACGTTGTGGTTGGGGTAAAAGGAGGTGAGTCCACCTGGAAAGTAGACAGGTCCATGGTGTCTCTTGCCATGCATAGAGTGCTGTTACAGGGCTCTTTTCATGGTTGGAGCATAGTGCGAGTATGTCTACATTTGCACTTGTGTTCCGCTTTCCTGTGTACACTTCTCTGGTGTCTCCAAAAGCCAGACACCAGGGAACAAACTCGGGACGGCAGCATGAGACCCTGAAATAGGGACTGTCCCACACAAATCGGTACATTTGGAAGGCCTACAACCGTTATGACGATGCCATGTCACAGAGATACATCTCAAGCTCTCAAACTGTCATTTAATTAGTAACTAGTCTGAAGAGGAAGCTCCGAAGAATTCCATTAAACTGTGTAGTTGTGTCTCACTAATAAGACTTTACGGTGGTGCTTCCCCCTAGAAGTATTGGATGGGTCTCACATGTCAGCCTGCGCTGGTCTAACACCCCATAATTCACACATTACAATGTAACACAGACAAGCAGTTCTCAATCACAAATTAAAAAATATTAAAAACATTCAAATGCATTGGACAGTGGAATAAACACTAACAGGTATTTTCAGTTTGCTCCACCAAATCTATTGTATCTTCACTTGGCATTTGATAGACCTCGGTTGTATTTATCATAACCTTTTATTTTGCTATTCTTTTTGATATTTTTATAAAACACAGATGTGCGTATCTATTTTTATAATTTGCAATAGAACAACTATATTTAATCATTTTACGTCCAAAACACAATTTATTTTTCTGGCTCAGAGGTGCAGTTAAGGAATAATCATGAAGTGCTATAATACACAGACATCCCATACGTCTTGTATCTTATTTTATTAGTTAAGAATATTTGACTCACCATTGATAGTGAATTGAGCTATTATCTATCATTTATCTACCACTAATCACCCATATAATGTGCCATTCAAAAGATGTGAGCACCAAAGATACCTTCAAAAAATAGGGATGTGTACGAGAGGATGGCAGTTTCAATGATACTTTCTTTCCAGAGAAGGATTAAGATCCCACAGGGATCCTAGGTATATTGCCAATTTGCGCCCCAACCCCCTTTTATCCTTCACATTGGGATAGTTAATGGGGCCAAGTCAATTTGTGGTTCCAGGACCATTGTCTAACCCCTGGGCCCTAGCCAGATGCCTAGGGTTGTCTTATGATTAATCCTGCTTTGTATCTTTCTAGTACTGCGGGTAACTAGAGGCAGGCTGACCTGGTCTGAGTGAGGTCCTGAAAAGACCTGGGTGAGATTTGGACACCATTTCAGTGTAAGCCCCAAGTAATAATATTGAGAGAGTAATAACCTTAAAATACATAATTTTTAACTGTGTCACTTTAAAGGGGCACTCTGGGCACCATAACAACTGTCCACTGTTTTATCCAAATGTAACAACCATAACTCTGCCTATACATACCAACTGTGTAGTTAGATTATTTTGGGTCCGTGCCCCACATTATAGTTTTTTTTGTTGCTGTTTTTTTAGTAGCATTGCCACTAATGTGAGAGCACTTCTATAGCACTCTACGTGTCAGAAGCTCTGATTGGCGGCCTGTAATCCTGGCACAAATACGCACAGAAATTCTATACCTGTTTTCTGTTTGCCAGATTTCGAGTACATGTATAGTACTTATTCCTAGCCACAGCACTTAGGAGGAAGAGGTAAGTGACCCTGGAAGTCTACATGGTATATCCTTCTCTCCACACATGAGGCCGAGGAAGAGAGAGGGGCTTTGCTTTGGTTAATATTGAGTTCTCCGGGACTACACACTCTTTTTTAGGTCACCCATCCACAGGGCCGGTGCAAGGATTTATGCCGCCCTAGGCAAAGATCCATTTTGCCGCCCCTTCATGTCACACACACGCTGACACACATGCACTCCCTCCCTGACACACGCACACACACAGAAACTCACTGACAGACATACACTCACTCACTGACAGACATGCACTCACTGACTGACAGACAGACACACACACTTACTGACATACATACACTCACACACACACACTGTCACTGACAGAAACACACACACTTACTTACAGACACACACACACTTACTGACAGTCATACACTCACATACACTCACTCAATGACAGACAGACATACACACACACACACACACTTACTGACAGGCATACACTCACTCACTGACAGACACAAACACACTCACTGACCGACATATACTCACTGACAGACACACACACACACACACACACACACATAGACACTCCCTGACAGACACACACCCACTGACAGACATATACTCACTGACAGACCCCCACACACAGACACTCACTGACAGACATACACTGACTCACTGACAGACACACACACAGACCCTCACTCACTCACTGACATACATACACTCACTGACAGACACACACAGGCAGACACTAACTCACTTACAAACACTCACTCACTGACAAACACTCACCTCCCTGGGGTCCAGTGTGGGGCAGCTCCTCACTCTTCCCGCCCTTTAGTATGCCGGGGTCGGAATGACGTCATATTCCGGCTCCCGGAATCACAGAGGGCGGGCAAGGAAGGAGTGAGAGGCTGCAAGAAGAGCCTCCCTCGATGCCTGCCTTCTCCTTCAGCCACCTGCATTTGATGGCAGAGCAGGCACCTGTCATCAAGGTAAGAAGGTGCCTGCTCTGCCATACTGTGACAGGGCTCCTCTGGGCGCCCCCACCTTCAGGCAGCCCGGTGCTGAGGAAAGGGGGGGGGCGGCTCTAGAGCTGCAGTTCAAGACAGGGGGAGACCACCAGGAAATATCCCGGTGTGCGCCCATAGTAGGCCGGCGCCCTAGGCAAATGCCTAGTTCGCCTAATGGTGGCGCTGGCCCTGGCCATCCACCATTCATTAGGTAGCTGTTCATCTAATTTTATGCATCAATAGTTAAAACAACTACTAAAATGTTTAAAAAATAAAATAAAAATAGATTACCATTCATATAGTACAGTAAAGGTTTGTTGTACATTCTCTAACACAACAGAATGTATTGTTGCAAGTCAGCAGCTAAATTACCTTTCAAAATGTAATTGAGTTGCTGCTTCTAAACTAATTATCACCCGGATATAGAGGGCACAACACAAAAACATAACAAAACCAACAGCAACCCCAATTTGATGGCTTTATATAAATAACATAATAATAATAATAATAATAATAATAATAATAATAATAATATATCCCCAGAAAGCCTGATCCGAACGCCCATGTTGGCAAAACAGTTCTCGGATCCATGCATGTTCCATACAGTTCAGTGGACCTTTCTTCGAAGTAGTGCTCTCTTAGATGGTTGGGAAGTGGGGGAAATCGAATGTGAAAGTTGGTTGGGAGATGGGAATAGCCGCGGCCATGCCAGAGTTTGGGAGGAGTCATGGATAAGTCCCACTATAGTCATTGTGGCTTTCTGGACTCCTGGTGCGGCCAGGGGTAGTCAAAATAGTCCTTGGGGAAAAAATTGTAGAAAAAAACATGAATGTGGGTGGTGATTAGGGTGATCTGTCACAAAAGCATTCTAAAATGGTTTGACTACTTACGATGAGCAAGCGTCAATGCACTCCTGGCACCATAACAACTACATGGTGTCAGCAGTGTTCATTTTAGTTTAATTTTCCTATCAAATCCTTTAATGCATGTATCTACTGCTGGGTGCATCTTTTAATATTTTGAATGTTTAAATGTTCACTTACTTTTCCAGTATAGTAATTAATTGCCATTCATGCACTTCATGCTATGGGGGTGGTCTACCTGACCATTCAGTTGGTGCAACGAAAGACTAATATTTATAGGAACCCCTCTCACATTGCAGCCACTCACCAACCCTTAATTTATTTTAACTCCAAGTCCATGATTCTCCAGTTGTTTGAAATCATGTTCGATTATATTCTAAACATCTCCCTAGCGCCATAAAGTGGCAGTGCACCTGGAGGGCATATTTATGTTTTGCGTGAATAAGAACCTCTATACTGGCCAAGAATGGTTGGAGGGTTGGTTTAGGATACTGTGATAAAGTGAAGGCAGATAGGCCTTTTAACCCCAGGGGAAGAAAGTGTAGTTTGTGTGTTGCACAACCCAAAACACTGTTTAGTTATGGGCCCCTGGGGTGGAGCATTTGGAGAGAAGGGTGGGCCAATGCTCCACTCCACAGCTTAGTGGTTTTCTGGGGAGACATGGATCCAGGCCAGGGTTTTTTGGATCGTCTCCAACCCACTGCTCAGCTGCAGTTAATGAGCTGTTGCAGTGGGAATAAACTCCTCCCTGCTAGACAGGTAAAGGAGAGGGATTGCTGGCTTCCTCCCAGGAAGCAGGTAGGAGAGAGAGGCTGTTCTCTCCAGATAGTCAAGGAGACTAGGCACTTGGAGTGCAGAAAGGAAGCAGTCAGGGCAAGGCTGGCTTGGAGCACTGGGAGTGCAGAAAGGAAAGCAGTCAGGGCAAGGCTGGCTTGGAGCACTGGGAGTGCAGAAAGGAAAGCTACAGGCTAGTTAGCAGAGTGTTGCTTTCTAATAAGGTTGGTGCAATATTGTTTTGTTTAGTTTAACCCTGAGAGATAGGGAACCTAAAGTGAGTCAGTGCTCAGACGAGCTAGGTTTTGTTTAAAGGGAAACCTGTTATATTTATGTTTTTTTTCATTTACTGCTGTATCCTGTGTGGATTTGCAAATAAAGTGCCTGGAATGAAATTGCATTGAAAGACTGTGCATGTTTTTGCCCTAGAGGACCGTGCTACCTGCAAACAAGGATCACAATATGGTGGAGAATGCGGGTGTAGTAGCACATTGAGGATCTGTGGGTGTGCCAGTCATTCAGTAGTCTGCTTGAGGACTTTTTATTTTTGCAGACCTGTTTAAAAAAAAAAAAAAAATTAGTAGCCCTGTACCTTTAAGACTCTTATCTGCTTGGTGCTATAATGGAGGACCTGCTGAAGGCTCTGGTACAGGCAACCACTGTACAACAAGAGGCAACTGCTATACAACAAAACACCAACCATTTCCTGGCTGCACAGATTAAGAACCTGAGGGATGCTCAGCAGGAGCACAGAGCTGCACTTACCGAGGTTTTGCAGATTGCCCCCTGCAGTGAGAGTGGGGACAAGGGACCCCATAACCAAGCTACTGACATCCTGCATAAGATGACAGAGGCAGTAGAAGAAGTCTTTCGCAAGCTGAAAAGCATGGAGGCAACAAAGCGTGATGTTGAGAAACACACAGAAGAGAGAGAACCGGAATTAAAAGGCAAGAAGGATAAAATTGATCCTGAAAGCAGTGATAATGTCGAAGATGGTGAAAAGGCAGTTGGATCATCCATGGAACAAAAAGCAAAAGAGAAAAAGGTAGTAACGAGACCAGCAAATCTAAAGGAAAACCTGGAATTGTCAAGAGGCAGTGATGGTGACAGTGATGACATGCGCCAAAGTAAGAGAGGTCAGAGGAATCAGAAGGGAGAACGAGACAAACTGATTACTGAAGTTGACAAGTGTTTATTTGAAAATCAAAACGTTGCAGCTTCAGATGAAAGCCTCAAACTTGCTCTGTATGGCATCACAACAGATAAAGCGATCTTGGGAAAAGAGTTGGAAACAAAAATATTTTCATGCTCAGAAACTGAATCTTGCATGTTTCAAGAGAATGCTGGAAAGACGTTTGAAAACAGAAAGGTACTGATAAATCTTCCCAAGGTAACAGAAGAAGAATCAGAGGATGATGAGGATTATGTTCCTTCAGAAGACTGGCAAAAGGAAATAATGGTTGGTTCCATGTTCCAGGCAGAGATTCCAGTTGGCATCTGCAAGTACAAGGAAACTGAAAGAGTGTATGAAAATGATGACCAGTTATTGTGGAACCCAGATTTTATAGTGGAAACAAGAGTTCTAGATTTTCTAAGTGAAGCGCCCAGAAGGACTGGTGAAGAGAAGAGAATAGATGCAATTCCAGGGGGATCACATATAAAAGAAAACGAAGCAGGAGCCCCTGATGTACACCCAAGTGAACAAGTCAAAGGCATGAAAAGCAGACTGACTTGGGGAGTCAGAGAAGACAACTGCAAAAGAGCTGAGCTTAATGGAGAGAAGCAAAGCACCCCAGCTGAGTATAGCAATGCGGTGCACTGTTTAGTAGCCAAGGCTACCCAAGATTGTCGACCAGCTGTTGAACAGTTTGGCAGAGAAAAGAAAGGCAAAGTAGCCGCTTCTGATCTAAGCCAGGAGAGAGCGACAGTTACAGAACCAAGCGGTGATGATAAGATGGGCACGTCCGCAGCTAAGCCAGACCAAGGCGAACGTCACAAAGTAGGTGACATTGGCGTAGCAGAATTAAATATTTCAAAGACATCTGGTATTGCTACAAAGACTTTGAATTAATTTTCGGGAGCCGTAGAACTTGATCTGCTGGCAAAGACTACTGCTACACGGCCTGGGCGCACTGACTACCTGGAACACCTGCCAGACTCTGGGAGCACAATCATGGAATCAAAGGTGGAACTCGGAATTCCTGACCGGCTGTTTGATACCGGGGCTGTCATGACCCAGACAGAGGCCATGACTGCATCTCCGGATACCCCTGGGGAGGAAGCCAGGCAAAGGAGAGATGAGCTAAGCCGGGAGTCTGGGCCTCAGGTAGAACAGCGCTCCATGCCAAGCCAGGCCGAGCATGATGGGATGGAGCTGGGATCAAAGGCTGCATTCGTGCAGGAGGAGGGTGCTCTAGACAGCCTCCGTGGCCAACCCCCTGAGGATATAGAGATGAGACCTGTAGCATTAACCGTAGAAAGAAATGAAGGTTCCCAGGGATTCACAGAACAGATGGAGGATGTTGTGAAGCCCTTCATGGAGGGACCGGTTCCAGTGGAGGATGAGCTGGTGACAGAACCAGGTCTTGAAGAGGTTGAGCATCCAGCAAATTCGTCTTATGAAACAACTGGACGTATAAGTGATATAGAAAAGTTAGTTACACGCAAAGCTTTTGTAAAGTTTGCGTTTGAAAGTAACACGGACATTGAGAGACTATCAAACCAGAAGCTGCTGTGGATGTGGAAGCAGATGATGATTCAGAGGAACTTGGCTACTAAAGAGCCACACAGTACTGATCATCAGCCTAGATCTGCTAGCAACCAAATAAGCGGGGAAACTGGAAAGAAAGGACAAAATCTGATACTGAGTCTGGGACAATATAATGATAGAACGTACCCAAAAGTCCCATTACAGCTACGAGACCAGACTGAGAAACTCAGATGCTTCAACTGCCACATGCATGGACATATTACATATAACTGTCCTGAGAGTGAAGAGCCAATACAGTGTGACATAGGAATAAGGGCTCTGCATAGGATAGTATTGCCTTGCTTAAAGATGTGTATGGTGACTGGTGGTGTTACAGCACAGCTAAAAGTGGTGATGGTGGTAGGGAAGAGTGCACAAGCACTAATTAATTCAGGGAGTGAGGCTACTTTGAAAAGTGTTCTGCTCCAGCCAGAAAAATTTGGTTTAAGACAAGTGATCGATATTGTGGGTACACATGGTGACACCCGCACATACCCCATGGCAGAGGTAGAGTTTGTCACAGAGGTAGTAAAAGTTAAATGCCCTGTAGTACATGTAGCTCAAACGCAAGAGCGTATAAGTAAGGCCAGTTTTCTGAGTACCTTGGACCTGGTCATAAGGTATTGGCAGGTTCCCCTGACAGAGAAAGCAAAGGGAAGGACAGCGTTTTCTACACCCCAGGGGTTATGGCAACATAAAGTACTGCCATTCAGGTTGCATAGTGCACCAGCCCCCTTTCTGCATATGAATAGGATACTTTGGCCCAACAGAGAGAATGCAGCTGCCTACCTTGGTGATGTGGCGATTCACAGGGTGGACTTGGAAGCACACCTGATGAGGGTCCAGTTAGTTGTGAATAATGTAAGGGCTGCCGGTCTGACCGCTAACACTAAGTGTTATCCAGGATTTGAGGCAGCTAACTATTTGGGTTATCCACTTGGGTGGGGGTTCCTTAAACTACAAGGGAGCAAGGTAGCAGCCATCTGCAATAGGCCACTTCCTGTAACTGAGGAGCAAGTCAGGGCTGGTACAGCCCTAGGTGACGTGATTGTTCATGGTTTGTGTTCTAAGGTCGCTCGACCCGATGGGTCTGAGCTGGGGGGGAGGATATGTGATAAAGTGAAGGCAGATAGGCTTTTTAACCCCAGGGGAAGAAAGTGTAGTTTGTGTGTTGCACAACACAAAACACTGTTTAGTTATGGGCCCCTGGGGTGGAGCATTTGGAGAGAAGGGTGGGCCAATGCTCCACTCCACAGTTTAGTGGTTTTCTGGGGAGACATGGATCCAGGCCAGGGTTTTTTGGATCGTCTCCAACCCACTGCTCAGCTGCAGTTAATGAGCTGTTGCAGTGGGAATAAACTCCTCCCTGCTAGGCAGGTAAAGGAGAGGGATTGCTGGCTTCCTCCCAGGAAGCAGGTAGGAGAGAGAGCTGTTCTCTCCAGATAGTCAAGGAGACTAGGCACTTGGAGTGCAGAAAGGAAGCAGTCAGGGCAAGGCTGGCTTGGAGCACTGGGAGTGCAGAAAGGAAAGCAGTCAGGGCAAGGCTGGCTTGGAGCACTGGGAGTGCAGAAAGGAAAGCTACAGGCTAGTTAGCAGAGTGTTGCTTTCTAATAAGGTTGGTGCAATATTGTTTTGTTTAGTTTAACCCTGAGAGATAGGGAACCTAAAGTGAGTCAGTGCTCAGACGAGCTAGGTTTTGTTTAAAGGGAAACCTGTTATATTTATGTTTTTTTTCATTTACTGCTGTATCCTGTGTGGATTTGCAAATAAAGTGCCTGGAATGAAATTGCATTGAAAGACTGTGCATGTTTTTGCCCTAGAGGACCGTGCTACCTGCAAACAAGGATCACAATACCCATTGATTAGATAAATTTACCTAGCCAACATGATAGTACATATTTATAAACTCCCAACAGTAGACCCAAAACAAGAAACTTGGTATAAATTGGAGTTAGAATCAATAGGTAAAAAAAGACACCCCAATGGTCCTACAACATACAATAAAGCAATGGAGAATTATCAGAAAAGAGCTCAAATGTATGGGCAAAATTTATGACGAGATCAACATTGACCTCTTAGAGAGATTTATCCCAGACTTAAATTTTCGTAACTGGAATAAATCGTGGGGAGTGAAAAATAAAAGAGATATATGTAAAAATGATCCTATTTTACCCTTTACGGATCTAATACAAAAATTATATCTACCAAATAGAGAAATATTACATTATTTGAGAATCAAATGTTTCCTGAAATACCATATTTTCAAAACACAAGAGGAAGAGAAGGGTCTTATTAATATAATATTCTGTGGCAAAACGATTAAAAGGGCTTACTCTCGTGCTAGCACTCTATTGACGTCCAGATATTCAATGGTCCATCCTCCAGCTTTAAAAAAAATGGGAGAAGGAATTGGGATAAGTATACCGCATAAAGAATGGTGCCCGTCTTGGAGTAAAATAAAAAGACTGGGGCAATGTTTGGGCATTTTGGAAACACATGTAAAAACAATGCATAGATGGTACTTAGTACCAAAAAAACTATCGAGAATATCAGCAATTCATTCCCCAATTTGTTGTAGATGCAATCAAGCTAAGGACACTATGTCCCATGTTTGGTGGAGTTGTCCATATATTACTCCACTCTGGAACACAGTATATACCACAATTCAGAAAATAGGGCATATTTATTTACCCAGAAAACCTGAATTAGCCTTATTACATCTAGATTGGGGAACAGTCAATGTTAAAACAATTTTTAAGAATAACGTTTTATAGCGTTATGGAGAGTACCAACAGGAGGTCCCTAGAGTATGAATGAGGGAATGAATGTTTGTCCAAAACTGATATAATTTAATAGAACTGAATAATAGATACATGATTGTTTTTGTGTTTTATTGCTTTTTATTTATTTTGGTGTATTGTATTATACTTTTTTTTGTATGATAATTCAATAAAGAACAAATGAAACAAAATAAATATGTTTTGCGCAAAGAACTACCCCAGCCACTATGTGACATGTCTGTCTGCTTGTGGAAGGGAGAGTTGGCGAGCAGATATACTTTCCTGGAGATTTACTTCCCTACTCAGAGTCATATTCCTGTCGTCTGCACCTGACGGAGTAAGCTACAAGAAGCGTTATCTCTTTTGTATCCTCATGTACAAACCAAAGCACAAACGGGGGTCTACGGAGGTTCCCAAACACATGCGCAATGAAATGAATGTCTGTTGAACATCACTTGAACATGTCCCTATCAGCCACCAATGGATGGACTATATACTGTGTTTATATACATAAATTGCTAAATATGTACCAACATTTTCAACTTTGATGATTTCTCAACTTTTTGGAATTACTAACTACATGTTGATGTTTTGGAAAAAATCTGGAAAAGAAAAAAAGAATTAATGGAACCGACAGTGTAAAATTCTAACTAAAGTAGCCATTGTGTGGCTGGAATTTGAGTAGGGGAATGTGTTTAAATAAGCTATCATTGCCTAAATTTTGAAGTTCGGTTCCCAATTAACTACAATTCTTTAGTCGTTGCATATCAATCTGGGTGGGGGAATATTAGCGGCAATTTTGAAGGTGATAGTGTTGCAGAGAAAATAAGTAAGACCACTTTAAATTTGCCCTAAACTGGAATTCCTTCAAAATGTTCCAATCTACCCAGAAACTTTATTAAAAGCCTGCTGATGGGGTAACTTGCTAAGGAATTGCTTAGAATTAGCTCTAGATCCAAAAATTGACCTGCTGCTAAACACAGCCAGTAAACATGGGGTTAAAATAAAACTGTTTTATTAACTAGGGTCCGAGACGCAATGCCACCCTTGCTTCACGCCATGGGTCGGAGCATGCAAGGTCAAATAAAGAATCCTACGCCCAAGTCTCTGTATTAACCCTGTGCCTTGTTGGGTTTAGATAATTGGAGCTGCTTTACAATTCCATCAACTTCAGTGGGAGATTCAGAATCTCAAAATCTACCTTTAAATGGCTAAAAGGCAGGGGGCAACTCAGGTCTTGGCAAATTGAAAAAAAATCCCATATTTGGTATGGAAAACTAGTTTTGATGAGTGAAGTTTCCTTTCCTTAAAAAAAAAGAAATGTAAATTTTGATGTTAAATTCAGAGGGTTCCTGGAATTTTGTCCTTTAGAAGCATGTTAAAAACATTCTCTTCCTGTGAGTTGTTGCATTACTTTGAGTTATCTCGTTATCTCATTAAAGCCACCCTAAACTTTTCTTTTTGCAATTGTTTTGTCTTCTCTTCCTCTTTCATAATCTGTTTATCTCTTCTTAAAGGGACACTATAGGCACAGAGACCGTTTCATCTCATGAAAGTTGTGTGGGTGCGGTGTCCCAGTCCCCTTAACCCTGTAATGTAACACGTTTTTGAGAAGCTGCAATGCTTACATTGCAGGTTTAAGACTGCGTCTAATGGTTGTCTGCCAGAAAGCCACCAGAGGCACTTCCTGCTGTTTTATGTAGTTTAACTCCATAGAAAAGTATTGAGTTGTGCACGAGTATTAGGATCCCCCTGGCGATGATGTAGATGGAGGTGGAGACAGTGCCGGAACTGGGCATGTGTGAAATAGTTTTTGGCCCTTTTATTGTGGCCGGGGAGGGGGAGAGAGGGAAGGGATACTATAGTATTAGGAATACAGATTTGAACTCCTAAAATTAGTCTTTTTTAGTAGCCACTTATTCACAAACACTAGCCAAATTTAATGTTAATATTTGTTCGTGTTTGAAAAATGCAAAAAACTAAATTGAATTCCAATTTTGAAACGGAAGGAGGGGGATGCCACGTGAGTCCCCACACCGCGACTGCCGCTGTGGGATCGCCAGAGACCAGGTAAGTACAAAGGACGGCAGGGACGTGCTATGCCACCGACCGGCGTTTAGAGCCAGGTCCTAAGGGTGGCATAGCAAGCCCACCGTCCTTAAGAGGTCAAAAACAAAAATGATGAATATCCCACTATATTTATATACATGCTATGATCACCAGAACAAGAATTTAGTATAATGCATCTCATTTATACAATATTCTTTTGGCAAAACTACAGATTGTGTTTTTCAGTGGGTACATGCAGTGGCGTACACACAATCCATGGGGCCCCGGTGCGAAACTGAACCGTGGGCTCCCCCTCCGATCCATGCCCCCCCATGATCTGTGCCCCCACCCTCCTCAGACACATACATACACACAGACACATACACACATACAGACACATACAGACACACAAACATACATCCCCCCGACAGACACACATACATACATACATACACACATGCATACAGACACACACACATTCATACAGTCTGTATGTATGTGTCTGTATGTGTGTGTGTATGTGTGCATCTCTGTTTGTATGTGTCTCTGTATGTATGTGTCTGTATGTGTGTGCAGTGGCGTGCTATCAGGATTACTAGTTGATCCAGCACGTAGAATTGTGTCACACAGATGACTAATAGGTAACGTATTACCGGGCCTTAGAATGGCTGGACTTAACGTACCAAAGAATAGTCAGGATACTTGCCGAGGTCAAGGGAAACAGAAAGAGACACAACGATAAGGAAAAGCCAGGCGTCAGGGATGCCAGAAAACAGGGAAGTCAAAAACAATGCCAAAGTCAAACAATAACGCGCTCTCGGACAACCACAAGGGAAACCACGACAGGGCACTGAGCAGGATGAGAACTGGGCCTAAATACCCCTCCTCTAGATCTGATAGGCTGTAACCGGCCTTTGACCACAAAGGCAGTTACCAGGTTCCCATTTGCATAATTGCTGCTCAGCATTAACCCTTCTGTGGATTTGGTTGCTGCTCGGCACAACTTTTCCTGTGTGGACAGTAAATGTCATTAACCACATTTTTATAAGCGGATGAATACGTGATACGTACATACCGGGTTCCACCAGGGGGCCCGGCCGCCCTGCGACCTGGTATGTACCCACTGTGGCCAGCCTCTTCTCCTGGGGGCCCAGGAGCCGGCCACCTCAGGGCCCCCCCGAGGCTGGCCCTGGTGTCACCCGGTGGGCAGGCTGGCAGGCGCGCGAGGGAGCACTGTCCCCTGTGTGCTCCCTCTTCAGCTCCCTCGCGCAACGCACTGATACCGGAGCTGGAAGATGACACCCGCCGGGTGACACTACTTGACTCCAGGGAATACCCTCAGCACTCCCAAAGGCAGGGAGGCTGGGGGATTAAATTTTTTTTAAAAAAAAACATGTGTGTGTGTGTGTGTTAATTTTAGAGTGTGTGTGTGTTAGTGTGTGTGGGTGTTAGTGTGTGTTAGTGTTAGAGTATGTGTGAGGGTTAGAGTGTGTGTGTGTGTGTGTGTGTGTGTTACAGTGTGTGTGTGTTAGTGTGTGTGTTAGTATGTTAGTGTTAGTGTGTGTGTGTGTGTGTGTTAGTACTAGAGTGTGAGTGTGTGTGTTAGAGTGTGTGTGTGTTAGTGTTAGAATGTGTGTGTGTTAGAGTTAGAGTGTGTGTGTGTGTTAGAGTGTGTGTGTGTGTTAGTGTTAGTGTGTGTGTTAGTGTTAGATTGTGTGTGTTAGAGTGTGTGTGTGTTAGAGTGTGTGTGTGTGTGTGTGTTAGTGTGTGTTAGAGAGTGTGTGTGTGTGTTAGTATTAGATTGTGAGTGTGTGTGTGTTAGAATGTGTGTGTGTGTGTTAGAATGTGTGTGTGTGTGTGTGTTAGAGTGTGTGTGTGTTAGAGTGTGTGTGTGTCTGTGTTAGTGTGTGTGTGTGTGTGTGTGTTAGAGTATGTGTATGTGTTAATATTAGAGTGTTAGAGTGTGTGTTAGTGTGTTTGTGTTTGAGTGTGTGTGTGTTAGAGTGAGTGTGTGTGTGTGTGTGTTAGAGTGTGTGTGTTAGTGTGTTACTGTGTGTGTGTGTCTGTTAGTGAGTATGTTTGGTGTCTGTTAGTGAGTGTGTGTTTTGTAAGAGAGTGTGTATGTGTCTGTCTGTCAGTGAGTGTGTATGTATGTCTGTCACTGAGTGTGTCTGTCAGTAAATGTGTGTGTCTGTTAGCTAGTGAATATGCGTCTGTTCGTGAGAGTGTGTGTGTCTTCAGCACTTACCTTTCTCCAGCGCCGGACTCCCTTGGTGCTGGGGATTTCTCCGCCCTGATCCGCCTCTCAGCTCCGAATGCGCATGCGCAGCAAGAGCCGCGCGCGCCTTCAAACCGGCCATAGGAAAGCATTACTCAATGCTTTCCTATGGACGTTCAGCGTCTTCTCACTGTGATTTTCACAGTGAGAATCGCGGAAGCTCCTCTAGCGGCTGTCAATGAGACAGCCACTAGATGCTGGATTAACCCTCAGTGAAACAGCAGTTTCTCTGAAACTGCTATGTTTTCAGCTGCAGGGTTAAAACTAGAGGGACCTGGCACCCAGACCACTTCATTGAGCTGATGTGATCTGGGTGTCTGTAGTGGTCCTTTAAGTGTATGTGAATCTGCATGCACTGGCGTACATACCGCAGTCGCAGGGGTCACAGCCCTGTGACCCCTGCAACCAGGTGCCCGCCGCCATGTGTTGCGGACAGTAAGCGCATGGGGGGCACGGATCAGTTTTCGCACCAGGGCCCCATGGGTTGTGTGTATGCCACTGTGTGTATGTGTGTCTGTATGTGTGTGTGTCTGTGTGTATGTGTGTGTCTTTCTGTATGTGTGTGTGTGTGTGTCTGTATGTGTGTGTGTCTCTGTATGTATGCGTCTGTATCATACAGACACACACGCACATACAGAAACATACATACAGAGACACACACATACACACAGACACATACATATAGAGACACACACATATAGAGACACACACACATACAGACAAACACATACAGACACATACATATAGAGACACACACACATACAGACAAACACAGACACACACATACACAAAATGTTTACCTATAGAATGTAAGCTCGATTGAGCAGGGTCCTCTTCAACCTATTGTTCCTGTAAGTTTATTTGTAATTGTCCTATTTATAGTTAAATCCCCTTTCATAATATTGTAAAGTGCTACGGAATCTGTTGGCGCTATATAAATGGCAATAATAATAATAATAATAGGTCATTCCCCTGTTTCCTACCTTTTGCAGGAGGGTGACTTTCCCTGACTCCCTCCTCCTTCCTTCCTCCCGCGCGGCTCTCTGATAGCTGAGAGGAGTGACTGGGGCAGTCACTTCCTCCCAGCTGTCTGATGTCATCACAGGGGGTCCGGTCAAACTCTTAGGGTGGCCCTAACAGCATAGGCCACCCAGGGATCCCTTCATGTGCAAATTTTAATCATAATTGTTCATTGTCATTTTTAGTGATAAAACGCACTCCGTCACCTTGCTCAAGCAAAAAATATCTATTTTACATTATTTTGCGGGGTATAAATTATACAGCTATATTTGAATCAGATATGCTATTAAAATCCACCTGCTGAGGCAAGAGCACAGATGTGTGTGACAATAATAAATGTAAAAATGTCACCATGTTGGGCTTCCTGCAGTGACACTTGCTATAACTCACTTTATTTTCTAATCAAACATTTTACGGAAAAGTGACCACATGAAAGCATTCTGCCAATACAACCTGTCTGAATAATATTTATATTGTATATTCTGTATAAGAACTAATTGTCCAAAAAAAAAAAGACAGGCATTAATTCTAAATTAGGCGATCTCTGACCCTTAGGTGTTGATGCCACCATCTCACAGTAAATATATTGTATAAGGATCACAGAGTGAGGGGGGAAAGGGAGAAAAAAAAAACAACAAACAAGCAAGTAAACAGTGCAAAGGATTGTGCTAGAACACCGAGAGTAAAATAATGAATTACACAGATTAAGAATGCATGAATTCACATCCTAGAGTCCAGAATATGCATGAACTCTTGAACCTTCTGAATTCATTCATTCTTAGAATGCATAATTATATGTTTATATTCTCCCCCTTCTAACACCATTGTGTGCACTGTTTGCTTGTTTTGTTTGTTTTTCTCCCTCTCCCCCGTCACTCTGTGATCTTCACACAAGATATTTATGACCCTCTGTGAGAATGGTGTCTATTTTCTAACAGTCCTGTGCCTTATCTGTATTCATGTCGCTTTAACCCCTGTAGCACAACTCAACTTTGAATTCTATGTGTCATTTTTTTTGCTCAGAAACGCTTAGACTTGAGAAAGGGAGGTTCTCCCAAAAGCTTGTCGTTACAAAATTCTGTTAGTCCAATAAAAAAGGTATTACAAGATATACATTTAATCTATCTGTTATTTTACATATATATATATATATATATATGTATAATTATAATGATAATAAAATTATTATTGCCATTAATATATAGTGCCAACAGATTCTGTAGCGATATATGTATATTTATTTTTTATTTATTTATTTATTAAACAAAAATAGGAGCACTCACATGACCCTTCTTCAATCCATAGTCTTCTTCTAATTCTTCTAATTAACTGAAAAAAACTTGTGACAATTACATTTGTGACCAACGTTTTGACCCTTGCACGGGCTTTCATCAAGATCAAACATAAGTACCAAAACATGCTGTATATATAGTGCAAAATTACCTATCCAGGTGGTTTTCTATACGTGTGTTACACCCTCCAGGTGTTAGGTACAGCGCACCTGGATGACGTGAACATACATGATACCTATCGTCATGGTAAGTTGTGATGTTACACATAATTTAAACACCAGGTTATGTAGACATTTTGATACAGTGATAATTTTAACTTTTAGATACCATGCAACACTGTTTCAGTATATAGACAAAACACTTGGGCTACAGCTCGGGATATAATCCTAAAGACAGAAAAACAAATAATACACAGTGTGAAATTGTTTAAAACATGAAAAATCGTGCAAGCACATAAAACGTGTGAAATTTCAAGCACTTCAAAGGCGCCTCCCCTGGAGTTGATGGGGGGCTAAAGCCTTCTTGGGGTCTCCACTCCCAATCAGGTACCAGAAAAAAAATCCAGATTTCAAGGTTCCAATAAAAATGGTTTTATTTTTCATCAAAAAAAGAATGATTATGAAAAGTTGAGGTCCTATGTGTTTCGTTCCTATAAAGAAGGCTTCCCCAAACTCTGGCCCTCCAGATGTTGCTGAACTGCAACTCCCATGATTCTCAGTCTATCTATTTCATTCATAGATTCATGGGAGTTGTAGTTCAGCAACATCTGGAGGGCCGGAGTTTGGGGAAGCCTGCTATAAAGGAACTTTCTCAGGGACCAATACTAAAATCAATAAATTACAAACAATATGCAATAATACAACCTGATGTCCCCTCTCCCCCTCCCCCACAAGTCCCTTTAAATAGAGTAAGTCCCAAAAGTTTCATTGTTGGTGTGGTGGATGTTTTTCCTTCTTTTCCCCTGGTTGGCCCTTCAGTGGCTTCTTACATCTTGATTTCAGCAAATCTCTCACAGTTGTGCTTGGTCTCCAATTACTTCTTGGCGGGCGATCATCCATTCCGGAAGACAGACATTTGCGTTCGAGTGACCACTTCCTGCACCACGCATTAAATATGGCTGTGCGTTCCACGCTAGATGTTCGGAATAGTTCTAAGTACATAGGCAATCGCCAACTGGTGTTCACCATGAATATCAAATAAAAGTCCATCTACTCAGAAAAACGTATATTAACTCAAAAGGCAAAGAACACACTGTGAAATACAGTTTTTATGAGTGTTTTAACCCCTTCACGACCGATGATGGTTCAGGACCATCATTGGAAAAATCCCCTTGAGGACCGGAAATCTTTACTCACCCGATCGCCATTGTTCCCCCGGCGGCGATCAGCATTACACTCGTTGTGGGGAGACTGCCTGAGAGCCCAGGCAGTCTACCCGTGGCAAATAAGGACCCCACGGCCACGTGATCGCTCAGTCTCCCTGCAAGTGTAAAATCCCCCCAAAAAATGTTCATGTTAATAAAAAATCTAGTTAAATATGTCTATATGTCTATATATCTTATATATTTAATGTCACACTAAGTGTATTTTTATATTAATATATATATATATATATAGTTATATCAATATACACTTAGAATGAAATTACATATACATCTATGTATATATAATTAAATCAAAATATTATGAAATATATATATATATATATATCCATATACAAAGTTACATAAATAATTTCATAAATATACACGAAAACTTCAAGTATATAAATATGCATTGTGACGAGACCAATCTCGCCACTGTGCATTGGAGGAGCCTAGTTGCCTGCCTGCTGTCTTTAGACTATGGCCCCATGTTGAAACGCTTGATTTTTCCCTGCAAAGACCCGAAAGCCGTATCATTTGGTGTTTGCCCTGTTTGAGCGGTGATACCCCAGATAGCTATGTCATGGAGCCCATTCGTATAACGAAAGACTATGTGAAAGACTTTGGTTCCATTGCAATTGAACTGTATGTATGTGATCTGAGCGCCATTCAGTAATAATGTGTGCTCAGATCTGAGCTATCTGGGGATATGTTGAATGTACCTGTTTTATGCAATAGCTGCACAGTTATATATTTTTATGTATTTTATTGTCTTTTGCTACCATGTGGCTAATGGAGTTTTGCCTCTGTCCTTGGAGATAATTGGATTACTTCCCAATTATCTCCAGGATAGAAGACTCTGTGGAACTGGTTTTGGGCAGAAAAGCAATGCTTCATTTGGTCACAAAGGACTTCGATCTAACTTTTGACCACTGCTTGACCCTCAACACGGAGCTATGTCCCGTCGTTAGGGGGATTTACTGTATGCTGTTAGTGACTGATTGCCAGGAGCGTAAGCCGATTGGGTGCTTTTCCTGTTCGTCTGCTAGCAGCTATTCGTGAGGCTCCAGTTCGGGAGATTGGAGTGCTACTTTGTATGCAGTTCGGGAGTTTGGAGCATTCCCTTGCATTCAGTTTGGGAGTTTGGTGTTCTGCAGTAGCGGTGCCTGTGTCTCTGGAAGGGGAAGATCTTCTAAATGTCAGTTTAACCCTTTTATGCCTGGGGTGCCGTTACATGCATATATATTTAAATTCTACGTGCGTATTTATGTAATATTTTTACATAATTAAGTAATTTTATTGATTGCAATTTGAGGGAGCTGCCTGACAACCCAGGCCGAAAGTCCAAAGAATTTAATTTGCTAGCACTGTATTTAACCCTGTAACTTTCTATGACACCCTAAAACCTGTACATGGGGGGTACTGTTTTACTCAGAAGACAAATATTAGTGTTTCAAAACAGTAAAACATATCACAGCGATGATATTGTCAGTGAAAGTGACTTTTTTGCATTTTTCACACATAAACGGCACTTTCACTGATGATATAATTGTTGTGATACGTTTTACTGTGGGGTTTTTTAAAATTGACAATACGTTTTACTGTTTTGAAACACTACTATTTGTGTTCAGCAAAGTCTCCTGAGTATAACAGTGGCCCCAATGTACAGGTTTTATAGTATTTTTGAAAGTTACAGAGTCAAATATAAGTGTCAAATATTTTTACATTGAAAATTGCCAGGTTGGTGATGTTGCCTTTGATAGCGTATGGTAGCCCAGGAATGAGAATTACCCCCATGATGGCATACCATTTGCAAAAGAAGACAACCCAAGGTATTGCAAATGGGGTATGTTCAGTGTTTTTAGTAGCCACTTAGTCACAAACACTGGCCAAAATTAGCGTTCAGTTTTGTTTTTTGCAATTTTCACACACAAACAAATATAATTGCTAACTTTGGCCAGTGTTTGTGACTAAGTGGCTACTAATAAAGACTGGACATACTCCATATTGAATACCCTGGGCTGTCTACTTTAAAAAAATATGTACATGTGAGGTGTGATTCGGAGATTTATGACAGATAACAGTGTTACAATGTCACTATTGATACATTTTAAAAATATATATTTTGAAACAGCAATTTCCTACTTGTACTTATAGCCCTATAACTTGCAAAAAAAAATGCAAAAAAGAACGTAAACACTGGGTGTTTTTAAACTCAGGCCAAAATTTAGAATTTATTTAGCAGGTTTTTTTCATTAGCTTTCGTAGGTAAGTAAAAGATTTTTCAAGTAAGTAAAAGTCCAAAAAAGATTTCTTAAATTTTTCACCATATTTTATCATTTTATTTTTTTTTAAGTAAATTATATGACATGATAGAAATAATTCTATGTAAAGAAAGCCCTTTTTGTCCTGAAAAAAACCCAATATATAACTTGTATGGGAACTGAAGGGGTTAAAGGTGTATTAACCCCTGAAGCAATGGTGATACCAAATAAATAAATAGTTTTTATAAAGTGTACTACTGTTCACAAGATCATACACTTATATTGTGTCTTAAAGATTAACAAACACTGTTTCACTAACTTTTTGGATACATTATACTTTATAGAGCACTTGCTAGACCCCGAGGCTCGATGACTAAAAGCCGTGTTGGCTAATGGCTAAACATTATTGAATTAAGGTAGCTAGAAAAAATCTACACAATGCTAAATGATAAATATATTCTCGGATAACAGGATCATTTCGCTCATGGTCATTCAAAGAGTCCTAGAGGGATTTAAAACCCACACATAAATTAAGTCCTTTAATTACCCTGTCCTAGATGGTGCACATTTAGGATTTTACGTTAGATTGTCGCTCAGTATCAGTGTTTATTCAAATATTTAGTTACGTTTTGAAAGGGGCAATTTGTCCGAACTACATTTGTCCCGAATTTAACGAGGTCTGTGGACCTCTCAGTAGGTCGAAACGTTGCTGTCTTTTTTGTTTCAATAAATCTGCCTGCGGCTTTCACACTTTGAGTGCCTGGGAATCTTTCTTGCTGCCTTAACGTGTTGGGATTGCTGGTCTTGTTCCGGAGCACCGGTGGCTGCTGGGAATGAGTGCGGTTCCTATGATCAATTTTGTTTAAAGATTTAGGCAAACCCCTCGTTTGCACTTTGAGCGGGTATAGTATTGTCCTAGTAGTTTAATTTTGCTCTTTAACATTTTGAACTTAAAAAATATAGTTAAATTCTGACACCACACTAACAGGAGATTCACTCATCGCAAAATATTGCAATTAAACATGCTATTACCTAAATGATGTGAGGATCTGAATCCTCACATACGAATATACTCTATATTGCTTGTTTGCTTATTTATATATGTATAGATTTATGTTTAATATGGCAGTATAGATCGTAGGAACTCAGGACTTGTGGAAGATTTCCAGGTCCATTTGTTAGTATCTGTAACATGTTTTTGGTATTACCGGCAATTTTTTTGTTTCTTCAATATACATGTTATATTAATGTGGGTTTTATTACTCCAAGCTCAGCAGCATTAAGTATTTAAATTTATGTGCAGAGTTTGATCTGTATTATATCATAGAGTAAATTTTTTTTATAGCTACCCTTACCAATAACGTTTAGCAATTAGCCAACATGGCATTTAGGCATCCAGCCCCAAGGTTTAGCAAATGTTCTATAAAAGTAAATTGTATCCAAGTAGTTAGTGTGACAGCATTACATGATACCTAAACCTTAAAATTACCACTGTATCAAAAAAGAAAAAAATCAATGAATGTCTTTATTATGTACAAGAACAAGTTTTAAGTGTAATCACGTTTACTAGCTTCATGCACCCATCACAGGCTACCATGGTGATAGGTAACATGTATGTTAATGGGACACTATAGTCACCAGAACAACTACTGCTTAATGTACAGTTGCAAGAAAAAGTATGTGAACCCTTTGGAATGATATGGATTTCTGCACAAATTGGTCATAAAATGTGATCTGATCATCATCTAAGTCACAACAATAGACAATCACAGTCTGCTTAAACTAATAACACACAAAGAATGAAATGTTGCCATGTTTTTATTGAACACACCATGTAAACATTCACAGTGCAGGTGGAAAAAGTATGTGAACCCTTGGATTTAATAACTGGTTGAACCTCCTTTGGCAGCAATAACTTCAACCAAACGTTTCCTGTAGTTGCAGATCAGACGTGCACAACGGTCAGGAGTAATTCTTGACCATTCCTCTTTACAGAACTGTTTCAGTTCAGCAATATTCTTGGGATGTCTGGTGTGAATCGCTTTCTTGAGGTCATGCCACAGCATCTCAATCGGGTTGAGGTCAGGACTCTGACTGGGCCACTTCAGAAGGCGTATTTTCTTCTGTTTAAGCCATTCTGTTGTTGATTTACTTCTATGCTTTGGGTCATTGTCCTGTTGCAACACCCATCTTCTGTTGAGCTTCAGCTGGTAGACAGATGGCCTTAAGTTCTCCTGCAAAATGTCTTGATAAACTTGGGAATTCATTTTTCCTTCGATGATAGCAATCCGTCCAGGCCCTGATGCAGCAAAGCAGCCCCAAACCATGATGCCCCCACCACCATACTTCACAGTTGGGATGAGGTTTTGATGTTGGTGTGCTGTGCCTTTTTTTCACCACACATAGTGTTGTGTGTTTCTTCCAAACAACTCAACTTTGGTTTCATCTGTCCACAGAATATTTTGCCAGTACTGCTGTGGAACATCCAGGTGCTCTTGTGCAAACTTTAAACATGCAGCAATGTTTTGTTCTGACAGCAGTGGCTTTCTCTGTGGTATCCTCCCATGAAATCCATTCTTGTTTAGTGTTTTACGTATTGTAGATTCGCTAACAGGGATGCTAGCATTTGCCAGTGACTTTTGTAAGTCTTTAGCTGACACTCTTCACCGCTGTGCTCTTGCAGTCATCTTTACAGGACTGCCACCCCTAGGGAGAGTAGGAGCCGTGCTGAACTTTCTCCATTTATAGACAATTTGTCTTACCGTGGACTGATGAACAGCAAGGCTTTTGGAGATACTTTTATAACCCTTTCCAGCTTTATGCAAGTCAACAATTCTTAATGGTAGGTCTTCTGAGAGCTCTTTTGTGCGAGGCATCATTCACATCAGGCAATGCTTCTTGTGAAAAGCCAACCCAGAACTGGTGTGTGTTTTTTATAGGGCAGGGCAGCTGTAACCAACACCTCCAATCTCATCTCATTGATTGGACTCCAGTTGGCTGACATCTCACTCCAATTAGCTCTTGGAGATGTCATTAGTCTAGGGGTTCACATACTTTTTCCACCTGCACTGTGAATGTTTACATGGTGTGTTCAATAAAAACATGGCAACATTTCATTCTTTGTGTGTTATTAGTTTAAGCAGACTGTGATTGTCTATTGTTGTGACTTAGATGATGATCAGATCACATTTTATGACCAATTTGTGCAGAAATCCATATCATTCCAAAGGGTTCACATACTTTTTCTTGCAACTGTAGCTGTTATCCATATCATATTTCATATATTTGGGCTTTAGGTGTTGTTATCGTGAGTATAACGGTTCCCTTCTGGCTTTTTTCATTCAAACACTGCCTTTTCAGAGAAAAGACAGTGTTTTCATTGCCTCTCCAACAAATGGCCTCTCCTTAGATGGCTACTGGAGGTTCTTCCTGGGTCAGTGCTGCCGAAAAAGCAGCCCTGACATTCAGCGTGCCCAAGCTCTGCATGGAGATGCTGAATTTTTCTCGAAGAGATGCATTGGTTCAATGCATCTCTATGAGGAGGTCCCGATTGGCAAAAACGGCATTTGGCCCCACCCCGTGACGATTTTAGCTAATCCAATGCTTTCCCTATGGGAAGAGCATTGGATTGGCTATAAATCGGGCATTTTGATGATGTCACAAAGGAGGCAGAGTCAGCGCTGGCTGACCCGTGTGGTGCTGGAAATAAGGTGAGTTTTAAACTTTTATAGGGGGACTTGGGGTGGGGGGGCAAGCCACCTAAATGGTGGGTTAAACACTATACGGTCAGGAATACATGTTTGTGTTCCTGACCCTGTAGTGTTCCTTTAATGTCATCAAGGTGCGCTGTACCTAACACTTGGAGGGTGTAACACATGTATAGGAAACCACCTGGGTAGGTAAGTCAAATTAAATGTTTGCACTATATATACATACCATTTTTTTATATTTATATATGATCTTGAGAAAGGCCGTGGAGAGGCCAAAACGTCAGTCACACATGTAATTATCACGTTTTTGTGAGTAAATTAAAGAAGACTATAGATTGAAGAAAAGTCCTGTGAGTGCTCCTTTTTTTGTTTAAAAGTTTATATACAGCCTTGGAGGCACAAAGGCATGTGTTAATAAGGTAGAGTGGCAGCAATTATATTTTTCTGTTTTATATAGATAGATAGGTAGACAGACAGATAGATAGATGACGGTACAACGTAATAAAAATGATAAATAAAATAAAAAGTTGTGTTTTGTTTCTATAAATCATAAATCAGCAGGTGACATCCATTTGGTGGTTTGGATTGGACTTTCTGGGACATAGATCCCTCATGGTTCTTGGATGAGTGATTAAAGAGACAGAGAAATGTCTAGAGATGACAATCTTTGGGCTTTAGGTGTTGTCACTGTACAGACAGGTGCTGGAGTGATACGTGGTTGAAACGCATGTCCCTAAAGGAACGGTGAGACGAACTGTGTCAGATGCTTATCTTCGCGTTTGTTGATGCTGTTCCCAGCCTCAAAGAGTCAATAAAAACTATTTCCACAAAATATAAATACGAAATGTGACCAGACAGGTACATGGGCCAAATGCCATAAACAAGGACGGGTCTCTGTGTTAGTAAGATGTCCTTTTGAAACTCGAAAACAACAATAGAGAGGCACTCTTGACACAGTGAAAGAATGACAAGTAATTTATTGTACATGTCCCTGGAAGGTCACATAGGTCCGAGCTGCAGATGGAATTTCAACCTACATGAGATATTCAACCCTACAGGACGAGCACCAAGACCAGAACTCTACTCTGGACAACCTGTAATATAATATTCCATCCATGACTACACAGTCACAGAGACATGTTTTATCAGCTTTCGGTCTGTCCAAATAGCTATATGATCCGTGGTCGGAGGAGGGTGTCAGTGATTAGTGTGTTATTTTTTGAAATTAGGAAACATCCACAAAGGGATCCTATTACCTTCTTTTTGTACTCGGATCTGATTTCCAATATTTGTGTCACAATTTGGAGAGGGACTAAGAATGAATCAGTTATTTATATTGCAAATAAAAATTCATATTTTAATTTTTCTCTGGTCTCTAAATGTTCTACTAGGAGATTTCCCATTTTGTCTTCCAGTGGCGATAAAAAGAGGTGCTATTTTTTAGCTCCTAAAGCAGGTTTGTCAAACTTTGCCCTTCCTATTTGTTTTGGACTACGATTCTCACAATTCTCTGCCAACCTATAACATTAAAAGAATTTGGGATTTGTAGTCTACCAACATTTGGAGGCCTGGAGTATGACAACATTTCCATAAATTGTGCTATATCGCAGGCAAAGAGTTGGCTAGTTTAGGATGTAACACTGAAGGGTACGGCTAGTACTAAAGTCCATTCCATTATTTACGATTATTTCTAAAACATTTTACTAGTAAGCATTTATTAAGATTTTCTTCTTTTCAAACATGTCCTGGGTAGTGATGTCCCGAACGGTTCGCCGAACGGTTCGCGAACGGTTCGCCACGGACTCATCATTGAGTAAACTTTGACCCTGTACCTCACAGTCAGCAGACACATTCCAGCCAATCAGCAGCAGACCCTCCCTCCCAGACCCTCCCACCTCCTGTACAGCTCACTAAGAATGCAGCTTCACAATGAATGTAAAATGGATGCTGTCCAGGAGGTGGGAGCGTCTGGGAGGGAGGGTCTGCTGCTGATTGGCTGGAATGTGTCTGCTGACTGTGAGGTACAGGGTCAAAGTTTACTCAATGATGAGTCCGTGGCGAACCGTTCGTGGCGAACCGTTTGTGGCGAACCGTTCGGGACATCACTAGTCCTGGGTATTGCTATGAAAATGGAAAAATCGAAAATATGCTAAACAAAAATAGACAAAAAAACACCATTGAGTGTTTTTTGCTGCAATTTTGTAGTTTCTTCAGAAACCCGGAAGTGGCTGAGATTTTAAAGCCAATCCGTGCCCTCCAGCCTTCTCACTGGGAGTCTAGAATATATTGTTCAACTCTCACCAATACTTTCATTAATTAAAAGGCTCATAGCTTGGAGCTAGAAATAGCGCACAGCAAAAGAAGATAGTCACAATGGAGCTCCTTTCAATATAACCTACACAAAGTACATAGATATTAATGGCATTTCTATAATGAGCTGGTCCTGGCAATTGGCAAGATGCAGCAGGTTCTCGGGTGTGGTTATCTAACATAGAAACATAGAATGTGGTGGCAGATAAGAACCATGTCCTTATCTTATAGCTAAGATAGCCTTGTGCCTATCCCACACATGCTTAAACTCCTTTATTGTGTTAAACTCTACCGCTTCAGCTGGAAGGCTATTCCATGCATCCACTACCCTCTCAGTAAAGTAATACTTCCTGAAATTATTTTTAAACCTTTGTCCCTCTAATTTAAGACTGTGTCCTCTTGTTGTGGTAGTTTTTCTTCTTTTATATAGTCTCCTCCTTTACTGTGTTGATTTCCTTTACGTATTTAAATGTTTCTATCATATCCCCCCTGTCTCACATTGGCGGATCCCGGGGGCAACGGGGCAATTCCCGAGAAAATATAGCTGCCCGAGGCTCTCCCCTGCCGGCCAATGCAGGGCTGGTGCTATCCAAGCACCAGCCCTGCTGTTTGCCATCACGGACCGGAGGGGAGATCAGTGATCTCCCTCCCTGGCCCACACAGGCAGATTGCTGGGCGGCCGGCAGGGGAGGGAGTGAGAGAGAGAACCCGGGGGAGCTATTACCTGCAGCTCCACCGGGTTCTCCTCTCGCGAGCATGGAGCGTTACCATGGCAACGCTCCGTGCTCGTGAGAGTGAACTCTAGCCTGAGCTGCAGGTTAGAGTTCACTCCCCCACTAGAACCACCAGGGAATGGAAGAGAAAGCAGTGTCTCCCCCTCCCTCGGCAAAAGTAAGAAGAGAGGGGGGACATTATCTATATTTATTTATTTAGTTATTTAATAATAAAAAAAATGTATCTTTAATCTGCCCCCTATCCCCTCACACAAACTATAACCCCCTACACACTGCACCACTCACAAATATACAGCCCCCCTTACACACACAGCCCCTCACACATAGCCCCCCCTTACACACACAGTCCCCCTTACACACACATAGCCCCCCCTTACACACACAGCCCCCTTACACACACAGCCCCCCTACACACACACACACACAGCCCCCTTACACACACTGCCCCTTACACACACACACAGCCCCCCTTACACACACAAACCCCCTTACACACACACACAGTACCCCCTACACACACTGTCCCACCTTACACACATAGCCCCCTCTACACACACACAGCCCCCTTACACACAGCCCTCCACACACACAGCCCCCTTGCACACACACAGCCCCCCCCACACACACAGCCCCCACACACACACACACACAGCCCCCTTACACACACAGCCCCCTTACACACACAGCCCCCCCCACACACACACACACACACACACACACACACACAGCCCCCAACACACATACAGCCCCCAATACACTCACTGCCCCCATACACACATAGCACCCCTCACACAAAAACACACTGTGCCACTCACACACAAACACACTTCTCCCAATACACACACTGCACCCTTTACACACAAACACACTGCTCCCAATATACAAATTGCTACCCCATACACTGCACCCCTCTCACACACGCACTACCCCTCCATACTGCGACCCTCACACACACTGCACCCCTCACACACATACACACTACAACCCCTATCCCGGCAGACCTGGGTAAGTTATCAAATGTTTTTTTTAAACGGTTTGACTACTTACTCTGGGAGGGTGCCACAGCAACTCCAGGCATCAAAACCACTACAGAGAGCTGTAGTGGTTATTGTGCCTGGATTGTTTCTTAAAATAATCTGCCAGTGCCCCTCCCGAGATTAGCTTCTGGATCCGCCACTGCTGTCTTGTCTTTACTCCAAACTATACATGTTAAGATCCTTTAACCTTTCTTTGTAAACCTATCACTAAGTACCTAACAGTAAGCACATGGGTATGCCCTGCCATGTTACCCTAATATTGAACCTTATACAATACATGTGACAAGCAGGATAACACAATACTCTATTAGTTATGAAGCCCTCTAAACTGCTTGCCAGATTAATGATCTTTGTAATGAAAACCAATTAGCACTGGTATGCATTTTTGCTTGTACATGGTCACTGAAGCATGAAGTATACACAAAATTGTGAATTGTTGAGAATTCAACATGAATTCAAAGTGTATTTTTAAGTTTAAATTTAAGGTCAAAATAACCAATCTAATAGCCCAATTGCCTTGTACTTAGAGGATGTATTTACTACATTTTGTATCACATCCGATACATTTAGTTCATCGTAAACTGGAAATAAATTGCTTGGAGGAAGGTTTGTATTGATATTATTATTGTCGGAATGGAAAGAACAACTAGTTTAAAGGGAAACTGTCACCATACCTGATTTTTAATATTGTGTTTACCTATCCCTATATAAAACATTAATGTATTTGTAATGTGTAAACGTAGAATTAAATGTAGGAAATCATACCTCTTTATCCGGCAACTATGCGCCTCCATCTTGGCTCCCTGTTAATCAAGTTCTGACCTTTGCACCTGCTAATCAGCCTAGAGAGAAAAAGGAGAAATGAAACAACGTTTCTATCTCTCATCTTCATTTGCAATATTTGTCCAGACTTTGTCTTGTCTGTACTGCATAATCGTGTATTTTCCAAAATATTTACTCTAAATGTAAACGAAAACATTGCTTTAAACAATAATAAAAGGTTTGCACAAGTTATAGGTCATTTTCAATGTTTTATTCAATGGTGTCAATTCTACAAAAGGAACAGTTTCCCATTAAGTAAAGAGGAGAGCATTCTACAGCAGGCAGAGGCTTCAATTATATGTAGATATTTTGAAAATGTCATCCGTAAACAAGTCTACACCTCTAAAATATCTTTATTCCTGTAACATGGAGACCTACTGTTTAGATTCCTAGCAACATCTAATCTGAAAAGTACTGTACACAATGTTGTTGCTGTTGCAGCTTTTTTTCAGTAAACATCAATTTTTGACCAATTAAATCCACGTGGCAAAACTGAGGCTAAAATAGGTGATTTGGAAAAATTATCCAGCTAAACTATAGTCACAGATTGACTATTTTAGTCTCAATTTTGCCATTCGACTTTAATTCGCTAAAATTCTGTGTTAATAATTAACTTGAATAACCCCTCCTGAGGAACGCAGGATGACAGCTTGTGCTTAGGAGTCAAATGAAGACAAGGGTCGCGAGGTCATAGATTGTGTCCTAGGGGACGACTTGGACATTGTGCCTTGTTATTTAAAATATGCCAGAATTAGGGCCACAAAATGACGTTATCTGGCAACGCTCTGCTCCAAGAAATCTGATACTATGACACACATCTATGCAGCATTTTTTGGGATCATAATTGTTTGTCTATCTTGAAATAATTTATTTTATCATCTATATGAAATTAAAAGTAGAAATACCCAGGGAATGAAGGGAGGAAGCATTTAAAACTGTGCATGAGTTAGCAGTGGATAATAGCTGTCTTAGGATCTAATTCAACATTATATAAATCATGAATGTCCAACTGGCAACCTGCTCCTTGGAACTAGGTCTAAAATCCCCCCTCTTAGATAAGAAAACCCATAGACCAGGTGTGGACTACCCCTGTCCTGGTGCTCTACCAGGCATTTAAGAGCATTGTGGGAGATGCAGTCCTCAACATCTGGAGTGCCGAAGGTTGCCTACCCCTGCAATAGACTCTACTGCAGGATGTTTTAATTTAAACAAATGTTTCGTCCCTTTCATGGATTGCAGAATATTTGCATATGCAAGTACATATGAGTACTAATATATCTCTTCACGACATAGCGGAACACATCATGTGTCAGAACTTGTCAGATCGAAACCTGAAGGTTTTTCATAGATCATTGCTGGACTTCCAAAACATAGTGTTACCCGTACGCTGATGGCTTGCCTCCTTGCTTTGTGCCCAAAACTGTATATCATAACAATCAGGCTGGAGTCTCCACCGCCATAACCCAATAGATAGAAAAATAGTTAAATATTTTGGTCTCTGTCCCACCATACTCACCAGGAGTGTGCTCTGTGTCCTCCTTGTTTGTTGCTTCCATTACCACCGTTTCCTGTTAGCGTGAAATTACATCAAGCACGCAAAACACACGGTACAGCATTCTCCGTGGATTGTTCTACATACTACATAACAGAATGCAAACAGTAGTTCTTTAGAAATTCAATAGAATGAATGTCGTTTCTGCTTTGGAAGTGGTTCCTATGTTAATAAACTAGACTGTTTATATAGAACTAATTCCTCTAACCCTGAAACCTTTGAAAAACGTGAAAATATAACATTTAATCTGGATTTTGCAAGATTTTTTGTCAATGTTTGTTTTTTATGTTGTCACAATGGAGGCCTTGTCCACGGTGACATGTCATTTGAAGAATGCCAAGAAAGGAACATAATCATGACGTTTTCTGGCAAAGATCTGCTCCCAGATATCGGATACTCTGATGCACTTTGCATATGCAGCATTTTTTTTTTGGAACTATCTCCTGTTTTTCAGTCTTGAAATAATTAATTTGCTACATGGAATTAAAAATAAAAATCTGGATTTGGATGGCGGGTGGAGGTTTGTAATACTGGATAGAGTTAGGCAGTAATGTCAGTCATTATTATTATTGGTATTTGTACAGCACCAACTTAATCTGCAGTGCTCTACACAGTGGTGTATTCTGGTTTTGTGCTGCCCTAGGATGGCCAAAACTCCCCCCCTCCCCCGCACGCCACCCCCACCCAACCCTTCCCCCCTGCCCCGCATTCTAAATACACACACACATTCACTGAAACACATTATCACTAACAGACACACACACACTCACTAACAGACTCACTCACTAACAGACAAACACACACTCACTAACAGGCAAACACACTCACACACACTAACAGACACACACACACTAACAGACACATACACTAACAGACACACACACAAACATACACTCACTAACAGACAAACACACACTCACTAACAGACACTCACTAACAGACACACAGACACACACACACATACACACTAACAGACACACACAGACTAACAGACACACACACTAACAGACACACACTAACAGACAAACACACACTAACAGACAAACACACTCACTCACATTAACCCTCACTTTTTTTTTTAATTTAGCCCCTCCAGCCTCCTTACCTTTAGGAATGCTGGGGGGGGTTCTCCCTCTCCCTGGGGCTGCCGGTCGGGCTGCTGGGCGGGCGGCGCTGGTGAGAGAGCACGCCGCCCGCAGAGTGAGGCTGGGAGCTGGAAGATGACGTCATATTCCGGCTCCCAGCCTCACTCTGTGGGCGGCGCGCGAGGGAGCTGAGCAGACAGCTCAGGAGAAAGTGCTCCCTCGCCAGTGCCGCCCGCCCGCCCAGCAACAAGCCCAGCAGCCCAACCAGAATGTCAGTTAGCCGCAAGGCTAACAAGACATTTGCCCTGGGCATTTGGGGGCGGCTTTTTTTGCCGCCCCCTGGAAAATGCCGCCCAAGGCAAATGCCTTGTTTGCCTCGTGGCTAAAACGTCCCTGGCTTTACAATAGTATGAAAGAGGGTAATTTAAGGATCACTATAGGGTCAGGAACTATAGGGTCAGTATACCTGTCCCTATAGTGAAAACCCATTATTTAGGTTGCTTCCCCCCCCTTAGCCTCCTCAGAATGGGTTAAAACCCACCTTATTTCCAGTTCTCCATGGGTCCCTGGCCCCGCCTCCTTGTTGAGGAGCTGGGCCCGCCCCCTTGGTGACATCATCAAAATAGCTGATTTTTAGCCAATCCAATGCTTTCACATGGAAACAGCACCGTCTCATAGAAATGCATTGAATCAATGCATCTCTATGAGGAAGCGTGTGGACGCTGAATGGCAGGGCTGCTTACTGTACAGCACTGCCCCAGGAAGCACCTCCAGTGACCATCTGAGGAGTGGCCACTTTGACTTACCTTTTGTATTTTCGCTATTTCAGATTTGTGGCTTCCTTGACAATGGCTTGTCCCTGACTATTCTCTGTCTTTGTAGCGTTGGCCCGGCCACTCTAGGTTTGGTATACGTTATCTATTCTATTACTCTCTGCTTGTTGGGTCTCTATATACTGACAGTGATTGGACAGCCACAGAAAGTTTGGGCGGGGTTAGAAGGGGAGGGCTTGTGAAGGCTCCAGAAAAGAAAACTGCAACTTTAGAAAGCTGTTTTCAGGCCTCCCAACCATCCGGATTTCGGCAGGACGGAAAGGCAGCCTGGCATAAATACATGCCAGGCTGACCTGCCAGTAACTTGGACACATCTGCCCCCTTTCTGGGCAAGTTTGTCCCTTTCGGGGTAGGTCTGCCAATCTGTAGGTGGAACTAGTGACACAATTACTTCACTTTACCTCCCTTCCACCTGCATCCTGATTCTCAGTTGTTGTGATGCATAATTAAAAGCATCATTGGCAGTATGTCTAATAAATAGTGATTTTATCTTTATTTTAATTGTATTTTTATTATTCTTAGTTTGGCAGTGGAATGTCCCTTTAACCTTGATATAAAGTGTTATTGAGCAAACCCCAAAGTGCAAATTTGCACATTACGTTGCCTGTCTGGGAAAAAAAACAATAGAATATATCGTAGGGCTACTATTTTCAAGAATTGTAACCTTTTTAAGCAGTATTTGAGGCAAAATATTGCCTGATCAACTTCAATAAAGTTTGTTATTTTGGATAGAGTCTTTGTGTTCCCAGATACTTTTCTTTTTGCCTACAATCGATAAGGGAGTGGTGGTCACCTCAGTCTGTGTGGCACCATGGCATTGATCACTCGATTGGTGATTGCCTTTTCTTTCCTGAAATTTCTAGAAAGTTACTTAACAGACTTAGGGAACGCTCACTGCTTGTCCTCTCCCAGCTTGGCCCCACAATGATATCTGTTTGCTCTATATAACTTCAGGTAGCTACCATCCCCCTGTTTGCCTCTATTGACTAAAGAATCTCTTGGTCACTGGCCCACTATTGTTCTAAGATATGGTCCTTAGAAATTGCCATTTTCCTTTGATTCCAAGCCCTGAACCCCAAACTAAGCTAATGTTCAATTACATGGATCACTATAAAACACTATTATTTTGTATTTATTTTTTTACACTTAATGAATCGTTTTTAAATTGCAGCAGTCTCCCTACTAAGTGCACTACTTTCACTTTGTAAGATGGAAAGGTAATGCTGCAGTTCTGTAAAAGGAAATCGCTTATCTGTACATCTGGCTCTGAGCAGTATTGCCCTGTCAACACCATGATTCTATATAACCAATTCCTCTAATCTGTTATATCATTTTAAATTGAGTTTCAACTGCTGAAAAAGAAATTATATTTTTCAGAATTTTCAGTGTAACAGGTTTTATGGTGGTAGCCCTCCTACGCAGTATTGTTATTATTAATTTATGGTAGTACTCATTAATAACTGATTTAATAGGGTACTCAACCAATAATTTAATATGGTACTAACTGCCTAAAATGACCAAGAGCTATATTAAATGATATTACAATATATTTTATTAGAAGAATCAAACTATAACCATTTTTGGAACCCAGAACACGGAGCGTATCACCTCCTCCATTGCACTGGACATACAAAGTCACCCTTATAAACTGGGTTGCAATGATTTGCAGAAGACACACATGATCTGCACGATGAAGCAATCAACACCAGGTTAGACAAAGTTGACATGGAACGGACGAATGTCTAACCTTTCCTAAATCGTTTAAAGGGACAATTCAGACCCCTAAATCACTCTAACTTGCTGAACTGCTTTATGTGTGATAACCTCTTTGATTTAATTATAAAAAAAAAGTACGGATTTCAATAGAAATTTAGACTTTCAGAAAATAACCATTATACACACCCTTGATTTAAAGCATATAACCAGCACTGTTAGTTCCTGGTAGTTTAGCTCGGTGTGTCTAACCTCAATAGGCAGCAATTGCTCAGAGATCCTGCTTTGCAAAGACTTCTCATTGAGCTACATTGGGAAGTCTGTGATTGGAGAGCCAAAGAAAGTCGGGGCGGGGTTAGAAGGGGAGGGCTTTCAAAGGCTGTAGACAAGAGAACTGCAGCTTTAGCAAGCTGTTTTTAGATATCTCCCCAATGAAAAAAATGCATAGTTAATAGTTAAAAGCATGCAAGTTTTCATTTGGGGATATATCTTCTAAACAGTGGTTTTTATTTTGCATTAATTTTTTTATATATATTGGGCAGTGGAGTGTCCTTTTAACAATAAAATGGGTAGATATTGTAGTTATTTTGCTCACTGATGCTTTTATTTGAAATGACAGATGTAGAAAAATCTTATTATAAACTGACTGTATAAATTGCAGCATCAATTGGACTATTTTCACTGAGACTGACTCAACCTATATTACTCTTCATTTTAATTGATTAATTTGTTGTGTTCACATGACAATTTTGCCTCTTTTTCCTCTCCATATTTTTTTATTATTTAATATTGACTAGAGTGTGAAAATGTGCACATATAGGAGGAGGTCTCTAGGCACAAGATCACCTGCTCAAAAATGTAAGGTGTTACATTCTCCAAATGATCAAACACAAATCTGGAGGTGAATGTCGGGAAAAGAATTTGGACATGTTCCTAGTACAGTATATGAGATTTCCAAAGCCATAAAATTTCACAACTAACAAGATAGAATCTTGCTGCCCTTATTACAAAATTCACTGGTTTTTAATAGGATGTTATCAGCAAATGCTTCAGCAGTTCAATGACCACATTAATATAACTGGGGAAATTGCATTCTAATATAATTCCATTAAAACGCAATTTATTTGTATAATATCTAAGTGCACTTACACACAGATACGAAAGTCAGAATTTAGAACATAAAACCCCAAATCATCACCAGTCCACGGAGTAACCATTGAGTAACCTTCTTTTCCTTCCCCCCGGCGTTCCATCAGGACATGACTTCATAAGGGACTAACTAACCCATAGAGTAGGAGTAATATCTTAAAGGGCTCTAGGCAGGTTTCCAGTTTGGGGTTCCCAATTCATTTTTCACAGGGAGGGTAAATGACTCCAAGAGCAACTCCATCGTTTTGGAACCCCTGTCTGACCCGGGGCTCTAGGCAGCTGCTCAAGGTCACCTTATAGTTAATCCTGTTCTGCTCACCTGTTTTTTTCAGTTTCCGAAAGCTGTTCCACTCCTCTAGGTCTGACGCATGATGTCGAGTTTCCCATAGCTTCAAGAAGGATAAAATCGAGCTTCCAAGAAGAAGCCTACCAGCATGCAATGTATCTTATTTTTAGTTATAACTACATAACACCCAACTAACATACATTCAGAATAACAATCTGTGTAATAATTAATATACACATTTATACACTACCAGGTTAGTTATACCCTGACGAAGTCACGTACTGACAATAAGGGTATAATTGAATATCGTTTGGAATTAAACCTAAAATGTAACAACAAATCTGGTCAAAACTGCCAAACTGGGACAAAATCAATGATATGAGAAATGTTTCATCACAGATATTGTGGCATTCATTTGACAAATTTAGGAAGTCACAAACAACTGTTTAGAGCAGGGGTAGGTAACCTTTGACATTCCAGATGTTGTGGACTACATTTCCCATTATACTCTTGCAGCCATAATGCTGGAAAAACACCTTGGGGTGTAGTTCATAACATCTGGAATGCCGAAGGCTGCCTAGCCGTGGTTTAGAGAATAAACCCCTAAGGTGTACAGATACAACTCCGTTTCCCCATGTAAGTGTAGTATTATATTGGTTCTGAGAGTCGCACACTTCATTGGAATGGATCTATGCAAGATCACAGAACGCAAACAACGCATTGGAAAATGTTCCTCCTTTCGGCGGTGAAAGCCATTTAATCATGTGGTGAGAATGATGAAAGATCTTGTCTTCTTAACTCACGCAAAATGTTTTACACTGCTATTGACTATTAGCATTTTGAAAAGCACTTTAAATAATTGTTATATTTTGCATTCTGGAAAGGGACATATATTTACCTCTTATAGCCATAAGTAACCCCCTGTGTCAAAAATTATAGAAATAAACACTGACAAGCCTTTCGGATGCTGACTGGGGAGTAATATTTAGAAATATATCAGAAAAGACAAATGAAATCAAGAATGTCATAAAGCCCTAAGAGAGGTTAAACCAGAACCTAACAACAATGAGCCAATAATTTGCTTGGGTTAAATAGCAATGTTACAGATTATTGTTGCTGTTTAACAGTTGCCAGAGGCTGTGTGAGCGGAGGAAGCAAGTGTTGGGATTGTGTGATGTGTTTGCCAGCCCCTCTGTGATACACCCACCCCTCCTCCCCTTCCACCCTTACAGAACACTTAGAGCACTTCTAACAGAGCTGCACTGCTGTCAAATACACAACTAAACCATCTCTGCCTGTTGTCTGACACTCACAGCCTGCACATTGCTCGCTTAGTGGATATATAGAACATCTGGTTGCGTACCATAGCTTAGCAAAGGTTTAAAGACTTGTCACACACTTTGGATCTATAGGAAAGTCCACAGATGCCGGGATAGAGGGAATATCCTTCACAGATTCTCTCCGCAAGGTAATTCTGGATGTGTTTGTCAACACAGACAACCTAAATTCTTTATGTCAGAGCTTTCAAACCTGTATTGCATATAGCTCACCCCTACGCTTCTTGTGACAAAATCAGGGGATCAATCAATTCTTTTTTTAGATGTTAATAGTGTTTGGTATAAAACATTTGGCGTTAGGTGCTCTTTGTGACATTCAAGGTAATTGATCGGTGTGATCTGTGTCTATTGGCGCTCTGTTGGAAAAATGTTGGGAAACATAGTGTTTGATTGCATGCCCCAAATTTGGGATTTTGATTGCTTCGCTAAGGATGGGTATTGGGAGACGGAATTGGCTATAGATAAAAAGGAAGGCTTTTATTAGTAATACAAGATGATGTATTTTTTAAAATTAAAATACGCAACCAATATTGATCGGAATTAAAGGGGTGTGAAAGGTAAGAAGAAAAAGCAGCTTTTAAATCTCGGTTAGATTTTTGGCATTCTCATCACTAAATAGAATTTTTAGTGACAGTAATTAAAAGCAGCAGTTTTTGAAGAGATATGTTGTCAATTGTGATTAGCCCACTATATCAAGAGAGATATATGTGTAGGAAGTTACATAATGGGTTTTGTTTTAACGTGCAATTCTGGAGCAAAAATATAGCAATCACCATTGAAACTACCGACTGCTGCACTTTTAGAAATTTGCTCCAGAATTGCTAACATAACCCCACAAATGGTTATCTCAGAATACTGCATCCCTTATCTTAAGTCAAATATTAGAAGAAAAAAAAAAGTTGTGTTTCAACTGGCAAAGGAAAGGGTTTGCAGAGTGTATAACGCCTGCATAAAGTTAGACGTAGAGCTATAACTAAATACTTGATTCACACAAACCTTATGTGCGCAATGTGCTGCACACGCACACAGACACACACGCACACAGACATAGATCACAGGTATTTCATAGAAATCACTTCTTTAAATGTGTTTATATGTATACTCTCACAAGCATGTGTTCTTCTCTATCTAATGAAAATTTTGGGATTGATTCAGGACACTAGTAATTTTAAAAACTCGTATAAAAATGTAGAAAATATTTTCACATTGCCAAAAAGTATTAGAGCAAACAAATTACAAAATCACAATGTATTGCGTGACCATGTATATCCATAAATTATTATTAGCGTTATTAATTTTTTTTTTTTTTTTTTTTTATATTAAAAAATTATATTTCAGCTCCATGCATTTTAAAGTCTTTCTGCATTTGGTGGTTTATTTCACGGGAAGTACATTGCAAGCTTTCCCAATTAATTAATTATTATTATTAATTTTTTGAGTTAAATTTGCATGTTCCAAGAAAACAAGAGTTGCCATTGGACTCTCACACTGTGATCATTCACCTGTTTCTGTAGGTATCCAACCTGAGAGATTGAGATAAGCTCTGTATAAAATGGCAAATGTCCATGTTTGTCTGGATTCTAATGTCGGACTGGATGTGAACGTGCTTTCTGGTAATTTGTGAAATTCATGCACCCCCAGGGTGAAAATAATTTGTTAGGAATGATCAGGAACCAGAAAGATCTGCTATGATTAATTGGTTATAGAAGAACAAGGGTCAGTGGCCTTGTAAAAAAGTAGAAAATAGCCATTAAGAACAAGTCGTGACAAAAGTGATTCCATAGACGTAAATGTAAAATTCTCAAAAAGAATTTGAATTACACTTTGAATTCACTTTAAATTGGATTAGTGAATGAAATTATTTTTTTTCTTTTTAAAGCAACCTTGACAAGTCTACATTGAAATATCTTAAACCTGATTTATAATTGAAATTATATATCCTGTTTCGGATCCCAGTGTCAAACCTGGAGATAGGAAACCTCTACTCTCAATTGTGCTAATTTGCAATAGCAGCATCTGCCGGACCCTGTCCAAGAGGGCCGAACATCATGCCCATCAATAACTCATGTATTAGCAATGCCTCCCAATGATAAATGAGCATACCATAGTACAAGTGTATTGGCAAGGGGGGTTTAAAAAATACTTTGGCGTGCACTCCAGCTTGGCTTTTTTCGTAATTGTATTTTTGTGCCAGTTTACTCATGTATTTGGCTCCTATTTCACTTTATTTGCACCTGTCAGACTTATCAGTATATTTTATCTGTTGGTAATATAACTGTTGTATTTATCATTTTCATATGTTTATCCTATGCAATATACCGGTACATGCTGAAATTGGCCAATTACTGAGTCGAGTTGGCAGCTGCCATTTTAATTTCTGTTTAAAATGTATCACAGTTGATGTCCTGGAGTATTTACTACACTGATACAAAATCAAGTCCCTTGGAAGAATTGTGATGTCAGAGAATTCCCTGTTATTATTATTATTATTTATATAGCGCCAACAAATTCCGTTGCGCTGTACAATGGGTGGATATCCAAGGTTCCAACACTACCAATTAGATTATTATTTTTTTAGAAAAAAAAATATATATATATATATTTATATATATATATATATATATAAATACCAGCATTCAAACCTGGGGGTCTTGGTTGTAAAGCAGCGACATTACTACTGCACTAACCAATCAACAAATTATATATACAAATATTGTGACGTCCTTTTATTTCAAACATGGACACATCCATCTGTGTTTGAACTGATGACATTTTAACTAAATGACAATCTAGCAGTGTGTTGCACGTTATTCTGTGACTCGACTAAAATCAGGATCTAGTGACCCATTCTCTTAAAAAAATTATTTAAGATCAACAAAGCTGAAATAAAACCATTGCTGAAATTTTTTTCAATTCATTTACATCTAATCCTGGTCTAATCACCGATGTTTAACCATATATGTATGGGGGGGCAGCCATGACAGGGTTCATTTTCCCAAAAACCTCAGTGCTCTCGGTGAACCATTATTATTGCATCACAAGTTATGGAGAGAGAGAGAGAGAGAGAGAGATGGCTTCCAGTAATATAATAGATGACATTGGTAAAATGGCTTAGCAACAGAGATACTGCCCCTAATTCGATTTAAGAGAATTACTTTGAAATTAAATAGAATACAAATAAAAACAGTTTGAAATAAACAGTTTTTATGAATTTTGTTTACTAGAAATTGCTAAGTGATAGATCTGCTTTATATAAGTGAACTCCGGTGTCAAGTCAAGATTTTAAGATTAGCAAGATATTTACCTAACCCTGGGCTTGAAAAGGTGAATTTTCAACCACTCTGACAACTAATTATGCCATCGCTCTCCTTTAAAGCTTAACATGGATTAAAAAACCTGCTTAATGCTGTCCAGTTTGTCAATAAAAACACAGTGCATCTTCGCTCACCTACCCCCTACTCCCCATCTCCCCACAACATTGTTCCAGAACATTGGCCACCACATTGTTGTGCCAGAAACATATCTCCGACCATTCCAAACAGACAAAGAGGGACACTTTCATTTTAGGGTTGCAAGTGGGGGTGTGGCCAGGGGCTTGGCTGCTCTGAGAAATTTTAGGAGACTTACTAATAGTAATTGAAGCAACTAAAATTGCCATTTCGGACAAGAACAATGTATCTTATTTACACAGATGGATTCTAAACACATTTATTGTAGTTTAAAGACACATTACTGGGAGTATTATTGCTTTGGAGCTCTGTTATACACTCAGACACATTACTGGGAGTGTTATTGCTGTGGAGCTCTGTTATTCACTCAGACACATTACTGGGAGTATTATTGCTGTGGAGCTCTGTTATACACTCAGACACATTACTGGGAGTATTATTGCTGTGGAGCTCTGTTATACACTCAGACACATTACTGGGAGTGTTATTGCTGTGGAGCTCTGTTACACACTCAGACGCACCAACAATATGGAGCTCCTAGAAAAGAGGGACAGTGGGATTTAGACTAAAATAAGGACTGTCCCTCCTAAATAGGGACACTTGGGAGGTATGCAGGAAGTGTTAATGGGTAAACGAAGTTATTCTTAGATTGTGAGCTCATTTGAGCAGCACCCTCTTTACCTCTAGTTTCTGTCAACACTACTTTGTATGTCAATACTTGTTTTTATATCCACAATGTATAATTGTAAAGTGCTACAAAATATGTTGGCATTATATAAATGTTAATAGAAATAATAATAATAAATGCAACATGCTTTTTTTGTTTGTTTTTTTACATTTTACTGCTCTGAAGCATGTTTGTAAACATAGGTTTGTTTGTGTGCACTTATGAGATATATCATTAGGTACAATTCTATAGATATCCTGTATACACCTAGGAGTATTTTTTTAACATGTGATTATTCTGCTGTATAAATAACCATAAGAGGTTTATACCTAAAACAGGAGATTCTGGAGACTTGACAAGGGACAAGGAAATTGCACATTTTAGACTGAAGCAGTCAAACTGGAAAAATGGATGAGTTGGTGAACTTTTCAGATTTGGTTATCTGTGTCTGAATTTTCCAATTCCATTGTCAGCTCTCCAAAATTCACTTGTCAGTTAATAAATCCCATAGTATTGAAGCTACGGTTTCCTTTTTTTTTTTTTTCAGTAAGATACAATCTTTTGATCAGATGGCACATGAACAGGAAATAAGGCATTAAAATAAACTTATTTTGAATATCACAGCTGCAATGCAGGAAGCACTTTGAACCTTTGCCATGGTCCCCGCTGCTCTTGTTTAGGGTACACTTTCATGCCGCGTGTACACATATGTCAAGCGTTTAGAAGTGATAATATGCTGGTGTTACTCAAAAGCACCTGTAATCAGGGCCAGATTAAGAGCCCAGTGGGCCTGGTGCTGACAATTATGAGGGGCCTAAGTACAGAATCTTATCGACCAAAAACACTAAAACAGTCATACCTCTCAAGCGTCATGTATCTGGTGGAGATTTTGCCGGAGGGAAACTCATAGGATGCAGCTATAAGAAAACCCAGATTCTCTTAAAATATGCTAATCTCTCTGTAATTCATGCTCTCATCTTTCAAGTAAATCCATACCCCCTAATAGCCAGTGTCCAGTGAAGCAGAAAGTCAATGGGCCGTGTAAAAGGGTGGGCCATCGACGCGAATCATGTAACCAGATCTCCAGAAAGGGACGAACATGCTGAAAAAGGAGGTGTGTCTACCCAAAGAATTGGAAGGCTAATTCGTGCCCACACCACAGCGCAAGGACCTATATTTAAAGGAACACTACAGTGTCAAGAATACAAATGTGTATTCCCCACACTATAGGTCTAAATAACCATATAGGCTCCTGCCCCTCCCTCCCCCCCCCCCCACACCTCCAATTAAAAGCTGATTTTACTTACCTTTTTACAGCACTTTTTACAGGTCCTGTGGCAGATGACACTCCGTCCCCTTGGCTGAAATCATCAGACTTGATGATCTCCATCAATCCAATGCTTGTTTATAAAAAAGCATTGGGAGGCTATTGTGCAGGCGCGGCAAAATGCTGTGATGCGCCAATCGACATCTTCTCACTGAGATGCATTGAATTATTATTATTATGTTATTATTTATTTAGCGCCAACAAATTCCGCAGCACTTTACAGTGGGTGGACGAACAAACATGTAACTGTAACCAGACAAGTTGGACACACAGGAACAGAGGGCTTGAGGGCCCTGCTCAATGAGCTTACATGCTAGAAGGAGTGGGGTAAAGTTACACAAAAGATAAGGATAGTATTAGACTGATGACAGTTGCAAGAGAGGAATCAGTCGGGAGCTATTGACAGTTAAATTGATACGCTTTTATGAAGAAGTGGGTTTTTAATGATTTTTTGAAGGAGTGGAGACTGGGTGAACATCTAACAGAGGAGGGAAGCGAGTTCCACAGGAACGGTGCAGCCCTCGAGAAGTCTTGAAGGCGAGCATCAGAGGTGGGAGTACGGACAGAAGATAGACGTAAGTCTTCAGCAGAGTATAAGGGCCTAGACGGGACATACTTGTGTATAAGGGAGGATAGATAGGTGGAAGCAGCATTATGAAGAGATTTGAAAGCAAGAACCAGAATTTTAAATTGAACTCTATGTTTTATAGGAAGCCAATGTAGGGGCGGACAGGAAGATCCGCCTCGCCGCCACATTCATTATGGACTGTAACGGCACAAGTTGGGAACAAGTAAGACCACTGAGAAGCAGATTACAGTAGTCAAGGCGAGAAAGGACAGTGGAATGGACCAGCACATTAGTCGTATCTGGCGTTAAGTAGGGTCAGATGCGCGCAATATTTTTGAGATGGAAAAGGCAGGATTTGGCGATAGACTGAACATGAGGCGTGAAGGAGAGGTTGGAGTCAAAGAGAAGTCCTAGGCAGCGAGCCTGCATGGTTGAGCTGATGGTAGCACCGTTGACTTGGAGGGAGACAGACAAAGGAGTAACAACACTTGAGGGAGGAAAGATCAGAATTTCAGTTTTGGTTAAGTTGAGTTTAAGGAAGTAGTTAGAAAATAGCAGTTAGGCAGTCAGAGACACTAGTCAAGAGGGACTGGGAGAGATCAGGAGAGGACAGATAGATTTGCGTGTCATCCACATAGAAATGATATTGAAAACCAAAGGAGCTAATGAGTAATTGAATCAATCACACCATGGGGTTATCCCTTTCCTTTTACATTCTATGAAAGCACTGGACATACTGGAGGAAAGACGGTGCAAGATGAGGTTTTGGCTGCAAAGGGGACAGCTCAAAATAATGGAATGCGATGAGACATTTGACCAGAAGGTCCAACATTGTGCTTTCTCACCCAGAGCTCTGGGTCAAAACTATCGCATTCACGCACGCACTAATCCACAACGTAGTCTCCAATTCCATATCACCAATTTTATTTTTATTTTTTTGTTCAGTGCATCCTGTTTTGACAACACATAACACAACAAGCCTATAGCATAATAAACAATACTTACTAAGCTTTTAACTAGTATTTATTAAACAACTTTGTTCTTGAGTGCTTAAATCCCTAACTTGCATCTTACCTATGTTTGCACTAATTACATTTTAAAGTGCATCACAAACGCATCGGATGAAAACTCCCCATTAATTGCTGTCTAAAACTAAATTTTTTTGTTGTTGAGCCTAATCACCACCAAATGTATACATACAATTTTAGTATTATAAGATAACTGTGTAACTAGTCAGTGGAGTGCATTGAGTGCATTTCATGCTACGAGAACATGCAAGGAAAATAATGTTTACTAGCACATGTGTACATCATAACTGATGGAGATTATAATTAATTTTCTCTTATTCCAGGTGCTGGACTCTCCGGCCCCTTAAACACTCACTGAGTTTTTGGGTCTCTGTTTCGGTTGTGTCATATTTTCTGGATTTGACGATGCCTATTCTGCAGAGACTCTAGAACCTTTGACAGCCTGCCCAACCTTTTATAGCAAGATAACCAATTGTGGCATTGTGCCATGCGTATGATGACGCAATTCATATGAATAATGGCACGTGGCTTAGTGGAATTTTTTTTTATATTATTTTATTTAGATTTATTTGAGCGCATAAACTGGACAGTGTGTACTCGGGCTCATATCACATAATCTTCAATGATTTTCATTCTTGATAATCCTGTATGAGATAAGCTATTCCAAACCAATCATATTTGTATTCTTAAAGCTATAGTGTTCCTTTAATAGAGATTTAAAAAAAAGTTTATACGCAGGTAAAAGTATACTTCAAAAGATGTATTCCCTAAGTATGTAGCATTATATTACACAATTTCAAGGCCACTTTTTCCATATATGATAAAAAGATCTCTCCCCTACACCAAGAATTGAGTAACAGGTGACGGCAGGAGAACCCTTCTATAAATAGTTCTCCTGCTTTCTGTCAACTATGGAACATTCTTTTCCTCTGCGATATATCACATGTTTTGCTTGATTAATATGGTGCTGGAGTTACGTGAAAACCTATATATCACCTCTTGACACGCATGTGCTGGCAATGAAGCTAGGGTGTTGGGGTCACAATGAATGAAGGTATACCTTAAAGGGACAGTATAGTCACCAGAACAACTACAGCTTATTGAATTTGTTCTGGTGAGTAGAATCATTACCTTCAGGCTTTTTGCTGTAAACACTGTCTTTTAAGAGAAAATGCAGTGTTTACATTACAGCCTAGTGATTACTTCACTAGCCACTCCTCAGATGGCTGTTAGAGATCCTTCCTGGGTCATGGCTGCCTAAAATGCATCCAAACATTCAGTTTCTCCTCCCTCTGCATGCAGACACTGAACTTTCCTCATAGAGATTCATTGATTCAGTTCATCACTATGAGGAGATGCTGATTGGCCAGGGCTGTGTTTGAATCATGCTGGCTCTGCCCCTCATCTGCCTCCTTGTCAGTCTTAGCCAATCCTATGGGGAAGCATTGTGATTGGATCAGGCCACCACTTCTGCTGATGGCAGCAGACCGCTTGTTTTTCTGAGTCTAACAGCATGCAGAGTTACAGTTTCAGGCTTGAATACAGTAAGATTTGTACTATATTTATGGAGGCATGAGGGGCCCAGGGGGGCTAGATGGTGGTTTTAACACTATGGGGTCAGAAATACATGTTTGTGTTTCTGACCCTATAGTGATTCTTTAAATATTTCAAGACAGGGACAATCGAGGACATAGGGCAGGTACCAAGCATGGGTGTTAAATTAGAGTTGCATCCTGGAACCCTGAATATGGTGGCGGAATGTAAGTGCATAAACATCTCTTAAAACAATCAAAACATATTGTTTCTTTTCATGCTAAATTATACATCGATTTCTTAAAGAAATGCAACCAAATGAAGGTTTAAATAATCTCTGTAAATGTATCAGCATGATACAACAGTCTCTGTTTTGCTGCCCAAGGTGGGAAGGAATTATTCATTACAGATATGGACTCTTTAATCATTCATTATTGATGGTGTGATATGTAATCGTAAAAATCATCCTGGAAGCGTCACTTATCTTTCAAGGAGAAATCGACTTGTATATCAATCCAGAAAAACTGAATGTTTCTGTTTGGGCGAAACTATGCTATTTAAAAATATAGTTCTACTATATATATATTTATTTATTTATTATTTTTTTCAAAAGGGATGAAAAAAATTATAATATTGCAGCTATTGCAGGGGCATAGTAAATTACCCCTAGAAAAATAAATATTATCTCTGTGTTTACCAAAAAGGAGCACAAACCAAGAAAGTTATGGTGGGGAAAAATTGTCATTGAAATCCCTTCTACCTTAAGTCAGTGGATAGTCAGTACCCTGTTAAGAACAAAAGTCAAGCCATAAGACTTGCTTTTCCTACAGAAATCTCACATTTGCAGTGATGTTACTACTGCAAGGGATTCTGGGTGGGCATATGCACATTAGTTCACCGAAGAATTAAATTTTTGCCTCTTTATTCCATTTTAAATATGGATTCCTTGGAGTTTGTGTTTTTTCTGTATACAACAGCTTTGAAACACAACTCCTTAAGAGATGCAAAGCCACTTTGCCAAAAAGGGAAATAAAAAACGGAAACAGGAAACAAATAGATTTTATTTTAAATTCTGTTTTAAACTTTTTTTTTCTTGTTGTTGCTTCAGATAAACTGATTTAAAAAGAAAAAAAACGAATTTGTGGTTTCCTTCAAAGTTATACGTTTGCACAGTGCAGTAAATCTATTTAGGAAATTTCTCATTATACTCTAAATAGATCATACTACTTAATGTAAAAAAATATATAGCACTTGTCATAATTTCATAAGTAAACAGAGCTATACTAAATAATTTATTGAGTAAAATAAGCTAAATATGATATTTTCTATGATCTTAAAGAATATTTATATCGGTATAATTTTTTTTAACAATTATATAATAATATATATATAATAATAATAATATATATAATAATAATAAAATAATTGTTTAACAATATATATAATAATAATAAAATAATTATTTAACAATAGTGATGTCCCGAACGGTTCGTCGAACGGTTCGCCACGGATGGCGAACATAAACATAAACTTTGACCCTGTACCTCACAGTCAGCAGACACATTCCAGCCAATCAGCAGCAGACCCTCCCACCTAGACCCTCCCACCTCCTGGACAGCATCCATTTTACATTCATTGTGAAGCTGCATTCTTAGTGAGCTGTCCAGGAGGTGGGAGGGTCTGGGAGGGAGGGTCTGCTGCTGATTGGCTGGAATGTGTCTGCTGACAGTGAGGTACAGGGTCAAAGTTTATGTTTATGTTCGCCGTCCATGGCGAACCGTTCGGCGAACCGTTCGGGACATCACTATTTAACAATATATATATATATATATATTAAAAAGACAAACCTTAAAAACCTTCTGGAAATTTGACCTCTGTATTTTTTAATGGCAATGGACAACACAGTAATGTGGCATTAATGATACTTTTTCTTATAGTTCAGTGAATTTTCAGTCCCCAAGACAAGTACCAAATAAATTGTTAGTATTAGCTTCAGTGCCTTCCCAAGGTATAGTGCAGTGCAATAAAAATCCCATTTAACACTGGGAATGCCTATTAAGGTGTTTACAGAATTGATTTCTGTATATAATATACTATAATCAAAGAATGTGCCACAGAGATTTTTTTTTCACAGTTGATGAATTGGTCCTCAAGTTAATATAAATAGTAACAGCTTGGAGTGAGTATCGTCAAAAATTTAAATTGGCCAAAATAGCCGTACTGGAAAAATTACCCAAGTCAGCTGTGGATCAAGTTTGATTACTTTGTCTTTAAATGTGAAATTCACTTTAAATTCAATGTGATTTTCCAACAATTCTCAGTTTAGTGAATAACCCTGCATGTAAATAACATATGTGTAACTTTCAAAAGGGAAAATTAAATAATGGTATAAAGGAGCATAAAAAGGAATCTTTCGGATGTGAACCAATCAGAGATGTAAGACGGGTGAAAGCACATAAAAGGCTGGTTCAAATGACAACTTTTGAAAAAGTGTTAACTTAAAGGGACAGCAAAAGTTACCAAAGAACTTTGGTTTAATGAAGTCATTTTGGTTTATAGATCATGCCGCTACAGTCTCACTGCTCAATTCTCTGCCTTTTAGGAGTTAAATCACCTTGTTTATGCAGATCTAGTCATACCTCCCTGCATGTGACTTACACATACTTCCTAAGCACTTCCTGTAAAGAGTCATTTAATGTTTACACTTTTGTTTAATTTAATTTAATTTTGTCAAATTTTGTTTAATTTAGAATTTCTTACCTCTTGTATGTAAAGTTCAATTTACAGAGCACGAGATAAAAACTTTTAAAGTAAGTTACATCTGATTGAAAATGAAACCATTTTTGATTCATGCAAGCTGGAGGTGTGGCCAGGGGCAAACCTAGGGCATTTGGTAACCGGGGCGGATCTTATTTTTGGACGCCCCCTCCCCTGCCACACCAAAATTTAAAAAAAAAACACTATTTTTTTTACACTTTTTTTATGTATTGCACACATTTGTAAACTTTGTAAAACCCCTGACAGTTCCTTCTACAAAACCACTGTCCTGCCCCTCTCCTACAAACCCTTGCACCTCACACACCCAGTTACAGGCAGATAGTCACACACACAATTACAGGCATACAGTCACACACACAGTTACAGGCATACAGTCACACACAGTTACAGGCAGACAGTCACACACATACAGTCACATGCAGACAGTCACACATACAGTCACACGCACAGTTACAGGCAGACAGGTACACACATAGTCAGTTACAAGCAGTCACACACAGTTGCAGCCAGACAGTCATGCACACAGTTACAGGCAGACAGTCACACACACGGTCACAGGCAGACAGTCACACACACAGACAGTTACAGGCAGCATCTCACAGTCACAGGCAGACAGTTACACACACGGTTACAGGCAACATCACACAGTCACATGCAGACAGTCACACACACATAGTTACATGCAGACAGTCACACACACAGTTTTAGGCAGACAGTTACACACAGTTACAGTCAGTTACAGGTATTCACACACAGTCATAGCCAGACAGTGACGCACACAGTTACAGGCAGACAGTCACACAATCACAGACAGGCAGTCACACACAGTCACAGGCAGACAGGTATTCACGGTCACAGGTAGTCACACACACGGTAACTGGCAGACAGACACACACACACAGTTACAGGCAGGCAGACAGTCTCACACACACACACAGTTACAGACAGACAGTTTTCACACAGGCAGGAAGACAGTTTCACACACACAGCTACAGGCAGTCATACACACACAGACACACACAAACAGTTACAGGCAGGCAGACAGTCACACACACACAGTTACAGGCAGGCAGACAGTCTCACACACACACACACAGTTACAGGCAGGCAGACAGTCACACACGCACACACTCTTAGTTACAGACAGTGGGCTGGAGGAGGGGTGGATTCACTGAAGTCCTTCTTGCTGCACCTCCATGTGCAGCAGTAACAGCAGCAGGTAAGGGCCGTGTTAAGCGACGCCCCTGCTTTCGGTTTGGCCCTGCCACAATTTTTTTTAGCCCTACCCCCACTTTCTTTCCATGCGGCCAGTTCAGCTGGTAATTGCTGGTTTCTGCGTGTGTGAGCTGTGCCAGCCACCCAGCACCCCAGCTGCCATGGGGCACAGCTCACACATGCCCCTCCAGCACCCAGACCAGGGTCGTGGCAGCCCTCTACCTGGTGTCACCTGAGGTGAACCGCCCACCCCCTCTTAGTACGCCACTGGCTGTGGCTTAGGTACCATAAACTGAAACACAAGTGATTTAACTACTAAATGGAAGATACTTAAGAAGTGAAACTTCATAGTCCTGATCTAAACACCAAACCTACTTCATTAAGCTAAAGTTGTTTTGGTGACTATAGCATCCCTTTAACTTTAAACAGCGGTTTTTAATCTATAAACTGGAGCCCAAAATGTTATATTTTGCTTAAATTGAATATATTGTTGCAGTGTGTGCCATAAAACTGTCTACAGTAAATGTGTTAAACAGCTCTACCCTAGTGCCACTTAGATGTAATGAAGGTGTTGTGCAGAATTAATTCATATAAATACATTATAGTTGATGTGTCATCAAAGTAATTTTGAAACTGTAAAATGGGTAACCATGTCTCTTGTATGATAATATTTTGGACAATTTAGCTAACTATAGCTAATGTAAAAAATTAATATGCAACTCTCTTCCCAAAAGTTGATACATTTTCATTAAAAAAAAAGTCCTCTTTATATACAGGAATACACATATTTCATCCTTCTCTCTTATCAGAAATATTGCACAGAGAAGATGCCTACATGATTAATTAATGTACAAGTTTGCAATGTAGAAACAAACACAGCAACGCTTTAGCAAGTGATCACACTATTATTGCATGTGTAGTAATATATAGAAGAATGCGAAGGACATTAGCAGAGTAAAGGGCATCAGGATAGGATCTTCCAATAAATCTAATAGTTACGTGTACATTCACAGTAATCAGAGGTAGAGTGAAGCCACTTTTAGAGCTCTAAGCAGAAGATCTCTATAGCAATGGCAGTGACAGGTAACCTTGGTGATGTAGAAGTCTATAAACTATATTTCCCTTGATAACCAGCGAGCAAATGTAGCTCATAAACATCTGTATCGCCAAGCTTAGATATCACGGCTACAAATCTGACAGTCAATAATAAACACAAAGAACAATATGATACTGCGTAGAACAGATTTCAAAATGGCACCGCTGTGCCACAGAGCTTGCAATCTAAACATTGTAAGTGGAACACTAGCTTGTGTACACCTAAGGTTGCATTCTAAATGTGGTATATGGAAAACCAGTTAGTGTACTCCAGTGTTAATTTTGGCGGCAAATTTCAATTTAGTTTTAGTCATAGTCTTTTGACTAAAACGCCATTTTAGTTTTAGTCATATGTTAGCCATCTGAATTGTTTTAGTTTTAGTCTAGTTTTAGTCGACTAAATCTCCAGTAGATTTTAGTCAACACAATTCAAATCTAATGGGTTTAGTTAAAGCCTCTATCTGTCTCTTTTGCCCCTTCCCCAGCCCCTCTGTGTCTCTTTGTGTCCCCCCAGCCCCTCTAGGTGTCTCTCTCTCAAGCCCTGGTCTGTGTCGTTTTCTCCTTCCCCTGCCCCTCTATGTCTCTTTGTGTACCCCCAGCCCCCCTAGGTGTCTCTCTCCCAAGCACTGGTCTGTGTCTTTTGCCCCCTCCCCAGCCCCTCTGTGTCTCTTTGTGTCCTCCCAGCCCCTCTAGGTGTCTCTCTCCCAAGCCCTGGTCTGAGTATTTTGCTCCTTCCCCAGCCCCTCTGTGTCTCTTTGTGTCCCCCCAGACCCTCTAGGTGTCTCTCTCCCAAGACCTGGTCTGAGTCTTTTGCTCCTTCCCCAGCCCCTCTGTGTCTCTTTGTGTCCTCCCAGCCCCTCTAGGTGTCTCTCTCCCAAGCCCTGGTCTGAGTCTTTTGCTCCTTCCCCAGCCTCTCTGTGTCTCTTTGTGTCCCCCCAGACCCTCTAGGTATCTCTCTCCCAAGCCCTGGTCTGTGTCTTTTGCCCCTCCCACAGCCCTTTTGTACAGTTTTAATTTTGGCGGCAAATTTCAATTCAGTTTTAGTCATAGTCTTTTGAATAAAAATCCATTTTAGTTTTAGTCGTATCATCTGAATTGTTATTGTTTTAGTCTAGTTTTAGCCGACTAAATCTCGAAAATTTTAGTTGACAAAAATTTTACTAAAATTATTAGTCAACAAAATTAACACTGGTGTACGCCTAAGGATACATTCTGAATGTTGTATGTGGAAAACCAGTTAGTGTGCAGCTAAGGAATGAAGCATTAGCAAAATATTTTTGCTTTAGCTTGGAATGGACTTTCTGGCCTTGTAAAAGACTCTAACTGTTTAACCTCTTATAATACCAGCTATGCAGGATTACATAGTTACATAGTTACATAGCTGAAAAGAGACTTGCGTCCATCAAGTTCAGCCTTCCTTAGAAATGTTGTTGCTGTTGATCCAAAAGAAGGCAAAAAACCTGGTCTGAAGCACTTCCAATTTTGCCACAAACTAGGAAAAAATTCCTTCTTGACCCCAAAATAGCAGTCAGATGTCTCCTTGGATCAAGCAGCTATTACCCCACTAATTAGAAATTATATCCCTGTATGTTATGTTTTTGTAAGTATTTATCCAATTTCAGTTTAAGCATCGGTATGGACTCTGACAAAACCACCTCTTCAGGCAGAGAATTCCATATCCTTATTGTTCTTACTGTAAAAAAACCTTTTCTTTGCCTTAGATGAAATCTCCTTTCTTCCAGCCTAAATGTGTGACCTCGTGTCCTATGTATAACCCTGTTTATGAATAGATTTCCAGATAAAGGTTTGTACTGGCCCCGAATATATTTGTATAAAGTTATCATATCCCCTCTCAGGCGCCGTTTTTCCAAACTAAACAGATTTAATTTTTTAACCTTTCTTCATAACTAAAATGCTCCATTCCTTTTATCAATTTTGTAGCTCGTCTCTGGACCCTCTCCAGTGCCATGATATCCTTCTTTAGAACAGGCGCCCAAAATTGCACAGCATATTCAAGGTGTGGTCTTACCAGCGATTTATAAAGAGGCAAAATTATATTTTCATCCCGAGAATTTATGCCCCTATTTATACATGACAAAATCTTACTGGCCTTAGCAACTGCAGATTGACATTGCATATTGCTGCCTAATTTGTTGTCTATAACAATTCCCAAATCCTTCTCGTGTGTGGTTATCCCTAATTCACTACCATTTAGTGTGTAAGTTGCTTGTGCATTCTTAACCCCGAAGTGCATAACTTTGCATTTCTCTATGTTAAATTTCATCTGCCATTTTAGTGCCCAGTCCCCCAATCTATCCAAATCTCTCTGCAGCAAAGCAATATCCTGCTCACATTTTATTACTTTACAAAGTTTTGTGTCATCTGCAAACACTGATACATGGCTTTCAATGCCTATTTCAAGATCATTTATAAATATGTTAAATAGAAGTGGTCCCAAAACAGAACCCTGAGGGACACCACTTACCACTTTTGTCCAGCCTGACAATTTACCATTAATTACAACTCGTTGTACTCTGTCCTTAAGCCAATGTTCTACCCAAGAACAGGAATATTCATCTAGACCAATTTCTTTTAGTTTGAAGACTAACCTATTGTGAGGAACCGTATCAAATGCCTTGGCAAAGTCCAAGTAGATCACATCCACTGCAACACCCTGATCTATACTTCTACTTACTTCTTCGTAGAATGCAATTAGGTTAGTTTGACATGACCTATGTTTCATAAAACCATGCTGATTATTGCTAATAACAAAGTTCTTCCCAATGAATTCCTGAATATTATCCCTTAATAGCCCTTCAAATATTTTCCCAGTTACAGAAGTTAAGCTCACAGGTCTATAATTTCCAGGCAAGGATTTTGAACCCTTTTTAAATATAGGAACAACATCTGCCTTCCTCCAATCCTCCGGTACAACACCTGAAACAAAAGAATCTTGAAAAATTAAATACAGAGGTTCACTTATTTCCCCACTTAGCTCCTTAAGTACTCGTGGGTGAATACAGTCAGGCCCTGGAGCTTTATTTACATTAATTTTCTTTAATAGCTGTAGCACCTTGTCTCGAGTTATCCAATCACAAGTTATTTGCAAGTTTTTTGCAGCAAACATTTGCATATCTCTTACCATAGGATCCTCATTAATATATACTGTTGGCTTTGACGGAGTTACATGACATTTGTTTTAATATAATTAATTAATGAATGGCTTGTCAGTTCTAATGCTGTGTTCAAGGAGAGTGAGGGAGGTGAGAACTACCAAAGGTTTCAGTTGCAGATTGTAGCGCACTCATCTTGACAAACATGACAAACAGGGCTTTTTACTAAAGTGCTAATTGACCGGAACTGACTAGGTAATTGCAAACGATAGCCCAAAATAGATGAGCTTTAAAAATAGCCGACAAGAAATCTTCCAGGTTGACTGCTTTGGCCTTAATTGCCGTATCAATTCTCCAGAATAACCTTTTAATCTAAAAACTAACCTTTTCATTATCACTTAATAGGGTATGATGTTTCATTGTTTTTTTTTTGTTGTTTTTTTATTTAATATTTTTGTTGTGCATATTGATTATAACATGTAAGCTCGTGGTGCTCCATCAGCAGTCCTCGAGCACTCTTCCTTATAGTAGGAGCTGTACAAAAAACATGCACATTTTTAATTAAACAAGTAGATTCAAGGAGCATATGCATCATGGTGCTTAGTGCTACAGGTTGTAGATGCATGCATGTAAGGTTGCTTTGTGAATGTTTGCGTTACATGTTTGGTCTAGAAGCCAAGGTTACCAGAGCCCAGTGTATTTTAATGTGTGGTACTGGTCTGGAGTTGCTCTCCAAGTCAGGTGTGGGCTCGGATGTTACACATGTGTGGGTTCTGTCAGAGCCGGTGTGTGGCTGTGCCAGGGGTATGTTTTGGCGTGTGCCTGTGCTTCTTCATGTCGGTTATGTTAAAACAAGTGTGAATGTCAGATTGTCAGGTATGATATTACAGGTGTGGAACTGTGTGTGTTGGAAGGTAAGTATAGGATTTTGGGGATAGTTCAGCACATCAAGTTAGGGGGCACGTCCCGGGTCAGCCAATGCCTCAGCTTGGTGGCAGGCTGAGGAGGTAGCATGCGATCAGGAGGCAGAGTTCAGGTGAGTCCTCCCCAAAGCCCCGCGCCACCTTGAAGGCCTGTGTATCGGATCACCTGGCACGCCGACTGGGTACCTCCATTGATGGATGCTCCTAGCGCTTCTTGAGGATTCCAAGCACTCTAGCCAATACCACAACCACCGCAGGCCAAACCTCTCTTTCCTTCAGAGCGAAGCAGGAACGAGCTCTTAAAAGAGCTTAAGAGTGATTATAGCAAGGGAATATGCAGAGCATAGCAATCCTTGTAGCAGATTCTCCCAATAAGAGACAGGACTCCAAACTGAGGGTGAAGTAGAACTGTCTAAAACTTTATTGTACTTGGGACTAGCCCATATGGGCATTACATTAACATTGCTGTGAAAACTCAGTAAAATTACAAACAGTCAAATCATAGCAGGCAACATACCGTGACTTATAACATAATTACATATTTATAAATGGATGGGGAAGACCATAATTAATACAAAATGTATCTCCTGCATGCAGAATTAGCGATATGCAAATCTACCCGAATATGCAAATTACCAGTCTTGCTATTCAGGTAGTGCATATTACTGTTGCTACCAACAGAGGGCAGTACACAAACTCCATAGCCAAACCCACCTAGTTGGTAGCAATCCTCAGCAGTACAGGAGAGCAGGCAATACATCCCAGGGGCCATAGTCACATGGCAGGAGGCTAGCAATCAGTCTTCTCCAGTGCCCAGTGGCGAGGCTGGTTCTGCCACAGCCTGCATTTGCGGGCCACGAACTGAGATTCTCTTGCAGGAGACAGAGTTCTTCCCTTGCGGGAGGCTGCAGTGAATCCCGGTGGGGAGTCACCATCTGTGGCGCTGGATCCTCTGTGCCGGTGGCCAATGCTCCTGTAGGGAAAGCATTGGATTGGCTGAAATTGACATGGAGGCGGAGCCAAACATCGGCTTAACCAATCAGCACCTCCTCATAGAAATGCATTGAATTAATGCATCTCTTTGAGGAAAATTTTACATCTCCATGAAGAGCATGGGTCATGTGTCTTGTCTTTGTATGTATGTGTTGTGTGTGTTTGTGTCTTTGTATGTATGTGTGTCGTATGTATGTGTGTCTTGTGTCTGTCTGTATGTGTGTGTGTCTTTGTATGTATGTCTTATGTGTGAGACTTTGTATGTGTGCCTGTCTGTTTGTAAGTATGTGTCTTGTGTGTGTGTTTGTGTGTGTCTGTATGTGTGCCTGTCTGTCTGTATGTATGTGTGTGCCTGTCTGTATGTATGTGTGCCTTGTGTGTCTTGTGTGTGTGTGTGTGTCTGTATGTATGTATGTGTGCCTGTCTGTTATAGAGGGCTATAGTAAGTATAAGTATTTAAGGAAGGTTAAAAAAAAAATTTAAAAAGGGAAAAAAAAGTGGGGAGGGGAATTGAGGAGGGAGAGGAAGGGAGCTGATGCATAGATGAGAAATCATATTAAGCGCAAACAGAGAAGTCGTCTGAATATCACCGAAAGAGGAGACCTTCGTTTGTTCCTTACAAAATCGAACCAGATATCAAATATTTAGTCTTGCAGCATTAACCTCAATGATCTCATTAATCACTAGTAAAGGTAATTTCAATTTACTTTATTGTTTTCTCATTAAACTTTATAAAGTTGAAAACATTATAAACATGCATTAAGTAGAAATAAAAAGATAAATGTATGCACATTTTTTTTAAAACACCCTCCTTTCTAAAAAATATTCTGCACTTGCGCGAAAACTGGTGGGCAGTAAGGACATTTTTTCAACCAAAAAGATGCATTAGTAGGCGGTAGGTAGAAAAAAGTTGACTACCACTGATGTAGAGTGTGGAGATGCTGAATGGCAGTGCTGTCTACTGTGCAGCACTGTCCCAGGAAGCACCTCCAGTGGCCATCTGAGTAGTGACCACTGGAGGTGTCCCTAGGAGGCAATGTAAACACTGCCTTTCTCTAAAAAGGCAGTGTTTGTATGAAAGTGCTTGAAGGTAATAATTATACTCACCAGAACAACTACATTAAGCTGTAGTTGTTCTGGTGACTATAGTGTCCCTTTAAACACCTACCTAATGATGTCATCCACAAATAGAGTGTATGATAGAACTTGTTTTGGGAACTGATAACACAGTTCTCTTTACTTTTATTACACAGTTCTATAGTGCTAGGCAGCACTTAGAGAGATCTGTGATTGGGAGAGGGATGTCGTGGATAGGGGCTGGGCTAGTGGCTTGACGTGCCTTTAATTCAATTAACATCAAGGCCAACGTGTCTGTCCGCAAAAGGATTGTGTCATCTCAAGGCACATGCGTGCCAGAATGACAAACTGCCTACATGCTACACATAGCTGTAGAGCTCACATATGGGCTGAAATATCCTGCAATCCAACTTAAGTACAGCACGAGTGCGTTAACATTTGATCAAGAATTGATCGTTTCATAGTCATGTTAATATATAGCGCGAGGTGTACTGTAACGCTATCTGTTTATCCTATAACAAAAAACTTCAGTCCATAGGCTGTCACCCATTATGCAATATTTGTACAACTGCAAGCCTATGTGTTTTTATATCTCTATTGTATTAGTGTCCATAGGAATTGATGTCACGTATCCTGTCTGTGAAATAAACTAAAATTAAAGATTAAAAAAATATATATATATATATATATATGAGCTAACAATGCACGTTGCCCCATTACTCCTGGATAAGAACCATTGTGTTGTGTGATTAGAATTCAGAAGGAAGGTTTCCATGTCGTGTGTTGTACTCTATTCTATACTCTATAGAGTGCATCATGTATTTTTTGCTGACCCTTGTATTCATCTGGCTCAGCACCTTGGGAAAGCTATTCCACTGAAGACCAGGTCTCAAATATTAATCACTGTTGCCGTAATGTGTGTGCAATGATTCCATTAGAATCTCCACGTGACATTCATTGTAAGGTCCATGGGGCAATGAGTCAATCCTTCCTCTGTCACAATTCCGTTCTTCAGCTGCTTGTCAATGAGTTATGTGATTTTAGTACTGTAAGTGTAAAGTAGTATTGTGTTAAATTTTAACCGACCAAGCTGGACCAGAAACATATTGTAATAGAAGACATTGTCAGTTTTGTTTAGTTTTTGGGTTACTGGAGGCAGAAGAAGTGCAAAATAAAAAATTAAAAAATTAAAAAGTTTGTAATGCATATTTTAAATTGCCGTAGGAAAACCGTATGTGTTTTGCTAATCTGACATGGCTTCTACATTCCCAAGTCGATGCATAAAACCGTGAGGACTTGCACCATCACTCTAGCACTCGAATGGATGATGAAGGGGCAGCAAAAATATGACACCCATAACCAGTTATTGTTCCAGGAGTCCCCTGTCGCCATCTCACTTTTAACTAATTTTTAAAAGATGTAACATTTAATTGAGTCCCCCAAGTGGTATATCATTTTTTTCCATACTTTAACAGAATTCATTAGCTAAAAGTGTCAATATATATATTCCTTCCAATCAAAGACAGAAATGATATTTCTAATGCGGAAGGCAAATTTACGAGTTTACTATTTAGCAATACCTGTGAAGAGGGGTATTTCTAATGTGGAAGGCGAATTTACTGTTTAGCAATACCTGTGAAGAGGGGTTCACCATAGGTCCAGTACCCAGATAAAGTGTCAAACTGTTCAAAAACTATTTCAGGATTATTTAATAAACTTAAAATTCCAATTGAATTTCAAATTTAAGGTCATAATAGCTGAATTGAAAAAAATTCTGTAAATCAGCTATGCCTTCAGTTCGGCCACTCAGGTCAGAATTTTGAAATTCACTTTGACTTCTCATTATAGTGAATAACCCTGTCTGACTCGTAACAGTAGGCACCATTGGTCTTCTGGTGCTATAACATCTACAGCAGGCTGCAGTGGTTATGGTGCTTAAAGTGCCCCTTTAAATATTTAAGCCCCATTGCTTCCCTTAGACACCAATGCTGCATTACATTAGGTTTTTAAGTGACAGGGTTATTACAGTCAGATACACTTTGTGTTGGAACATTTGAGTATCTGCAAATAATATAGATGCAGGAATTGACTATCTCTGCAGTTCGTATTGGCAATTTGTGGCCAATAAAGATTAATCTGGGGTAGGACTGAGCAACAAATAGCTCTCCAGGTGTTGTCAAGCTTAATCTCCCATCATGATTTGCCAATCTATGTCAAGAAAAGTATCATTCTGTAAACTCAGAATTCTCATGTATTAAATTCGAATGGCAAAAACAGCTAAAATGGTGAATTATTCAAAAACAAGCTATTTGTGCCTCAGTTTTGCTATTCACACTTAATTCACAAATTCATGGTGTTTTTATAAGTAGCTTGGGTAGTTCTACAACAC
>OW240920.1:125965505-126000543 GCA_933207985.1 Pelobates cultripes
ATACAGAGAGTTCTATTACGCTCTATTACAATGACGGGCTCGCACTGCGAATAGTTTGTGCCTTTTCTGTTAACTGCACCACTATGTGTACAAAGTAAATTAACTTTATTTTTAAATACTTGCTAATAATTTGGCTAGCGCAGTGTGTACACGTAATTAGCAACACTTACTCATGTGTGTCATTACGGTATCCCTTCAATAAAAGGCCAGGCTCATTATTTGCGGTTCTACCTTCAGGATTACGAATGTAAAGGCATTACTGTCCCTTTAAACGTTCTGGCTAAAAAGTATCTTCCTTTAGTTCATAGCTAAACCTGACTTTGACGTGCAGGGCATATTGCTGATTTATAGCACCCTATAACTTTTCCCACCAAATGTTTTTCACAGTCATGAGAATTTTGGGAGAAAAAAAAAAAAAAAATACCAAACAGCAACTGTTTTGAAGCACATACAGGATACAACAAGGTTTTGCTAATAACAGATTAAGCAGTAAATCACTTTTCCATTAAACTGTTTTCTATCTAGGGCAGTAAATTTGCAGAAGATCTGAGTGTTCTAAAGAAGGGAAATACTTCAAACCCAGGCTACATATGTGCCACAGGTTAGCAAACACTTTTCTCAAAATAGTTTAGTGATAACATCACACACATATAGCAGGCCATATTTTTTTTAAGCAGAGCCATATCTTTATATTGACAAGGATGCAATTCATACTGCCATATCATTTGGTTTCTATCGATGATCAACCTTACCGTCTTCTTCTCAATAAAAAAAATACACTATTCTAAAAAAATACTTCCAACTTTCTGTTTTATAATTTACATCTATTTTCGACTGACAGTGAAGCAGGAAGAGTCTAGATACACGTGAAAATCATTGAGTATAACAAAGAACATTAGAATTCTTAGCGGTGGAATATTCGGCTGGTACAGTACCCCCTGTCACATGTATAGACCCTCTATCTATAACATGTGCTGGAAATGTGTTAGTGTGAGAAGCACATACACAGGTGTACAAAGCCAGACACACTCAGAAATACACACATTGGCAGTAATGTATACACGACTGCAAGCAGGGCCGGCGCTACCTGTAAGGCGGACTAGGCAGCCGCCTAGGGCGCCCCTTGGGAAGGGGCGCCGCCAGGAGCGCCGGCCCCCCTAATGCTGCAGCCGCCCGAGTGCTCTGTAGAGCGCCTCAGGCGGCTGCAGCTTTGCCCGGGCTGGTGCGTCCATGAGTGCAGCGCAGCCAGAGGAGAGGCTGACAGGAGGGAAGCGCTCAGCGCTCCCTCCTGTCACTCCCTCCCTGTAGCGTGGCCGAGCCCTGTATGGTCCGCGGGTACAGGGAGCATCTGTCTCCTGTACCCGGACGGACTAACAGGAAGTGACCACTGAGTGTTCACTTCCTTTTAGTCCGGCCGGGTACAGGAAACAAAAGCAACCTGTACACGCGGACCATACAGGGCTCGGCCACGCTACAATAGAGGTAGGGAGGGTGGGGGAATGTCGACAGGAGGGGGGACAAATGGACAGGAGGGAGGGGGGGGATAAATGGACAGGGAGGGGAGGGGGGAATAAAATGATCGGGGAGGAATAAATGGACAGGAGGGAGGGGGGAATAACGGACAGGAGGGAGGGGGGAATAAATGACAGGGGAGGGAACAAATGGACAGGAGGGAGGGGGGAATAAAATGGACAGGAGGGAAGGGGGGAATAAATGACAGGAGTGGAGGGGGAGATAAATGGACAGGAGGGGAGGGGGGAATAAAATGGACAGGGGGGGAATAAATGGACAGGGAGGGGAGGGGGGGAACAAACGGGACAGGAGGAGGGGAGATAAATGGACAGGAAGGGAAATAAATGGACAGGGAGTGGGGGGAATAAAATGGACAGGAGTGGGGAAATAAATGGGCAGGGGAGGAGGGGAGATAAATGGACAGGAGGGGGAATAAATGGACAGGAGGGGGAAATACATGGACAGGAGGGGAATAAATGACAGGGGGGGAAATACATGGACAGGAGGGGGGAATAAATGGACAGGAGGGGGGAATAAATGGACAGCAGGGTGGGGAATAAATGGACAGGAGGGGGGGGAAATAAATGACAGGAGGGGGGAATAAATGGACAGCTGGGAATAAATGGACAGGCTGGGGAATAAATGGACAGGCAGGTGGGGGAAGAAATGGACAGGAGGGGGGGGAAATAAATGGACAGGAGGGGGGAAATAAATGGACAGGCGGGGAATAAATGGACAGGCTGGGGAATAAATGGATAGGGAGTGGGGGAATAAATGGACAGGGTGGGGGGAAGGAAATGGACAGGGTGGGGGAATAAATGGACAGGAGGGGGGAATAAATGACAGGAGTGGGGGGATAAATGGACAGGCAGGGTGGGGGAATAAATGGACAGGCAGGGTGGGGTGAATAAATTGAAAGGGGGGAAAATAAATTGACAAGGTGGGGGGAAGAAATTGACAGGGAGGGGAATTGACGGGGTTAGGAGGGGGAATGAGAGTGGGGAGGGGAGAAGAGAGTTACAACGGGGGAGACGAGAGTGACAAGGGAGGGGGGAGAAGAGAGGGACACGCAGGGGAGAAGAGAGTGACAAGGGAGGGGGGAGAAGAGAGGGACAAGAGGGGGGAGAAGAGAGGGACAAGGGGGGGAGAAGAGAGAGACAAGGGGGGGAGAGAAGAGAGTGACGAGGGAGGGAGAGGGGGAGAAGAGAGTGACAAGGGAGGGGGGAGAGATTGACATCCATCACACACACACAATGCACCCCTTGCACACAGAAAACACACAACACACACACAACCACACACACACACAAGCAATTCAACCCTTACACACAATGCATCCCTACACACACACAGAAACACACAATGCATTCCCACACACACCAATGCACCTTACACACACTCAATGCACCCCTTACAGACGCACACACTGCATCCCGTACATACATAGAAACACACATTGCAGCCCTTACACATACAAACACAGATTCACACAATGCATTCCTTACACACATATCAGGACATCCCTTACTCCTGTGAACAAACTAATTGGTGGAACATGAAGGTGGACCCTGGGGCCCAGTCCTTGAGCTGTGTAAAGGGCCCCCAAAAAATGGAGCTGCTTCCCGTTCTCCCAGAACACAAACAGCCTCCAGAGAGCCTGTTCTACACCAGACGAGTGGAGCCAGACTGCAGCTAGAGCCCATCACCATCCTCATCTGATTGTAAGAGGCAATCTAGTATATTATTCGTGGCACTAATCTCTAATTTACCTCACATTAAAGGGACACTTTAGTCCCCAGAACCACTGCAGCTTAATGTAGTGGTTTTGGTGTCTATAGCCTGTCCCTGCAGGCCTTTTAATGTAAACACGGCGGCACTGCAGCACTTGCTTTAGTTAACATGGGGCATTGTGATGTCATATGGGGGGGCGGCAAACTTTACTTTTGCTTAGGGCGGCAAAAATCCTTGCACCGACCCTGTCTGCAAGGCTATGTAATCATACCCCGCAGTCGTGTATAAATGATTAGTATAGTTGCTAATTACATTTGTTTATTGCAAATTAATTTAGTTTGTAAATTATGCCATATTTATAGTCGAAGAGCTCACAACAGAGCGGCACAGGGAGCCGCGACACTGCAAGCCTCTGAGCAATGAATACAGAGACTAGCTTTCTGTATCCAGCTCTGCAAGCTTGTCCTTCAATACAACTACAGCACCTTATACACACAATGCAACCGGTTTGTTTTTCCACTTTGGGTGTTAGTGGGGGCCTCATGTTTCTCTTCAGGCCCCACAAAGTCTAGAGTCGCCACTGATTCTGAACATCATGCTAAAGGTTGGCTTCAACCATCAGCATCATATTGAAAACACATTAAACATATTTGTATAATATTATTATGCTTGAATAATGAACATAAGGTTTGTGCTCTGGAACATGAATTGCTTTTATTTTATTCTGTTCTGTCATTCTTGGACTCAGTTTGCTGTGCTTGTCTGGAAATCAATTCTAAGTCTAAATAGCTATAGGTCTCAACCCACTCCTCAAACAAGCCCATCACGGGAGATGTTTATAGGTTACGGGTGGATGCACTGGTAAATAAGTAGCTCATTAGTGGATGCTAATGTTCTCCATTGTACACATGGATACAAAAAGATGAATGTTCAGTGTTACAGTATCAGCTGTGATAAATGAGGTTATATAAAGGGGAAGCTGGCAATGTATTATAGATGTGCTTTAAACAGCTGGGGTAAAATGCACAAAAGGTCACTCTTTAACTAAAAGATAAAAATAAAAATAGAAAGTACAAGAATAACAATACAAACTATTAAACATAAAAAATAACTAAATGATAATAAACTGAACATACAAGACGCTCATGTGTTGCAGAGCCAGCATTTTGGTTGTTGTGATTATCGAGGGATTGTCCCCATATTGTGTGACTCTTCCCAACAAAGAACATTAGAATAGAGTTGGTTGCAAATGTATTAGTGACACGTAAAAATTTAATCAGGAGGCGAACACAGGGTGAGCGGGTTTATAGAGCAAAATTTATTATTTTAACTTAATTAATTTAAAAAACACAACAAAATAAGTATCTGTAACTTATCCTACATACCTGTACCTAAAATGGGCAGCAACTTGGAGTGCCCATTTAAATCCACAAGATGGGTTCTTCGACAGATGTTTATAGAACTTGGAATCCAGGAAGAGGTATATCCGTAGAATTCTATCTCTTAAATGCCATTCTAAGAGGCATTATCATTACCAGGAATAATGTTTTTAGAGGTAATAACAACCTGGCTCCAGAGCTTTGAGAAGCCATTCGTGAGGTTGGAACACTAAAGTCAATCACTGTTTTACAGTTCTTATAAAGCAGGAGGATATTCATTGGTATTAAGCATGCAAAGCAATAAGAATTACACTAATATAACTAAGGTTTAAGCAAGGGCTTTACACAAATAGGCAAAGGCTTCTAAAATAATGATCAGAACGTCAAATCAATATCAATAACTAACATGAAAAGGGCATATCATGCTCTGCTCAGAAGAGTAAATTTCGTACACAATAGAAGGATAATGAAAAACGACCTTTAGTTTCACGGAGCACAGAATGTTATTAACATTGATCAGTTTTCATAATGTACCATATGTCTATGATATCCCTACATTATTGGCAGGATAAATAGATAGCTGTAGCATTAGCAAAGTCTAGCGAAATAGTGCTTATACATTATTCCCATGTTATATATATATATATATCATACTTGTCTTAACGCCTACGCAGTCAAACATCCATAAAATTGTAATTGCAGTATAAATCCAGAATGGTTAGCTCCAAGGCAACTTTCTGCTTTAAGAAATACTCCACTGGCCAGATACAAAAAGTAAAAACTTTTTAGTAGTTATACCTCAAATTTTGTTATTTATAAAATATTTTACCAGGATGGATACATTGAGATTTCTTTCGTTTTCAACTAAGTCCTGGGTCCACAAAACATTGCATTGATACAATAGGGTAGAATAAAATACAAAAACAATATTAATACACAATATATACAAAACGTAACATAGAACAGGTAGGAAACCATGACAGGTGCATTTTGTTTTGAGGTATGTAGATAGGGATCTCCTAAAGGACTTTAGGCTTGGGGAAGATTTGAAAGTGTGCGGGAGGTCGTTCCATAATGCGGTGCTCTGTAGGAAAAGGAGGAACTTCCGCTTTCTTTTTGTATTGAGGTAGACTAAATAAAGTGTTGGTACTGGATCGGAGGTGGGAACAGCCGGGGAGAGCATTCTGCTTAGGTAGGATGGGAGCTCCCCAGAAAAGCTCTTAAACTCAAGGCTGGAAAGATGAAGGGTGCGTCTGCATTCCAGCGACAGCCAGTTCAGTTATTTTAGCATGTCACAATGGTGGGTCCTGTAATTACATTGTAGCGCAAAGCGGCAGAACAAGTTATACACTGTATTACGTTTATTAAGGTGGGTTTGTGGTGCAGGTGCATATACTACATCCCTATAATTAATGATTTGCATCAGCATTTGCTGTACAATCTTTAACTTTACTGTAGGACTTAGGCAGGATTTATTTCTGTACAGGGCACCTAGTTTTGGATAAAGTTTAGATGCAAGTTTTACTATGTGGAGGCTAAAAGATAGATTGGGGTCTAACAACATACCCAAGTATTTGAAAGAGTGGACTGCGGTCAGTGTGCTATTTGATTTTGTTTTGATGCATAGATGGGGATTTTGTAATTTGTGTAATTTAGGTACTGTTCCAAAGATCACTGTGACAGTTTTGTCAGTGTTTAGGAAGAGTTTGTTTTTTGCGATCCACTTTTCTACCTTTGTAAACTGGTCTTGGAGCACAGCCTCAAGCTACGGTAGATTGGGTTTGCTTGCATAGATTACTGTGTCGTCTGCATACATGTGTACATTTGAGGATTTGCAGACATTAGGTAGATCATTTATAAATAATGTGAATAGTAGGGGGCTGAGAATGGAACCTTGGGGAACACCACACGTGACTGGGAAAGGGAGGGAGTCGCTGTCAGAAATGGACACAAATTGTTAGCGATCTAATACATACGATCGAAACCAGGTTAGCAGACAATCACCAATACCTGAGTTTTTTGTGCAGTAGAATGTTGTGGTCTACTATGTCAAAGGCCTTCGCAAAATCAAGGAAAATAGCTCTAGTTAGGTTTCCTTGTTCCATGCCAGTTTGGATGTCATTGCAACCTTTTAAGAGGGCAGTTGTAGTGGAGTGATTCGGGCGAAAGGCTGTTTGACCAGGGGTCAGATAGTTAAATTGTTGGTAATACTCACATAGTTACGTATGGATGCATTTTTCTACGTTTTTAGACAATACTGGGAGCGATAGTTAGAAACCAAAGTAGTGTCACCACTTTTATGGATAGGCACTACTCTCGCAGTCTTCCAAAGTTTGGGTATGTATCCAGACACCAATGATTCGTTAATTAGGGTTTGAAACAATACATGCATTTTTTTCCCATTAGGGGTATGACTAAAAACAGCTTACAAAAGCTGCAAAGCTGCAGCCTTTGCAATCCCTCCTCTTCTAACCCCTCCCAGACATTATTTGGCTGTCCAGTCACAAATTTCCTAATTCAGCTCAATGAGACGTCTTTTCAAGGCAGGTGCTCTGGGCAATTGCTGCCTCTAGAGTTTAGTTCCACTGAGTTAAACAACCAGGAAGTAACAGGACCAGTTGTCTGATTGGCAGCCAGGGGGTGTTGCAAGGTTAATTTATAAAAGTTATAAGAAATTAGGAACACACATTAAAATAATGCAGATCAGCCACCAGATCTAGGGTGCAAAATGGGTGTAGAAACCCTCACCCAGGGCCAGACTGGGAGCGAAAAGCAGCTCTGGAAAAACATTCTAAACCAGCCCAATAATATACAGTTGCAAGAAAAAGTATGTGAACCCTTTGGAATGATATGGATTTCTGCACAAATTGGTCATAAAATGTGATCTGATCATTATCTAAGTCACAACAATAGACAATCACAGTCTGTTTAAACTAATAACACACAAAGAATGAAATGTTGCCTTGTTTTTATTGAACACACTATGTAAACATTCACAGTGCAGGTGGAAAAAGTATGTGAACCCCTAGACTAATTACATCTCCAAGAGCTAATTGGAGTGAGATGTCAGCCAACTGGAGTCCAATCAATGAGATGAGATTGGAGGTGTTGGTTACAGCTGCCCTGCCCTATAAAAAACACACACCAATTCTGGGTTTGCTTTTCACAAGAAGCATTGCCTGATGTGAATGATGCCTCACACAAAAGAGCTCTCAGAAGACCTACGATTAAGAATTGTTGACTTGCATAAAGCTGGAAAGGGTTATAAAAGTATCTCCAAAAGCCTTGCTGTTCATCAGTCCACGGTAAGACAAATTGTCTATAAATGGAGAAATACTGCTACTCTCCCTAGGAGTGGCCGTCCTGTAAAGATGACTGCAAGAGCACAACGCAGACTGCTTAATGAGGTGAAGAAGAATCCTAGAGTGTCAGCTAAAGACTTACAAAAGTCACTGGCAAATACTAACATCCCTGTTAGCGAATCTACAATACGTAAAACACTAAACAAGAATGGATTTCATGGGAGGATACCACAGAGGAAGCCACTGCTGTCCAAACAAAACATTGCTGCACGTTTACAGTTTGCACAAGAGAATAGAAACATAGAAACATAGAATGTGACGGCAGATAAGAACCATTCGGCCTATCTAGTCTGCCCAATTTTCTAAATACTTTAATTAGTCCCTGGCCTTATCTTATAGTTAGGATAGCCTTATGCCTATCCCACGCATGCTTAAACTCCTTTACTGTGTTAACCTCTACCACTTCAGCTGGAAGGCTATTCCATGCATCTACTACCCTCTCAGTAAAGTAATACTTCTTGATATTATTTTTAAACCTTTGTCCCTCTAATTTAAGACTATGTCCTCTTGTTGTGGTAGTTTTTCTTCTTTTAAATATAGTCTCCTTCTTTACTGTGTTGATTCCCTTTATATATTTAAATGTTTCTATCATATCCCCCCTGTCTCGTCTTTCCTCCAAGCTATACATGTTAAGTTCCTTTAACCCCTTCAGGACGGAGTCAATAGTGCACGTTCTGATTAAAACAAAACGTAAACAAAAACTGGAATTTGCACTATATGTCTGTTCAACCGTTTAACCTTTCCTGGTAAGTTTTATCCCGCAATCCATGAACCAGTTTAGTAGCCCTTCTCTGAACCCTCTCTAAGGTATTAATATCCTTCTGAAGATATGGTCTCCAGTACTGTGTACAATACTCCAAGTGAGGTCTCACCAGTGTTCTGTACAATGGCATGAGAACTTCCCTCTTTCTACTGCTAATACCTCTCCCTATACAACCAAGCATTCTGCTAGCGTTTCCTGCTGCTCTATTACATTGTCTGCCTACCTTTAAGTCATCAGAAATAATCACCCCTAAATCCCTTTCTTCATATGTTGAGGTTAGGACTCTATCAAATATTCTGTACTCTGCCCTTGGGTTTTTACGTCCAAGATGCATTATCTTGCACTTATCCACATTAAATGTCAGTTGCCACAATTCTGACCATTTTTCTAGTTTACCTAAATCATTTGTCATTTGGCTTATCCCTCCTAGAACATCAACCCTGTTACATATCTTAGTATCATCAGCAAAAAGACATACCTTACCATCAAGACCTTCTGCAATATCACTAATAAAAATATTAAAGAGAATGGGTCCAAGTACAGATCCCTGAGGTACCCCACTGGTGACAAGTCCAAGCTTTGAATATATTCCATTAACTACAACCCTCTGTTGCCTATCACTCAGCCACTGCCTTACCCATTCAACAATATTGGAATCCAAACTTAAAGATTGCAGTTTATTGATAAGCCTTCTATGTGCAACAGTGTCAAAAGCCTTACTGAAATCTAGGTAAGCAATGTCTACTGCACCACCCTGATCTATAATTTTAGTTACCCAATCAAAAAAATCAATAAGATTAGTTTGGCATGATCTCCCTGAAGTAAACCCATGTTGTTTCTGATCTTGAAATCCATGTGTTTTTAGATGTTCATCAATCCTATCCTTTAACATGGTTTCCATCACTTTCCCCACTACTGAAGTAAGGCTTACTGGCCTATAGTTGCCCGACTCCTCCCTATTACCTTTCTTGTAAATGGGCACAACATTCGCTAACTTCCAATCTTCTGGGACTACTCCTGTTAACAATGATTGGTTAAATAAATCTGTTAATTGTTTTGCTAGTACACCACTAAGCTCTTTTAATAGCTTTGGGTGTATTCCATCAGGTCCCATTGACTGGATGTTCCACAGCAGTACTGGCAAAATATTCTGTGGACAGATGAAACCAAAGTTGAGTTGTTTGGAAGAAACACACAACACTACGTGTGGTGAAAAAAAGGCACAGCACACCAACATCAAAACCTCATCCCAACTGTGAAGTATGGTGGTGGGGACATCATGGTTTGGGGCTGCTTTGCTGCGTCAGGGCCTGGACGGATTGCTATCATCGAAGGAAAAATGAATTCCCAAGTTTATCAAGACATTTTGCAGGAGAACTTAAGGCCATCTGTCTACCAGCTGAAGCTCAACAGAAGATGGGTGTTGCAACAGGACAATGACCCAAAGCATAGAAGTAAATCAACTACAGAATGGCTTAAACAGAAGAAAATACGCCTTCTGAAGTGGCCCAGTCAGAGTCCTGACCTCAACCCGATTGAGATGCTGTGGCATGACCTGAAGAAAGCGATTCACACCAGACATCCCAAGAATATTGCTGAACTGAAACAGTTCTGTAAAGAGGAATGGTCAAGAATTACTCCTGACCGTTGTGCACGTCTGATCTGCAACTACAGGAAACGTTTGGTTGAAGTTATTGCTGCCAAAGGAGGTTCAACCAGTTATTAAATCCAAGGGTTCACATACTTTTTCCACCTGCACTGTGAATGTTTACATGGTGTGTTCAATAAAAACATGGCAACATTTCATTCTTTGTGTGTTATTAGTTTAAGCAGACTGTGATTGTCTATTGTTGTCACTTAGATGATGATCAGATCACATTTTATGACCAATTTGTGCAGAAATCCATATCATTCTTAAGGGTTCACATACTTTTTCTTGCAACTGTAGATATAGAGGCGGAAAAGGTCATTTAAAATTGAAAACTAAAAACGATTTCTCTAACATGAAAGAAGGCGCTCATGGAGCTTCAAAATAAGCAGAAAAATTTATTTTAAGCAGACGTGCATTTGCATATTATCAGTCCAACTACCTTGACATATTTAGAAGAGTTTGATAATCGGATTGAAATAATATATGATGCTGTTGCACAGCTGTAAGAAAATTGATGTTATATTGTTTATTTCAAAGTTCTGAGATCATCAAATTTTCTTTGATGTAATTGTATCACTGTACTTTAAATATTATTTTCTAAGGAGTAAAGATATATTTTTGTATTCAACTATATATGGTGTGCAATGGGATTTATCTTTTTCATTAATATCTACACTTTTTAAAAGCTAATGTGCTGTAGGTGCTTGGAGTCTCCCTTTAAGACTCTCACGTGTTCCCTGGGGGCGCAAGTATACTCTAGATATGCGGGTGACCTTAATAAGTAATGATCTATAGAAGATAGTGGTGTAATAGACGCCACAATCTAGTTCAGTCCAGGCACATTAAAAGCACACATTACATTGAAGGTGAAGAATAGAAAATATTGTTTGTTCCTAATCCTCGTTCTAGGATCTTTGTATGCTGACAGCCAGGTGCAAATGGAAGGGCTTATTGCAATGATTGACAGGGATCCAAGATGGAGGCAGGGGTCAAGTCCTGGGGAATAAAGTGTGGGAACTCACCCAAGCAGAGCAGAGCAGAGCAGAGCAGAAAGAACACAGCTTCCTCGCTGCGTCTGACTGGGAGACAGGCACCCGCCGGGGGGGTCCATCAGTTGGCCTTCCCATGACAGGTGGAACACGGGGGGCATTTGGGGGTGGCATTTTTTGCCGTCCTCTGAGTGCCTGCAGGAGCAACAGGAACTGGATGGAGGTGCTCATGTCAAGAATACACAAGTGTGAACTTCAACATTTAATTTTGTTTGAGTTCACAAGTGCATATTTGTTAAATATAGAGGAGACGTAAACATCTAAAATTTACTGCAAAGTTAAGTTTTTTTGTTTTTTTTTAAAGGGACATACTGTAATAGTCACCAGAACCACTACAGCTTAATGTACTGGTTCTGGTGTCTATAGCCTGTTCCTGCAGACTTTACAATGTAAAAGCTGCCTTTTCAGAGAAAGGTTCTTAGCCTTGCATGGAGACGCTGAACATCCCCTATAGAGATGCATTGATTCAATGCATCTCTATTCGGAGAAGCTGATTGGTGCAAAGCTTTGTTTTGCTGCGCATGCTCAATAGCCTCCATTAGCTCGGCTGAGATCATTAAGATTGAGGCTGGGCCACCCGCGTGGGGTTAAAGCTGAGTAAAGTCACCATTTAATTTAACCGAGACCTATTATTATTATTATTATTATTGGTATTGATATAGCGCCAGTTTATTACGCAGCACTTTACAATAAGATGGGAATTTACCAAATAAGACAATAACAAAATTTAACAGGAACAATAGGTAGTTGAGGACCCTGCTCAAACGAGCTTACAATCTAGAGGAGGTGGGGTATAAAAACACAATAGGAAGGGTATTGAGGGAGACAGCAAATAGACATGGTGGGAAAGTAGCAGAACTGGAGGTGAGAGTGGAATGTGGCCCTTTAGGAGAGAGCGAGAGGAAGGTTTGAGAGATAGAAGTTACTCTTGGATGCCACAAGCAATCCTGAAAAGATGGGTTTTGAGGGACTTATTAAATGATTGAAGACTAGGAGAGAGTCTGACAGGGGTAGGCAGGCTGTTTCAAAGGAAATGAGCAGCCTGTGAGAAGTCTAAACAGCCACTACAGGACTATAGTGTTAGGCATTTGTATTCCTAAAACTTTTTAATTCAACCTATAGTCTGTAAGCTCATTCGAGCAGGGTCCTCTTCAACCTATTGTTCCTGTAAGTTTTCTTGTAATAGTCCTATTTATTGTTACATCCCCCCCTCTCAAAATATTGTAAAGTGCTACGGAATCTATATAAATGGCAATAATAATAATAATAATAATAACCTTGAAATTAACCATTATCTCACTGATTACTGTACAAAAACACCCATTTCTGCTAAATGTATCAAATATGTGCAATATGTTAAAAACAAAAATCTCAATATGATAATGACATTTTTCAATATTATAGGCAAATGGGAAAATATATTCCATCGGGCTGTCTTATGGAAACGCACTCAAAACACGAAATAATGCAATATACATTAGGTATTAGCCAGTGACTGCCGTTCTTGGCACTGCATATGTTTGTGAATTACATTTCCAATGGTTCGTAGTCATCATTCTGTGTCAAGGTTAGGTATGACTGCAATAGGATAAGGCGTAAATACTTTCCTCATTTGCTGACCTCTTAGTGTAAAGACCAGGGCTTCCCTCAAAGGAGAAGAGTTCCAGATCTAAAACCTACCAAGGACTGTATCTATCTAACACTAACTCTTCCAATAGATAAGTAGGAGGTAAGTGATTTTTTTCCCATTCTTTCAAGGAATACGTAGAAACTAAGAATTGTCTTATTAATTGTAACCATTTTAATTATTATTATTATTATTTTATTATTTATATAGCGCCATCAGATTCCGTGGCGCTGTACAATGGGTGGCCTAACAAACATGTAATTGTAACCAGACAACTGGACGTACAGGAACAGAGAGGTGGAGGGTAAATTCGCCCCTTCCTAACGCCTTAATTGTTGAAAGAATGGCAGGTTATGCCAAAAAAAATCATTGGACATATCCCAAAATTAAACTGTTTATATCTAATACTAGTAGTTCTTTTGTTAAACACATCACAAGTCAACAGCTTCTGAGCCAAGCTCTAAACATTCTGTTCTCGATGAACTTGCCTGTGATGGTTAAATAGACTGAAACACTTGCTGCAAATGTCAGAATCTCCGCCAATTGTATGATTGAAGAACTGTGGGGATTATGGAAAATTATCATTATTATTATTATTATTTTTGGCATTTATAAAGTGCCAACTTATTCCATAGAACTTTACAAAATCCATCAACTCCATGGAAATACTGACCGCTTCCTAGTCAATAATAGTACTAAGTGGAACTATAGATCATTTAGTTGATTTAACCTGTTAATTCACACTTATTAAAAGCATGACCTCCCTAAAAGTGAATGTTCAATATACCTCAATAACACACGTTTTATTTTCTCCTATCCCAGTATTGTGAGGATGGTAGATCAGCAGTTAGTGCTCCAACTGCATTATTTCTACTGCCTTTTGAAGTTGCAGGTTTAGTAGGGGAAGCTCCATCACGAATATTTCCAAGTTTAATAGGTAACTATAACCCTTTTCCACTGTTCATTTTTTATAATGTATACTGTGCTGTTGGGCACCAGCAACTATGTCCCCACCCTCTTTTTGAGTCCAAAACCTATTTAATGGAGCACTGCAGGCACCATAACCACTTCCTTGTACCTTTTTCAAGCCAGTTTTATGAATGGGGAGTCACTAATTGTCTGAAAGCATCAGCTGACTGCTCTCAGCCAATCACCGGCATCCCAGCCCGGCGGCATTCCTGAAACAGAGATTTCAGAAGACAGCTGATGCCCGGGAGGGGGGGGAGGGGGCTGAGGTTTAACCCCTTATCGTAAGATTGCACCCACGGTCTCCTGGCACCATAACAACTTAATTTAGATAAAAATCCTTGAGCATTTATGCCTTACGTCACTCTTTAACTCTCTGTGGTCCAGTCAAATGCTTCTCATAAAGAAGCATTTTATTTTTTTAACAGCTCAAAATGTTTGGAGCTGGGGAGGAGAGGTAGAGAGGGTGTATGGAGTGGACAAGGGAGAGGGGAATATTTTAAAATACATAAATAAACTAATTATTATTAATTGCCACTGATGACAGACGTCATTTTTGCATAGAATTGACATTAGTCAGCTCAGAACAGAGTTCCGGGATGCCTAAGTCACATGTGATGGGGAGCAACCAGCCCCTATCTCAAAAGTCCAAATAGTTCTGTATGTGCAGCATTTCACGCAGATACGCTGCACAGACAGATTCCTACCACCATCATCACTTCTCAAAGCAGTAATGGACGCTGGAGTAAACGTTTAACTGACCGATTAACTCATTTGGTTTATAATAACATAAATGTCCTAGGGTATGCTTGGAACAAATTAATGCTGATTACACCCTTCCTGAGGTTTATCGTTTTATGGGGATCTGCTTCCTATTGTTTAAAGTTATCAAAACTGGATACTTTTGTATATTTCCGGAAGTGTGATTGGACGTTGTGCATTACTTAGGAATGTCATATGACTTTATCCTGCAAATGGCTATTTATGTAACTGCGTATGTCCTTTGGAAAAATAATAATAATGTATTGTAGTATTTAAATAAAATAATTTATAAACACATTAATCTATGTTGTGTTTGACGTAAGCTGTAACTTTATGAAAGCATTTAGATCTTCAGAAAGGACTATCCTTTGAAACATGGTCATTTTGAATGTGTACTCATTCCGTCAAAGAAGTGATTTGTCTTACATAGATGTTTGTTTCAATATGTGAGAATGTGCTTTTATTCTTGTTTTTTTTTTGTTACATTTTTTATTGTTTTGTACACAACAGTCAAATTACATTTTATGAAAGAATGTGTGATGCATTTAACGTAGGCATAAAAAGACAAGAATCCAAAATAGATTCACACACCAGAATATACTACAAATACCCTTCTGTTTACGATCACTCTAAACTCCCTCAACCACCTTTTGTCACGACTTACATTCACAGACATACATACACGTCAAAGACTTGCATTCACAGACACACACACGTCGCAGACTTGCATTCACAGACATACACACACATTCATATGCATAGACTTTCATATTCAAAAAACACTTACATTCATATACACACATGCTGTCATATACACAGATAGATACATGTACACAGAAGCACATTCATATACATACACACAAACTAACAAAAACACATTCATTCAGTCATTCAGTCATTCACACTCTTCATCTCTCTTTCTTCTAGCAGCTCCCTTGCTGCCCGTTTTAGGTGATTTTACTATTTTATTTTTTACACAATATACATTCATGTACACATACACATGTACACACGCATTCAACATGTAAATGTCACACAGCATACCTTTATAAGTCATACTTGTATTTCTTGCCAGAATTTTTTTTTTTTTAAATTAGGTTTAAAGTGTGGACAGGTTAGTTACGTGTGCATGCAAATTTATCTTCAAAAGTCTCTATTTTAGAATCAAGACGCCAGAAAACCTGGTTTAAATCATACAGCTCACTTCACTTTTGGTTATACTTCTGCAGAACATACTTTGTATTGTATAACTGTATAGAACATTAGTCTTTGTTCTGTCAGAATCCGAGTAGCTAATATGCTTATCACATAAAATAAATATTGGAATAGCGCTGTTTAGTTAAATAAATCTTCTTGTCTTCTAAAATAAATATTACAAAAAGATATGTGTAACCAAATTGTTCTAGCTCGTAGACTTCATACGACTGCTTTGAAATTTGACTTTATTTAAAGCAGCATTGTCACTGTCTGGGGACTTTGCAAAATTTGCAAAGATCCTCTTTGGTGACATTGTCACTGGGGGTCCGGTGGCCGTGGGGAGCAGGGAAAGGTGGGTTCTATTTACCTTAACCTATCCCTCGTGGACGCCGCCAGCTTCCTCCGGCGGGTCCTCTTAATGCGCCAGGAGTCAACGTCACTGCTGTACTCTCACGCAAGAGTACCGCATTGAGGTCTATGGAGGATCCTACGAGACTGCTAGATCCTCCATAGAGAGAGACAGTTCCCTGCAGCTGCCACTGGGGACAGCTTTGGGGATTCACACTTCTAGATGGTGGTAGCTCTGCTCAGTGTGTAAAAAAGTCACGCATAGGAAAAATACATACAGAAGTCGATACTTTGTCTTATGTATTTAGTTAGAAATAGCTAAAAATGTAAAAGATAGACAGAGTAGGAAAGAGGAAGAGAAGAGGAAGCGATTTGGAAAAGGTAAGTACGGCATCACAGTGACGCTTTAATGCTTTACTACCCTGGCTTGTTGGTTTTTTGTTGTTGCCATTTTTCATAATTAGAGGAGAATGTCCACCTTTCAGATGTCTCAACTAATTGAGTTAGCACTTGGGTCTTTATGTCTGTTGGGTGGGGTGCTTAACTGTTGCACTAGGTGAGAGGTGTTCTCTGTGCTGTGATGTGGACGAGTCCACCAATTGTGGAAACCCTTACTACTAGTGGTGGTGGTAACACTAAAGGCTAATATTGTTTTTTCGTTTGTGGCAGCTTACCCCAAGAATTCTGTTCCAAAGTTCTACCCCAAGCTAAGAGTAAAAGGAAAGATGGCAACAAAACATACCTTATTCAAAGTAGTGTTTGCTGCTGGAAAAGTTTAAGGGTTACTCCAAGCACCATAACCACTACAGTGATTTGCAGTGATCATGGTGTCTGGAGTATGTATGTGTGTTTTGTTTTAAAAATTATTCACATATAGAGATTAACCCTTTCTCTGTCGGAGGTAGAAGCTCTAGGTTGACTAAAGTCAATTCTGTGGAAATTTGGCATCTGACTCAACTTGCACCAGACAGCCAATAGCAGCATGGCATGGCTCCATTCTCCATGTTGCCCCTGTCCTCCCCTCAATCCGTCCTCCCTGACATCCCTCCCCCTCTGGAGAGTAAAGTAAGGTCTGAGAGAGAACTTCAGCCTCAGCGAGGAAAATTAGGTAAGTATAAGTCATTTTGGTGGGTGGTGGGGAGAGTTGAGTGCGGACCAACACAGAAGGTGTTACTACAACCAAAAACAGTGTTTGATGAAAACACAAGATTTTGGTTGGAGTAACTCTTTAAGAAAGCGTAATCAAACACCATGCCCCAAGTCCAGAACTAGCAGATATAAGACCTGCACATGGTGCTCTTCCAGACCCTCAAGACAGGGCTTCAAATTTTACAGAGGGACCCACAGGTAAATGACAACGTACTGCAAGATGTAACAAGTTATCATCAGATGAAGAACCAGAGCAATCCCATTTTGACATAGGGCAGCAGAAATTAGATTGATGGAAGATTGGAAACCAACATCTTTTACATGATCTTGAAAGGCATGATGCGTTACTTGACTGTAATGAACATCCTTATGTCCCACGACCCTGGTCAACACATCCCGGCAAACATTTTATACACCATGAGAACTTCTCAATGCCAATCCCACTTTGAATTTAGACTCTGGGAATATTGCTAATTCTGATGTTTGCTGAGGTTAAAAAAATAAAGGTCAGAAGTCAGTCAGTGAAGCAGAATGACCCATTGAGCCTGTAACATATATATCATTTTTCGTAGGATTCTCCTGTATGCCAGAATTATATGATAAATGAGCTGAGATAGTGGAAGTCAACATATATGGAAACATATGGAAAACCACTTGACGCACTTTGCATTGGATTAAGTCTGAATAACAGTTAAAACATAAGTGAAACCGTATATATGATATCACAGAAATGGGGTTCCAATCTAGACTACAATACATTTAGCATTGGTGAATGATTGACAGATTGGAGTAGACACTTAAAGCTAGAGTAACAACCACTAAATGTATACATTAAAGGTATATTAGAATAACAAGACAATCTGAGGGTGGAGCCTAACTACAAAACTGATCAGTCACATGGTGCTAGGGCTCCCGACTATCTTGCCAAAAATTAAGTACTTACCCTGACTATTGGGCCACTGCACCCACCAAGGCGCACTACCGACCTTCAGTGAGTCCTGGTGCATCGCCAGCTACCTTGCCCGTAATTCTGTGGCCACAAGAGCCTACTGTAGGCAGACTTGGGGAGAGGCGGTCACTCTTCCCATTCCTCCATTTGCAGCTGGTCTCCACAGATCTTCTACCTATTCCCCCTGCCCCCTTTGGACTGGCGGGGTTATCCCGGTTCCCACTGGGAAAGCAAATCTCGCTCCTGACCTGACTGCTAATTTAAGAATATGTCCTCTTGTTGTGTCTTCTTTTAAATATGGTCTCCTCCTTTACTGTGTTGATTCCCTTTATGTATTTAAATGTTTCTATCATATTCCCCCTGTCTCGTCTTTCCTCCAAGCTATACATGTTAAGTTCCTTTAACCCCTTCAGGACGGAGTCAATAGTGCACGTTCTGATCAAAACAAAACGTAAACAAAAACTGGAATTTGCGCTATATGTCTGTTCAACCGTAATTCACCGCTGTCACATTAAGTGCACCCACACTTATTATATATCATTTTGTCCAGGAGAAACAGGGCTTTAATTTATCATTAACTATTCATATATGGAACATAATTTATTATGAATAAAATTTAAAAAAATGTGAGAAAATAAGATTTTATTTTATCATCGTTGTAATACAATTTACCAGTTTGAAACACTAATATTTGAGTTCAGCAAAGTCTCCCGAGTAAAACAGTACCCCTCATGTACAGGTTTTATGGTGTCTTGGAGAGTTACAGGGTCAAATAAAGTGTTTGCGAATTAAATTCTCTGCACTTTCTCCCTGTGTTGTCAGGCATGTCAATCAAATTTTAATTAATCAAATCACATAATTATGTTAAAAGATTACTTAAATATACATGTAGGATTTTAATATATATGCATTTATAGGTATTTAAATTCTACGTGTATACTAATGTAATCTTTTATGTAATTATATATTTGCGGTTATTTGTATTTTATATATAGATATATATGTAATTTCATTCTAACTGTATTTTGTTACCAATATATATATATTAATAGCAAAATACAGTTAGAATGAAATTACATATGAATATATAATTTATATTAAATTTTGTTTCAATATTTTATTTATTTATTTTATTATTTTATTTATTTATTATTGTAATTATACGTGTATACATATTATATATATGTAACGTCATTCTAAGTGTATTTTTATACTAATATATATACTTATATTAATATTAAAATACACTTTGTATGACGTTACATATATATAATATGTACATATATTATAGATATAATATATATACATATATTATATACATATATAAATACATTTATTTTATTTTAAAACATGTCTAATAATATTTTTTTTTAACACTTCCCACCAGCAGGGGGACTGTCTGACATTTCAGACAGTCCCCCTGCTGGCAGATCCACAGCCAGCTATAGGGGGCCATGTGATCGCTCTTTGAGAGCGCTCACATGGCCCCCAGGGGCCCTAATTTACCGGGGGAGGGCTGCCTGGGCTGTCAGGCAGCCCTCCAGAAGAGGATCGCAGCGGAGGTAAGTCCACCGGACCTCCAGGGGCTGCAAGCCGTTACGGCATTCTATGCCGTCGCAATGGCTTTAAAGCCCTTTTAATGCGGGACGGCATAGAGCGCCGTAACGGCGTTAAGGGGTTAACCTTTCCTTGTAAGTTTTATCCTGCAATCCATGAACCAGTTTAGTAGCCCTTCTCTGAACCCTCTCTAAAGTATCAATATCCTTCTGGCGATACGGTCTCCAGTACTGCGTACAATACTCCAAGTGAGGTCTCACCAGTGTTCTGTATAATGGCATGAGCTCTTCTCTCTTTCTACTGCTAATACCTCTCCCTATACAGCCCAGCATTCTGCTAGCATTTTCTGCTGCTCTATTACGTTGTATGCCTACCTTAACACGCTAAGCACTGTAAAAATAAAGAATGTAAAAAAAAAAAGAAGAATAACAAGAAAATCTAATATATCTAATACCATTACATTCTTATTCTGAGGGACTGAACATCAAAATCTTAGTTGCTCTTTAACAAAAAGGCAGATAATCTAGCTACCGTGAAACCTCGGAACTGGAATGCTCCCTTACTCGAACAATTCGCTAAACATAAAATTTAAGAAAAATTTACATAAAACATAACATTTGATAAAAAATGTCTTGGTACCCGAACAAAACTCGGTATTATAGCAAAATCACACAGCATTAATCTTGTTGGTGCCTCTTTGAAACCTCGTTGGTATGATGCATCGGCCTGCTTGCACTAGACAAAGCGAACAGAGCTCTATTCTGTCAACAAACAGCTCCATTTTGTCAACAAACAGCTCCATTTTGTCAGCAAACAGAGCTGACAGATAAAGTGAAGTTACATTTTAATTTCATTTACATTGTGTTTATTGTTTTTCTGTATGATTTTATACATGTAATGTATTATTAAACTGCAAACTTTGTGTTAAAATGCTGTAATTTTAGGGGCTGGACTGGATTAATCTAATTTACATTAATTCTTAGGAGAAATTTTGATTTGGTTTTCGAACAAATCGGTTCTTAAGCAGCCTTCTGGAGCGGATTAAGTTTGAGTTCCAATGTTCCACTGTATTTTTATTAAAATATTGGACATTTTACCGTAGATATTATCGTTTCTAATCTCATAATTATTATTACCCAGTTCAATTGCACTTGTTTTATCAACCTTGTAAAGATGAATGTTTAAATAAACCCAGGAAAGAATCAGATGTCCAACCCAGTCATTTAAACAGGCACTGGACATGATACGATAACTTCACTCTAGCTTTGATGGAGACTTGTTGTATTCCACACTTAATCAATGATTAGATGCCAATTGACTCTAACCTTCATGCCCGTAATCCATTTATCATCCTGTAATCCAATTTACAAATCAGGAATTCACTCTTTAGGTCCATAATCCTTTATTCATGCAAAAAAATCTAATCTTCCCATCAGTAATCCATTCCATTCTTAAAAATCCTTATACATACTATTAAAATAGAAGGCAATTTGAGTAAAGTAGGCTAATTATCACCTACTCCAAAACACATCATTTGCTTATAATGAATATGCATTATGTAACCCATACATTTGAATTAGCACAGACAATGCCGTTTGTCTCACTTTAACCTAAAGGTGGGTTAATTGGTGGGTTACTGGGTTTACATATCAGCTGTCTGCACACACAGAATCACTTGATGCCCTCTTAAAAAATTTAGAGGATGTCACAAAAAAGACATCAAACTGTAAAAATGTTTCCATCAGTTATACCTCCTTCTCTCTTTGGTCATTTGGAATGTTGGGAGAATTCGATTGATAGCATTAATGCCTGTATTCACAGGGGATTTACTGTATTAGTGGTTTCTGTTGCAAAATGTTGCAAAATGAAAACATAAAAACACACACATATATAGTGTTCGTTTCTGTACGGGCTGTCGTGTGTGCATGTTTGTTTATGTGTGTGTTTGCGTTGCAGTAAGTACTTTTGATTTACATAACCGTAGATAACCCTTAAACGATTCCTGTGTTTGTCCTGTGCTACAACAGAAAAAAACAAAGCATATTTTACGTCGCTTGAGGCTATTAGGACTTCTTCGTGCATTGTAAACTCATTCATTGTCTGAACAAAGGGTGTACATCAGCGAAAGTCTCACTGTCGAACTACAGGTTACCTGTATGTTTTATCAAATATTTTTTGAAAAATAGGAATTTTTCAGTATATTTCACAAAATCTCAATCATTAAATATCAATATCAATGATTTGGGGGAAAACTGAGAACCAGGAAAAGTACAATGTCTCAAAGCTGGTCTGTCGTATTTTATTTTAGACGTGTTAACAATATTATTTGTATCAAATGCTGTTTAGATACCATATTTTATTCTACACCAATGGACCCAGTTTGCAGTTTCCATGTTGTTTTTAAATGTAGTAACTACTGTACCTTATATGTCCTGTGTAACTATAGTAACTACTTTACCTTATGGAAATTTAAGGTGCAATCACAATTTTAATTAGCTCTCATCATTTAAGCTTTTATATTCTTGTGTTTTTTTAGATTGTATAATAGATTGTAATCTCGTTCGAGTAACGTCCTCATGAATCTATTGATCCTGTAAAAATTTGTAATACTTTGTTCTATTTCTTGTTCATATTCACCTTTTATAAAATCGTAAAATGCTGCGGAATAAATTGGCACTATATAAATGCCAATAATTATAATAATATCACTTTTTCTTCAATTTGCTCCTTGCAATGTCTTAGCACAGGTTGATTGAAACTAACATAACAGCAGGAGACACAAATTGACACTGTCCTTAATGCAACCAGGAAAAGAAGCCCATGATTTCAAACATCTCCAACATTTAAATAATAGTGTGAATATAGGACACACTACAAATGCAACAATTAGGACAGTACTTTAATTACGGACAAAAATCCTTAACAGGTGAACTTTAAACACAAAAACGTCAGGAAATGAGAGAGATATTTTGTTACCTATGACAGCTGTTTTCACTGAATTTTGCAACCTTGATGTCAAACATCACCGTTTAGAAAACATAACTCAAATTGTACAATGTACAACACATACAAAGCACATAGTGAGCAGCATGCAATGGAATTATAGAAAATGATGACATGGCAATATTACCTACGAGGTTTTTCATCATTCTTTTAATCAAAAAGAACAAATCACAAGGAACGTATTAAGTAACGAGTACACATGCATAACACACCAGGCTACCTGTATCCACAGCTAAAATGTGGTCTATCTCTATGAATTATTGCCATATGTAACAGCATACACCAAACTACAATATATTACACGTTGTCGTTTTGTTCAGATTCACCGTAGATGGGTTCTCTGTAGGGATTCGTGGCATGCACGTACAATATAACAGCTACACATGCATAATATTTAGACATAATAAATAATATCAAAGTACTGTACATCAAATTACCATCGATACGGCATCGTTTCAGCACTTTTTTTGGAAAGGAGAACATTGCAGTAGTACTGTCAGTATGACCTTCGTGAGACACAATGACAGGAAATATGGAAGAAATTGCGTTTGTCATTGTTTAAAGCAAAGTAGATATTGTATATGTCCTAAAGTGTAATGCACATTTTGTATACAATGTTCACTACCAATGGCAGTTGATATTTTAGCCCTCAAAAAGGGGTTCACTGACACATATGATACAGTGTTCAACTTTGTTAGCGTTCCTCTTTTTTCTCAAGTTTGCTCTCACCACAATCTTTTTGGTACCCAGCTATAAATTTAACAGGAAAGGTTAAAGGATCTTAACATGTATAGCTTGGAGGAAAGACGAGACAGGGGGGATATGATAGAAACATTTAAATATATAAAGGGAATCAACACAGTAAAGAGGAGACTATATTTAAAAGAAGAAAAACTACCACAACAAGAGGACATAGTCTTAAATTAGAGGGACAAAGGTTTAAAAATAATATCAGGAAGTATTACTTTACTGAGAGGGTAGTGGATGCATGGAATAGCCTTCCAGCTGAAGTGGTAGAGGTTAACACAGTAAAGGAGTTTAAGCATGCGTGGGATAGGCATAAGGCTATCCTAACTATAAGATAAGACTAGGGACTAATGAAAGTATTTAGGGCAGACTAGATGGGCCGAATGGTTCTTATCTGCCGTCACATTCTATGTGTCTATGTTTCTATGTTTCTATGTTTCTATATGCTCTTGGAGACACTTAAAATTTCAGACCAGAAATGGATCCATGCTGATGAGACCCACAAGGTCGAAACTGTAGTCCATGGCTAATTTCTGGTCACTGGTCCTGTTTTAAAACAGTGTCCATTGCTAAGGGTATTTTCAGAAATTCAGTATGGAGCTTAAACCATGATGCCTGTCTCTGCTCATTTGCATGTAAAGCTGGGAATTCTGGGAAAGTTGTGGTCCTGTGGAATCATGCTTTCTCAAGCTGATGCGCCCAAGGAGTACTCTCCAAATTCCAACTTCAGATATGTAAATGATGCATAGTAGTCATTTTTCTAGTTGAATTGTTTTTTTTATAAAAATTTCCCAAAAACATTTTACAAGGGCAAACCAAGCATGGGTAGTGTACAAAAGATAAAAAGGGAAAGGTGGGGTAAACAATTTTTTCATCCACAAAAAAAGCATATATGGAAACAAAGGACATTTCCAGCAATCTTGAAATTTCATAAGAAATATGAAAAATAAGTATAAGTATAATGAAAATTCCATATATTGCATTGTGTAGTAAATGAGAAACATCAGCCCAATATCTAGAACCAAAGACGTCTCATAATATATAAAACATTGAGATGTAGGCTCTACATGTTTTAATTTTCTATTAGCATTGTGGAGAGTTTTATAATGTTTGGTTTCAGCAGAATCGTTTCTGTACTTCCTCTTTTATTTCTTCATCCATATTATTAAAGGTACACTATAGTCACCAGAAAGGCTTAATTTAATGTAGTTCTTGTGAGTATAATCATTCCCTGTACACATTTTCATGCAAATACAACTTTTTCAGAGAAAAGGCAACATTTACATTATTCCCTATGAACAACTCCAGTGGGCAGTCAATCAGATGGCTACTAGAGGTGATTCCTACATGGAGACCCTGAACTTTCCCAATAGAGATGCATTGATTCAATGCATCTCTATGAGGATTGGTTTAGATTGTCAATTCTGATGATCTCAGCCAAGAAGGTGGGATAGGGGCGGGGCCAGCACCAGCAGACATGCACAGCGCTGGACTAAAAGTGAATTTTAACCCTGTTTAAGGGGGGGCATAAAAACATAAATACTGTTTTTAACACTATAGGGTACGGAATGTACGTTTGTATTCCTGATCTTATAGTGTTCCTTAAAAATACTTAATGGTGCATAAAAAATAATATTTTAGTATAAATATAAAATATAGAATAAGATTTCTCTAGATTTATTTGACTATTGGAAAATAACCATACAGCCACAAAAAAACAAATAATATTTTGATGTAATTAACAAAAATTAAGTAATCTCGGTAGAGAGGGGGAAAGAAATTTCAGACAGTGCATTAACAATGCAAAGAAGACTAATGCCATAGGACGGTGAAGGCAGGAGAAATGCAGTGATTAGATTTTAGGTTTTATAGAGACATACGAGTTGGGATCAGTAGAGTGATTTGTATGAATGTAGAGTTGTTTAGTTAAAGCATTGGTAAGGCCGTTAATACTAAATCAGAATTTTGGTAATTATATGAAAGAAATTAGTGCTAAATCATTGGCAGTGGATTAAGAATTGGGCAAATTTACAGATGTACAAAGAACAGAGCAGAAAGTGTAAAAGAGGAATTGGAGGTGAATGAAAATGCGTTGGGTAATAACCTTATTGACACCCGATTTCTGCCTTCTTTTGGATCAACAGCATCAAAAACATATGTGAGAAAGGATTAACTAAATTGACGCAAGTCTCTTTTCAGCAATGTAACTAGGTGACACGCTGCTCTGACTTTACTGAGTGTGTTGTGCACATTGTTTGGGAAGTACTGTCTCCTAATTCTCTTCAGCGTTCCCTATCGGCGCTTGCATTCGGACTTCCCAAACGTGCCGAACGCCCTGATCCGGAAGCGAATGCCACTCGTGACGTCCCTCTATACTGATATGATGCCTAGTGTAATTTGCTCTTCTGGCAGTACCATCCCTGCAACCCCATTCTCGCACTTTTTGTGGTTGCAGGGGTGACGTGGACCAATCAGTGTCCACCTAAGTATATATATAAACTTTTCAGTCCCATATTCCTTGCCCTGTCGTGGTTTCCTCTTGGTTCCTCATATAGTGCGTTCTATTGCTCCCTGATTCTCTGGTTCTTTGATTTTTGGCTTGTTTACTGACTCGTCTGACTGCTGTAATCCTGACCTGGCTAGTTATATCATATTCCTGTATTTCAGGTATCCTGATCTTGTCTTATTTTGCTTTGCATTACCTCTGTTTTACGTTAAACCCAGCCATTCTAAGGTCCGGTAATACGTCCTTCCTGTCTACATATTGCTGACCTATGCTTGTAAGTTGGGTAGTGTAGCTGTGCCAAAATGAGGGTGCAGAATTTAAAATCTCGTACAAAGTGACAAATGATGAGCAGGTCAGTTTGTCTTTGAAAGAAAAAAGCATGTCAAAAATGAGACTGCTTAGACTGGACAGGAGAGCATAAGTATGAAAAATAAACCTTTCAAGGAATATGAGAGCGGACAAATATCATTACGACGCAGCTGTCTATGCCTGAGGATTTAAACTGCTGTAAATGTGCTTGTAAACTAGCCTGTCTAGCCAAAATACTTTGGTCCTATTCTTTCGCCTTTCCCAATTCCATAAACAGCAATCAAACCGTAATGTCAAAAATGTTTCCAGTAGCACCGTCTCCTCGAGCTATACCGTCAGTTCTCTCTGGTCATTTGGAATGTTGGGAGAATTCTAATGATAGTATTAATGCCTGTATTCACAGAGGATTTACTGCGTTAGTGGTTTCTGTTATGTGGTGGTAATGCACCCAGATGGGTCAGGGACCATAGTCTACATTGCTTTCTCAGCTGTGACAGTACCTCTGCATGCCAGACCTTTAGGGAATCTCTTTTTACAGCTGTTGGGAAGGGCTTCTCATACTGTCCCTGTGGGAATTCTCTGATGTGAATGAATTGCAAAAATGCTTAAACCTTTCCACTAACAGACAAAATTCTAATTCTATGCATAAAATATTCTTAGGTGCAACAGAGAATAAAGCAGTTTCAAAATGGATTCTGCGAAAAAGGTCTACCCTATCTAGCTTGGTCCATACCAACCAAGTGCCTCTTTTTTAGCCCCAAATCCCTATTTTCTATCCCTCTGTCCCTCTTTCTAGTAGCCCTATATTATTGCTGTGTCTGAGTGTATAACAGAGCTCCACGGCAATAGTACTCCCAGTAATGTGTCTTTACACTACAATAAATGTGTTTAGAAATCAGTCTGTGTACATAGGATACATTGTTCTTGTTCTAAATTACATTTTAGTCGCATAAATTGTTATAAGAAAGTCTTCTAAAATTTCTCGGAAAAGCGCCACCCCTGGCCTCACCTCCACTCACCCCTTTAAAAATAAAACTGTCTGTCTTTATTTATTTGGAATGTTGAGAGGTATGCAAACATAGTAACTAGCTTTGTTGCAATACAATACAGCATAAATAACTATTTCATACCAGTCCTTAAATGGTTACTGTTACTCTTTTTAAAAGTGAGGTTTTTTTACCTCAAAATGCCTCCTTCCTTAAAGGGACACTGTAGTCACTATAAGCATTTCTTCTCTTTGAATTGGTTCTAGTGCCTGGAGTGCCCTGGCACTGTCCCTCCATTCAGTGTTGCACCATGTTCGTGCAGTATGCCACAAAATAAGAGTCCCTGGCCACCCACAGTCCGGCCCCTTCAGTATGTGTAGCTAAGGCAGAGATTACAGACTTCCTTGTTGTCATACCCATTCATACTGTCAGTTGGAACTCTGACAGGCTAAAAGCAGTCAGCTGACACTCTCAGCCAATCACAGCTGCCTATTGCTGCTAAGGCTAATACTTCCTTATTAGCCAAAGCAGCACAGAGGGGATGGATTGCCGGGGACTCTTGTTTAGCATTAAAACATTAAAACTTTAAAAACTGTTTAATGCTGAAAGAAATGATGGGACCAGAGGACTCCTGGTATAACCATAACCAGTTTAACGAGATGAAGCAAAAACAGTGCCTACGGTGTCCCTTTAATCCGATGACATGGCAGCACTCACGCTGTCCAATTCAGAGGCTTCTGATTGGACCATGTTGAAGCCTCTGATTGGACCGTGTTGCCAACCCAGATAGGTCATGGGTTAATAGTAATGAATAATAATAATACATTGACTATTACTCTAGTATGTTACTATTACTCTTTCTATGTTTCATCTGTATGTAAAAACATTTCTTTCAAATAATAATAATAATAAATATAACAGTTATTTTTTTCACAATGTTTTAACAGTGAAAAATAAGACTCAACTTTTCTTACAAATATTATTTAATTTAAATATATTAAAATATATAATAAAAATCAAACCATTTGTGTGTACATGCAGGTATATAACTCTCTGTGTGTGTTTTTAAACTTGACATTGCAGACAAACAAAATCATCTTCATGCGCAGTTATACATAAACTGGACAATTCGGCAAATGTTAATTGATCTCATATATCAAAAGGTTGTGGATCCATATAGAAAACTGTTGTAACCATATAGAAAATTCTAACCAAGCGTAGCTAGAACTATCTGCCATGCATATTTAAACTGTACATGTAGGAATAAATGTAAACCATATATTCAGTGGATCCCAGAGACTCCTGACACCATAACCACTACAGCTTAAATAGGAGTTTGCACTCAGATCCGGAGGTTGGGCCATTTATGGCTAAAATGTTGTTACAAACCAAAAAAAAAAAAAAAAATACCCTTGGAGTTATTCTAACCTGAACTTTAACCCTAAGTGTCACTAAGGTTTAAATTTAAACTCTAATATTAACCCTTCACAACAATGGGGCAGCCACACATCTCAATACCTGTTTCACTTGATGTCTTCAAAAATGACTGTTTTGTTTTTTCTGGTCATAATGTTTTGCCTATTTTGTTAATTATTGTAATTATTTCAATGATTGGAATTTAAACATCTTGACTTTTTTTTTTACCACCATTAAAGGGACACTATAGTCACCTGAACAACTTTAGCTTAATGAAGCAGTTTTGGTGTATAGAACATGCCCCTGCAGCCTCACTGCTCAATCCTCTGCCATTTAGGAGTTAAATCCCTTTGTTTATGAACCCTAGTCACACCTCCCTGCATGTGACTTGCACAGCCTTCCATAAACACTTCCTGTAAAGAGAGCCCTATTTAGGCTTTCTTTATTGCAAGTTCTGTTTAATTAAGATTTTCTTATCCCCTGCTATGTTAATAGCTTGCTAGACCCTGCAAGAGCCTCCTGTATGTGATTAAAGTTCAATTTAGAGATTGAGATACAATTATTTAAGGTAAATTACATCTGTTTGAAAGTGAAACCAGTTTTTTTTTCATGCAGGCTCTGTCAATCATAGCCAGGGGAGGTGTGGCTAGGGCTGCATAAACAGAAACAAAGTGATTTAACTCCTAAATGACAGTGAATTGAGCAGTGAAATTGCAGGGGAATGATCTATACACTATAACTGCTTTATTTAGCTAAAGTAATTTAGGTGACTATAGTGTTCCTTTAAATTAAAACCTTCATGTGTACCCTGACCTTAATAACATGCATTTTTCTTGGGAATCTGATTATCTCCAATGTTTTTGTGTTTGTTTTCTTTCTGTTCAAACAGTCTGCATTAAAATAGTTTGGTTTTCTAATTTAGTTTTTTGCCAATCTTACTTTAATTAAGGCATTTGATTAGGGTGGTATAGAATAAAGAGAGGGAGATGAACAAGATGTACATGATACAGGGGTATCACAGTTTGGTTTAACATCTCCTAGATATGACTGCCTCGTTTTTATCTATAAGTAGAATATAAACACGCTAAGCTGTTGTGTGAAGACTAAGAACAAATGTTAAGCTTAAACATGAAGGATTTTGTTTAAAACAAGCTAGTCAACCATGTGTAGTGAGTTGGTGTTCACAGGGCATCCAACATTGAAAATTCCCCATTTGGAGAGACAGAGCATAACATTGTACTGGGCAGGCTAGGCCACTAAGAGTAGAGAGTGAGCTTATGGCATAGCATTTAAATATAATCAGGAGTAACGGATCAGGCTGAACATGGTAGGCCAAACAGGCTTGCTGTGTATCAGTAACCAGAGCATGCTATCCATTCAGTGTAATAAACCAATTATATGGCCGGATATTATAGTACTTTGGCCTTCCCTTTCTCTCATGGTGTAGCACATACTTAAGCAATCTGCAGTGGCATATAGCAAACCAACTACATTGGCATTTGTTATGTGTAGTAAAGATTTACTGCGTAGCAGTGGCGCACTAAGGGAGGGGGGGTGGTATGCCCGGGTGCCACTCACTAGGGTGCTGCCCAGGGCAGACTGTGTCGGGTCCTGGATCACTGACCAAGGACCTGACACAAGTGTGCAGAGCTGCAGACCATGTGTCTCGCGAGATCTGATCAATCAGAGTGTTGCCGCGGGTTACCACGGCAACGCTCTGACTGGGTCTCGCGGGATTCATGGTCTGCAGCTCTGCTGAGCTGCAGACCAGATATTAAGGCCACTGGACCACCAGGGAGCCCACCGGACCACCATGGAATTAAGGCATTTAGTCCACCCCCCCATCCCTCACACCATCACCCCCCTCTCCCCCTCACATCGCCTCTCCTTTCATTATCACTCCCTTCCTCTCATCATCACCCCTCTCACGCCATCACCCCCTCTCACATCACCTTCCCTCACAGGTCACCCACCCTTCCTCTCATCACCCCCTCTCTCACATCACCCCCCTCCCTCTCATCATCACCCCCCCTCCCTTTCACCATCACCCACTCCCTCACACCATTATCCACTATACAAGCATACACACTGCATCCACTACACAAACACACTGCATTCACTATGCAAATGCACACTGCATTCAATATACAAACACACTACATACACTATACAAACACACACAGACACACACTTATACATGTGTCTGTGTATCTGTATGTGTGTTGGTATATGTGTATCTGTATGTGTCAGTGTGTGTATGTGTATCTGTTTGTGTGTCTGTGTATCTGTTTGTGTGTCTGTGTTTGTATCAGTGTGTCTCTATCTGTATTTGTGTCTGTGCCTTTGTGTCTCTCTCTGTGTGTATATGTGTGTGTCAGTGTTTGTCTGTATCTGTGTATGACTGTGTTTCTATGTAAATGCATGTGTGTACCTATGTGTCTGTGTATGTGTGCCAGTGTGTGTATATGTGAGTATATGTGTATAGGTGCATGCATTTCAGCATTTCGCCTACACTACACACAAATACAACCCTGCATCCAAATGTCAACACGACATAAAAACACACCATCATATTCAAAAACCACATTACAGAAAAATGCACGCCTGCATTCAAATGTCAATACGTGCAAACACACATGTACATTCACTCACACATACTCCATACAAAAACATGCTTACATTCAAACACTGCTCAGTGCTAAATACATTAAAAAGATTTGCGGGTGTTTTTTAAATTTTTAAGCTTGGGGGGGGATATCCAAATATAGGATCCGCCCTGGGTGCCAAATGCTCCAGGTACGCCCCTGCGTAGAGTTATGAGCATGCAGTTAAGTATAGTCAGAGTGTAATAAGGGAGTAAGTCCCCTGATGGCCGCCCATAGAGCAAATGTATGGCATAAAAATATATAAACTTAAGCATAACAATTAATTTTTACTATGGCAATGTTGCACTCTGCGACTGCTGGGATCACGGCTACGGCTCCCTGATGGTGAGAGAAGCATATGAGTGGAGTAGGTTAAAGTGGCTACAGTGGGAGCATGTCCCTCCTGCCCTGATGTCCCAGACCATTACCCTATACCCATGTTGAGTAGGAGGGCGGCAGACGGTGTCATTGTCCCGGTAGTCCATGTTTGGCCACTCCGCCATCCTCCGGCCTTCACAAGGGCCCCTGTTCAGTTTCCACCACTCCGGTCTCTGACAGCTCCGCAAGCAAAGTCTCGGGCGGTTGTAAGGTGGAAGTGAACTGTCCGGATATGTCGGGGTGTTCCCCCTTTAGGCTACCAGCCCAGGAAGGCAGTAGTGGGCATTGAACTTGGTGGGCTGCAGCTTCTCTTCTTCGTTGGTCTCCTCTCCCGAGGTGCTGTGGGCCGTCTCCGGCTCCCGCCAGCTGCAAGGTGCGGACTGTCGGAGGGTCAGTATCTCAGCTCAGCTTGCTTCTGCTGCTTCTTCAGAGTTTGGACCCTTCTGTTCAGCAGCTTCTGCCAGAATCTATCAAAGAGGTCTTCCAGTCGCTGCTCGAGTGTCACTCGGCTTTGTATATCTGCAGTTTGCTTACCAGCCACCATCTTGGGTCAGGTAGCACCGCTCAATGCCTGTGTCATATGCTGTTAGTTCACTTGATTGTCCTCGGAGCTATGTGGGAGAGCTTGCTTGATTTGCCAGGATAACCCTCACCAGTGTGCCTCCAGCGGTAGGCCGCAATGCGTCATCGGGGTTTCAGCCTCTGGTAGCGTTCAGAAATCTCCCAAGGTTAGTCTCAGGGTGACCCTAGTTCTGCTCTGTGCTGAGTGTAGTTTGTCTCCGGCAAAAAGGTTTGTTTTGTTGGCTGAACAGCAAGTTTTCTCCCGGAGAACACGTTTCATGCAGCCATTCAACTCAGCGGTCAGGCCCTGTACCTGGTTTTCTAATTTTGCTGAATGAAAAGGTTACACAAAAGTGTATAATATCAATGTGATTTGTTAATAAAAAAAAATGTTCATGGGCCCTGCATTTTTTTTTACTATTTAAAGTACAATGCCTGGCATTTACTGACTGATACTTGAAGGGGTTAATGCTATGGATCACCACGGGAGATGTAGAATTCACATTTTCATGACATTTTCTAAAATCCAAGTTTATATTCCACCTGGAACAGCAAGCGCTAAGCTCCCTGCCACTTTAAAGCATGCTGAGAGCGGCAGGTGCAGAATTTAGAAAAAAAAAACATAAAATGAGAAATAGGACAACAAGAATTGGGGAGGGGGGGGGGGGGGGAAGAGAAGAGGCTGACAGACAACTTTGCTTGCTGCATCAGATAAAAAAGATTGTGCAATGGTGCACACTGGCAGAGATGAGTTATGTGACCAAGCCTTGGCATCAGCGTCAATGGAACATTATTCTCTACTGTCATAAACTCAAGTTAAGTTAACCATTTACGCTCTGACCGAACCACGGGTCTTTTTCTTTGCTTTTCTCTCTCTCTGCACTCGTTCAACAGGTGTCTCTTTAATCTGAAACTATCTCCATGCTCCATGTTCTGTGCCAGCCTAGGGCTGTTTATTTATACCCTATAAACAGGGGGGAGGGGGGAATGAGCATAGGACATCATGATATATTAGGAGAGGGCAGGACGAAACTGGTTTAGCAGTCTCAAATCATATCTGTATCATTACACAGTGAGAATTAGTTTAACATCATGTATGACCAGCTAAAAGATTTAATTATTTTTATGCTATTATTGAGCGACACTGTTTTACATAATTCTAAAAGGTGTACTCAGCACTTTGCAGGCCACATTATAGTAGAGAGGAGATACAGTAAGTTATGGAGGACTTACATTGCGTGCAGTTGTTAGCGGATGTATATATTGTGTGTTTATAAAATGCAAACAGGTGTGAAAAGCACTTTATAAATCCCATTACAGTAGTAGAGGTACAGTAAGTGATATAATCATATATACAAAGCACTTTGCAGGTTATTTTGGGAGGCCTGTATTACTAACAGGTGTACAAAGCACTTTGCAGGTTCTGTTCCAGTAGAAAGGAGGTACATACAGTAAGTGCAATGGTTCTGCAGGTGTTGCAACATATTTTGTGCACCTGCAAAGCTTACAATCTGAAAGTGGTGGTGTTATTCAGTCTGCTATATTATTATTATTGTGTTATTTATATAGCGCCAGTAAGTTCCGTAGCGCTATACAATGGTATTCTTTCCATACAACGCCGGCGCAGCAATGCGTAGATCGTATAATCCTAAATATCATCTTGTCTTGTGCATTGCAGTATTATTGTCTGTAAATGGAGTGGGGGGAAGCATATGCCCCCTGAGGGTCACCCATCCTCCAAGCTATCCTTTATGGAAAAAAAATCCCATTCCCTCTCATGACAAGCCTGTCTGGTTCTCTCTGTCAAGTAAAGGTCACCTATTAGGGTATGCCTGAGGCAGAGATATTTGCTGCACGTAGCATCGTGTCCAGAGCAGCAGGTGGAGTAGATCTTATTGTATCTGAGAAGCAGCATACATAGGTGTCTTCATCACTAGTTTATCAGCCCTAGGAGAAAGCCATATCTTCCTTCCACCGGTTGACACTGCTATTTCTAGGTCAAATCTAGTACTTCAAAGTGGAAATGTTACTTTAGAAAGATTCACTGCTCCAGCACAAAGTCTCCTTACTCTGATTGAATTAGTATTTTTTTATATTACTATTTATAAAATATTTTACCAGGAAAGATACATTGAGATATCTCTCGTTTTGAAGTATGTCCTGGGTCCGCAAAACATTGCATTGATACAATAGGGTACAATAAAATACAAAAACAATATTAATACACAATAAATACAAAATGTAACATAGAACAGGTAGGCAGGGCCGCCATCAGGGCATGACAACCGCAACGGTTGTCATGGGCCCGGTGGTCCTGGGGGGCCCGGACTGCTCAGGTCGTCCGGCCCGTCCGGGCCCCACATTCAGTGGGTACATACCGGCTCGCAGGGGGCCCTGCGACCCGGTATGTACCCACAGGGCCAGCCTCTTCTCCTGGGGGGCCCAGCAGCCGGTCACCTCAGGGACCCCCAGAGGCTGGCCCTGC
>OW240920.1:126000643-126231954 GCA_933207985.1 Pelobates cultripes
GAGGGGGAGAAGAAGGAAATTGGAGAGGGGGAGAAGGTAATGAGAGGGGGGAGAAAGGAAATTGGAGAGAGGGAGAAGAAGGAAATTGAAGAGAGGGAGAAGAAGAGAGAGAATTAGCTGAGGTAAGCGGAGAGATTGACATCCATCACACACACACACAATGCACCCCTTGCACACACAGAAAAAACACACAATGCATTACACACGAACACACACACACACAATGCACCCCTTGCACACAGAAAAACACAATGCACCCCTTACACACACTCAGTGCATCCCTTACAGACGCACACACTGCATCCCATACATACACAAACTCACCTTGCAGCCCTTACACATACAAACACAGATTCACACAATGCATTCCTTACACACATCAGGACATCCCCCACACACACACACACCCCTGTGAACAAACTCATTGGTGGAACATGAAGGTGGACCCTGGGACCCAGACCTTGAGCTGTGTAAAGGGCCCTCAAAAAAATGGAGCTGCTTCCCGTTCTCCCAGAACATTGATTTTTGTGACCACAGTTACAAACCGCCTCCAGAGAGCCTGTTCTACACCAGACCAGTGGAGCCAGACGGCAGCTAGAGCCATCATCATCCTCATCTGGTTGTAAGTAGGCAATCTAGTATATTATTCGTGGCACTAATCTCTAATTTACCTCACATTAAAGGGACACTATAGTCCCCAGAACCACTGCAGCTTAATGTAGTGGTTCTGGTGTCTATAGCCTGTCCCTGCAGGCCTTTTATTGTAAACACGGCGGCACTGCAGCACTGTGTTAGTTAACATGACAGATCATATGGGTGGGGCATTGTGATGTCTAGGGCCGCAAAAATCCTTGCACCGTCCCTGCAGACACTGCATCCCTGTGGGCGGACTGGGGGGGGGGGGGAAAGACTCGGGTGCAGTCACCGGGGGGCCCAGACCTTGAGATGTGTCAGGGGCCCCAAAATTTCTGATGGCAGCCCTGCAGGTAGGAAATATATAATCAAGTAGGAAATATATAATCAACCATGAGAGGTGCATTCTGTTTTGAGGTATGTAGAGAGGGATCTCTTAAAGGATTTTAGGCTTGGGAAAGATTTGAAAGTGTGCGGGAGGTCGTTACATAATTGCGGCGCTCTGTGGGAAAAGGAGGATCGGGCCGCTTTCTTTTTGTATTGAGGAAGACTAACTAAAATGCTGGTACTGGATCGGAGGTGGGAACAGCCGGGGAGAGCATTCTGCTCAGGTAGGGTGGGAGCTTCCCAGAAAGGCTGTTAAACTCAAGGCTGGAAAGATGAAGGGTGCGTCTGGATTCCAGCGACAGCAAGTTTAGTTCTTTTAGCATGTCACAATGGTGGGTCCTGTAATTACATTGTAGCACAAATCGGCAGAACGAGTTAGACAATGTATTAAGTTTATTAAGGTGGGTTTGCGGTACAGGTGCACATACTACATCCCCATAATTAATGGCACCAACAAACACAGTGTCTCTAAATACATCAATCACAATAAACTGGCAAGATGCCTTCATTAATGTGCATGCTCACTCCCTCCACACATACAAAAATGTATATTTTGCAGACAGGTGCCTACTTGCCTTCTGTAAAAATACCTATCTGCATGCACCTTCCATGCTACCGGGATTTTTACATGATGCCAAATCCACCTTTAGAAAATTAGAAACTTTGTGTTGTGTTGTGTGTACATGCATGTATAGTGTTAAATGGCTCTAGAATGCTCTGGAGCTTGTGTGTCAGAAGGCCACATTTAGAAAACAGTGAACGACACTGCTCATAAATGTTGAACATTCTGTTACTGTTTTGCACTAGTACTTTTGTAAATGTGTTTTCATGAATGAAATTACTTACCACCACAAGCTGTATTGCTTTCTATAGAAGGCTGACAGTGGAACTGCGCATCCTGTGAACTCTTGTTTCGATGTTATTGTAATGAGATGACAAGCATTTACTAAGAAAGCTCAACCACATTGTGGACATTGCAGGATAAACCAGCATAATCCCATGCATTTGCTGCTAAAAGGCATTTAAGGGGGGAGTATCTTTATTTTCTGTTTTTATTTTCTTAATCTAACCTGTTTGCACAATTTAAGTAAACGTCTACTCTGATACCTCAATCTATGGTATGTATTTTTTTCCTTTACTGCAAATGTGCTCCTCCCAAGCCCCAAGCCGTGAACAAGTTAATCTATCATTTGTAAGGAGTTTATGTTCCACCTGCATGCCCAGCATCAAAAGCAAGAGGTGTGTGCTGAACTGGAGCATGCAAGTTCATTAAAGGAACACTATAGGCACTATAACAACTTCATCTTATAGAGTTTGTTATAGTGCCTTCAGTTCTACCCCACTGACCTACCTTCCCAAAACCCCTTGTATTAATAATTTGAAGGCTTTAAAAAGCTGCTTCCAGCCATGCCTCCAAGCAGTCTGGGTTTGAGAGTCAGGACTGTTCTCATACAGTAACGTACTGTGAAGTCATGTGTGCGTTGTTTTCAATGATTTTATATGGCGGAATCATAGATGCACCGTTTCAAGCATCACCCATGTGCCTACGGTGGGGAATTGGATTGGAGCATCATGCTGAAGGCATACCTCCAGCGTGACATCAGCTGAGGAGGTAATGGTAGCGCGGAGGGAGACTTAGCGCTGAAAAGAAGGTAATTCATTTATATTATTAGGTTTTAGTTTGTTTCATAACGAACACTGGAGGGGGTGCCAGAAAATTAAGCCGGGACCTCAAAACACTGACGTTAGGAATACAGATATCTATTCCTAATGTTACAGTGTCCCTTTAATGTTGGTGCAGAACCAAATTTATGTTAAAAGCTAATTTGGATGATAAACCAGGGTGATCAACCCCTCTTCTGTCCAACTCTGCAAATGCAAAGCAAAATTTAGCCTGTTCAATCCCTTTGCTCCAGTACTGGCATTCACCCAATGGAGTAACAAATGTATCTACCAGGGCTAAATCCATCTGACAGGTCCAGGTATTGGAAATGCTAGCCCTCCTCCCACTTCCTATACTATACCAGATCTAATATGGTTCAAAAATCCTTGACTGCTCCATGAGTTAGGAAGATGTATTTTAGACAGTCTTTAGAAGTCTTTAATACTGTATGTAGAATTTTTAAGGTATCCCTGAGAAACAGGGATATCCTCAAAATGGCCGCTTTTTAGGTATCTCCGAACAACACTGTATACACAAAATGGCTGCTTTGTTAGCTATTTGCCTCAGTTTTTCAAATAAAGGTTGTAGCTATTTTTAAAACATAAATCAATAGTAAAGGGACCAATCAGAGACACATAACAAGTATATTTTACAGCTGCATGGAGCAAAATTAAAACTGGTATCTATATTTCACTCATTGCAATGCTTTTTATAAGTATCACTGATTTAAATAACAGTGCAGTAACCCTACACCCCATACATGATCTGCTTTTCATTAAAAACATGTTTAAGCTATTTTACTTTAATGTACCATTAAGAAGGGCTTGTAACCTTATGTTGATTTTTTAATAAAGTAAAAAAACTTTATTAAAAACCAGCTAGCGGTTGTATATTTTCTCACAGCCTCTGTTTGGTTTAATTTCTGTAATTTCCGAAGTCATGCATAAAGTGACTTCTTGGCCCTCTGTATCACTGAATAATAGAAAAAAGAGGGCAGGAAAACATTTTTTGCCACTACTTTTCCCATTAGCTGTCAATTTATGATGGTAGACATCTTCAGCGCCTTCTTCAGTATTCAGGGACGTTTTGTGGCTAATTCCACTAATATAAGCTACGTCATTGTATCTTCCACATAGGCCTATTTTATATTTGTTTGCGTGTTTGCATGTGTGCATTTACCACAGAAAAATTACAGTTATAAAACTACTGGCAAGCAGAGCTGAGGATGTTGATGACGCCACCAAGGACTGCTATGGAATACATATAAATTAACCTTATTCCTCATGTTAAATTGTCCATGGCCATGTCATGAGTGTATCTGTGCAAAAAAAAAAAAAAGGGTCACTCCAAACTCGATAATTACTTTAGCAATCCTAGCACCCCCATTGTAATAGTCAGTCATAAAATTACTTTACTACAGTCTACAGAGAGCCAAAAGCACCTGTTTAGGAGGTTCCAGTAGCTCTCCTGGGTTAAGCCCTGCACTGACGGGTTTAGCTCAGATTGAGAACATTTGGCTCTCTATAGGCTGTAATGCAGCCTATCATGCTTTGACCGCCTACATCGGGGATGAGGTGGAGGGTGTCAGGACATTCTTGGCACCATAACCACCACAAAGCTCTGGAGCGATGATGCTTGGAGTTTTAGTTTAAGCCAGTGGTGCCCAAAAGATGGATCGCCAGATGTTTTAGAAAAAGCAGCTTCCATGGTTCTTTGTCATTCTAAAGACATGCTAAAGGCATGACAAGCTCATGAGAGTTGTGGTTCTACAACATCTGGGGATCTACCTTTTGGGCAGCCCTGCTTTAATCCGATGTTGACAGACATTGGAAACAGTGTTAGCCATAGTGAAATATATTATTAATTGTAAGATATATTAGGAATAAAAAAAATGTGGTTTATTAAAAACATTCAAAAAAATCTTTAGCCACGTTGGACATGTCCCTTCTTGTGGAATCTTAAGGAATTTGCAGAGACAGAGGATGTGTTACATATACCATTTGACATCGCAAGCAGTCTCATGTTAGATTCCATTCTGTAAAAATATTTACTTTCTGCATTTCACTGCGGCTGACTGAGCATTCTGGGAAATGTTGTTCTAAGATCAGTCACTACAGAATTAGTGTTTTTTTAGTTTTTTGTTTTTTTTTAACAGAATCACCATCAGAACATAATTTTGTTTGAACGAGAAGATAATAGTCACATGGATTTAGTTTACATTACTAAATTACTAAACACAGTGGGGACCAAAAGCAGTGGCAGCTCTAGACTTTGCGAGGCCTTAGGCAAAACCCAAACATAAGGCTAACTAACACCCACAGTGAAAAAAAAATAGGGGTTTTATTGTGTGTATATAAGGAGCTGTAGTTGAAGGGGGGACTTACAGAATTGGATACAGAGAGCTAGTCTCTGTATTCATTGTTCTAAAACTTGCAGTGTCGCAGCGCCCTGTGCCGCTGCGTTTTGAGCTCTCTGACAGGCATAATTTGCAAACTAAATTAATTTGCAGTTATGCTAACCATTTATACAGAATACCAGGTTATGGTTGCATTTCCAGCTTCGGGCCCTTGGTCACGGATTAGTCTGATCTAAGGCGAGTTAGACGGCTGTGAGATGCTAGTCAGTGTGAAGCCTTAGGTATCTGCCTAACTCGTCTTATTAGAGAGCCGCCTCTAACCAAAAGGTAGAAGAACTATGATACCCAATACACTATTTAACTGCCTTAAGACTACCAAAGCATCATGGGAGTAGTAGTTCTGCAAGTGCATAGAATTAAAAGAAAAAAAATCGGCTTAGCTGGAAGATTCCTAAAACATGGTCTGAAAACCAGTTAGGACAGATGTACCGTTTAATGACGATTGTTTATAATGATTCAACATTCAGTGTATTTATATCATTGCTTTGCGCAAAATAGTGGGTTAAATTAAAATATCTCATTCTAATGAAATCTATTTGTGAATAATTTTATTTTGTTTTGTTTTTTCTTTAAACAACAGTATCATGGAAAAAATTGAGATAAAAGGGAATTAGATTAGATTTTTTTTTTAAATAGTTCACTGTGGGAAAGTTCTGGATTAATAGGAGTCCATAATAAAAAAAATATTTTCAATCAGGACGCGGTTATCTGATGTAAAGTGACCCTAAAACGAGGTCATCAAAGTTCCATTCTGAAAAATACATGTTACAGGGATGTGGTAGATGAAGTGTACCCTGCAATGTGAATTTTTTTTTTTCTGATTTGCAATCTCTGCATTCTTCTGGTGCAATGAATTACATTAGAGAAATTAAAATCTATCGGCAAGATTAAGAAATGTCAGTGAGGACAGCACAATGCCCTTTAAGTACACATTCCAAGGATCTGAAGGTCAGGAATGGTTATTGTGTGGGCAAGTGCCAGATTTATGCCTTGAATATACTGTATAAATCACTCATGGTATTATAATGGTAACAGGTAAATATAAAGCTTTAATTTTCTCACCCAGGCAAATCAGTACTTATTACAGAGTGTTTTGTCAACACAAGTATATTGTGTTGCACACCTCCCAACGTTTCAAATGGACAAAGAGGGACACTTTAATTTTGGGGGTGTGGCCAGGGGCATGGCTGTTCTGAGAAATTCTAGGTGACTTACTAATAACAATTTATGCAACTGAAATTTAATTTAGAACAAGAACAATGTATCCTATTTACACAGACTGATCTCTAAACATATTTATTAACTGTTTAAACTAAGAAATATTGAGGATAACTGTGAAAATTAGCATACTTGACAAATTTCCAAATATACCCTTCAGGGAATTATTTTTGACCTATAACTGCTGAATCTCCAGCTATTTTTTGTGAGTGGGTATTTAGTTTCACCCAATTTTACATGTTACAGTCCCCACTGTGTTCTCTATCCATCCATACACTTTAATGGGGTAGCATCACATAAAGGGACACTATAGTGCCCAGAACAACTTTTTTACATTACAGCCTAGTGATAACTCCACTGGCCACTCCTTAGATGGCTGCTAGAGATACTTCCTGGGGCAGTGCTGTAGAGTAAGCAGCACTGCCATTCCTTGTCTCCACCCTCTGCATGCAGACACTGAACTTTTCTCATAGAGATGCATTGATTCACGTAATCTCTATGAGGAGATGCTGATTGACAGTCTGAGCCAATCCTATGGGCAAGCATTGTGATTGGCTCAGACCACCACTTCTGATGATATCAGCAGACAGAGGCAGGTCAGAGGCAGCCAGCAGCTCCAAACTCGAATACAAGTAAGATATGACTATATTTAGGGAGACAATAGGGGGTGAGGGGGACTATGTGGTGGTTTTAACACTATAGGGTCAGGAATACGTTTGTGTTCCTGACATTATAGTGCCTTCTTTTTTTTTTTGACAATCTTTATTTTAGTTTTTTTCTTTTTTCCATGTTTCAATTTTGCATTACTGGGGTTTAAACAAAAGAATACATTATTTCTCAGCTTGCGTCAAAAGATACAATGTACACAAACACAGCAGGGCATAACTTGCATCAAAAATGCACCGTACATTATAGTGCTCCTTTAACTATATTAACTAGAAATGTGAAGATGACCTTTTAAAGGAACACTCTGGGCACCATAACAACATTTTACCTTCATTTCACGATTTGTTTAACCCTGCTCAGATTTTTTAAAAGAGGAAGCTACAGACATGGGTGCCGCTGATCCTCTAAACCAATCAGTAGGTCCACATTCACAGAGTTGAAAAATGTATGTACTTTGGGGTTTAAAAGTTTTTTTAACCCTTAAAGATGAGCAAGCGCCAGAGATCTCGTAGAACTTGTTATGTCTACCGGAGTGTTCCTTTAAGTCGAGAAATGTCAAACAAAATTTAAAAAGCTTAATTACATATATATATAAATTAATTCCTGTAATAAATCTGTCACATGTAGAATACTAAGTAAAACACCACCTACAGGAAATAATGCAACATTTTAACAACCTGTGTTTAACATAAGTATAATTACATATCGTGGTCTATAATTACATATTGTGGTGTATAATTACATATTGCGGTTTATAATTTCATATTGTGATGTTACCTTTAAGCATTCAACGTTAAAAGGTACACTCCATCCACCACAACTCCTATAGGTCGTGTAGTGGTTATGGTGCCAGGAGTGCCCCGGTGCAGCCCCCTCCCCATGTAAGCAGTCAGACTGTTTGCTAACAGTTTGACAACCTACCTGGAGTTTGCCAGGCACTTCCTCCTATTAGCACCATGAAGCTTCCTTTAAGTCTTCTAAGCTATAGTCTCCAGTGCAGGTCCAGCTCATTGGCTAAGAGCGTCAGCTGATCACTCTCAACCAATGAGCTAAACCCCACACCATCTGGCAAGTTGTCAAACCATAAGAAAACAGTTTGACTGTATACATTGAGGGGCACCAAGGCAGTCCTGGAGCCATATATAAAAAAGTTATAAGGAACAAAGTATAATATAGGTGCTACTATCACCTAGTGTGAACCACTCCAACACACCAGATATCAATAAAGTGCAAAATGTAAAATGGTGGTGAGAGCACTCAAAACATGCATGTACGATATATTACCAGAACTTGGTTTAGTTGGAATATCTACAAAACATAAAGCACAGAAACATAGTATAATATTGTTAAAATATATGCAAGTAATATTGTGTGATTGGTTAAACTCACATATTACTGAGTCACTTTAAAAGCTGACTCAGACTTAGGGCTTGTAACGAGATGAGAAATCTCAATTTTGGACGTCCTGTATCAAACTTGATAGATCCGCGCTGGAAATGCTCTCCAAAATCACTCCAGGATGCAGAATCAAATCCAAACTGATTTTATTATTTAAAATACTACATAAAATTAAAAATAGTAATGAATACAGGTAAAATGTCCTTTATATGTACCACAGTCCTGGAGCCATAACTACTACAGTGTGCTACTACAGTGATTATGGTGCTTGGAGTGTTTCTTTAATGCAAGATGCAAACGCAGCATACTTAACAACTGTGTTTTCATAGTCCCTAAAAAGTGACCTGTGTTACGATGGAGTGGTAAATAAAACTTGGCCAGAATACTGGATAGGCCCAATTAACACAGACATACTAGCAGTAGCCCAGCTGCCAATGAAATAAGTGCTCTGATTTAGTGCTGTGCTGAATTTCACTGCTCCCTTCTGAGTATTTTGTATTAATTAGTTGCAGTGTAGTGATATCTTGCGTGTAAGTTCTTGCAAAGCTTTGGGCCAGTGCCATGTCACCATGCCTGCTTCAGGCTGCAGGGTGTCACCCATCATGTGTCAGTAAGTAGATAGTATGACAAATTACAGAGCTATTAGATGTTAGCAAACAGATGTATGTAGTCCAGGGAAAGAGGTTCCAACTTTTCAAGAAGTCAAGTGGGTGACACATGCCACACTTAGGAATGTTCTATCACCAAAACGTGGCACAGCTAGTACCAGCCTCTGTTATGTCAAAAAGGGACTTCAAGGGTTATTAAAGTGTTACTACAAACTCCATGACAATTTCTGCTTTAGGTAGTGGTCATGGAGCAAGTAATCAGTATGTGCAGGGATTTTTCTTGAAACGCCGCTAAAACAAAGATATCTGTAAGTTTCACCCTTGGCACAAATGGCTTAGAGTAGTCGGGTCTTTGTTCCAAGCTGCCTGTTAGTCTTGTACAAAAGTTATGTCTGTCATCAGCACACACAGCTCGCTGACGACGGCCATAATCAGCTTGTACCTTTGCAGTCAGCGCCGTGAATGCGCCTGCAAGTAGAATCCTGTAAATCAACAGTAAAAGTTGTCTCATTCCTCCCAGGCCTCCCTGCTTCCCTGTAGGCTCTTTCAATTGTCTGTTTTTGGTCCTGTTCCTTTGTTCATGAATATTTGTCCCTCCCTCCCTTCATCATGCAATCCCTCACATCTCTCGCCACATATTCTATGAATGAGATGGTTTTTTGTCCCCTCGCTTTGACCATCCCCCCTTGTCCACCCCAAACTCCATCTATCTCCTCCTTGTTCTCTATGAGAAGCATTTTATTAGGCTTCGGAGAGGGAAGGAGTGATGTGGCGTAATGATGGATGGTCACGGGACTAAGAAATGATCTAGAACTTGTCATTGCTCTGGATTCAATAGTGTTCATGTTTCATTGTACTTTTTGTGGAGTTGAAAAAAAATCCTTAACTTACTACGTTACAAGGTTTCCACATCGACCTCCAAAAATCATTAACCCATTGTCATCTCTTGCTGCAAATCTGTAAAGCCCTGTGTTATAGGGGTTATTCATAAAGTTTAGATGTGGGGCATAGTTGGGGCCAAGGGAGTCAAAGTTGGGGCAAAGGGAGTCAATAAAAATAAGTGTGGGGGGGGAGAAGGTGGCGGGAACCAAGTGAAAAGTGCCCATTAGAGCATTACAATGAAAAATACAAACTAGTGAAAAAAGGATGGAGTAACCCTTTAATGAAGAGTACTCCTCAGACAAAGCTCTAAAATGGAAGCTCTTACCATGGAAACCATTGGAGTGTTGTATGAGTATTGCTACACACTTAGAACTTTTCCCCAAATCTAAACTTTATGAATAACCCCTATAACACAGGGCTTTACAGATTTGCAGCAAGAGATGACAATGGGTTAATGATTTTTGGAGGTCGATGTGGAAACCTTGTAACGTTGTAAATTAAGGATCTTTTTTCAGCTCCACAAACTAGTAAAATGAAACTTTATATAGCATGTATTCATAGAGATCAGGATACCCAGGGAGGTTTATAAAGTTATACCAACATTTTATGTGGATATTAAATCTTTCTAGGTAACACTGTAAATTCACATAATTGCCAAGCATATAAGTGGATTTAATTTATGCTAAATTGAAAATTTGTTTGGGCAGAGCCATCTTCATCTGCCATTCTAGTATGTCAATCATGTTTTGTTAAAATTGTATGTTAGTTTTGGTTAACTATTGAACAGTGCCGTAGAATATGTAGGCACTATATAAATAACTGTAATTGTAAATGCTAAAAAAAAAGACTGTACAGGGAACAAAATGGGAACATCTGGCTGGTGGGCAACTTTTGTGCTTGTTAAAATGTAAAATATAATCCAAGCACAAGCTCAAAATAGTGGTTATAGTGTTTAAAGTGTATGCCCTCTCCTATATGTTTATCGAACTGTTTATGGGTGGTATGGGGTAAAAAAATGGGTTCTCCTTGGTCCCTTTTGCACTATTGCAGGGTTATTCACTAACGTGAGATTTGAGCAGAATTCTAGAAGACTTGGAGAATTTTTCTAATTCGTCTGTTTTGACCTTACATTTGAAATTGACTTTGAATTCCTAACAATTTTTACCTTGCTGAATAGCCCTATAACTCTTTAGCCACAGTGATCAAGCTGAAACACTACATCGGGGTGCCCAAAAGGTAGAAACCCAGATGTTTTATAAGTCCATCTCCCATGATGCTTTCTCATTCTGAAGGCATGCAAAGCATCATAGGAGTACTTGTGCAGCATCTGGGGATCTATCTTTTGGTCAGCATTATCATGTGAGCAACGGGGGTGGGTTTGACAAACAAAATGGGGGACAGCCGCAGGCCCATTTCTCATAGTACCAAACTACAATGAACTGCACAGGATGCGTTGTTTTGAGAGTCCGTTTACAACAACTTGCATTGCTTAACATGATGGGAAATGTTGTGGTGTGGAATTGAAAAAAAAAAAATAATTCGAAAAGCTCAGCTAAGTTTTAAGTTTCAAAACTTCCAAAGTAGTACTTCATATGAAATCTGTGCTTGACTACAAATGATGCAATGCTATCCTTCATGTATGACAAGTCTTCATGACCAGACCTAGTAGAACTGGTGAGTTACAAAAATGATCAAGTCGCCATGCAGAATGTTTGTCTTGTGCAATTAAAGGGTGAGTATTTTGAATTATCGCATAACGAGGTCATTAAGTTCCCAGATACGAACATAAATCATACCTGTTTATTCAAAAGTTCATGCAAGATGTCTAAACTATTAATAGAAAGCCTTGAGTTAGGGTTATTTAGGAAAAAGAGAATTGTGAAAGATTGACCAAAAAATATACATTTCTACTGAACTGGAAAAATTCCTATTTTCACCAATTTTTTTACACAGACGTTATCCCGATCTTGGCCTACACTTCTCCATAATTCCCAGTTTAGTGATTAAAAATACACAAAACACTCTCTAAACCCCAGCAGTTAGGCTCTATCAAATACTGGAGACTCTGAAACAATAATAAAAAAAAACTTTATTAACTAATGCAATGCAAATAAAATATCAAGACCAAAAAAAACCCCAAAGATTATATTTTGTATTCTTGTATTCTATCATAACCCAGATTATGCTTTCTTTACAGATCAGGGAAGTATAGGAGCCCAAAATATTCCCTCCCTTTAGTCATATCGTTGTAAATTGCGCAAACCATAGTTCAGTATCTCATAATTATTTGCAAAGTTTGAACTTACAAAACTTTGTTTTCTAATTCCTAATTAACTTTTCCCAGGGAAATAGCAAGTTTGCAAATGTGTATAGGAGATTTGAAACAAAGAATAATATGTCACTATATTAAAAAAAATACAATAGCAAAGAAGTATATGAATATTCATGGATATGCCGTATTTAGCCAACAGCATGACGCTTTTCATTCAGAGGCCGTGACTTAAAACTGGTGTGAGGTTCGGAAATCTTCTGTGACTAATCTCAAGGAATGTATCCATTGTATGAATCCTTGGGAATTGTTAAAATTCTGTTCAGGTGACACTTAGCTCCAACACAATGAGAGGATATTGTCCCTCACAAGTCTAAATTCAGTTTGTAAACATTCCGACTGGGTAAAAACGTTGCTTCACTCTTGGTGGACGTGTCCAAGGCTAGAGCCGTCAAGTTTATCCAATATTTAATATGATAAAATGTTCTGTTTCAGACTTTGAATATTTAACTTTTTTATTCCCAGAGAATTCCCAACTTAAAAGGTGAAATGTATCAGTCATGTTTGTTTGGCAACAAAAGTATCTAAGTGATGGAAAGATGCCAAGGTCCCAGAACTAAACGAATATGTATCATCAATAGAACCATAGGTTCACAAAGCAAATATCTTACAAAACATGGAAAAGGTTTGGAAGGTCTGGACAAGAATTCAAGATATTACTGAACCATACCTCCCAAGTGTCCCTATTTGGGATGGACAGTCCCTATTTTGGGCCCAAATCCCTCTGTCCCTCTTTTCTATCCTAATGTCCCTCTATCTAGGAGTTCTATTTTGTTGGTGTGTCGGAGTGTATAACAGAGCCCCACATTAATAATACTCCCAGTAATGTGTCTTTAAACTACAATAAATGTGTTTAGAAATCAGTCTGTGTAAATACATTGTTCTGTCCTAAATTACATTTTAGCTGCATAAATAGTTTTAAGTAAGTTATCTAAATTTTCCCAGAACACACTGATAACAAATTATTAATTTTTTCCTTTTTTTAATTTGTCAACCCCTTATGAAAAAAAAAAAAAATCCCTAGCAAGCCACATATTTGTGAAAAATACATACCCATGGCCATCAATCAGGCTTCTGCTCACAGTTTACAAATATCTGGAGTGACATTTTAGGAATTACATCTGGAGTGACGTTTTAGGAATTACTTTTCGACAGTATACGCCTGCTAGGTTTATTGTTGTTACATCATAAGTTAGATAATTATATACATAATTATTATTGAATTGAATTGAGATATAGACACACCTGAATTTAAATTAAAGGACCACTATAGTGCCAGGAAAACATACTCGTTTTCCTGGCACTATAGTGCCCTGAGGGTGCCCCCACCCTCAGGGTCCCCCTCCCGCCCGGCTCTGGAAAGGGGAAAGGGGTTAAATCTTACCTTTTTCCAGCACTGGGCGGGAGCTCTCTGCCTCCTCTCTCCTCTTTCTCCTCCTGGGCTGAATGCGCACGGCGCGCTTGCGCGCATTCAGCCGGTCGCATAAAAGCATTTACAATGCTTTCCTATGGACGCTTGCGTGCTCTCACTGTGGAAATCACAGTGAGAATCACCAAGCGCCTCTAGCGTGGAGACAGCCACTAGAGGATTTGGGGAAGGCTTAACCCATTCATAAACATAGCAGTTTCTCTGAAACTGCTATGTTTATAAAAGAATGGGTTAAGCCTAGCTGGACCTGGCACCCAGACCACTTCATTAAGCTGAAGTGGTCTAGGTGCCTAGAGTGGTCCTTTAATATTTTTCCCCAAGATCTATCTGTGCCAACATGCAGATCGGTGGTTCTCTGGGCCTTGCGAAGTGTGTTGCTATTCGTACATACCTCCCAACAATCCTAAATTCAGTTGGACAGTCCTGAATTCAGAGAGAATTTTTGTACAGAGATTTTGCTCCTAAAATTAAGAGACTGTCATGATTGATGTATTAACACAGACATAAATAGACACCGGTGTCTGGTAATTTTAGCTGTGAAATTTATACTACGGTTTAGTCATTTGTACTGCAGACACAGAATCGGAAGGAAAGAAATTGAAGCAAAAAAAGATTTTGGATTTTACAAGAGATTTTTTTATTATATTTTAATGATCTTCATAATGCTTTGTAGACAGTCATTGTCTCATTCTATTTTTAGTTTACTTAGGGAATGTTTTATTTAACTTTTTTTTATCTTTTGTTCACATATGTTCAAGAGAGTAATTGCAACAAAAATATATACGTATATAAATAGTTACCAGACAAAGAGAGAAAGTTAAAAAATAAATACAGAATGTATGTACAGATGCATGACCATTTCAAAAGACACATTTCCAGGGTAGAGCAGTTTAAAAATAACTTTGTTATAGAAGTAATGCTAGTGTGGTTATAGTGGCGATGTCACCCTCCTTACTCCCCTACCCCCCTCCAAAACAAATATATTATAAAGACAGAATGTGTATGAAATACTCAGATAAACTGTGTTGGAATTTCACTGAAATCTAGCCTTGTTTTTCTGCCAGTTGTCACTTGTGACGGCTGTAGGGAAGTTAAGCTCTTTCTATACAGGATCCAGAGGGAAAAAAATGTGTTTCCGTTTTTGTTTTTTAATAAGTTAATTGAATCTCTCTGTTTGCTAAAGAAAATAGTGTAAAGGCAGTAGCAGAATTAATAAAGATACTAATTTGTACGTATGCATGGTGTCTGTACAGAAGCAAAACGTCTGCTGAACAGAGGTTTATAAGATATGTTCAGACTCCACAAAAGAGCCTTTTGATTGGCTGAGCTGTCTGCTAATTTGAGATGAGTTCTCTACATTAGAGGGACACTTTAGTTACCATAACAACTTCAGCTTAATGAAGCAATTTTGGTGTGGAGATCATGCCCCTGCAATCGAACTGCACAATTCTCTGCCATTTAGCAGTAAAAACACTTTGTTTAAACAGCCCTAGTCCCACCTCCCTGCATGTGACTTGCACAGCCTTCATAAACACTTCCTGTAAAGAGTCATCTAATGTTTACACTTCCTTTATTGCAAATTCTGTTTAAGTTAGAATTTCTAATCTTCTGTTCTATTAATAGCTTTTTAGACCAAGCAGGAGCCTCCTGTGTGTAATTAAAGTTCAATTTATAGAGCTATAGATATAAAAAGTAAGTTACATCTGATTAAAAGTGAAACCATTTTGTTTTCATGTAGGCTGTCAAGATGTGCTTAGGGCTGCATAAACAGAAATAAAAGTGATTTCATTCCTAAATGGCAGATAGTTGAGCAGTAAGACTGCAGGGGCATGACATATACATAACCTATACACAAAACACTGCTTCATTAAACTAAAGTTGTTTTGGTAACTATAGTGTCCCTTTAATCAAATACACATGCTTTTATAACCCAAACTGGCCATGTACTCAGAGAGCATTTTAAAGTGATGTGTGTTAATGCCACATCTCTCTGTGCATGCGCATAGAAGACAGCTTGTAAGTCAGGACTAGTATGTGTGCCCACCGGGCTATCACTTTTTCTAACATGACACCTGTAAAAGCTAACTCCCCTCCCCATTACATAAATGTCTAAAGGTATAAAATAGATCATCTCCATCCGAAGCTACAGGAACGGACTGCAGCACAAATAATACCAATGAAGTCAGTTTTAGCCTTTTAAGTGAAGTAGCAGTATATTTCCGCCTGTTTATTCCATAACACAAAAGGTTAATGCTCTTTGACTGCTAAAACAAAATCCCTTTGATGCAAGATGGCTTCAGAAGTCATGGACTTTATGGTGATGGTTGAAGATCACTAATAGTAATCGACAGGAACATTTTATGGGCACATGGTTTTAATGGACTAAATATATAGGGACTAAAGTACTTTGAGACTGCTTTTAAGTGACTACTACCAATAAATATTTGTGAAATAACCTGTGTACCATTGGGAATCTTCCCCCCCCTTCCCCCTATTACTTTGTTTTATTTATGTGCCTTTCATGTTACTTTTTTTTTTTACCCTTATCTAAGCATTATAAGAAAAAACATGTGTAATGGATGGCTTTATGGTATCATTATTCAGCCACAAGCCACAATTTTTACCAGGTTTAGTGAAGAACTATGGGTTTCCTCAACTCAATGGATGGATCCTGGTTTCTTCCCTTGTCCATAAATCCTGTAGGTACTACGCATGTGAAAGGTTCAGGTAAACATAGGGGCTGTTGGAGAGGTAGCTCCATGACACTGTGTTTAAATAGGCCCATGGCAAGGACAACGTAAATGTTCAGGGTTTGTTTGTTGTTGTTTTTTTTTTTTTTTTTATTCTTGCTCGTTATGTATTGGAGTTGCCTTTTCTATGATTTATTACTTTCCAGTCTTCATCCTGTTGTCCACAGATTGTACTGTGCTTGGAGGCTGTGTTTTTTTCTGTGATTGTAACCAGAAAGCCATGGAGCTAACATTGCAGTCATTCAGAAGAGCGACTACAGAGCCTATGAGGGTTTTAGGTTTGTGAAAGGTGCCGATTGGTTAAGAATAGCCAAAACAAATAAATAAACAGAGGAGGGTCAATAAGCTAATATAAAAAAAACAAAACAACAAAACACAAAAAAACACCAGAGCAAAGCATAGAAATATATTCTTAAAGGGAATTTCAAAGACTCTCATGAACGGAAGACATTTGAGATGAAAATGATCACACATTTCGAGACCAGAAATGACGGACTTAATGTAAAATTTTGCTTTCTGACACACTACCAAAACTTTTTATAAACACACATCTTATTGTCTTATTTAGTTATTTTTCAATACTCCCGCTTTACTTATATTTGAGCAATTTATATATACACATATAGGCACGCAGCTGTATATTTGCATGCCCTGCTCTGCTGTTTTTATGTGTTTTTTTTTTTATTTGTTTACTGACTCTCCTTGGCTTATTTACTTGTTATGGCTATTCTCAACCAATCTGCCCCTTTCACTCTCAGGCACATCTTCTGCTATTTATGACACCCCACTCACCCCCATCCCTACCCCTCCCCTTCTGTAACAACATCTGTTGTTTTAAGTTTAAACTAGTATTGACCAGTATTGCTTCAGTATTGAAAACTCTCAAAAACCCTGTCTTTGAAATATTATGTTAGTCCAATAAAAAGGTATCATTGCATACTGCAATACTTTGGTATTTTGGCATAATATATTTTTACTTATTACTGGCATTTACAAAGCGCCAACATATTCTACAGTGCAGTACATATTTATATACATATTGTGGATATAGGACCCGGGCTCGCTGGGCCCCCTAGTGGACCAGACTTTTGAGATATGTAGAGGTTGTACCTACCTGATGGTGGCCCTGTGAATCATGGCCCTCTCTATGTTAGTCCCGTCACTGTCATAAACCAAAATGCACTCCTAACTTGAATCTGTCATGCTTTGATTTTAGCATTAGAAATTACAAAGCATGTATTTATCTAAGAAATAAGCCAAATTCTGTGTTTTATTCAATCATGTAATTTTCAGAAAAGTGAAAACACCCTTTTAAAAAAAAATCCTACCTATTCAGCCCTCCTCAAGTCTTCAAACTGTCATAGATGATTATTGTAATCAAACAGATATTCATCAATCACACTACACATTAGGGAAACCACATTCATAGAGCAGGTATTACAGGCACAAGAAGAAGTCCACGATTTAAAGAAAATAAAATCCCTACATTTTCTCGATAATCACTTGAAAATGAGAAAAATTTGGGTAACATTTTAGACTCTTCAGAATTAAGAAACCATTTTATTATGCAAAATAATAGAATGCAAAATATGACAGAATCGCTTCTTAATTCTACTGTTTTGGCCTCTTGCTTCAGCTGAGAGCTAGTTTGTGCACATTCCTTTAAAATGAATGCATACTATCGAGATGATCTTGCTCATGGTAACGTTTTATAAATATATATATATATATAGTGTAGATTGGATTAGCCGTATTAGTCCAGGAGATAAAATGCCAAAATACCAGATTATTGCAGTATGCAATGATACCTTTTTATTGGACTAACATAATATTTCAAAGACAAGCTTTCAAGAGTTTCCTCTCTTCCTCAGGTCTGAAGCAATACTGATCAATCTGATCGAGTTTAACACTTAACTGATGTTAGAGAAGGAGAGGGAGGGGGCGAGTGGGGTGTCATAAATAGGAGAAGATGTGCCTGAAAGCGAAAGGTGTAGGTTGGCTCAGAATAGCCAGAAAAAGTAAATGAACAGAAGAGAGTCAATAAGTTAGTTAAAAAAAACAAACAAGAGAACAGCAGAGTAGGGCATGCAAGTATATAGCTACATATATGTATGTATATTATTATTATTTTATTATTTATATAGCACCATCAGATTCCGTAGCGCTGTACAATGGGGTATATAAATTGATCCAATAAAGGTGAAACGAGAATAATGAAAAAGAACTATATAAGACATTAAGATGTGTTAATAACAAATCATAAAACATTAAGGGATCATTTTCATACCCTTCTCTAACATCAGTTGTTTTAAGTGTTAAACTCTATCAGATTGATCAGTATTGCTTCAGACCTGAGGAAGAGAGGAAAACTCTCGAAAGCCTGTCTGTGTTAGTCCAATAACAATTTTGACATTATATATTTTTATTTATTACTGGCATTTATAAAGCACCGACATATTCCGCAGTGCAGTACGTAGTTAAATACTTATATGCCCCTAACACCCTGATGTGCATGGATTTATGGATTTATATGGGATGAAGTCAACCCTTTACAAAGTCCTATAAAAAGTCCCGTCCTGATTGGCTGATGACTTTCTTGTCACGGAATTGTTTACTGATAGAAATCTAAAGTCTAGGAACGTATTGTAACTTTAAACGCGGCTATCTGTTTTTTTGCTGTTTTTTGTTTTTTTTCATTTTTATTGCGAAATAAGTGAGGGTAGGCATACATACATACATAGTCAGCAAGTATGTAAGAGCAATCAAAAGAGTATAACCCAAAAAATTTCAGCGCTGCAGGAGAGCAGAGGTCGAGCAATGCAATTTGAAATACAATAAGTGGGAATGTAGCAAACAGCAAAATGCAAAGATTGGTCGATATTGTGTGCATAGAATATTCAATAAGTGAAAATACCTTTTATTGCCAACAGTTGTTTAACAGCTTTACATTGAATTATTATTATTATTATTATTGCCATTTATATAGCGCCAACAGATTCCGTAGCGCCTTACAATATTTTGAGAGGGGGGATGTAACAATAAATAGGACAATTACAAGAAAACTTACAGGAACAATAGGTTGAAGAGGACCCTGCTCAAACGAGCTTACAGACTATAGGTATGTATTAAGCAGTCAGAACGGTGGGAAAAGAGGGGTAAAGCTGTAGGGGTAAAGAAGAAAAGGGAAGTCATGCAGAAAAGACCCCTAAAACAAAACAGGAGTCACAATGAGTAGGAGAAAGTGCTGACTCTAGGGACATGCAACTCCCATAACTACTACTGGTTTCCCCCCAAAATAAGACATCTCCCGAAAATAAGTCCTAGCTTATTTTTGGGGAATGCTCGTAATATAGGCCATTTCACGAAAATAAGTCATAGTCGCTAGTAGCTTGTTCGCTAATCTATGTTGGAAGAAATTATCCCTGGACACAGATTTGCGGGTTTCCATGTGCTAGCAAGCTAATCTATGTTCAGGGAAATTTCTCCGAACATAGGTTCGCGAGATTCCAAGTCTTAGTGAACTGGTCTCTGTTCGTAGAATTCCCCCAAACATAGATCTGCTTTCTTGAACATGCTTGCTACTGTTTTTCCCTGAAATAATACATCCTCCAAAAATAAGCCCTAGTGCTTTTTTCGGGGCAAAAATTTATGTAACACTGGTATTATTTTCGGGGGAAAGATGGTACGAAAATCACTCAGGTAGAGTTTTTGCAACAGATTTATTACATCTTAAATTTTGCTACTAATTTTTTAATTCCCTTTCAATCAATCCCTATCAAAGTATTAGCGAACAAACTTCTTGGTCCATAAACAAAATCAAATGTGGTCATTTTATTGTCAGGGTGCATGGAGTATATGCAACAGCAATTATTTACTGAGCGATAACACAGGATCAGAAGCTTTTTAGTGGCCAACTGGCCATGTCTGTCTGTGGTTTGGAATTTTTCTAGATAAAGGACATCAAAAGCACAAAGGAGGAGACAAGTATCGTGGAAATATAGGTCAGAGATTTGTGAAAGAGTTGGGAGGAGATAAGTTAATGTACTGGTGTGTACATATATATATAGCTGTGTATGCATATAAATAAGGCAAGATTGCAATTAGTGCATTAGGTTCAAAGGCTCTGGAAGACACCTTGTAGAAGCTCGATTACTGGAACGGTAATTCAGAACAAGGTAAGGTAGCATTCTAAACTCCAGTGCAGGAAAAAAAAAACTGGACAAAATATGCCAACAATAGCACAGTATGGACCTTGTGAACTGGGTTGTCTGGACCTGGAAGAATTTGGACAAAAAAATAGTATTTTAACATTATTATGACTGGTTGGAGTTTGTTCACTGAACTATCCTAAATACATTGTAGCTAGGTGATATTTATGGCTAGAACTGTTTTGTGAACATATACCTTGCCCTCTTGACTGGAAGATGGGCAAATGTTACATAACTCAATGGGTTAAGCGAATGCCAAAATATTGCACAGTCAATGCTTTCACTTGTGTGAACATTCAATAAAACATCAAAGAGTGTGTGTGTAGCTGGGGGGTTCAGCAAAAGATTGTAAAACTGTAGTTTCATGTTATCTTGTGATTTAATGGAGCCAGACCTTATCTCGCATTTGGTGCCCTGGAAAGACATATAGATTTATTCACTAAATTGGTAATTGTGGGGAATTAACATGGAAATTGCAAAGTTTAATCTAAAATAGCTCAGCTGGAGATAGAGATGAGTTGCAGAAATGCTCTATTTTGACTTTTTTTGGCCGACCATTTGCAGTTTATTTGTCAATTCCTTGTTCATTTTCCATTTCCGAGTTTAATGAACACCAATCAAGTTATAAAAATTGAGATTTATCGACGTGCTACCAAAACCATTCCATCAAAGTTTCAGAATATGCTTTGCACAATTTATTGAATTTATCATTTTTGTCATACGTTGCTTTTTTACACCATGTCATTTTTTAAAATATACGCCATGTTTTACGCCGACACAGCGAAATTTATGATTTTTTTCCCTCAGAAAAATTGAGGAATTTTCCTACCACTATAAATTTGACGGTTTATTGAAATGGAAACATCTGCGAAAACTGGTGGGATTCATTATAAAGAAGACTGTCACGCTTTATATCACTTAAAAAAATATGATCTGAATAAAAACAGAATTTAACCATCAGAACACTTTAATAAATATCCCCTATTCATCATCACCCTTAGACCTTTAGATGGTCCACTTGCAGGCAAGTCTGAGAGAATCTTTTGTACCAATTGTAACAGTTTATTTCTGTCTGCAAACAAGTTATTCTTTAAACTGAGAATTGTGTAAAATTGACAAGGGGGTTGAATATTTTGGGTCAATATATCCACACTAGAAAATGTCTCACCTGAAGAAATGTAATAATTTAGCTAATATGCTCCATTATTTTGCATTGCCATGTTTATTTCTGAACAAGTGTCTATTTCGTGAATAACCGTAGTTATCTTGCCTCAAAGTATCCAGTGCTACATGATAAATGATCTTTCTAAGTCACACTTTATGCTATGTACATCTGCCATATTCAATCACAGCTAAAGATCTTTTTTTTTTGCAATGGTTTGCTACATTAGTTTGAATGTTAGCCTCAGTCACTCCTGATAAAAGCTAATTAGAGAACATAGGCCCAATCACGCTATTCAAGTATTTACGAGCTTCCTTGTGATATTTTATTTATTGAAGTGTAGGAGGGTCAGCTGATGTTACAGTATAAAATAGGAACAGTAAACATACAATTAGAAATCTAAGAATTACTAAGAATCTGAACTGTACCTTGGATGATTAAGCCACCGTTTTAAAGGTAAATAATCTTCCGTGTAAATTGATTATGGACAAATGTAGTGTAGTTGCTCCTGAAGAGATCTTACCTTGGGGATAACCAACAGGGATATTAAAGGGACACTGTAGGCACCCAGACCACATCAGTTCATTGAAGTGGTCTGGGTGCTAACTCTCATCAACCTTAACCCTCCAAGTGTAATTATTGCAGCTTTTATTAAAAGCAATAATTACCTTGCAGGGTTAAGTCCTCCTCTAGTGGCTGTCTACAGCCACTAGAGTGACTTCGGGCTTGTTAGACGACTTTTGGTCGTCTAAACAACGCTGGACTTCCTCATACTATGCATGAGGACCTCCAGCGTCGCTGGATTCCCCATAGGAAAGCATTGAATAATGCTTTCCTATGGGTAGGTCTAATGCACGCACGCGGCCATTGCCACACATGCGTATTAGGTCTCCCGGGCCGATGGACATCGGCGGAGCCAATGTCCCTCGACGGAGCCGAGGGACATTGGCGCTGGATTCAGGTGAGTGTCTGAAGGGTTTTAATGTGGGATGGGGGCACTCCAGGATTCTCTAGTGCCAGGAAAACAAGCTTGTTTTCCTGGCACTAGAGAATCCCTTTAAATTCACTAAAAACCTATGATAGTTGATGTACTCCAGAGAGAGTAGTGACCAGTTGGAAGCATCCTTTGGCACTCTGGATCTTGTGGACTACATCTCCCATAATTCCCTTACAGCCATAATGCTTGGGTGTTAATCAGAGATAAAACCATATAAAGCGGAATCATAAGATATAGAACCTCATGTGATTTGACATAGTGTTGATGTTCCCTCTAAAGTGAGAAGAACATCACGAAAACATGCATAATTAAAGTGGACTGGTAAAATTATACATACATATGACCTTGGAAAAAAGTTCAGAGGGAAAAAAATGTTGGGGGAATCTTGGTTTTAAACAAAGGGCTGATGGTTTTAGATATTTTATAATGCTGTTTGACAAGGACTTACTATATTTTTATGTACGGATCTTTGTAATAAAGATGTCCTGTTTTCTTATTTGAACACGCAGTCTCTCTCTTGATTATTAGTAGATAGCACCTATTGTTCCTTTTAATATAGTCAAATAACACTTAATGCATTTTCCAAGCTGGTTTCTTCTAAGTAGAGTAATCCAGAATCATTTAATTTGTGTTAGGTAGGAATCAAACGCACTTAATCCAATCCTACACAGTCTAATTTTCTTATAGAATCACAAATGAACTACCTTTGTGCTTGAACTCCCCCATTGTAAACATAATTAGAGGGATCGCACATAATTATGTACGTTTGTGGGTGGCAGGGGGCGGATGTTAGGGAAGGAGGTTCAGCAAAAAACCCAATGGTAAAAACCTAGGTTGCTATGTAGATATTATTTACATTTTGCAGTGATCTATTGCCATAAATGGGTTGATCATATTATTATTATTATTTTTTATTTTTTATAATTCTTTCTTTTATTGAGGCAATGATAGGTAGGGTACAGAAAGGAAAAAGGAGTTGTAGCAAATGGGTACACGACAAAGGTGCAGTAGTATGCTCAGTTGTATTTACTCCTGTATCTGACAGCCTCATTTTTAAATTAAAATATACAAGCAAAACATAAGATAAAAGAAGTAAGATTAAAGGCAACAGCGCGGATAACAGGAGACGATACAGAACGCGTCTGTTCAGCAAAAGAGTCAAGCTCCGCCCCCCCCGGGTTGATCATATTATTATTATTGCTGGTATTTATATAGTGCCAGCTTATTCCGCAGTGCTTTACAATAAGAGGGGAATCATAGTCAGTACTAAACAGAAAATGCATTTTATGACAATTCTGGTTGGAATATTTTTTGAGGATTTATGTGTTGTGATCAGGACTGTGATATGAACCGGAGAACAATTTTAATATTGTAAAGCTCTACGGAAAAAGTTGTCTCTATATAAATGCCAAAACTATAAAGTAACAATACAAGGTCAGCTGGATTGCATTTATTTATTAGCCTTGAATTTAAAAAAAGACACACATACATACACACATACACACACACCACACACCACAGAAACAGCAGAGACAAGATTAATCAGATTGACAGATAATGTGACACAGTAGCTCAGCTTTCGTTGCTTCCTGTTGGTTGAATATTATGTTTTATATAAAGATGTTACAATGATGATTGAGATGCTAATGATTTAATAAAATACTATTCTCAGTCTTGACTACTATACCCATTAGTACTTGTAACAAATGCCTTTAAAGATCTAAGAATAATTGCCTTTCCTTTCCCTCCGGGAATAAGTAAAACAATTACTCAATACTATATTTCATGAACGTTTCATTGAGTCTTTGTCTTTTTTAGCGTTTAGCCAAGGGCCAGGTGATCTCAAAGATGACTATATCTAATCTGATGAATAAAATTTTGACTTCATCATTCAAGGAGCAGTAATATGGCTCCTGAGATCCCCTGCTCTTCGAGAGGTCTTGGTGTTGGCACTGGTCCTTGACATTGCCTTCAGCCTCTTGCCAACAAGTTTAAAAAGTTTCAACAGTAATAACTGCCCCAAGTTGGTTTTAGTAGTAGTATTTATATAACACCTACATACTCATTAGCGCGTTACAATTAGAGAAAAGGGTTAGGAAGGCCCTGCTCAAATGAGCTTATAAACTATGGTAGGTATCTCACTTACTGGTAAGATGGTCTGACTGGGATTTAAATGGGTGCACCTTTAAGAGGATTTAAAAAAAATTTTTTTTTTTATAAAACCTCACGTATGACTATATGGAGGAAGAGGGTAATTTTTTATCTGACCATATATGTGAAAACCCCTTCAGTGACTTGCCTGCATCCAGCGCCGATGTCCCTCGGCGCTGGTTTAGGATCCGCCCACGCTCCTCGCTGACGTCGGCGGGGGAGATCGATTGCGCACGCGTGGCAGCTGGCGCACGTGCATTAGGCCTCCCCATAGGAAAGCATTGAAAATGCTTTCAATGCTATCCTATGGGGATTTTAGCAATGCTGGAGGTCCTCACATAGCGTGAGGACGTCCAGCAACGCTATAGCACAGTTAACCCTGCAAGGTAATTATTGCAGTTTATAAAAACTGCAGGGTTAAGGGCAGTGGGAAGTGGTCTGGGTGCCTGGAGTGTCCCTTTAATTCCTAGAGAAATTAATACCACAGGTTTATGTCAACAAAACTGGAGCTGGTATATTAGCTCTGGTAAATGTGAGTGAACAATCACTATTATATTTGGTATACATTTTAAAACCATCTTATCTATTGTTGTTGGGTTGTTTTTTTCCATGTGTAATGCTATGGAGCATGTAGCATTTTGTCTGAGATAAGAGATGAACCAGCAATATTTATAATTATGTCTGATTATTTGTGTTTTATATGGTGAACACACAAAAAAGAATAGGTTATTTTTTCAAGCGCTCCTTTCTTTCTTTCTTTACTTATATTCTACATGATTTTTTTTTTTTTAGAACCTTGCAGTTGTGGAAGATGCGCCAGAGTTTAAATGTCTTTGCTAACTGTCCAATGAGAATGAGCGGAATATAGTTGGATACCAAACGTAAGATCACAGATCTCACACAAACAATGTTGAACCATCAGTAAGGTCCAGGAGAGCTGTAAAAAGCAGGCATTTGTTTTTATAATATTTGATCAATTTACAAGCCAGAAATGGTAACTTTGAATCAAATTAATTGCTACAGTACCTTCAACCTGTAAAGTAATAATAAAAAATACAATTAAATTGTAAGATGATTAGTTGGTGGCGCACCATCACAACATTGTGATTGACAACACAAAATGGTGTGTTCAACTAGAGATTTAAAAACTAAGTACGTTTATCTTCTTTAGCCAAACTTACTTTCTTTGATTGTCGGTTCAGTAAATCAAACACACACTAGTGCAGGGACCGAGATCAACAAATTACCCGTAATCTGTACACCAGTTAGACACTCCAGGGGTGTCTCAGGCCTCATCCTAACTAGAAAATTCGAAAAAAAAGAGGCAATTTTCCTTGTCACAAGAATAGGTGCAACCTTTAATTTTTAAAAGTATCCTATACTGTGTGGAATATAGCAAAGACTCATATATAAATTGGATTGGAGAGAATCTCCATCAGAATAAATAAAATTCCAAAATAATATTACTTACTGTCAGACTAGACTTATAAGGTTGCTCCTAAACCTCAGCTCTATGCTTAAAATTATAAAAAGGACTTTATTAAGGCATATTTTAGCAAGATTGTCGACAAATCAATGCTGTTGATATACTCCAAATATATTGCTGGAAAAAGTCTTGGATTCACTCAACAATAAGACGGCTAAACAATTTGTCGATAATATTGCTAAAAATAGGCCTAGGTAGTTTCTTGGTTCAGTAAATCCCTAAACTGAGCTGTGTGAAACTCAGTTGTGATAATTATTGGTTATAAAAAAGGACTGTTCAAGATTCATCACTTTTTAAGAAAAATCCACAAGTTCAGCTTCCGTCAATCCAATTTTTTTAGTGAACAACCTTGAGCCACCAAGTGCCTTGGTTGGTGAGATAGTTTAATTGGCTATTGCCCTAATCACCTTGATTAAGGATGCAAGGTCAACTCACTATCAATAATAGATTTATAAATATGAATACCATTGGTTCTAGTAAAAATAGAGTGTATATTTGACCATTTTTGAAAACAATGGAAAATATGTATTTGTCCTTCTTGGCAAAACATGCTGAAATTCATTAGGTTGTTGGGAATTTAAAAAATAAAAGGTGAATTAAAGCAGGAGAGAAAACGCTATCTGGTTAAGTGACCATACTTGTTTGATTCACAGGACCAGTTGGACATATCTCCTGATCTCAACAGTTGTCCCTCGTCTCATGATCATTGCTGCCCACCAGACATTTGCCCAATGACCTGTCCATGTCTTCAAAATACTCTATAGATTGTCATAGAAGTATCATTCTTTTAGTACGACAAAAAATCATTAACCTTCTTCTGATTCCCAAGTTAAGGTTTTGATAACTGGTTAGGACAATTAGAAAACATTTGCATGTAGCTGTCTTGCAATTCCCTGAAAGATTATAGGGTACAACAGAGTATTTCTGGGAATTAATACATCATGACTATCAAACAGGTATCCTATATACTTCTAACATTTGTATGTCAATGGGAAAGGAAAATGGTCTATAAATAACAGAATTTAATTGCTGCCTGTCTTCTTCAAAATTCTCTATGACACTGACATTAGAGTTGTCTTATTTCTGGCTAATTATACATTTAGTGCTTCTTTTGCCTCTCCCTGGGGAGCATGAGGGAAGAACCACCTTGCAAAATGATATGTTACAGTGCATTGCTTATGAAACACATTCTTCAATAGCTTCTAGATAACTCATCTTGGTAATCCAGTCAAATCCCTGGTTGAGCATCTGGAAAGGTTGCTGAGTAGAGCTGGAGTGTTAAAAGTTGGCTATTGTGTTCTAGGTAGACAGAAAAGGTATGGTCAGATATTTCAAAAATACAAATCAGTTGTGTGTATCTATCTGTACTAATAAATAATGAAGTGCATAACTTTTAACGACTTTTCTTTTCTCTTTCCTGCAGATGTCTGTGATAGCAGTTACTGTTAACAGTTCCACCACCAGCTATAACAGCTGCAACACTACGAGTGGTGATGTACGGAATGAATATGTTGTCCAATGGAACATTGCTATCCTCACAATTATTTTTAGCTTTGCCACCTTTGGCAACTGCTTGGTTCTGTTCACTCTCCTGAGACGGAGAAAGCACAATGCTCTCATGCACACCTTCATGATCCATCTCTGTCTGGCCGACTTGGTGGTGTCCTTCTTTCAGGTCCTTCCACAGCTCATCTGGGACATAATTGACCGGTTTCAGGGGCCAGATATCCTCTGCAAAGGGGTCAGATACCTACAAGTAGTGGGAATGTTTGCTTCTTCATATATGATTGTTGCTATGACTTTTGACAGACACCAAGCAATCTGTAGACCAATGATGACCTTTAAGAAAGGGTCAGCACGATGGAATGTTCCCGTCTGTTTGGCATGGATAGCCTCTGGCATTCTTAGTATCCCACAAATATTTATCTTTGCTAGGACAGAAGTTCATACTGGAGTTTATGACTGCTGGGCTTCATTTGTGGAACCATGGGGACTCAAAGCTTATGTTACATGGATAACGTTAATGGTTTTCATTTTGCCAGCGATGTTTATCGCCACATGCCAAGTCCTGATTTTCAGGGAGATCCACCACAGCCTCTACATGGGAACAGAAAGATCACCTGGATCAAGAAGAAAAGGAAAGTTGATAGGGGGAAGAAATGGCATGCCACCCGTCGCCGATTCTGGAGTAACTAGTGCTATGTCCAAAACTGTCCGGATGACACTTGTCATTGTGCTAATATATATTGTATGCTGGGCTCCCTTTTTTATTGCTCAACTTTGGAACGTCTGGAATCCAGAATCCGCTGCTAACAGTAAGTAGATCATTTACTCATTTAATTGAGGAGTACTTACTGTACGAATATATGACCTATAATGTGTAATAATCATCTGTATAAGAGACAACGTTTTTATTTGAAGGACATACTGCACTGAAGATTAGAAAACATGTTCATACACAAAAGGAAGCGTTATTATAATTTTTTATCTTTTAGTAATTCATAATACTTTATCAAAAATATCCTAACTGTACAGATAAATTCAAAGTGTTATAATGGCTTTATGACGATTATTTGACATTTTTTGTTTGGACTGTTCCACCTCATAAAAGTTTGTCCTAAAAAAAAAATATTACAAAATTAAAAAGAAATACATATATGATACAGATACAGCCCTGAAATATAAATTTAATATTTATGAGGGCAAAATTAGAACACTCTAGGCTGAATTTTTTCCCCCATGGATTTATTATCTATGTTAAAACAAACAAAGTTTCTACAGGTAATAAAGATCTTCTTCTTACATTTTTGCCTTTTACATTTTCTTCCTTGTTTCCCACTACACGCTGTCCAATCAAAAGCTTCTCACCAACTTGTGCATACCACCCATGAGGCCATTCCATGTCACTGCAATATAAAATGTGCACTCTTTCTCAGTAATGTGAGCTGAGCATAGGGAAAATAGCAATAGTGCTGTGTGATTGTGTGTCGGCTCATAGCCTGACTTGTGCATGGTTATTTGCCTCGTTTTCTCAATATGACCATTACAAATACAAAAAGAAAAGTCCTGCGCTCACTCCCATCACTCCTGGGCGGCAGCAATGACCAAAGTACACATCAGCTCCAATACATATAGTAAAAACCAAAGGAAAAAAGTTACCTGCGCTCTCTCCTTAATCCCTATGTATATTTAAACAAATGGAGGTCATTTAGTTACTCCAATGGCCACTGGAGGGAATGCCCGCCTGCCAACGTCAAGGCAGACCCCCCTAGACGGGTCCTACTCTGACACTTCACCTTGCTTCCTTGAGCTTCTGGCATCTCTAATGAGACAGAAAGGGGTACCTTTTCTATACACCCCTAGATACTTATTAACCCTTAATAGGGAACGCATGGGATGGGCGGCAGCATTGTAACCTAGCTGTGTGATACAAAAAGTGAATACAAATACAAAAAGTCCTGCACTCACCATTACATGACCATTACACCATACAAATATTTACATGGTCAAGTGAATAAACAAAGCTTCCTCAAATTATTTGAAAAATCTAGGACAGAATTCACTAGTTCAAATTTTAAAATGTTAAAAAAGTAGTTTTAAAACAATAGAGTGCCTAGACAGGATACACATACATCTGTGCATGCACAAATGTGTGATACACACTATCTCCCCTGCTTCTTAGAACCCGTTGTATGGCTGAGCTATGATGGAGATTATTTGCTGTGTTCTGGCCCATAACTGCAGGAACTGCACAAAGGAGATACAAAGACAGACAGCCATCATCCAAACATATTAACCCCTTAACAATACAGCTTCAGAAGTTAAAGACCAGCATGACGGAAAATTTCCATCATGTGTCCTTAAGGGGTTAAAAAAAAAGGACCAGTTACAGCCCTGATGTGGGCTAAACCAAAAGTAATGCAGAATGTAGGGATAAATGTCAGGGGCTCAGACACTCTATTTTGGGATATCCCTGGTCAAACTTGGAAGAATGGCTGTGGGCCACAACATTGTATTTAAGGGGGCAGAAGTGGTCCACGAGTCGATGCTGTGAAAACCTTTTAAGTAAAGAATCAGGATGTGAGAAGCAAAAGACATTGGCATTTACATAGCGCCAACAAATTCCGTAGCGCTTTACAATATTATAGGAGGGGGAGATTTAACAATAAATGAGACCATTACAAAAAATTACAGGAACAATAGGTTGAAGAGGACCCTGCTTAAACGAGCTTACAGTCTGCCCATCCTGCTGCGTAAAGGGACACTCCAAGCACCCAGACCACTTCAGCTCATTGGAGTGATCTGGGTGCTGTGCCCCTATTGCACTTAATGTTTGCATTGCAGCTCTAAGTCTGCCCTTTGTGGCTGTCTATCAGACAGCCACTAGAGGACTTCCGGAATCCAAACCGACCTTTGGTTGGTTATCTGACGCTGGAGGTCCTCACGGACCTTCAGCATCAGATTTTCCCCTTTAGAAAGCATTGAATAATGCTTTCCTATGGGGAGGTCTAATGCACACGCGCGGCCATTGCCGCGCAAGCGTATTAGGTCTCCCCCGCCGGCTGGCGTTGGCAGGGGAGGAGCCTGACCCAGCACCGAGGGAAATCGCGCTGGACTCAGGTAAGTAGTTGAAGGGGTTTTAACCCCTTCAGCGACATAGGATGGGGAGCAGGAAGGGGGCATTGCAGTATCCTGCAGTGCCAGGAAAACTGGTTTGTTTTCCTGGCACTGGAGAATCCCTTTAAGGTCCCATCTTGACCCTTAACATGGCAGAAAATGCTGCAGCTATATTATTATTATTTACAGCATTATGAAAGTGGGGGAAATTTACAATAAATGAGACAATTACACAGTGACACAGGAACAATAGGTAGATGAGGGCCCTGCTCAAACGACCTTATAGTCTATATATAGTATATATTATGGTGTAGTAGCTTGTACATGTCACAGTATTAACTGAATTGTCATAACTTCCTTCTAGAATTCTGTGCAGAATTTCAAAGGCACGCCTGTGACATTGGGAGGGCATATGGTGACCCTTTTATTTGGCAGACTAAGATGGTACATTCCTTAACATAAACTCAGCATAGCAGATAGAATCAGTTAATTAAAGCTTAATGATGTTATTGTCCTCATTCAGGGCTTGGGTCAAATTGGAAACTAAGCAACTTTAGGTAATATTCACAAAGATTTAAGGGAAACTCCTTTTATGGTGGAAGGGGGATTACTTATGAGACTGCTAATATTTTTTTTTTTTTGTCACAATGTGTGATAAAGAAATTGTGGAACTCCATTAGCAGATATTTAGACATTGAAGACAAAAGTAGTTAAATAGAGAGCATTCAAGGCATTCTCTTTAAACCCCACCCACCCTCCTCGGACCCCCCAATGCTAAGCCTGGCCCTGCAAAGCTACCCCAACTGATAGACCCCTCCTAACCTAACCTAACCATAGCATTATGATCCCTTCTGTTCCATCTTGAGGGCTACACCATTCCTGTGGAACTCACTTCCCTCCTCCATTAGATGCTCACCCAGTCTCCACTCCTTCAAAAAATTGTTAAAAAACCCACTTCTCCATAACAGCGTATCAATTAAACTGTTAATAGCTCCCGACTGATTCCTCTTCTGCAACTGTCACTAGTCTAATACTATCCTTACCTTTTTGTGTCATTTTACCCTACTCCCTCTAGCATGTAAGCTCATTGAGCAGGGCCCTCAACCTCTCTGTTCCTGTGTGTCCAACTTGTCTGGTTACAACTACATGTCTGTTTGTCCACCCATTGTAAAGCGCTGCGGAATTTGATGGCGCTATATAAATAACATAATAATAATAATAATAATAATCACACCATATACTCCTGTCACATACCTTTGATGGTGAGTTGGGCTTTAAACTTGTGTGATAATATAATAAAGAGATTAGGTATATTATTACTCACATTAAATTGATATTGTTATGTTTTATAAAAATTTACCAATAAAACTATTTGAAATGATGTATGGGAGCAAGGTTCCTCTCCTTGGTTTTAAGTGATCCAGTAAAATGAATAAAGATATACAGGGTTACTCACTAAAGTGAAACTTTCTTTAAGTTAAAGGACCACTCTAGGCACCCAGACCACTTCAGCTTAATGAAGTGGTCTGGGTGCCAGGTCCCTCTAGGATTAATCCTTCTCTGAAACTGCTATGTTTATAAATGGGTTAATCCAGCCTCTAAAGCCTCTAGTGGCTGTCTCATTGACAGCCGCTAGAGGCGTTTGCGTGCTTCTCACTGCCGCGCATGCGCATTCAGCCGAAGAGGAGGATCGGAGGCGGAGAGGAGAGCTCCCCGCCCGGCGCTGGAAAAAAGGTAAGATTTAACCCTTTCCTCGCCATCCAGCCCGGCGGGAGGGGGTCCCGAGTATGTTTTCCTGGCACTATAGTGGTCCTTTAACTATGCTTTCAGTATGGAGACTATGGCCTTGAAATGGATTCTATAGTGTTAAAAATACAAATTTGTATTCCTAACACTATAGTGCCCTCTGGTCCCCTCCTCCCCTCTTATGACCCAGCACCCTTTATTTACTTACCCAATTGACATCGTCGCTGAGTCGGCACTCCACCTCCGACGTCTTTGGATGGGAGGACCTAATGCGCATGCGCAGCATACAAAAGCATTGTCTATCAGACAGCCACTGATGGCAGTCTTAGTCCTGCCAGATAATCATTGCAGTTTCTCAAAAACTGCAATGATTAACATTGCAGGAATAATGGAACAGACCACTTTGGTGCCCTTTAAGGTTTAAATTCACTTTGCCTTTTCATGTTAGTAAATAACCCAGATTGTATTCTCTATAGACTTTAAGAATAGCACACCCCCTGGTGACTTTGTTTGGTAGTGCAGTTGTGTTCTTTCAAATATGTTTGATGTGTGTTTAATGAGTGAATGTTTCGTTTTGATTGCCTTTGTGACACACATGCTGTATTTATTCGAAGAATGCTTGATCAAATCTCCCGAACACTTTTAAGATATCAGAAAAAATTGGACTGGCTTCTGTTTGGTGTTGTTCCAGGTTTACTGAATGCTAACATTTGGATACATTTATCGAAATGTTACATTTCCTTCAAATCTATTAGGTGTTTTTTTTGTTTGTTTTGTTTTTTAATGTCCCATACGTAATTAAAAAGGGGATTATTTACGAAAACAATTTATTGAAAAGTGACTTGTAAAGTTTAGGCCAAATTTAGCCAAAGTGAAAACTCAAATCATTGAATTAAATTGAAAAAATGTTTTCTCCAATTCTCCTATTTTGCAATCCTTTTTCGAGCTGGTGGCCAGCGCTGCTCAACTTACTATTTAGGGAATAAACCCCCAAGGCACTGCTACCATATTTCCAGTTACTTTGAACCCCCGTCAGTAAGTAGGCCCCACATGTCAGGACAGAGCAACATGTGTCACAGATGTATGGCCAGAACTTAAACACTTTAAGAAAAAATAAAAAGCTTTGTGAAATATGTGTACATATGTGGATAAATGTAGACAGATCTAAGGGACCGGCTTAATTTTGGGAGCAGTCAGTGCATATATAGAAAAATGTATTAACCCCTTGCGGACCAGTGGCATGTTATGTAGTCATAATAATCTAAATCCTGTACCAAATTAACACATTTCTCACGTTTAGAGGGTTAGTCAATAAAGTGTGAATTGTCAGGAATTTAAAAAAAAAGAGTTTATTCATTAAATACAGAACTATTGTGAACTGGAAACAAAAATTAAAATACAGCCTAAAATAGTTGGATTTCACTGTAGCTAAATGTGAGAATTTCTCCTCGATCGGCTGTTTTGGCCTCAGTTTTGAAGTTCAGTTTAACATTCACAATTGGGTGTTTAGGGAATAAACCCGAATATCACAAGTTAATATGCTACTGACTTTTGCAGAGATGACCCCTGTTTCACTAGGAAAAGGCTCATTCCCATTTTTCTCTATGGAACTCATCTTTTATCCCATATAATCCTGTCCAGCTGTGTTCTATGCGTTATCCCTCATAAGCAGTTTCACTCATCACCTAGAATGAGTGAAACTGCTCCGTAAACTGATAGCAGCCACTGTTTTTAGTTTACAAATAGCACAGTTCACAGTTTAATGATCCGTGGTGAGAGTGCAGTCCAACTTGTGTATACTATTTTATGGACACATTTGGTATAGGCAGCCGAGAACCGAGAGTTCTGTCTGCTTGATTGACAGCTCTAAAGGGTTGGCTTATTGCTGCTGCGATAAGGCTCTCAGAGCTGAGAGATTGTGCCAGTTACTCTCTGCACTATAAACCTTGCAATCATGCAAACTTGTTATGGTGGCTAGACTGACTCTTTAAGGGGTTAAATATTGCAAACCGTTATGTGTCGACTGTGTATTTTTAGAAGCTATATATCTACCAGTTCTTGAGTTTTGTTTAGCCTTCAAAATGTTTATCCAATGAAATTCACACTTCTGGCTAAGTGCCCTTTATAACAAAGACTTATCCCCACGTGATTCTGGCCGCTGATCCAAACATAACAAGAGATTCTGAAAAACCTAAATGATATCAGGACAGTCAATGCACCTTGTCTGTCATGAAAGGGTTAATGTAATAAAGAGTGAAGAATGGGTCTGGATCCTACAAAGAAGGGGAGGCAGGGACAAAGGACCCAGAACAGGCTTTAACTTGCAAGATAACCTTTTGTTCTTTGGAACTTCTTGTCGTTTTCCCAAAGTTCAATGTGTATCACGGAGCTATTTAAATAGTAAATATTTAGAGCTGTGATAAGTAAACTGGAAAATGGCTCAGGACATCCCATCACTGATCACTGTGATAAATGTACTCTGACAATTTAACTCGCAAAATGTGCCCTATTTGGAACAATCGCCATAGAAATCAAAGCAATGTTTCTGCTCAATGCACATTGGTGTTTTTTTCCCTGACAAAAATAGCCCAAGTAATTCAATGCTCACAATGCATTTAAAACGTTCACAGAGTGAAAGAGAGACATACAGAGCATGTCTGTGCTGTGTATTCTACCCGTGGCACTATCAGTGCTGTGTATTCTACCCGTGGCATTATCAGTGCTGTTTATTCTATCCATGGCATTATTGGTGCTGTTTATTCTACCCATGGCATTATCGGTGCTGTTTATTCTATCCTTGGCATTATTGGTGTTGTTTATTCTACCTGTGACATTATCAGTGCTGTGTATTCTACCTGTGACATTATCAGTGCTGTGTATTCTACCCATGGCATTATCAGTGCTGTGTATTCTACCTGTGACATTATCAGTGCTGTGTATTCTACCCATGGCATTATCAGTGCTGTGTATTCTACCCGTGGCACTATCAGTGCTGTGTATTCTACCCGTTGCACTATCAGTGCTGTGTATTCTACCCGTGGCATTATCAGTGCTGTGTATTCTACCCGTGGCACTATCAGTGCTGTGTATTCTACCCGTGGCATTATCAGTGCTGTGTATTCTACCCATGGCACTATCAGTGCTGTGTATTCTACCCGTGGCACTATCAGTGCTGTGTATTCTACCCGTGGCATTATCAGTGCTGTGTATTCTACCCGTGGCACTATCGGTGCTGTGTATTCTACCCGTGGCATTATCAGTGCTGTGTATTCTACCCATGGCATAATCAGTGCTGTGTATTCTACCCATGGCATTATCAGTGTTGTGTATTCTACCCATGGCATTATCAGTGTTGTTTATTCTATCCATGGCATTATTGGTGCTGTTTATTCTACCCATGGCATTATCAGTGCTGTGTATTCTACCTGTGACATTATTAGTGCTGTGTACTCAATATATTATTTTATTAGTGATGTGTACTCTATTTAGTACTATGTTCTCATTGCAAGCTTCTAAAAGTGAAAGCGAGGAGTTTTGTATTTTTGCAGGTTTGTATTTTTCACTTGTCTGTCCAGTCGTTCTGCAAAGGACACAAACAAAAAAAAATCCACACCCTCAAACGTTTTCAAATGAAAGTTCAAACCACAAAACCATAATAAACACAGCCATCCTTTTCCAAACTATATGCAGGTGTTCCTATTGGGCTTGGCTGCGGACAAAGTGTGGGTTTTTAAAGAGTCCACTGTGAACAATCGCAAGTCAGTCTGATATTACAGGATCTAACAAGATTTCAAGATTCTGCACTGCAACGCAAGCAAGCTACATTGATTTTTATCAGATTTACTAAGCATCATGGGTGATGGTTTGACTTATGAACGTATAGATTACTATAAGCACTTCTGGGAACCAGCAGTTTTTAGGCCTCATGCCCAGCGGTTGGGACCACCCAACTTGTATGAGTGCATACTTAAATAGAAACAGTCGACGTAACAAAACTACACCTGAAGCAGTGTTCTCCACTAGGACATAAGAGACTTTTAATAAACACTATCAGAAGTCTAAAGAAACATTAGAAAATAGAGACACGAGTTGAGTCGCAGGAAAAAAAATAAACACCAGAATCTCCTAATGCATTTGACAAAAAGACATAAAGTCCCAAACGAGGTTTTTTTCTGCAAAATAGATTATTTCAATACCCTCATAACTATACTCGCAAACCCAAATGCCTGTTTCACACTTTTAACCCTCTTCTTCGCCCTGTTGCTCCTCCTCCTCCCACCAACTTGACCGTAACACACTTTGCAACTCACTTCACTGACAAGATCTCTACAATCAGGGAACGGATCTTTCATCTCTCTCCTTCCACTAAAAAATACTTCCCCGAACCCCACTCCTTCGGCTGTTCTATGTTCATTCACACCCGCTACAGCAGAATTGGTTTCTGCTCTGCAAAGATCCTCCCACCTCACCACCTGTTACCTCGATCCTATTCCCTTGCATCTCATCCGCACTCTGTCTCGTTCTGTGTCTGTCTCCCTCCCAGTTAACCATGCTACCATCAGCTCTAGTGTGCAGGCTCTTTGACTCCGACCTCTCCTTCACCCCTCATGTCCAAGCAATAGCCAAATCCTGCATCTTCCATCTCAAGAACATAGTGCCCCTCCACCCCTACTTAAAACAGCTACGGTGCTGGTCCATGATGTTATCTTCTAGCACTTCACTACAAAAAAAACTGTATGTAAACAATTCATTAAAAGCGCATCAAATGTTTCCACCTTAAATATTAAAGTGCTTACATACAGTTTGTTTTGTTTTACATAAAGTGCTAATTCATATAAAAATCTTTCAAGTGTAACCAATGTGCAAAAAAACCCAAACTCTTCACGCACAAAATAATTATTTTCGTATAAGTGCCAACACTGTCAGCACCACTGATAAAGTACCAATGCAAGAATAATGAAATGTAATTTAAGTGTGATGATTTGTTAATACTTAGTAACATATGGAACCTTTTACAAGATTCTAAAACCCCAAGGACAAAGATAATTACACACAATAGTGAAATGTTATATTCCATGAAAAATTCCCATAAGGTGCCCACTCACATGGACTAGAGCCTTAGATTTGGCTCAATTTTGACACCCATGTGTCTTTATGGGAGACTCCTCCATTCTGAGGACAGCAGTCGTTTATTCATCGAGGATAGAACATAGAAGCAGATTAAAGAGATATAAAAAGATCCTAAATATCCTATATATTTTGTCCATACTTGCTTGTATCGACCTAACTCTTTAAACAGCTTTGCAAACATTCCATGGTTGTAGATTTTGTGGCTGAACAAACCAAAGAGATCGCTACATATTTGTACCGTTTGATTGAATTGCCCCAAATAGAGACAAATGTCCTGAGATGATCCATGGCTCTGCTTTCTGAAGATAACGATGTCTGTCAAGTTGGAGGGCTGTGAGATTTTCTAGAAGGTCAATGTAGAAGGATGCTGTCAAGTTTATGAGATGTGACAGAGCAAAAACAGGAGCAAGATTAGGTTTCTGGGACAGAAAGAGATCAATAGATATTTATTATTTTCCATGGACATCCACGCTTATTTAATACTGAAGTCTTAATGCTTGGAAATTTAAAATATTTTAAAGAAAATTAACTAAACATGTCAGAGAAAAATAAATGTGTATATTAAAGAATTGTAGCTTATTTTGGCAAAACTATTTTTCGAGTAGATTTTCAATGTTGATATTTTTCCCCAGGAGATACCCATTATACATAATTTAGCGTCATACATGAAAATAAGATTTTAACTAGATGTTAAAGGCTTCTATTGTTCTCTAGCAGTAAAACCAGCCATTCATTCCTGTGGCTGATAATAAGATTTTGTAGTTAAAAAACAGCCACTACTAGGTAGCGTTACGTTAGTGGCAACCACTTTTTCTTACATAGCTTGTAGGTAACAGTTGCCAACAATAAAGGAAATGAGTCCAAAGTTAAAGGACCACTATAGTGCCAGGAAAACAAACTTGTTTTCCTGGCTCTATAGTGTTAATAGGTCCCCCCACCCTCAGGGTCCCACTCCCGCTGGGCTGAAGGGGTTAAAACACTTACCTTTCTCCAGTGCTGGGCTCCCTCGGCGCTGGGGAACTCTCCTCCCTCTGCCGACGTCAGTGCCGAATGCGCATGCACAGCAAGAGCCGCACACGCATTCAAGCAGCCCATATGCAATCATTACTCAATGCTTTCCTATGGACGTCAGTGTCTTCTCACTGTGATTTTCATAGTGAGAAGCGCGGAAATGCCTCTAGCGGCTGTCAGTGAGACAGCCGCTATAGGCTGGATTAACCCCTATGTTTTCAGCTGCAGGGTTAACACTAGAGGGACCTGACACCCAGACCACTTCATTGAGCTGAAGTGATCTGGGTGCCTATAGTGGTCCTTTAAACATGCAATTCTAGTTTTCTGTTAGAAAACCTGTACAGGAGCCACAAACGTAAGTAGCTTAATTCATGAAAAAATATGAATTAATTTGCTTGACAAGCTGCTAAAAGCCTGCTAAATACTTTTATTTGTGGATGGATGGATGTATGAATAGATGGGTGGATAGATATAGATTAGATTAGTTATGATATCTTGCAGCAGCATATAAAATAACATAAAACCTTATATTTCTCTCCTTTTCTCTTTAGATGCTGCCATTAGGATCCTAATGATTTTGGCCAGCTTGAACAGTTGTACCAACCCATGGATCTACACTATCTTCAGCAGCAGTGTCTCTAAAGATGTGCAGTCCATCTTATGCTGGGGATGCAGGGTGAGAAAACGCAAAAACTCGTTGCCAGAGGATTCCTGTTTTACCGGCTCCACCACCTTGCCAAAGGAATCTCTGTATTGAATGGACAAACGTGGTGGCACTGAGGAGCCGTCAAAAGATACTGCCCTACTATAAGTGAAGGGATAATATCCCATGGACCAGAAATCTATTATACGATCAAGAGACATAAGCTTGAAAGAGCTAGAGGAGGCTACTTTGCTAAACTCTCATGCTTCATTAATAACTGAGATACAGTAAACAAACCTCACCCAAAATGAAAGGACTCTCAACCCAAAAGTGGTCTTCAAGGATCATTAGTAAAAGGTAGATAGGTAGTAATTTGCAATGCGGACTTCTGCAGCATCAATTGGAGTAACAAGGACGTGCTCTCGAGCTAGAAAGACTTCAAAATATTTATGGTCATTGTGGAACTCATATAAAGTCTTACGTTGGGCAGTCAATGGCCCTGCTAGTTTTTGGTAATTGGAAAGGTCGTTAATGGTAGCCTATTTTTCTTAAATATCCACTTGTGGGAGGAGATGTGGGGAGGGGGTGAGGGGGGAATGCATGTCCTATAAAAGCAATCACATATTTTCATAAACATACTCAACATAAACATTTTTCAAAAATATTACAGAATCTTGACTCCAGGTCAACATGTTAAAATTATTCTACTCTTTCCTATCCAGAAGTCACCTACGTTCCATGATACTCAGGAAACCATACCCATCCCTTTTTTATTAAAATCCCTTTATTCACCTGTGGACTACAATGAGATAAGAAAGTAATGTGTTGATTCAAGGATTTACTCTGATATAATTTTAAATCACTTTAAGCTTTCCTTTTTACTTATAAGAAAATTTACTCATGATGTAAATTAATAAAAGCAAGCATTTCATAATATATTGAAAATAGTTGTTAAATAGATATTATATATATTTGGTTCAATTACCATTATCTCTTCAGTTGGCGAATTAATAACTTATAGATCTATCAAAAAATGACTATAATTTGCAAATGATTAATTTTCTTACAGACATTGATATCATTCATTCACATATTGATTAAGCATTTATTTATGTAAATGTAGAATAAATATTCGGATTATCTGCTGTTCAACATAATATACAATATTACAATATTTGACTGTGAAATAATGAGAAACGTTAGAGTCAATAAGACAGATTTCAGATAGCCAAGAGTTATTTATTAAAGTGAAAATTGTTAGAAATTCTAAATTAATTCAATGTGAATTTAGATTAAAGGCAAACGTAGCAAAATTGGAAATATAGCTGCCTTAACAAATTTTTTAAAAGTTCAAATTTAGTTATTTTGGCATTAAATTAATGTTGAATTCCAAACAATTCTCACTTTATTGAATAACCGTGAGTTTTGTCTCAAAGCTTGACTTAAGTATTAGAATCAAGATGCACAATTTTACCAACGAGTCAGGTTTCAGTTCATTCTCGGAGTCGGGCCTTACATATATATATACCTTCTCCCAAAGAGGACATGTTTGTTTATATTGCAGCTTTGATAACCTATCTTCCCAATAAATTAAAAAATATCTTATACCATAGTTATGATAATCAATAGGAGACTTGAAAAAAGAGGCAGGAAAAAAATATATACCGTAATATTGTTTCAAAGGTTGTTTTTTTTCACATTTTCTCTGTATATGAAGTTTTATATCCTTTGAAAAAACTCTTAATAAGCAAATGAAATAAGTTGGGTGAAGGGTCTGAAACCTATGGAATGATAAGGATTATTTTAAAACAAAACTTTATTTAAAAGAACGCTATGGCTTTAGGAATACAAACTTGTATTCCTACTGGTATAGTGCCCCGGCCCCTAGTTAGACACAGGTTCCCCCTCTACCCTTTTTAAAATAAAATTAAGAAAATGGAGGGTTTTACTTACCTTTTTTAGGCACTGAGGCTCCCTTAGCGTTGCTCACCTCTCCATCTCCCATGATATCAATGAGGATGCATAGCCTCCTCTGGTAATGGTCCGATCCAATTCTCCTCAGAGAGGAGCAGGGGATCATGGGGTGCTTGCGTGGTTAGTACCACATAAATATCCAACCAAGCTTCCCCTTAGGAAAGCATTGTATTCAGGGCCGGCCTTAGGGGTGTGCGAGGTGTGCGGCCGCACAGGGCTCCATGAAGCAGGGGGCGTCATGTGGTCGGCACAGCTCACAGATGGCCGGCCGAGATAAAAAAAATGTAAAAAAATAGCGGCGGGGCTTAACGTGCGGCGGGGCGGGGCTTACCGTGTGCGGTGGGGTCGGAGCTAAAAGTGCTGTGTAACTGCCGCAGGGGAATCAAGAAGGAGTCCCTGCTTCCCCCAACAACCAGAATCCAGGCGCTGCACTGCCTGTCTGCCTCCACAAAGAACATGTGTGATTGTCTGCCTGTGTGTGTGACTGTCTGTGTGTTTGTCTGCCTGTGTGTGTGTATGTGTGGCTGTCTGCCTGTGTGTGTGTGTGTGTGTGTGGCTGTCTGCCTCTGTGTTTGTGTGTGGCTGTCTGTGTCTGGCTGTCTGCCTCTGTGTTTGTGTGTGGCTGTCTGCCTCTGTGTTTGTGTGTGGCTGTCTGCCTCTGTGTTTTTGTGTGGATGTCTGCATGTGTGTTTGTGTGTGTCTGTGCGTTTGTGTGTGGCTGTCTGCCTCTGTGTTTGTGTGTGGCTTTCTGCCTGTGGGTTTGTGTGTGGCTGTCTGCCTCTGTGTTTGTGTGTGGCTGTCTGCGTGTGTGTTTGTGTGTGGCTGTCTGCCTCTGTGTGACTGTCTGGGCAGACTAGATGGGCTGAATGGTTCTTATCTGCCATCACATTCTATGTTTCAATGTATGTGTGTGTGTGTGGCTGTCTGCGTGTGTGTGTGTGACAGGGTGTGTGGGAAGGGGAGCAGGGGGGGGGGGCGCTGTGTAGATTTTTTGCACAGGGCGCCCAAAGGCCTAAGGCCGGCCCTGATTGTATTCAATGCTTTTCTATGAGCTTCCACTTCACCAAACCATGTTTATCTTGGTCAGTGCAGCAGTAGCGCCTCTAGTGGATGTCAGGAAGACAGCCACTAGAGATGGATTTAACCATGCAACATAAACATTATAGTTTCTAAAAATTCCAATGTTCTATATTTCCAGGTTAAAAGGACAAGAGGACTACACTGAGATGAAGTGGTCTGGGTGACCTGATTAGTCATTTAAACAAAATCAGTACAATACAGCATTTCAAAACAGCTGAAAAACAAAGAAGGCAGTACATCAAGAGTTTTATATATACAAAACAGTAAAATATGATAAGCAAGAAAGAAGGAGAGGTGGGATGGGAAAAATAAAAAAAAGGGGAATGGAAAATAAGACAAAAAAGGTGGGCATTCCTCAGACTTAAGTTCCGCAACCTCAAGATACCTTGTCGAATCAAATCCCAGTTGGTATCATTATCCAACCGGGAGACCAAACTTTGTGAACAGGAACTACATTTTTATGCATATGATGCGTGATCTCCACTTGATAAAGCCACTATAGGTGAAACGCGTTGTGGATATTTTATATAGTTTACTCTGTATTCTAAATAAAGGTATTTTGGCTACTTTTAAATCACTCCGATTGTGCCATTTTACTCTTTTATTTATTATTTTAAAATTTTTAAATTTTGCTTGGTATCCTGATTTTATCTCTCCTGCTGAGTATTACTCCAAAGACATCCGAGGTGGGGATTATACCACTTACGCCTCAGTCATTGAGCAGTCTGCCTGCTCAATCCTATGTGAGTACACATTTTATTATTTATACTCCTTATATGAATTTTTATACAGTGAGCACTATTAGTTGTCTCTCTTCTCCCTTATGATCTACATATCGGCTAAAGATTTAACCCTCTACACGCATCCTACAAATGGGGATTAGACCGCTGTACGCTATTCATACTAGAGCTGGTTTAAGCTCTACTAAACGTGAGTAGGACTGTATTAGACACCTATTAGACAGGTGTTTGATACTATTCAATTTGGGCTCCTGCCTCTCTATTTGTTTATACTGCCTAGATATTACATCTGATTCAGAAGAGTATCCTGTTTTGTTATACTGTGGGTTTATCCCTCTCCACTGGAGCAATTCAAACCCAGAGCCAGGGGTGATAGGGCTCTGGTCCATGTGAGTTGATCCCCAGATACACTTTAATTTTGCATACCCTGTATGTACAGACAGTATGCACTATATACTGTATATTTTTTCAGAGTACTCAGAGAAGACCCTGACTCCAGTGCAGTTGCTAGCGCACTCTCTTCCACATACGGAGGAAAAGACCAATACTTCTCTACATATCCTATAAGCGGGATTGTACCACTGTATGCCATCCACACTAGAGCTAGTTCAGCTCTACTAAACATGAGTAGGATTACTATAGATCTCTTCTCCCTGCATATAAACCCTCGTATCAGACGTATTTGCACTATTGTTTGTTTCTTTCTTTACATACGGATCATCTTCAAGCGACTCTTAGAGAAAACACTCTTTCACATAGGCTGTTGTTGCCTCATCAGGCCCAACAAAAGACTTTGTTTTGGCACCACTTACATTTTGGACTTTGTTAATTTCAGCTGCACTTTAGCCAGCTTTGGCGCAACCTTCTTCTGTTTTGTCTTGTATATGATGCGTGTAGTTTCAAAGTGCTTCTTAAAATGTGAGTGTTTTTTTATTATGTCAATAAATTGCTCAAACCAGCACTACACCAACATTCTTCCCTTATCTTTCCTTTTGATAAAAAGAAATTAAAGCAACACTATAGTCACCAGAATAACTACAGCTTATTGAATTTTTTCTGGTGAGTAGAATCATTACCTTCAGGCTTTTAGCTGTAAACACTGTCTTTTCAGAGAAAATGCAGTGTTTACATTACAGCCTAGTGATAACTTCACTGGCCACTCCTCAGATGACTGTAAGAGATCCTTCCTGTGTCATGGCTGCCTAACATGCATCCAAACATTTAGTGTCTCCTCCCTCTGCATGCAGACACTGAACTTTCCTCATAGAGATTCATTGATTTAATTAATCTTTATGAGGAGATGCTGATTGGCTAGGGCTGTGTTTGAATCATGCTGGCTCTGCCCCTGATCTGCCTCCTTGTCAGTCTCAGACAATCCTATGGGGAAGCATTGTGATTGGATCAGGCTACCACTTCTGATGATGTCAGCAGACTGCTTGTTTTTTTTAGGACAACGGCATGCAGATCAACAGCTTCTGGCTTGTATACAGTAAGATTTTGCTATATTTATGGAGGCATGAGGGGCCCAGAGGGGCTTGATGTTAGTTTTAACATTATAGGGTCAGGAATACATGTTTGTGTTTCTGACCCTATAGTGATCCTTTAAGAAAATAAACTTCAAGGAATTAACTGTGAGGTGTCCATATATTGCCAGGAAGAACTGGGCCGGCCCAGCCGCCGTTTTTAACATGCTTTAGGGTGGCCTGGGGGGCAATTGCCTCCCTGCCACCTGTCGCAGCCCCCCCCTGATTACTTATATGAGCTAGAATTCATCTACTTTGATGTCACAGCACTTTTTGACAAAATATTATTATATACATATAATACAAATATATCTGACCTTACATATTCTATTAAGCCAGACTGTAAATTGAAGCCTGAATCAGGCCATGCATGACTTGCCCTCCTTTGCTTAAAGATAGTGCTGTTCTAATGTGTCCTGGTGCCCTAAGTGAACAGACAGAAGTCTTCCAAATTCTTTATCTTTGGGGGAGCAAGAGAGTCGAAAGGTGCCATAACCAACCAAAAATCCTCTAATCAGACATCCAAGAGGTGCACATGGTCAGTCTAGGGCAGTGGTAGGCAGCCTTCGGCACGCCAGATGTTGTGGACTACATTTACCATGATGCTTTGCCAGCATTATGGTTGTAAGAGCATTATGGGATATGTAGTCCACAAGATCTGGAGTGCCAAAGGATGCCTATCCGTGGTCTAGGAAGTGCAGCTTGCAGAGCCGAATGTCCCTTCATCTATTCTATCTAGTAGGCCTGCAAATTGTCTACCTACTCTTATGTATCAAACCTATTTAACCCCTAGATGACAAATGAAGTGCCAGGTCGTTCGTGAAATCATAGGATTTGCCTAACGACTTTTCTAAAAAAAGTGATGCATTGAATGATTATATTTACTTAGTGATGCTGAAATATACCATTTATTCTTTATATCCAGTTAATATCGAGTCTTCAGATCCAGTTGAACTAATCGTTAGACAGGAAAAATACCTTACATAAAACATTAAGCAAGTTTGGATGCACTTTCGGGTTGGGGCTATTGTGTACACTCCACTCCTTATACATTTCGCATGTTGGAGGAATTCAAGTGGCCCCAGAAATGAATGTTGGTGTTTTGAAAGCCTATAAAAAGGCCTAAAATGCTGTGGGGATGAGATGGGATTAAGCTCAATGCAGAATTACATAACGTAACTCTATATATAAAGTACTGTAAATAATGGTAAATGAAGCAAAAAAATGTTAGATGCTTTATTTGTAAAATAAATATTTTTTCTTGTTTACTGGTCATTTATATCAAATTTGTATGTCCGTTTCCATATGTGTTTTTTTTTCTTTGAGTTTTAAAGCCTTTATATGAGACAAATGGTACATACAACCATAGTAAAATAAAATAAAAATTCCATATATTAATATTGTACATCGGTTTGACAAAAGCAACATTTCACAAAATACAAGAGTGTATATCACATCACCTGCATGGGTTATAATGATCTTGTTAAACGAAGCAGTTTAGTACTCAAGCTATAAACTGAAGGACCAGAAAACTGAAAAAGAAGAATGGGAGAGGGATGGGGAGTGGCAACCCTTCTAGACGACTTCATCTAAGAACGATAATAAAAGCGTATGCAGCTATAGTTAAGTGAGATTCAGATGCAACCACCATTTAGGATGGTGCCGTAGGATCCAGCAGGCAGAGCCCCTGCTGCCAATGGGGAACTTGCCTCACATCCTGGGTTAGGGTCAGTAAGTCCCAGTGAATGGTATTTCTCTAATTCTAGGAAACGTTCCCATTTATACCAAAGGCCTACAACTCGTTCTGTAGTATTATGAGCCAAGGCTATAATGAGTTCCATGGAACTAGTCTCCTGAACCTTATTTCGCCATTGTCCTATTCAAGAAGCACTCTCCATTCTTCAAAACAACGGAATCAGTGTTTTTGCTGCATTAATAAGATGTCTGAGTAGGGGATGTTTGTACACCTTATTTCAGAGATCATAATGCTGCAAAAAAAAGTTCATTCTGGGGTTAACTTGATTGAGTCATCTGAGACACAAGAAACAAACTTTTGGATAACACACCAATAACACCAGGACAGTCCCACCAAAGATATAAATTAATACTAGACCTTCTATCATAACACCAGGAGGTATCTAGTATGGTAGGGGATATCCAATGGAGAAAGGCTGGGTATGGTACCATCTTGATAAAATATTATAGAAATTGAGAATTTATGAATAAAAAGAAAGACATTTTAACACTGGTTTGGAGTTGGGGAAATTTGGAGCTATTTTTTCCAAGCTTCCATAAAGCCATATCTACTGGAGCAATCAACAAGTTGTCGATGGTAGATATTAGGTTGGTGGGACGTTCTTGCGCCATACAAAGATTCTCAAATAGCGTTATTGAGCGCCATAACAGATGGGGCAAAGGATTCAAAGCTGGGAGTATCCCTATGAGTCAGACCTTGTGTGTGGGTTGTCACCATCAACTCCAATGTGGGCAATAAGCCTTCTGTCAATATATGGTGCACTAAGATAACCAGAGATGAGTTCAGTTGCAAATGTGAAAGTGAATGTGAAAGAAGCTGTCTGGGTCCAGGCTTTTTCCAAGTTTAAATTAAGTTTAACAAATTTATATTAAGTTGTTATGGTGGCAGAAGGCACCTGGGTGCACTCCTACCTTAAGTGGTTAAACCATTATTTTATGGTTGCCTCCAGTTCTGATCTCCAGGAGGCATCTGAATCTCAGTTAGAGGAAGCCTAGAGTGCTGACGGTGAGGGGTGCCACTGACTATACCAGTCAGCTGATGCTATAAGCCAATCAGAAGCTCTCCATTGATAAAAAAAAAAAAAGTAAAATTTTCTATCAATGGGGAACTACTGATTGGCTTAGAGCATCAGCTGACTGGTCTAGCCAATCAGCGGCGCCCCTGCCCAGTGGCACTCTGTAGTCCGAATTACACAGCCAGGCTTGGACCTGTCCCTGTTTTCCTTCAAAGGCCGCCATTCTCTCCTGCATCTGATGGAGGTCTCGCTGGAGGCCTTTGATTTCCATGGTAAATTGGGAGGCAAGTAAGTAAGTAATGGGGGGCTTGATGAGTGACCACATATACTCTGTTGCCAAATGCCTGATGTCACATTGTATCTATGAACCGGTGTATCTGTCTCTGAATTGTTGTATTTGTTTTGTATGTATGAATCTGGGTGTAGATATTTGTTGGACTTGTGCAAAAATTTTAGTTGGTTTTAATCAGTTTAGTCCACATCCGAACATATTGACTCACCCAGGATTTACCTGGGCAGTCTTATTCATTTAGTAAGACAACACGGGTAACTCCCAGATAATAATAATAACAAAGTATTTAACCAGGTACATTCAAAGGTACATTCAGATTACTCTGGTTTTCAAGTACGTCCTGGGGATGGAACTTTTGCCCCACATCCAGGGGATGTTACTAGATGACGTACTTCGTTCGAGTATGGTTTAAAAGGATTTTGATTTGAACGAACTGGCTGAAACAAAGTTGTAAGTGTATGCATGTTTACAAATGTGTGTGGTAATAATGTGTGGATGTATGTGTCAACTTTTTAAAATCTGCCTCAAAATACTGCAGTAGACCTCCCGAGATCAAGATCTGAAACCAGCAGCGGAAGTCGCTCACTTGCAAAAATCAGTCTCCGCGTGACCCATAATGTGTCACACATTTCTGTTTAAAAAATACAAGAAAAATGGTCATAGAATATGCACATACTAGGGGACTTTCCAGATCCCCATTCATGAATATCTGCCCTTATAGGTACAGTAAGGAAGCAGAAGTCTCAAAAAGAGGTGGTCCAGTTCTTGATCGTAGAAGGAAGGAGATCTACTAAAAAGTGATGGATCAGCCTCTTCTGGCATGGAGATAGGTGGAATAAATCAACCCTAAGCTAAAAATTCCAGGTAATCATGTTAGGTACCTGGTATACTTTTGTAGGGCACCAGCTAATATAACAGTAGCATAAATTAATTCTCACTCACCAATAAAAAAGATTGTAAGTACTAAACTATGTAACTTTATAAAGTACCTTACATTTATGCATCATTCTTCCTTCAATAAAACACTTTGCACCCTATATATCATTAAAATGTCCTCTGAAAGTGTTTTGGGAATAATGATGAGGGGGTCAATAGAAGGTTATAGTGAGCATGTTTTGAGAATCTTTCCAGGAAATAAATTAGAGGTTGTCCCATGAATCCTGCAATACAGTCTGAATGGCGATAACATGTCAAGTTTGTTGAAGAGTAGGGGGGGGCTATGTCAAATACTTTGAAATATACAGATTTTTTTATATATATTACAAGTTTTGTCATACTCACTCTATCAACAAAATTTAAAGAAATTTTTATCCAAGAGATGTGGGTATTATTTACTAACCCTGGGTCATACCTGCAGCAGGTACGAGGGTGCTTCTAACTCCCTATCTGGAACATAAATAAGAAATACGGCCATTGGTGGAGAGCACATCGAGTAAACATCAGATTATGCATAGCTACCACAATTAAATTAAATATTTGCTACATATATCTGAGTTAGAGGTGTTTTGAGTTGCATAGCTTCTACAATGTCAAACAACCCCATTCTTTCACAGTCAACATTGGTTGAATTGGTATGGGTTACATATCCACGCTCTTTCCCAAATTTATAAATAAAATATTTCTCTGAAAACCCATTTACAAACTAACAACTGGAAAAAGATTGTAACTGGCACAACTAAATGTATTCTTTTGTTTTCATGCTAAACAACAGAATACTCTAGATTGTAAGGAGCATTTTATCATAAATGTGTTAAATGGAGAAACAAAATCAACAGAAGTCTCTAGAAAATTGACCCAAATAATATAATTATTCATATGTGTGCTAAATATTTGAAGAGATCAAATCACATTAATAAATACTTAAAAATGTTTAAATAACATCAGTCTGGTCTTTCAGGATCTCCATAAAACCTAATAAAATTCCGTAGTATCCACGTGCCAGTTTTACTCAATATCACAATGATGATTACTAATGGATAATACTCCTTGGTTTAATGCTCTATATTATAGAATATCTATGAATGATGTAGAACTTCCTCTATCCTGTAAACATTGAGTCAGATTGATGGAGCATGCATGGTAACATAGCAGAAGTAGTGTAGGCATTATAAGTTGTCAGGCCAGGCCTGTTTTATATTTAGTTTGGGTTGGGGTTTTTTTGGACTACGAGATTGGATATGTTTTTGATGGACTTGTCCTTGCCCCAACTGACTTGAAGCCCCTACAAGATGTAGCGGACCACGGGTAACCCGACCGGTTACCTCCGCTTGTCCACTTCCTTTAGTCAGTGAGGAACCACCTCAAATGTACATAGACCCATTTCTTCCAACCAGGAACTGGACGACACAGAGTTCTGGAGGTACAACAACACTTTATTGGCCACACACGGCTTTTATGCAAAACCCCATGCAAGGAGTGTACACCAAACAATCACAGTGTCCCCTCCCAGGGCCTTAGTGTGACATAGGAGTTCCGGCCCCTTTGTCCCCTGTTCCCACCACCCAAGTACAGGTTTTCCCACTTCAGGTGACAGGGGGTCTTCTTCCCAGGATTCCCTTTGTCCCCTGTTCCCACATCCCAAGTACAGGGTTTCCCACTTCCGGTGACAGAGGGCCTGTCACGAGCGTGGGCTATAGGCCCAGTCGAGACAGTGGGGAGAGTGTGGAAGTGACAGGGTTAATGACACCAGACCCCTGGTTACCTGTTGCTAGTCCCAGCAACCACTCAATTAACCCCTGCAATCCCTTCTACACTAACCCCCTTAGTACTGCCACCACCAAGACGTTTAAACCCGGGCGTCTTAGGTTACCCCACACACAGGAGAATTATAGTATCACAGTTCTACTTTTACTGATAAAACATATATAGTTAACCCTTTTTGGTAACGTGTTTACCTGAGCTTTCCTCTGGAGAGTGAAGCTCATAGAGAACAGAGACACAAGCTGATTAAGTAAACATTTAATCTGACAAAAAGGATTCACAGTGCTGAGTACAAAATACAGAAATAAATGACATACAGATAACAAATTGCAAAACAGTACATAAAATAAAATAGGAGAAAACACAAGAAATTCCTTACATATATTTACCCCATATAGAATTCTTGTGGGAGTCTTAGATGGTATAGGTCTCCTCGAAGTTACTGACAAAAAAAAAAAGAATAACTAACCTCCCTGGATAGTCCAACACCCTCATATAGCTAAACTAGTTGTTTCTCAGTGGGCAGACCCGTGGGGGGGGATCAGAAGCTGGTCTGGCAGTCTATTGCCCACTCTATGAAATTCCTTGTGTCCAGCTCTGGTGATGGCTATCTAGATGTTTTATGGTCTAGGCCTGGTGCAAGATCAAAGACCACAATAAATGTCATCCCAAGGTTTACAAAAAAACAACTCTTAACATATATAAACACACATCAAACACCAACTCATGCTTTTGGCATGACAGGGTCTTCTTCCCATGTGCCTCGGCACCTGGGAGTCACAGCGCGGGAAAACCACCCGCCTCTCTGACTTCCAGTTACAGAAAGCTCGTACAACCCAGCCATTGTCCCCAAAGGATGCCCACACCAACCCCAGGGACAGCCTCCGTTTGCAGGGTCCATGTGTGAAACGAGGCAAGGGAAGCATCTCCTTTTGGGATACAAATGCTCCCCCTGGTTGGCGCTCATCTATACGAATGGTGGCCACCCAGGGAAGCGCTCATTAATTACTTCCCTTGCGGTTTCATACTTATGTTGCGAATTGTTAACGTTCTAATTGATTGGTGTGAACATTCCAATGGGCACTGGAGAGGTCCCTGTTTGGGAACCGAACGGGGTGGAAAGCAGTTCATGAATGCTCCCCCTGGATGGTGTTCGTCTATATGAACTGGCGGCCTCTCAGGGGGCGGCACTCGTCAAGGCTTCACTTGTGATTTTGGCATCAGATTGAGGTGAGAACAATATAATGAGTGTTCTAAATGGGTTATTGAGGTGGTCCCCGTTCGGGAGGCAAATGGATTCCCTTCGTGGAGGCACTCCCAAACGGGGAGCAGGCATTTTGCACGAACACACAGGGTAGTATACATAATAAACACAGGGGGAATACCCGAACAACCGGTGTTCCGTCACACAAGGGAGTCGGGGGGTGCCTCTTCAAGCCAACAGTCCATCTCTATGGTTTTTCTACTGTGTTTAGAGAAATATAACATGTCCTCCAGCTTAATGTCTGCCTCTCCATGAAGAAGGAAAACAGAAAAGGTTTTATCTGTTAAACCAGGCCATCAAGAACCATCTGAAAAAGGTACAGGAAGTTCACTTAAAAAAACAGCTGTATTAAAGAATGAGAAAAATAAATTGGCATGACTCCCTCTTTATGGGTAGGGCAAGCTTTGACCTTCCGCTGAACTGTAGGGGCATTCTTACATTCCCGTTAGACGTGATAGTTATCACTGATCACTGTCCTAGCTTTAATCTCTACGTGCCTCGATATTCCTGGCCATCTTGAACCAACTGATCCAGATAATAAAGTGCTATTGTCTTCAATCCCGGTTGGCAGGAACAAAATCAATAGAACCTATATTGTAGGGATTAAACATACACTCAGATAATCTTTTAAGAGCATGGCCGCTCCCCTTCGGTTATTTTGAAAGAAGAATCTCACACGGTGAGCTTTGTATACTAGAAGAGTGTGCACATGGCAAGTTAACATATTTCACTCTCAACATGCTTCCTACTGAGAAATCAGGATAATAAGTCATCAGGAGGAATCAAGCCTCCCATCGACCTCACAGGTAGGAGCCATAGCACTGTAGTATGTTCTAATAAACAAGATGTTACACCTGTCAGATCTGATTGCCAAAAGCTTTGGAAACATGAAAGGAAAATTATTTCAGTGGTTTGAACTTCCTGAGCAAACAATAAAGTATTTCATTTCTTTGTCAGAATGTTCAGAAAGGCGGTTTCATGCCTTGTGTGGCTGATAAGTATGCAGAATGAAATGGATAAAAATAAGTTTTTTTATATACTTATTGGACACATGCTTAAAGGCTTTCTCCAAACACCATGACCATTTCAGGGATTTGCAGTCTGCATATGCAGTGCTTCACTATTATATGCTGCACATACAGAGATATAGCCCATGGCTTCTAGATACATAACAACATCTCCAGCAGAATCATTAGGGTATCATTAGTGGCTAATATTAATTCTGTGCTTCTTGGATGACTGTTGCCAGCATGCTCAGAATATGGACAAAAAAAACGCTGCAGTGGTGGAAAGCCAGCCTCTTCCTATGCGATTCAAATCCTCTTTGACATTGCTCCATGGGCAGCTCCATGGGCAGCGGAGGACGATCCGGCTGCTAGAAGAATTTTCCTATGACGATGGGAAAGAGGTACGGTTTAACCGCATTCTTTTTTTCCACCTAATTTTTTTTTTTTGTGGGGGTAATAGTTGAGCAGTACAGTAAGGGTTACTCTGACCTTTTATTGAAACAGTTTTTTGTTCTGCAGCCGGATCATCTTCCTGTGAAGTCGCTGCCCGTGGAGCAATGTCAAAGAGGATTTGAATCGCATAGGGAGAGGCTGGCTTTCCACCACTGCAGCGTTTTTTAACCTGTAAACTATACCTAGATAGATTGGGGCTCAGGATTTCTTTCAGTGTTTGGCACCTCAAAATAATCTGCACCTCTCTTTAGCATTATATATTCATTATATATATTTGCAATCTGCCGGGATCCTCAGGAAAAAAGAGCAATATGTTGGATAAGACATTAGTGCACAGAAACCTGGGGAGCTTACCTGAGGAAAACCGTGCATATCCCCGACCATGAGATCGACAATCCCCACCCAATGTGGACTGGAATCTTTGATGTCTAGGCACCTCCCGGTAGAGGGAATAGGAGGCACTTTTGTGGGGACCCGAGGGCCAAAGGTGGCTGACACCACAGCCCCGCTGCCATCCAGACCTTCAAAAAAAAACCTCATCAGGATAAATTTGAAGACCTTTTTGAAAGAAACCTGAGAGTTGTTGAGAGAGGTAAAGACATTGACATGCTTGCTCTTTAATAAATGTCTCTCTGAAAAGCATGCCCTGCACCTGTGTCACAATTCTTTGGAGCCCAAGTCGGACAATTTGTTGTCAATGTGGGGCAAGACTGCCTTCCTTCTCTCAGACGAGAATGACACATTTATGTTGCAAAGCAGGCAGTTGCAGCACTAAGCCCAAGTACTCATGTCATGACCCCACTCCCACACAAAATGTGCATCAAAAGCATTGTCCTCCTTGGAGAGGACATCATCTGCCAGGGGTCCCATAGTGTCAGGGAGCTTATCTTGAGCCCACATAAGGCTCCTCTCTGAACCCTTGGGTGGGTCATGGCCACTACGAGCAATAAAGGTTAACATAATTTGGTCTTACTCAGGGTGACCAGATCCACCAAGTTTACAGGGACACATATACGTTTCTCATATTTATGAAAACACATAAAAAAGGTTGCTCTGCAGTGTGTATAGTGCATATTCTGCATTATTGCCTACCGCCTAATTGCAGGATTCCTAATTCCCTAATTGCTTAATCTAATACACCTTCTTCTGAATTCTACATACTACAGTGCTACCCTTTTCATTTGCTGCCCATTAACATGTATATGTGATACATGTCCCAGAAAACATGGTGGATCTGGTCACCCTAGTCGAACTCCAGAGTCATGGTCACCTTATCAAGCAGAGTTAGACTTGGAGTTGCGGACCTCCTTCTCAAGGGGTTTACGAAGCCAAAAGTGCATTAATTGGGCAAGATGATCTGGCAGAGTCATCATGTTGTAAGACACACCTCTCCTTGCTTCTGTTTTCTGATTGGTTACACTATTCCTATGTTTTTTTCTTTGTTGCTGTGAAGCTGTAAAGAAAGGATAAGCAAACTATGAGCCTCCAGTAATGTAGTAAAACTAAGTGTTTTTTTCCCTCAATACTGTTAAAAGCTCATAATACTATTTATTTCTATTACCTCTGTCTCCTGCTGAGATTATTAATCATGTTCTCAGTGAGTGTTACACAAGCTGTAAGGCACACCTCTCCTGCATACTCCTATTTGGGAAGCACAGACTTGCTTCCCATAACAGGTTAAAAGCCCTAACACTATATGTTGGTTTGTGTAAATAAAAAGTATCCGTTCGCTCTCTCCATTCTCTGATTGCCTTCCAAAGCTGCTGCAACAAATCATTTTGGCTGTTTCTCTCCTCTCGCCATGCTTGCTGCTGGTGCTGCTTTGACACAGAGCCTGCCCCTCCCATCTACTTCCCCTCGCAGGCATTATTTTACCTTAGACTGAATTTAAGCAGGAGACATGCCCAGAGCAGTGTTTCTCTGGTAATAGACACGCACAGACACACAGCCTTATAATTCCTGTTCCAATTGGCACACACTGAACTCAACCAACTGATTCCTCCCCTGCAACTGTCCTTTAAAAAAAACCAAAAACATGCTAAGTCTCTAGTGAATACTATTCTACCAATCTACTTCCCATACCTTTTGTGTCACTTTATCCCGCTCCCTCTAGCATGTAAGCTCATTGAGCAGGGCCCTCAACCCCTCTGTGTCTGTGCGTCAAACTTGTCTGGTTTTATTAAAGGGACACTATAGTCACGTGAAAATCTTCAGCTTAATGAGGTTGTTCAGGTGAGAACTATAGCTCCCTGCAGCCTTTCTCATGCAAACACTGTATTTTCTGAGAAAATACATTGTTTACATTGAAAGCTAGGAACAACTCCAGTTGCAGTCACTCAGAGTGAACCAGAGGGACTTCGGAGTTGATGGAGGCATAATATGCCTCCATCCACTCAGATCTGCTGTCAGCAGAGCACAGGGCAGCTCTGTGCACAGCATCCTGTGATTCAGTATTTCCTCCATCTGCATGCAGACACTGAACTTTCCTCATAGAGATTCATTGATTCAATTCATCTCTATGAGAAGATGCTGATTTTGTGTTTGAATCATGCTGGCTCTGCCCCTGATCTGCCTCTTTGTCAGTCTCAGCCAATCCTATGGGGAAGCATTGTGATTGGGTCAGGCTACCACATGTCAGCAGACTGCTTGTTTTTCTGAGTTTAACAGCATGCAGATTTACAGCTTCAGGCTTGAATACAGTAAGATTTTTACTATATTTATGGAGGCATGAGGGGCCCAGGGGGGCTAGATGGTGTGTTTCTGACCCTATAGTGATCCTTTAAAGACATGGAGGCGAGTATTATGCATAACTCTTTCTTTAATTCCCTCAGCAGCAAAGATAGAGAGGGATATAAATATATCAAAATGAGTAAATGTAACACAAGAATATCATTTAATGGATAATTTTTATACCAATAAATTGTTCATCAATAAGTAAAAAATGTGAATATTACATAAAAATAATAATATTTGAACATTTGCCTTTTGGACATATGGACATGTGAAGCCAACCCGCTCATTGCTATTATCTGAATAGAGGTTGAACAATGAAAACAGGTCCCATCGATTCCAGGTACCTGCTCAATAGTCTCCTCAGTCCTTCACCCATTTCTTGGGGAAAATCATGGAAATTGGACTGTGTAGATTCTTGGCACACTAATACAGAGTATATGCTTGGCACACTCAGGGGCGTATTAGCCGCGAGGCAAACAAGGCATTTGCCTTGGGCGGCATTTTTCACGGGGCGGCAAAAAACGCCGCCTCCAAATGCCCAGGGCATATGCCTTGTTAGCCTCGCAGTTAAGAGAAATGCCGAGCGGGCGGGCGGCGCTGGGCGGGCGGCTGGCGAGGGAGCACTTCCTCTAAGCTGTCCGCTCAGCTCCCTCGCGCGCCGCAGCGTGAGGCTGGGAGCTGGAAGATGACGTCATATTCCGGCTCCCAGCCTCACTCTGCGGCGCGCGAGGGAGCTGAGCGGACAGCTCAGAGGAAGAGCTCCCTCGCCAGCCGCCCGCCCAGCCCAGTGCCGCCCGCAGCCACTGGACCACCAGGGAGATAGAGAACCCCCCCCCCCAGCATTCCCAAAGTTAAGGAGGGGGGGGGTAAATTAAAAAAAAAAATGTGTTAATGTGAGTGTGTGTGTGTGTGTGTGTTTGTTAGTGTGTGTGTGTGTGTGTGTGTCTGACTGTGTGAGTGTGTCTACTAGTGTGTGTCTGCTAGTGAGTTAGTGTGTGTCTGTTAGTGTGTGTCTGACTGTGTGTGTCTGTTAGTGTGTATGTGTGTGTCTGACTGTGTGTGTCTGTTAGTGTGTATGTGTGTGTCTGACTGTCTGTGTCTGTCAGTGTGTGTGTGTGTCTGTTAGTGTGTGTGTGTGTCTGACAGTCTGTGTCTGTTAGTGTGTATGTGTGTGTCTGACTGTGTGTATGTGTGTGTCTGACTGTGTGTGTGTGTGTCTGTGAGTGTGTGTGTGTGTGTGTGAGTGTGTGTGTGTGTGTGTGTGTGTGTGTGTGTGTGTGTGTGTGTGTGTTTGTGTGTGTGTGTGTGTGTGTCTGTTAGTGTGTGTGTGTGTGTCTGACAGTTTGTGTCTGTTTGTGTGTGTGTGTCTGACTGTGTGTATGTGTGTGTCTGACTGTGTGTGTGACTGTGTGTGTGTGTGTCTGTTAGTGTGTGTGTGTGTGTGTGCGTGTGTGTGTGTCAGTGTGTGTGTCTGTTAGTGTGTGTGTGTCTGTTAGTGTGTGTGTGTCAGTGTGTGTGTGCCTGTGTGTCTGTTAGTGTGTGTGTGTGTGTCTGATAGTGTGTGTGTGTCTGTTAGAGTGTGTGTGTGTATGTTAGAGTGTGTGTGTCTGTTAGAGTGAGTGTGTGTGTCTGTTAGTGAGTGTGTGTGTGTCTGTTAGTGAGTGTATGTGTGTCTGTTAGTGTGTGTATGCGTATCTGTCAGTGAATGTGTGTGTGTGTATTTAGAAGGCGGGGCGGGGGGAAGGGTTGGGTGGGGCTGGCGCGGGGGGGGAGGGGCCTGCATTTTGTCCTGCCTAGGGCAGCACAAAACCAGGATACACCACTGGGCACACTAATACAAAGTATATGCTTGGCACACTAATACAGAGTTTATGCTTGGTACACTAATACAAAGTATATGCTTGGCACACTTATACAGAGTATATGCTCGGCACACTAACCCAGAGCTTATGCTTGGCACACTAATATGGGGAGTGGTGGCACATATAAAGTATTGGTTAGTCCATATGGGTATTTGAAGCAGTAACTCAGTAAACAAAAAACATAATATAGGTAGCTCTATGAAACTGATTTTATTAAAGACATGGAGGCTCCTACTATAACTCTTTCTTTAATTCCCTCAGCAGCAAAGATAGAGAGGGATATAATTATATCAAAATGAGAAAAAACTATATAGTAACACAGGCAACCAATCACATAACAGATGAAGTGACTATAAAAGGCTTGTGTTTCCCACAGAGGGGGCTTGGGCCTTCCGCACTTATATTTTTATTATGAGGCGGCCCAACTGGCCCAGGTGGCGCTGTGGCACTCTCCCCCGGAGGAAAGAAGATGGGTGGACCTGGAATCCTTCCTTATGGGGATGGATATGCCTCAGTTTCTCATGTGGACTCCTAAGGAACACAGGCCAAACATTAGCGTGACCTGCCTAGCAATCTTAAATTCACTGAAGATATGGGACGCAGCTGCCACAAAATATCACCTGGCATCCTCCCCTTCTCAAATGACCCCTTTGTTGAGGAACAAAGCATTCATACCAGCAATGACAGCACGGGATTTCAGAGGCATTGAACGCGCAGGGTTGCAAAGATTATACAACTTGTTCGAGGGGGGGTCGTTTATAACGTTTGAGGAACTACAAACTAGAACCCATCTGAGACCATTTGACCTTTTTAGATATCTCCAGGTTAGAGACTATGCCCAGGACAATCAGGTTAAGAAAGCTGCAGGGACACAGATGACATTCTTCGAAAGGTGCGCAAAGGAAAAACTTCCTGAGCAGTTTGATTTCATATCTGTACACACATCTGTGCAACAACACACTAGAATGGGGAGGAATTACATACATAGACCAATGGGAGGCAGACTTGGGAGAGACATTGGGGGGTATAGAGTGGCAGGAAATGTGGGAGGCGGCCGCACAGTCCTCTATGTGTGTCTCGCTGCAGGAACAATCATATAAGACGCTATTTCGATGGTATGCTACACTGGTAAAATTATGCCGAATGAACAAAATTTCAACAGACCTATGCTGGCGGGGTTGCGGCCTAAAGGGAACATATATCCACATGTGGTGGGAATGCCCAATAGCACAAGATTATTGGTAACAAATTGCACAGCTGCTGCGAGAAGTATTTGAGAAAGAGGTTAAGCTAGACCATGGATATTCCTACTGGCCAGATCTATAGAAAATTGGACAAAAACAGAACAAACCCTATTTCATAGGGTGAATCTGGCAGCTAGGAGAGCTTTGGCACAGGTATGGTTGCAGAGGGAGGCCCCCGACCTCTCTGCGGTGATACAAAAAATTAAAGATAATTACCTGATGGATGATCTAACAGCCCAGATTAGAGGAACGACAAAATTTTTTGAAGAAATGTGGGGTCCTTTGATGGCTAGCGCAGCGAGTGCTTGATGGACCCATAGTCGGAGGCTCCCTCAGACGGGCCTGGCTCAGACAGATGTAGGTCCGCTTGACTCCTCCTGCGTTTCCCACCATCCCCCTCCCCATCTTCAAACCTTCCTCTCTTGTTCTTCTCTCTCTCTTCTCCTGCTTTTCTATGTGAGAACCTCTCACAACTGATTTAATACTTCTATACAATGTGCAATACAATGCACCACTAACTGATGTGGAAATACGAATTCAGAAGCTAACGGATAGGAAATTAAATAAGATCACGAAATGGATATATTTGATCCGTAATTGACTACATTGGAACAGACATGATATGTCCTATAGATAACAGAAATGTTTGCATTGTAACCTTAGCTTTTTCATGTTTATGTTATACTTTTATTTAAAAAAAATAAAACTACCAGGGCGGACAGGAAACCCGAGACAGGCCGATCAATAAGCTCAATATATGCTACAAAGGCCCATAATGGTTAGACAGGAGATATTGTCTACTCTTATTGAAAATGCGAGATAAGCTTGACCCGTTTACTGTAATAATATAATACAATCTTATGTTACTTTATTATTATTATTATTATTATTATTATGATATTTATAGAGCGCCGTCAAATTCCGCAGCGCTTTACAATGGGTGGACGAACAGACATGTAGTTGTAACCAGACAAGTTGGACACACAGGAACAGAGGGGTTGAGGGCCTTGCTTTATGTCTTGGATGTACTGTACTACCTTGGAATACATAAAGAATTTTAAAAAAAAAAAGGCTTGTGTTTCCCAAGATCCCCCTCTTTCTTGCGGAAACCGAAGACCAGTAACCATGAACCGAACTCATCCACTGGAATCAACAGGAAATCAGATTGAAGCTATAACTTCAAGCTAAAAGGGGGACAGAGAAAAATATGGTAATTTCCAAACGGATGGGAGGCATACAGCTGAGCCTCTGGCCAAGCCTGAATGAAGGTGTCCGTTGCCACGGCTGCTGGATCCGGCCTCCAGTTGTAAAATTTCTGTAACTGGGCGTTCAGCCAGGACGCAAACAGATCTACTTTGAACAGTCCCCATAATCGCTCTATACCTTGAAACGCCGAAGCATGTAAGCGCCAATCCCCAGAGTCTTTCACATATCTCAAATTCCAATCTGCCCACAAATTGTCCAGTCACCGTCATTGTTGTGAAGACAGAATTGACAGAAATCTTTCACCATGATCGCTAGCATCCTTGACTTGTTGCCACCCAGGTGGTTGATGTAATGCACCGATGATACGTTGTCCATCTTGAACACAACGCAGCAGTTTGCACAACCGGGGGTAAGACTGCAAATAGCGAAAGCTGTCTGAAACTCTACCCTGCCAAGAGTTTCAGACTGTCGATGTTCTCAATTTCGGACCACCTGCCTCCGGTGGAAATGTTGCCACAGCGCGCACCCTGGCGTCGGATTCGAACACCACGTCCGGAAGTGACCCGAAGATGGCCCTGCCATTCCATGCCTCTATGTGAGTAAGCCACCAGATCAGCTCGTCCCTGGACTCGTCATCAAACTTTTTTGCCTCGTAAGAGTGCCCCAATCGGAGGTAAGAGCCTTTGAGATGTTGAAGGGCACGATAGTGAAGTGGCCCCGGAAAAATAGCTTGTATGGAAACTGCGAGCAGGCCTATGATCCTTGCCAACTGTCTGATCGACAGGTCCGATGCTCGAAGGGCTCGCCTACGTTCCTTCTTTATAGCTTTTATCTTGGATTCTAGAAGATACAGGAACTGCTGGATAGAGTCCACCTTGAAACCCAAGGATTACATGGATTGCACGGACTTTTCCCAATTGATCAGGAAACCCAAGTTCTAAAGAAAATTGGTCATCCAAGTCACATGCAATTGGAGCTACACACAACTGGGACATGATCAGATAGTCGTCCAGATAGATAATCAAACGAGCACCCCGTGTGAATGACACAACTGGTTTCATGACCTTGATGAAGCATCAAGGAGCCAATGAGAGACCGAATGGTAGACATGTAAACCTCCAATGTTTTCCTCACCAGGTAAAGTGGAGGAAGTCTCTGTGTTCCATGGCGATGGGAACCGTGAAATACGTGTCCCGTAAGTCCAGTATGGCAAACCAGTCTGATGCCTGGAGGAGATCTCGGGGGCAATGGATGCCCTCCATCTGGAAGTGTTGGTATCGAAGGAACGCATTGAGAGGATGAAGGTTTATCACAGGGCGAACCCCTGCTCCCTTTTTCGGCACCAAGAAAAGGTTGCTCTTGAAGCCCGGGTAAATGTACGAAAATTCTTGGATCACTCCTTTTGTGAGCAACTCTTGAATCTCCGAGGAGATCAACGACTGAGTTCCCTCAAATCTGGAAGTGTTGGTATTGAAGGAAAGAATTGAGAGGATGAAGGTTTATCACGGGGCGAACCCCTCCTCCCTTTTTCGGCACCAAGAAAAGGTTGCTCTTGAAGCCCGGGTAAATGTACACAAATTCTTGGATCACTCCTTTTGTGAGCAACTCTTGAATCTCGGAGGGGATCAACGACTGAGTTCCCCAGGGAGACAATACTGAACAGGTACAGACAGTAAATCGAGGTGATAACCTCGTACAGTTTGGAGATCCCAAGCGTCCAATGTCAATGCAGTCCACCCATGGTAAAACTGGGCCAAACCACCCACTACTCGCACGTGAGAGTGAGGGGAAAAATGGGTACTCACCATAAGGGCATCTGACCGACAAGGCACCTCGAGAGTAGAGAGAGTTCCATTTTCTCCCTCTGGATGGGAAGAAGGTCAGAGCCTTGGCGTTGTGGAATCCCTGTGTAGGGAAGAAGAAGCCTTGAGTGGCTCGGAATGAGCCCCGGAAACCACGGCCAGGTGGACGGCTCTTACTACTCCCAGCCCCTCTGAAAACCTTTGGAGAAAAAAACTCTCTATATATTTGCCTGGGCTTTATCAATTGGCATGAACGTCTTAACGTAGGACCCCAGGTCCCTGAAAAAACTGTCCCCAAACAGCATTCCCTCAGCTGCGGGACCAGGCTCCACCAGCTTAGAGTCGATCCTTAAGAGCTAACATAGCCGTATTGGTATTATCAAGAAGGCAGATAGCCCGCTGTATCCAGCCGATGGCGATGCCTAGGTCCAACTTTGACTCACCCGCCTTAGCGGAGTCTAGCAGCTCATAGACCTTTGACAAGGGCCCCAACATGTGCATGATCTTATAATGACAACTCTTCGGCGAGAAGTCAAGACTCTTCTTGGGCTTCCAGCCTGACTTGTTCAGGAATTGAGCGATTTGAGAGTCCACCTCAGGGGTCTTACAGGGCGAGCCGGCTACTGAATGCCTGAATGACTGGGGCACTCCGCGCACAGAGAGGGGTGAGCATACGTTGCGCTATATACTTAGCGATATGCCCAGGGGGTTCCCACTCAGCTGACCGAGGGTGACGCAGATCAGAGCAGGGGTGTACCCTGAGGATTCACAAGCGCCGGGCTCTGAGTCACCCTCCTCACTCCGGTCGGTGTCTGACTACTCCTCACGGAACCTAACTGGCCGTTTTTGCCGGCCAGGTGCTCTTTTGCGCATTGGGAGAGCGCCATCTTTGACCGCCTAAAGCGAGTCCATCATGGCAGGCAGTACCTGCATCAATGAGTGGGAGGTTCGGTGTTTCACCTTCGCCGAAGCCTTACAGGCCCCGGGTGTGGCAGGGGCAGAAGGGTACCCAGTACGGCAGGGGCAGCCGCAGAGGACAGCAACAAGGCCTGTGCCAACGTCTGGGACAGCGATGAAGACACCACTCCCATGGCAGAGGCAATGGCTCTCTGAATAGAATATGCCATGGTGGAGTCCAGCAGGGCCTGAAACTCCTCAGAGGCCATATTTTCCTCACCCCGTACTTGTGGGGAATCAGGCATGCTGCCCTCAGGCCCATCACCCTTAGCCTGAATGATATAAGAGGATAATTGTCAGGATCTTACCTGGTGTGGAGTCCGGTATGCAGAGATATATGCTTACCCTTGCAAATAAACACAGGCCAAGGTGGTCAGGTAAGAATTCACCTGGCCTGTGAGTCTGTGCACGGGCTGTGCAGGATATTGCTCCAAGTCGCAGCACAGGCAAGGAAACAAGCAGGAGAATCGTCGAGGGTAAGCCAAAAGTCAGAGAGTGCCAGAAGTCAGTATAAACGAGGGTAAGTCAAAGTCAGAGGATGCCAGAGGTCAGGATACACGGTAAGAAAGCCAAGGTCAGGAGCCGACACAGGAACCAGAGTCAATGAACTGACACTGCCTCAGCATCATTGGCTGTCAGTGTCCCAATGGGCTCCTTTAAGGTACCCAGACAAGTGCCAAGGTATTCACTCTTTATCATGGGGCATCCCAAAGGTTTTCCTGGAACCATAACCACTGTAGACAGTTATGTTGGTTAGAGTCCTTTTTTAAGTTAGACACAAACAGTGCTTGAAGCAAAGTGCTATATATGGTATGTGAAAATCTTTTAGATCTCAATTTGGGAATGTAGTAGAATTGTCAGATTTTCAAAACATACATTTTATATTTTTTAATATGGGTATTTAAAATAAGCAATGCTTTTTTGTAATTTTATTTAGGAGAGGGGCTGGGGGTTCCCTGCCAGCTGCATGAGTAATGAGTACAAACTGTAATTAACACATACTATGACCATAAGTCATTTGGAGTAACATGCAGATTTCACACATCAAAGCATATTTCTTGTGAGATGGGAATCAGGAACACATTGAGTCACTGGATGTCAAAGCATTACCCCAGCTACGAATGCAATGTCTTATGGGTCTTAAAGGACAGGAGCAGGAGGAAAAACACATCATATTTTGGAACATCTGGAAGGCTGCTGTGAGCTGCGTGTTTTGTTTTAGTTGAAGAAAAATAAATCAGATTTTAGAGTTTTCTTTTTTTTCTACTTTGAGACATTGATAGCGTAAACATAGCATTAAATCCAAATTTATCAAAACATGCTTTATATCTCTTCAGTGGCTGTCAGTGACTTCTCTGCAAATCTGCCAAGTCCTACACACACATCTGATAGCGAGAGAGTTAAATAAATGTTAAAGATGCCACATCTGGGGGAGTTTAATGGTCCCCAACTTCATAATTTTTTCCAGGAAAACTGGCAAAACTGTCACGGCAGGAGGTGTATCTTCTGGGGCTGTTTGTCAAATTGATTTGACAGTAGGGGAAGGATTATTTCAAAAGTGATATACACGTTAAGGTTTTCATGTAGCGATAGTATGTGCTTGGCTTTCACTGAGATTATGTTCCCTTTAATGTTTTGAAAATAAGACAATCGCGTGGCATGCCACAATGGGATTTTTTCACTACACGTGAAATTAAACATGAATTGCAAAATGCAGGCAAAAATAAACGACTTGGAATATTCTTCCAGCTCAACTATAGTCACAACAATTTTTCATGACAGGTGCATAGTCGCCATATGGGCAGGCGGAATCAGGACAAAGAACCCCCACATACCTAACCCAATAAAACACGGACACTAAGGTACATGGGTCAAAATTGCCCACAGCTTTTATTAAATAGTAATCAATTAATATAGAAAAAATGGTCATTGCCCCACACCCCGCCATCACCACCGTATCCTTCAGTGCGATATCAACAATGACTCCCCAACCGCTGGCCTCCTAGCCAGGTACTGCGACACCGCGGCCACCGGGCACAACATGGATCCCGGCATAGCCCCTAGTGTTACATCTTGTCCCACCCCCCTGACATCGGTCTTGGAACATGCCAAGTGAAGCACATCGGATACCTAAAGACCACCAGTAGCACTCACCAGTTTCCCGATCCAATACGCACCAAAAAAGGACAAGAGAAACACTGCACTAAATTGAAACCCTTCAAATTCATAGAAACACACCTCGGGTAACACTTGAATGAGATCCCCTAAAACCCTCATGGACACTGGCTTCCGAGTACCTACGTCCGCTCCGATACCCCTTAAGCGCCTGGCGGATCACAAGGGACTTTGTAAGATCTTCCCATCCATGCAACTTAAACCAAAACGCCAGTGCCGCCATATTTCTATCCATCACCGCCGGGGAAGTGCCCCCCGCTAACAACCTGAATGTAAACCAAAGAAAGGCATTAAGTTGCGATTCCCCCACTAGAGCCTGATCCATCCCCTCTCACGAGCGTTCCCATGAGTCCCAGACCTTACTGTATGCAGCCCACGTGGCCGGTGCTAAAGATTCTCTCATGTATCCCCCAAGCAATACGCTCCAAGCTTCCAGCAGGCAGGCCTGCCACACCTCCTGTGCTGTGGGTGCCACCGTCCAAAACGAGACCACTGCAAACGAGACAAAGCGTCAGCCACCACGTTCAAATACCCAGGCAAATGCCACGAAAATCCGGCTGAAAATCCGAACACAGCCCTGGTGACTTCTTGCCTAAGACTCTGGCCAATACGCAAAATGCCCTCAACCAATTCCCGAAAGATTTACGATACCGCTTCCACTTCTCCTCCTCCTCCTTTTTCTTGTCCTTTTTGTCTTCCTCCTTGAGGTCAATAAAGTTCTCCAACAGAAGAAGTGAATTTTTTTTTGCAAAACTCCCCCTTCCACAACTTCTCCTTCATGTCCTGCTTCAAGTGTACCCCCAACGGCCCAGCGAATGACACATACGCGTGCTGTTGCGCTTCGTCCGGAACACCCCCTGTCAATTCTGCCCTCTCACTCATGACCTCCGCGGGCCCTTCCGTCATCCCTGTGTCTCCACCCAGGCTGCACCTCGCTGCGCCACCCACGCCTGACCCCGAGCTTGCTGTTACCCCCGCCTCGCGCGCCCACACCTGGCCCACTCTAGACCCCTGACTATCTCCGTCCCTAATGAGTTAAGCAGAGACTTCAACATGTTCAGCAACGTGTTAGAGTGTAGTGCAATATCAGACTCACCCACCAAGCCCCTCGTCTCGGATGGCCCCAGGGCTGCACTGCCGAATCCAACAGGTCTAGGATGCGCACCATCCACCGACTGCCCGCTAACCCGGGGAGCTCACCTGATGCCGTGAATGCCCAAAAGAATAACGGCTCAGAGACCTGAAATGAGAAGGAGAAGTCCTGGGCAAGTCGTCATGCCTCCTCCCCCTGGAGGCCAGCGAGGCCCCACAGCTCCTGCCATCTCCTCCAGGCGATATGCCCTGCCGTCCCTGCCTGGGGCTCACAGACCGATCCCCCACCAAGCTACTGGAGGAAGACCAATGCTGCCATGCATGACCAGGAGTGACCCGGCCTCTCCTCCCCCGAACATCATAAGAACTGCCACTACCCGACCCTGTAGTGGACCTACCGCGCGACCGGCGCCTCCCCTGCCGCTGTGTCCTGAGGGATGAGACGTGCCCCACCAACGTACGACCCCAAGGGCCTTCCTACCCCCCATCCAGGCCACTCTCCACCCAGTAACCCCAGAGCCCACCATGACAGAAGGGGATCCCTCCCAAACCAGCAACACCCCACCCACCCGTGGGGGCCCCAGTAGCTTCCTGGCAGCACTGCCCCCTGCCCACCCGACCTTGTGACCCAGGCCTCCCCCCCAGTACCACCAATCCCACCTAAGGGTGCCCCAGAGGGACCCCCTGTACTTGCCATTCTTATAGAGGGCTGGCTCCGTGGATCCTGCCCCCCTCTCCGGCCGCCTCGTGAACGCCAGTACCGCGCTCAGGCTCAGCCAATGTGGGGGCCTCCCGGCCCTTGCAGGCCGCCCACTGCCACCATCCTGTTCCTCCGCCAACACAGTTCCTAGCTTGTCCCAGATCCACTCAGCTCCACGGTTCCTCTCCGCCGTCATGATCCCCTCCAGCAGCTTCTCCACCCCGTCAATCCTGCAGAAAAGAGAAAAAAGAAACCTACCAGGCCCAAGAAGTGGACACACAAGGTGCCCACAAACTCAGCCAGGCAGGCAAGTTAAAAGTGATTTGATGGCTGCCTATTTATACAGCCCAACCCCTAACTGTCAAACCACCAATCCTACATGCTTCCTCCTATGCCCACCTACTAGCCCTGTCAAGGCCCCTTTCCCCTGAGCTGCGCTTTTGCTACATGGGGTTACAATCTGGTTTTCAGCCCACTACAATTAATTGTTTAGTAAATGAACCCAAATATCTTACATTGTTGGGCAAATGATTCATGTTTATGGTTGCCATGAATGTTTATAATTTTTTTTATGTTTTATGAAATCCGTTTCGAGGTCTAAGGCCATATGTAAGCAACTACAGCTGCTGATTTCTTTTACAAAGTGTTTTTTTTTTTTGATTATAAATGTCATCTGGCCCTTAGCATCTATTAACCAAAAATGTTTGGCATTTGTAAAATGTCAGATTTGATTACCTGATACCAAGAGCTTGCAAACTTGCAAGGTGAGCTGCCATTCATATTTTATATTTGGTGAAAAAACAAGGCTAGGAGGTCAGATTTATTGGTCTGTGTAAAGCCTTTTCTGGTCTTATTTTATATATTGCACCTCAATAAAAAATCCTGGTCACAGAAGAAATACTGCAAGCACCATAGCCTCTACAGTGTTCTGCAGTGGTTATGGTACTCTAAGTGCGCTGCCTCCCCCACCCCCTCCCAGTGCCTCAATTGCACAACCCACCTTTATCGGCCATGTCTCGCCCCCTCCATCTTCCCTGTGTTTTTGCAAGTATGTAGCAATATTAATAATAAAAAAAAAAAACTGAAAAATTCCTTTAGCCATTGAAGTCATATGTACTTACTTAATATCCTGAAAGAGTCACCTGTAGGTGATGTGTGCATTGAACCTTTTCAAATATCCAGAACACGACTTCTGACCTCGCGACCTGGCATTTCGTAATGCACGTTTCCTGACGCAAAGATGTGACTCAAAATATATTTTACTAGGTATAGAACTGTTTATTGAGATGACATGGTGCCCTACAGTGTGTTCATGGGCAGGCGACCAATTGAAAAGTTAATGAAGAACTGTAAAAATAAAAAATAAAAAGCTTTTAATCTTTAAAATGTAATCCCATAGTAGCCAAACTGTAAGTATAGCTGTCTTAGAATATGTTTGCAGTCCTGCTGTTTTGGCATTAATGGGTTACTCCAAGGATCCAGACTCCGTTCCCCGGGTTATGGGATAAACAGTTTGGCAACAGTTTGCCCTTTTACCTGGGTTGCTTCCGGGCTCCAATGCTCCCTTGTAGCCTGCTGATGCGCTTCTAATCTCTACAGATCTGCGCTCAACTTTCATTGGCTGAGAGCATCAGCTGACCACTTTCTGCCAGTAACCAAGTTGCACAGAATTGACGTTAGCTAACCTGGAACTATAATTCCAAGCTGGATAATGACATCCCTATGACACTGCTGTGGGTGGAGTTAGACTTGTAGCTGCTGAGGGGCTTATCTCTTTGTCACTGAAAGGGTCATGGTTCTTGGAGCAACCCATTAAATTTGAAATTCACCTACTCCTAACCCTACTCCTAACCCAACCCTATCCCTATCCTAACCCAACCCTAACCCTACTCCTAACCCAACCCGAACCCTACTCCTAACTCTACCCCTACCCCTACACATACCTGAAGTCCAAAGTGCTGAATTTTTTAATTCCTGAATTTTGGAAGTGCAGAACCAAACTGAAATGCCAAAGTGCCGAATTGCTGAAGTCCCGAATTGTCGAAGTGCAAGATTTTGGAATGCCGAACCGAAACGAATGTTTTGCCCATGCAAATCCATAATGAAAGTATTTAATTATGAAATGTATAGTGTGTTTTCAAGCTCATCCAGGAGTCATATTATTAACTTATGATTACCAAACTTCACAGTATTCATTTTATTGACCTCGGACAGATCAATAAAGTTAGTTGAAAATGTTATTGGTTCATGAAAGGCGCAAGAGGAAATCTTGCATTCAGAAACTGAAAAACACTGTATGCTTCTCAATCTTCACCTAGTGAAATTCTCCTCGGAAACCTGCAAAAAATATCTGGATTTTTCTTTTCTAGTTTATAATGTTATAGTGTAAATCTAAGAAATTGCAGAATTAGGAATGCAATTCTAAAAAGAGTAAATCAGTGAGCCATGCTGCCTGGTCGCATACTATAATGGCTCCTGACGATTTGGGCCTTTTTGGATAGAAATCCGAGCGAATCGCTACATTCCAAGCTCAGAAGTTACCTAAAAGCTGTGGGAGGTTTCTAACACCACCGCAGATCTCAAGACCGGGAGCTTTGAAAACCCAGGAGGGTGACACGAAGCTTTGGAGCCTGCATCCTAATCAGGAGAAGAGCGGGACAGACGGCCGCTGTCCAGCTCATATGCCTGGTGTCATATAACCGTGTGGTGATAATCTTTGCAGGCCCCCGACTCCCTCCCCCTTTGGACCGGTGGGGTTTATCCAAGTCCCCACTGGAAGGAACAGATGCCACAAAGACCACCACTCCTGAACTTACCAAGCAGAGTGTAACGGATCACCTGGCACCCCGACTGGGTACCTCCACAGACAATCAGTAACCATCCAATCGCTAACTGGTTACATCCCACACATCCCCACCCCCTTAGCCTGAGAGGTAACACAATTAACCGTACAGTTTAAACACACATTTTTACCCAATTTCTATAACTTTAAAACTATACATCACATTTGCATAAAACCATTTGAATCCGTTCAGCCGTTCGGGAGTTAGCTGTAAGTCATATTTTGACCGACCGCACGCACGTTTTCATGCCCAAAACAGTTCCATAGATTTGGGCTGTGCGGCCAGTCTATTCATCCCAATGCAAAAGTCATTCGAATGTACGAACAGGTGACATTCGTGCAAATAGCAGTGTTAATGTGGCGTTTGAATTTTCCATTCAAATGGGAAAGTTCCAAAGAAGCCAAATCTTCATCGGTGTTCGTGCCGTCGAGTATCCGATTTTAGTTCCATGAAGTCCACGGCAAAACACCACTGACCGCGTTCGGCTGAATTAAAATGGGCGCCACCATGTGTTCGTTTATCGAATGGCGGCCACTTGGACTACTTCGGCACTTCGGCTGCATCCGAAGTGCCAGTTTAAAAGTACAGATCCTTTCCATAGGAGTTAAAGGTCCAGAAGCAGCACAATAAAATCCATTATGCCCAAGTAACGCTTTTAAAAGGCAATCCATCTCAGGGGCCATAGTCACAGGGCAGGAGGCGGGCAAGCAGGCCCCTACAAAAACTCATGGCAAACTCCCTTAAATGTGTTTGCCACAAATACATAGAAACATATACACACAGCCCTTATCATGTTTCAATTTTAATATACTATATGCTTATAGAGAAGCCTTGGATTCAGTGTTTCTCCATGCAAAGCATCAGATTGGTAGAACGTGGAAATTACTGCTCATGCGCAGTAGGCAGTACTTGAGATGTATTGCATTTGGCAAATACTATCACAACTGATGATCTCAGAAGAAAAATACCATCAGTTCTAACACTGGAATGCAGGCAAGTTAATAATACTAACAAAGTATTTAAAGGGACTCTCCAGTGCCAGGAAAACAAACCCGTCTTTCCTGGCACTGCAGAATCCTGCAGTGCCCCTCTTCCTCCCACCCCCCATCCTGAATCAAGCGCCGATGTCCCTCGGTGCTAGGTCAGGCTCCGGCCACACTCCTTTCCCGCCGACGTCAGCCGGCGGGGGAGACCTAATGCGCATGCGCCGCAATGGCCGCACGTGCCTTAGACTTCCCCATAGGAAAGCATTATTCGATAACCGGGAAAGGTACATTCCCTGGTTTCCAAGTATGTCCTGGGGATGTTACTTTGGCCCAGCATCCAGGGGATTTTACTAATACCCAATTTAACAGTACTCTTTTTATCTGCCTCAGAATGATGAAGTTTTGAGCCAACCCTGTCAAGATTTGAACCTGCGATCCCCAAGGGTTGAATAGATTCTACTGATGATGCATTAGGCCATTGACTTAATTTTGATTTATTTTTTTTAAATGGGGGAGCCCATGAGCTAAATAATAATTACAATTAAAAAAAATATATGTATTTATTTATAACCTTGGAGTCTTCATTAAATATTGAGGAAATAAACACTTTACTCGTTTCCTGATTGAAGAGGACATCACTAGAGAAAGATTAGAGAATAGCGATTTGCCGAAATACCTTTATTGACATGTTTTGTTTGTTTGATTTTTTTTTTTTATTAATTAAGAATGTAATGCAATATCTCTATAATAAATTTTAAACTATCATAATACACAGTGGAATGTTTGTTTAATTAACTACGTTTATTGTTGAATGCCCTAAAGATGAGACCGGACTTCTGTAATAATACACACAGCTGAGATATCTTTTAAGTACAGTGAGGTCTACAATAAATAAAGTACTATATCACAATACACTTTGTAATGTGGTAATATTTCACAGAATTAGTCACGGAATCTAAAAATTTGAGGCAGGCTCCATTTAGGGCCTTGTTTACAATTTGCTTTACAGAGAACACGTGACTGAAAATTAATTTTCTGTCATTTACACTGGAATGTGTAACATCGAGAAAAAGATGATTTTAGGTTCTTCAACACCCTGAGGGTTTTAAAAGTGAAAAACATAGTTTGAGATCCAAAATAAGATAAATAAAACGGCACTTTGAAAATGTTAAGCATCATTTCAGCAAAGCTGGAATGGAGTCATGTTCGTGATAGTGTAGCATCTTTATAATGCAGTTCATAAACGACATCACTAAAACTAGGGTTCGGGCACAGTTTTTTGAACTCAGGACCCATCAGACAAGCTTAGCTGTTGAGCATACCTCCCAGCTATTTAGGAGGGACATGTCCCTCTTTTGAGTTCAAATCCCTCTTTCCCACTCCTCTATCTTAATGTCCCTCTTTTCTAGTAGCTCCATATTGTTGGTGTGTCTGAGTTTATCAATGTCACGTATCCTTCGTATCCATGTGTCAAAAACGGAGATCATTACCTTCCGAAGATCGAGGGGAGTGCCGCTTGGCGGTCTTCTGCCATAATGCCTGGCTTGTGCAGCATGACGGTGCAAGCTGGCCACTGCGGACCCATATAATTATACAGCCCCACGTTCATCCACGGTAAAGACGACATCGAGGTGCGGGTGACGTCACCCAAAAGACGCACACGCACATTTTAGGGTCAAGGGCTAGGTACAGCCAATCAGATCTGAAGAGGGTTATTTAAACTCACCTATTCCTTAGCTCATTGTCCTGTCGTGGTTTCCCTTAGATGGTTATCTTAGAGTGTGTTCTTGATCGTATTTTTCTGTTTTTTCACTTTGGTTTTGTTTAGAATTAGCTGATTTCTGGTTCCCTTGACTTTTGGCTTTTCCTTATCACTGTGTCTCATTCTGTGTCCCTGACCTCAGCTAGTTTTCTGACTATTCTCGGGTACGTTAAGTACGGCCATTCTAAGGCTCGGTAAGACATTACCTTTAGTTCTAGGTGTGATACTATTCTGCGTGCTGGATCAATATAACCCTGACAATCACAGAGCTCCACAGCAATAAGACTTACAGTAATGTGTCTTAAACCTACAATAAATGTGTTTAAAAAGCAGTCTGTGTACATAAGAAAGATTGTTCTTAGAGGTTGTGGGGGTAACTCCTATCAGTAATGATCTGTGTTAAAAAGACACAGAAATAGGGAACTGCAATTTCTATTGTCTGTTTTATTCTTCATAAATTAGGACTAAAGGGCCTTCAAAAGGAGCAAATTGCAAAATGCCTTAGAAAAACCTTGTGACGGTGACATTATTTTATAACGGCAATCTACGGGGAAGGAGAACGCCAGAGGAAAAAAATGGCCAGCAGAACAGGGGCACAAACTTTTTCTGTCAGATTTGAGACGAATGGCAAGTGTGAATGTTGGTGTTTTAAAACAGAGTCTCTAAAATTCAGACAATAGTCACCGGCCAAAAAAAACTGCACATATGAAAATACGTTCATGGTAGCATCTGAAAGCTGTAAAAAGCCAGGCTTCTTGGAACACTAAAAGTAAAAATAACTATTACATACTTTAAAAACATTTGAACTTATCAAAACGTACATCCGTGGAAAAACTTCGCTAAGGTTTAACAGGGAGAAACAAGTAACTGTCAGGAGGGTAAACTTACTAATCAGGATGGAGAGAGGTAATTTTCACAGTGACGAATTTACCCTTCCGGAACTAGAACGTCCATGTTTTTTATGCATCTGGTAACCAGACAATTTTTAAAAACCAAGTCTAATGCAGCAAGTTTGATGACGAGCCTCGTGCTGATAATTCGATGAAGAACTATACACCGACTGCTATTATTTTACTTCAGGTCTACTCATAGTATTGGTAATGTGACCGTTCGTAGAGTTTGCCTGGTCCACCAGTCAAGTGTGTGCGTAGTGTGGCAGTGTGAGGGTACACTGCTATATTAGCCTCAGAATGGCACTTTCAGTGTTTTCTGACTAGAGGGAGTTAAAAATCAATTAGGGAACTACATAAACCCTATGCAGAGGGAAATCAGTCTCTCCTGTGAAGAGCTGGGGCAGAGACAGAGAGACTGTGAGTCAAAAAGATTGCTGAGTGGGAACAAAAAGGTATTTTGCAAGCTTTTATTTTTATTTGTTAAACTACTGGGGAAAACAGGCAGATTGGTAGCCTGAAACAGACAGGCCTATACTCATTGCACAACAGTCTACGTAATGAGAGTACATTATTATTGTCCTTGGAATTTTCAGATAACGGATAAAAAAAATCTCAGAAGCTTAACCTTATGTGCCCTCCAGTGGTTACATTTGGGAACTAATCCAAACGTCAACCGTGTCATTTTAATTACAGAAGAAACTATGGAGATTTTACCATTGACGTGAGAAATCCACCACAGAGTATTGATTTCCTTGTGGGATGAGAAAACAATGGCTTGGCATGGGGAATGGGTCTGCCAAAAGCATTTCCTGTCGACTGGCAACAAATAGTCGTATTTGCTTCATAGTGCTATGAAATTCCTGGCAAAAAAGTAAGACGAAAAGTTAAATATTTACCCAACGTGTTTTTAATTATTATTCTTTTTTTTTAAGTTTTCTGGGTTTTTAATGCAACTTAATAATTTAGAATAATAATAATAATTAAAAATATGTAATTAATATTTTAGACATATCCTGTAATTTTGTACTCATGTTATAATTCTCAAAAGGATAAAACGTTTGATGACACTGCGGGGAACAAAACATTCAACACTGAGGTTTAATCATGATGATGATGAAGGTAGTTTACAGAGCAGTGAGTTACTCCATCAGTTTCCCTGTCGGCCATTTTGTTTGCTTTTCTTGTGGCACTGCGTAAAATTTAATGGCCCTCACACATATATTGTATTAAGACCCTCCTACAAGCCTACTTTATTTCCAATTCTGAACCTTAACATATTCCATGATTATCATTATGTCAGTATGCCTTTGATTTATTAGTGTGCAAAAAAAACTGTGTAAGTAAATAGATTTTTACGTGTTACGTGCATTTTTTTCTTCAAAAAGATTTCATGAGATTTAATAGTCTCACTCACTGCAATAAATATCAGTGTAACGTAACAGCTACAGCACAAAAGACCGGAGGCACAATGCCTTCAAACTCGCTGAGGAAATAGATACCCCAAGTTAAAGTCTGCATCTTCAAAGCGATACTGACAATCCGTTAGATTTCCCTGGAGATATTGCTTTATTGCGCTAGCGATATTATGAGCTAATCCCAATTACATGTAACTGAGTGTCCTAGGTACAACCAAGTGTCCTGATTTCTAACACGCACAATGCTTTTTGCAAATACAGTATATCGCTAGAGAAATCTAATCGAGGAAATTAACTTGAATGTACAGTTCTCGCATGCGTTCAGGGCCTTTTAACGCTGACAATGATTTTAAGCCACAGAAATCCTACTCTCATCTTGCTTTAACAATAATCAGTGGCGGACTAAGGGGGGGCAGAGGGAGCCGTCTGCTCCGGGTGCCACTCATTAGGGGATGCCCGGGACATATTTTCATGCCGCTTGCAGGAGTCTCCACGTTTGCTTACCATCCAGCAGCAGCATGTCCTCAAGAACGTTGCCGCGCGTTGCACATGCAATGGATGCCGGAGCATTGCCATGGCAACCCACAGCAAAGATCTCGCGGATCACAAGACCAGAAGACATGCTGCTGCTGGATATGGAGACTCCTGGGCCCCTCTTAACTGAGCAACCATACTGTGCCAAAAAAATTAAAAATAAACACACACTTAGCCAAACTCATTTTTCTTGAGACAAAATACACACACTGACACACATTCAGAGGCAGACACTGACATACATAGAGGTGCACGCATACACAATTATAAACATACAAAGACAGATACACATACACACAAGTGAATACACATTTACACACATCCAGATACACAGATGCACAGATACACTCACTGACAAACATGCAGATAAACACACAATAGGACAGATACAGATGAACAGACAAATACACTGACAAAAATGCAGATACACACAATAACATACATATACATACACAGACCCACATGCAGATACACAGATACACAGACACACAATAACACACATACATATTTAGACGCACAGATACACCCACTGACACACATGCAGATACAGATACACAAACTCATACAGATCCACAGACACACACACTGACACACATGCAGATAAACAGACACTCAGAATGATACACATTTAGATACAAACACTGACACACATACAAACATTTACACGCACAGATACACATAAAAACACAGAGATACACAAACAGACAAATACACGCACACACAGATAAACATACAGACAAACAGATACGCATACAGACACACAGTTACATACGTACAAAAAGATACAAAGACACAAATAGGCCTACGGACACACAGATACACATACAGACACATATATGCATACAGACACAAAGATACACATACAAACACAGATACACATACACAGATAAACATACACAAACAGATATGCATACAGACACACGGTTACATACATACAAAAATATACAGAGACACAAATAGGCCTACGGACACACAGATACACATACAGACACATATATGCATACAGACACAGATACAGTCCAGACATAACGACAGGTAGGCATACAGATACACATACAAACACACAGAAAGACATACAGATACACAAATGGACACACATACACACAGATACAGACACACATGCAAATAGAAAGACACACATACAAACAAATACACAGATACACAAAAACAGATACACATACAAGCAGATAAACATACACATACAAACATGCAAAATGTAAATATTTTAGTCACCCTCCTGTGTCCTACCTTTTAGGTGCAGGAGGGTGACATCCCTGGGGTCCAGTGGCTGCCTCAGGCTGATGAGTGTGAGTTTTGACTCCCTCCTCCCTCCTATCCTTCTTCTCCTCCCGCGCGGCACTGGGTGAATGCTGGGAGGCAGTAACATACTCCCAGCATTATGACATCATCACAGGGGGCCCAGTCACGGATTTAAAGCGCCACAGCGCTGACCGGACCCCTGAAAATACATTGCCATCGGGTGACCCTTAGATCATGGGCCCCCTCATCGTGTGGCCCGTGGTGGTAGTTCCTCATTGGCCTCACACACCATGGAGCCCAGCGGGCTGAAGGGGCAACTGCACTGGGCCCCCTAGGATGACAGGGCCCGGGGCAGCTGTCCTTTTTGCCCTGCGTTAAAGATGGCCCTGACTACATACACACTATATACATAAACATACACACACACACTGCATACACACTATACACACACACTTCATACACACACACACACTTCATACACACTGCACACACACAGCATACACACTATACACACACACACTGCATACACACTATACACACACTGAATACACACTACACACACACTGCATACACACTATACACACACACACTGCATACACTACACACACACTGCATACACTACACACACTGAATACACTACATGCACACACTGCATACACTACATACACACACTGCATACACTATACACACACACTGCATACAGTACACAAACACATACACTACACAAACACACACTGGATACACTAAACACACACACTTATACCTGTGTGTATGTGTATCTGCATGTGTGTCTGTATATGTGTGTCTGTATGTGTGTCTGTGTATCTGTGTGTCTGTGTTTGCATCTGTGTGTCAGTGTATCTGTATGTGTGTATTTGTATGTGTGTCTGTGCCTATGTGTCTCTGTAAATGTGTGTCCGTGTGTGTCTTTAAGTGTGTGTGTTTGTATCTATATATGTGTTTGTCTCTGTGTGTCTCTATCTGTATGTGTGTCAGTGTTTGTCTGTATCTGTGCATGAATGTGTTTCTATTTATCATGTGTATACCTATGTGTCTCTGTATCTGTATGTACCAGTGTGTGCATCTGTGTGTCTGTGTATCTGCTTGTGTGCCAGTGTGTGTATATATTTGAGTAGATGTGTATATGTGCACACATCTCAACATTCTGCCAACATTAGACACAAATTCACCCCTGCATCCAAATATCAACACAACATAAAAACACACCATACTCAAAAAACACGGCTCAGTGCTAAATACATATGTGTGGGTGTTTTTTACCTTTTATAATTGTGGGAAGGGTGGGGGGTGCCAAATATAAGATCCGCCACGGGTGCCAAATGCTCCAGGTACACACCTGACAATAATTATTAATAAATCATATTTGGTGTATTATAGAGTATTCATAATGATGTAGGGTTTTTATTTGGTGTGTTACAGGTGATTCATTAGAAAATAACTTACTACAACACCTATGACTTTATATATATATATATCATTTTGGTAATTGCTTTTCAAATTGTTGTTTACTGAGAAAATCACGTGTATACTATAACTCAAAAACAAAGACTATGAGAACTCTGAGAATGGACAAAGGCTTAGGAAACTCAGTAGTTGCCCTTCGGTAAATCCCTGCTCAGGTCTCAAAATAATTTTTGCTCACTTGTGCCATTACAGAGAGAACATATTCTGAATCATATCAGACTGATCCCACCGTAAGGGCAGTCCAGAACCAAAAAGGCCAGCGAGTTTTCTCTGGACGACAGATACAGCAACCGCAGATGATCATTTTGGCCTTCTTTGGGCCTCGTCAAACCTCTAACTCAGTTTACATTGGTGCTTGAAAATTACAGATGCCTGTATTAACACTTTGAAAATGTTCTTTTCTTGATAGTACGAGAGCTGCTGTAACAACAAATTATCTAACTTGCCTGTCCTATGTCAGCCTTATGCGAGCCTAGGGTAGGAGGGGGATTTTTACTCTATCGAATAAATGTGAATCGCCGTAGCATGTTCTATGCATCTCTATAGGAGTTTTTCAACTCGCCCGGAGATTTTTCTACTCCGACTTAACTGATTGAAAACGGACACTATTAATGACATTACAGGGAGTGCAGAATTATTAGGCAAATGAGTATTTTGACCACATCATCCTCTTTATGCATGTTGTCTTACTCCAAGCTGTATAGGCTCGAAAGCCTACTACCAATTAAGCATATTAGGTGATGTGCATCTCTGTAATGAGAAGGGGTGTGGTCTAATGACATCAACACCCTATATCAGGTGTGCATAATTATTAGGCAACTTCCTTTCCTTTGGCAAAATGGGTCAAAAGAAGGACTTGACAGGCTCAGAAAAGTCAAAAATAGTGAGATATCTTGCAGAGGGATGCAGCACTCTTAAAATTGCAAAGCTTCTGAAGCGTGATCATCGAACAATCAAGCGTTTCATTCAAAATAGTCAACAGGGTCGCAAGAAGCGTGTGGAAAAACCAAGGCGCAAAATAACTGCCCATGAACTGAGAAAAGTCAAGCGTGCAGCTGCCACGATGCCACTTGCCACCAGTTTGGCCATATTTCAGAGCTGCAACATCACTGGAGTGCCCAAAAGCACAAGGTGTGCAATACTCAGAGACATGGCCAAGGTAAGAAAGGCTGAAAGACGACCACCACTGAACAAGACACACAAGCTGAAACGTCAAGACTGGGCCAAGAAATATCTCAAGACTGATTTTTCTAAGGTTTTATGGACTGATGAAATGAGAGTGAGTCTTGATGGGCCAGATGGATGGGCCCGTGGCTGGATTGGTAAAGGGCAGAGAGCTCCAGTCCGACTCAGACGCCAGCAAGGTGGAGGTGGAGTACTGGTTTGGGCTGGTATCATCAAAGATGAGCTTGTGGGGCCTTTTCGGGTTGAGGATGGAGTCAAGCTCAACTCCCAGTCCTACTGCCAGTTCCTGGAAGACACCTTCTTCAAGCAGTGGTACAGGAAGAAGTCTGCATCCTTCAAGAAAAACATGATTTTCATGCAGGACAATGCTCCATCACACGCGTCCAAGTACTCCACAGCGTGGCTGGCAAGAAAGGGTATAAAAGAAGAAAATCTAATGACATGGCCTCCTTGTTCACCTGATCTGAACCCCATTGAGAACCTGTGGTCCATCATCAAATGTGAGATTTACAAGGAGGGAAAACAGTAAACCTCTCTGAACAGTGTCTGGGAGGCTGTGGTTGCTGCTGCACGCAATGTTGATGGTGAACAGATCAAAACACTGACAGAATCCATGGATGGCAGGCTTTTGAGTGTCCTTGCAAAGAAAGGTGGCTATATTGGTCACTGATTTGTTTTTGTTTTGTTTTTGAATGTCAGAAATGTATATTTGTGAATGTTGAGATGTTATATTGGTTTCACTGGTAATAATAAATAATTGAAATGGGTATATATTTGTTTTTTGTTAAGTTGCCTAATAATTATGCACAGTAATAGTCACCTGCACACACAGATATCCCCCTAACATAGCTAAAACTAAAAACAAACTACAAACTACTTCCAAAAATATTCAGCGTTGATATTAATGAGTTTTTTGGGTTCATTGAGAACATGGTTGTTGTTCAATAATAAAATTAATCCTCAAAAATACAACTTGCCTAATAATTCTGCACTCCCTGTATTGTGTACTTTTCACCGGCACAAAAAAAAATTGTTAATGTCGGCCTTTAATAAATTATAAATACCAGTAATACAAGAAAGGCCCAGACATTCCAATAGCTTCACTACAAAGAACACGGTGCCAGTTGTGGTGTAGGACAGCGTTAGAACATTTGGGTTTATTCACTAGATAAGGAAGGAATTGCAGAGAATGTACAAGAAATTATTCATCTGCAACACTGCATTCTGTCATTTCATGGACATGAAATAATGTCACTTTCTTTTATTTATTTTTGCAATTTACTTAGGCTCTCCCTAAGTTGAAAGAGTAATGCAGATGTGAACCCTGTGCTATCAGCTGCACCTCACTGATGGGGCCCAAAGAAGGCCAAACCGATCATCCACGGTTGCTTTATCTCTCACACAGAGGGAATGTTCGGATATTTTGTTTCCGGACTGCCCTCGTGGGTGGGATCACTCTGAAATGCAAATGGTATAGATTGCCTGTGTAATGGCACAAATTAGCAAAAACATTTTAGAGAACTCAGTGGAGCCAACTGAAGGCCAAGCTACTGAGTTGCTCTAAGCTTCTGTGCGTTCACAGAGCGCTTTTACATTCTCTGTTCTTGCTGCAGTTGTATCAATTGGTCTGCCACTGTAATTGTGATCTGAAGATCCAACTTCACAACCCATGACTTATCTAACCAACTCACATTATCTGTGTAGTTCTTTTTCTTGAATATTCAGTTAAGGAATTATATTCCTCTCCAATACTGCTCAAGGTGTTCTGCAACTTTTTGAAGGTAGGTTATAGAAAAAGGATTCCATTGCGGAACGTTTAACCCTGCACCAGCCCACTGAAAGCCTAAGCTCTGCTTTTGACATCCATAGCTCACTGGCTGCTTTTATTTGAAAGGACCCTCGAAGGACGATAACCAACACAGCTCATTGTAGAGGTTATGATGCTATCAGTCTATTCACTCAAGCCTATCAGTTTTCCGTTGAATTTTTTGGACATGTTTGACATAAACCTGCTCTTTCCAGCACCCATACACTGCACCTGTCACACCAATAATGTAAACATTTTACTGCATTATCCGTATGACTCTATCCAACCTTTGAGAGCAATAATAGGCTGACAATGCTTAACTATAGTGTGATGGTGTCTACAGTGGCCTCAATTTTTAGTTTTATTGGGGTGTGGGAAAGGGATGTTTTCGTAATGTTTAACATTTTAAAACCATTGATGCAGTTGACATAATTGTCCACATGAAGGCAGTACATCATAAAATGTCTTACTGTCTGTTTCGTTATTCAAGGATAAGTTATTTCTTTTTGTATATCTCTGCTAGAAGATTATACCAGATTTTAGAACGTCTTACATTTTAGAAAAAAAAATTCTGCAGAGCAAGCACTTTGACAGAAGGACCAGGGAGCTCTCATGTTGCTAGCCCAGCACTGTATGGGTTTGTGCTTTGGCTAATGGCCTGTGTTCTCTTCTCAGTGCTCTCCAGACCAGGATAAGTCCACTAGGATTTTTTCTGGAAGACTGGGGTTGCATGGACTGCTAGGCTTTGATAAATATATATGGAGTCCATGAATGCGTTTGCAAGTGACCACAGGGTGAGATGAGACGGTTATCATGACATTCACAACACATGCTGGTTGGCATTAGTGGCAATAGAGTCTCAAAGAAACAAAGTCTGCTTTCTTTAGACATGCACAGATCTCTATAAATGGTCCCTAGCACTGCACAGGTTATATTGATAGAAGCTACAGGGATATATGATGATGCACTTCACGCCTTAAACAGCCTCCATCTTTCATACCCATATATCTCGTGTATTGAATGAGTAGGACCACTCACACAGAGAGATGTGAATTCTGTGTCAAAAACGGACCCAAGTTTGTACTTGATTTACAACTGAAAAGTTGTCTCCTCTCACTGGACCATGGAGAGATCTGAGAGAACTGAGTTGATAAGAATCTCACTGCAGAAGCTGCAGATCTTATGCATTTCCTACAAACAGATAACATTCACAGGTATAATTAATTTAAAAAAAAAAAAGTTGTAGAATGTATTTCAAATTGGGGGTAATATACCATAGATTGATTTTTATTCAATAAATATTGCTGACATAGCCTGCTCAGTGTTAACCAATTTACCTCATAGTTTTTAAAGGCATTGTAAGCAGTGAAAGGTGAGAATCCCCATACAGGTGAGACAAGTACAAAAATGGCCTTTCATGCACACAAAACTCGCAAATCAAAGTGTTTAGGGTTCTATTCACATGGAGGATACAATGTATGGGTTTGAAGATGGAGGCTGCTGGACTTGGGAAGTGTGACATCATATATCCCCGCAACAAACCATCAGTATGACCTACACAGCATGGCAGAGCAGTCACAGAGATCTGAGCACGCCTAAAACATTATTATGTTTACCACTTTTCCATTGCTACCAATGGCAACTGTGTGTGTATGCATGTGTTGAGTACCATATCATCTTATCAAGCAGCTACCACCTGCTGTCCCACTTCTGCTGTACTATGCGAAGAGACATCCCAAAGCCCCACCAAAAACGTTTAATCCGCAGAAAAAATGTGAGAGGATGCATCTCACACTCCTCGTATACAAATGGTCAATGGGTAATTTCCCCCCCTGTTCCCCTTGCCAGCCCTCCCATGATTGTGATAATCACTTATAGAAAACAGATCTAAATCTAATCTGGGCAATGAAATAGTTAATGGGTTAATTGACCAAACTAATATGCTGCCCTCTTATGGTGATACCCGGATTCCCATGAGCCCCACACAGCAGAGTTAAGCTAATCCAGTGCAGCTGGGGGTGCGAGGGAGGCACATAGCAGCCACCATATTTATATCCCAGTGACAGTTGGGTTTGGCATGTCACAGAAAAGTGTCATGGCTCGAACAGGGAGGGAGAAAGGGCCTGAAATTTTATCCACACCGCCTCTCAAAGCAGAGAGAGAGACAGGGAGTAAATAGAGAGACAGAGGCAAGCAGACAGAAATAGCGAGACATGCAGGCTGAGTGATTTACAGAGTTTAAAAGCGACAAAGTAGGGAAACACAGAGTGCATAGAAAAATTAGAGGTTAAGGTTTGGTAGGGCTGGTACGTGAGTGGCCGGTATTCTCGATTCTGCACAGATTACATAGTCTGTCGCTGGATTAACAACATGATTCAAGACCAGTATCTGATAGAATGTCCAATAGATTCGGATAATGAACAGAAATTTCTGCAGAATCCTCCAAACGCAACACTCTACACGGAAGCGCCACCGAAACAGGACACGCGGGATCCCCGTGGCATCAATAAGCACCTCAAGGTAATCGCGCATACTTATACATACATTATTTAGAAAATACTGGCACTCCTAGCTTTATAATTATTATTATTGTTAAATTTATATAGCTCAATGTTGTTCTTTTATTCTCAGAGACATTAACGTTTCAGCTCCTCAACGGAACTTTCATCAAGACATCATCCTGATGAAAGTTCCGTTGAGTAACTAAAACGTTGATGTCTCTGAAAATAAAAGAACAACATTGATTATAAAGCCAGGAGTGCTGCTGGTATTTTCTAAATAAGATATTTACAGTGTTACTTGGCACTGGGTTTACTTATATACACATATATTCATAATTGCCGGTTGGACAGAAGTTGTTTGTAGCTTCAGGGAATAAATATTATTTATATGATCAATTTTCTAAAATCCCTGGCAATAATGACATTGTATTAAATAGACTGTGGTATGGTTGTTGCTAGGCACAGTTTGTAACTAACACGCCAGAAACAGTGCTATACTCGGCACTGTAATGACAGAGGGTACAGCAGTGTGCCACATACAGCAAGTTTAGAGTTTGGGGGGTTTAGGATTAGGATGGAACCTAACCCCTATCACTCTAAGCCAGGATTCATGTACCTAACGTTCAAGGATGTGAAATATATCGGAGCTTTCACATAATAATAATAATAATTTGCTATAAAAACATGCTTTTGCTTTGCCAGCATTATGGGTGTCAGAGCATTATGGGGGATGTAGTCCACAACATCTGGAGTGCCGAAGGTTGCCTACCCCTGGTAGATCTACAGTAGTGGTGGTGCCTGTTAACCAACTCTCGTCATTTGTTATTTTTGTTTTTGATAGCCCATTCCATGTACATGATGATAGGAATCAATGCTATAAGACTATGTTACTGTTGCATACATTAGCCCAATCTCAGCTGCGTTTCTGGAAAACTCACCTAGATGAGACAATGTGACGTTAAAAAAAGATACAGCAAATGGTATCATCATATTTCAAAAAGAACAAATCTGTATGTTGCAATTCAGACCCAACAAACACATAACTCGACAAATTAAAGTTTACACAGCAAATAATTTTATTTGGCTTATTACCTCGGATCGACAGGCAGCTGTTTTGATGTGGATATTGGAAAGCGATAATCCAACACTTTCTTTAATGGTGTTTATGTTATAATATAGGTGGACTTTTCAGATGTCCTTGCAGAACCCAACTCGTTTCACAGCTTCGACAAGGTCTGGACATGGAGTGATATACTGTTCGAATCATCAAAACTCTGGTGCTATCGTATCATATCGCTTCTGTGCGCTGTGCCAGTATCCCTGATTTCGGGCATCCTGTTTGCCCTCCTTGGGTGCCTTCACATATGGTGAGTCATCAAAGAGACTGAAAGATATTGGGATATGTGGAAAACTAGAAACAAAATGTTTAGGCTGAATTTCCTTGTCAATTATCCACAATTTAGGTGTAGCGGGTAACACCAAAGGTCATATGTTTAGCAGATATATGCATATTGCATAAGCTTCATGAAATCTTTATCTAACACAACTGGTTAATCTTTTATACCTGGGGCCACACATTAAGTCCACATCATGAAGTTGTGGGTCTTGTGGTTTGTGGACAGCTTGCCAAGATTTACCAGGTGTGAAAAACTACACAGGAATGAAAGTGAAGGATGAGTTGGTCAACTTTTTAAAATCGTGAAGGAATTTAATTACCCAAATGAACATAATTTATATATTGGGCTGAAAAACTGGTAATATGTTTAGTCAAAGTGAACTATTTTTGAAAAGTAGAAACTGGAAGGGAGGTTTACGTGGGTATTATTAAATTAGAGGGGCGAAGGTTTAAAAATAGTACCAGGAAGTATTACTTTAGTGAGAGGGTAGTGGATGCATGGAATAGCCTTCCAGCTGAAGTGGTAGAGGTTAACACAGTAAAGGAGTTTAAGCTTGCGTGGGATAGGCATAAGGCTATCCTAACTATAAGATAAGACTAGGGAGTAATGAAAGTATTTAGAAAATTGGGCAGACTAGATGGGCCGAATGGTTCTTATCTGCCGTCACATTCTATGTTTCTAGCTATTACATTTTGTTACAATGTTTTAATTTGCATGTTTCTACAATTAACCATCTGTCTTGCAGGTGTGCGATGCCATGCATCCAGTTGTGCAACATCTGTATGCCTCCTATTCGGACCCTGTGGGCAAGCATTCTGGACATTTTCCTGGCCCCGCTGTGTGCCAGTATCGGTCGTTGCTGCAGTTCTATTTACCTGAGTATTGCCAAACAGCAAGTATAGCAGAGAAAGGACCGGCACCGGTACGTATGGGGCTCGAGAAGGACAACAGGATGGTGAATTGTGTTGCAATGCATTCTGGGTTCTGCAATCCTACCATTGTAAAGAGAACTCCCAGAAAGCACTGTGTAATAAAACTTTTGCTATTTTTATTCTTTGTGTTTCTCTTCTTTTCAAAACAAACAATGGTGCTGAGACGTTACATTACAGGAGGGCATCAGTGATGTGAGATGGGTATTCACAAGATGGGTATTCACAAGTTAGCTTTACCGCTGTGGAGCCATATGAGAGCAAAATAATACCTGCTGAATGTGTGGGGGAGAGTAATTTAAAAGTTATTGGTGTAAAAATCTTAAACCCAAATGTGTACGTACCACACTTACAGGATTTCCCACACAATTTATAAAAATAAAAAAAATCAGTGCTGAAGTAAATGTGAAAACACAACACTTAAAGGGTTTCTCCATGCATCATCACAACTGTTGTAGTGGTTTGCAACAGTTTGCCCCCTTACCTGGCTCTCTAAAGCAGGGGTCCTCAAACTACGGCCCGCTGGTCAGATCCGGCCCGCCAGGGTCCTGTATTCGGCCCAAGCCTTTAGGGCGGTCCGATGGGCCCTATATCTTCAGGGGCCCGGTCAGCGCTGCGGACGTGCAATAGCGCGACTTGGCCCCTTTAAAAAAATTCAGCCGCAAAGTAGTGCTGGGAGGAAGTGACGGTCGGTCACTTCCTCCCAGCGCCCTCAGCGCGGTACGGAAAAACGACAGGCGAGGACGGGAGAGTGACACCGACTCCCACCAGCCACAGCGACCATCCTGCAAAAAAAAGTAAGAACATTTTGCTGTGTTTGTGTGTATGTCATTATGTGTATGTATGTATGTATGTGTATGTATGTATGTGTCTGTATGTATGTCAGTGTGTGTATGTACGTATGTGTATGTCTGTAAGTTTATGTATGTATCTGTATGGATGTCAGTATGTGTCTGTATGGATGTCTATCTGTGTGTATGTATGTATGTATGTATGTATTTGTATGTATGTATGTATGTCAGTATGTGTATGTATGCATGTCTCTGTGCGTATGTATGTATGTATCTGTATGTGTGTATGTATGTCTGTGTGTGTGTGTGTGTGCATGTATGTATGTCTGTCTGTGTGTATGTATTTCAGTATGTATGTATGTGTCAGTATATGTCTGTGTCTGTCTGTGTGTGTATGTATGTGTATGTATGTATGTCAGTATATATATGTCTGTCTATGTATGTCAGTATGTATGTATGTGTGTCAGTGTCTATGTATGTCAGTATGTATGTGTGTGTCTGTATGTATGTTAGTATATGTCTATGTGTCTGTTTCAGTATGTATAGAAATTAGTTCAAATTTGTTTCAAACTATAGTCTGGCCCCCAGCAGTGTCGGACAGTGAACTGGCCCCCTGTTTAAAAAGTTTGAGGACCACTGCTCTAAAGGGTCCTCCTGTGGCCAGCGATAACTTCAGGTGTCTTCAGAAGATGAAAGTCGATCCCACCGCCAGTTCACCTGAGAGGATCAGCTGACACCAATGAATGCTATTTTTTAAATGTATTCTTTATTTTTGATACAAACAGCACTACATGAGTCGGTATAAAAAATATTTCATACAGTCATATGCTACATATAGCATAGTTTATGGCATCATCAGCACTTCAAATAAGTGGATAAAGCCATTAACATGCAATAAAATATGTTTTAGCTCATATAAGGATTGATACAATAAGTATATTATAGTTTGCTATATTGTATCCTAAGATTAAAAGGCGCTCTCGAAAAGGAAATAAAAATAAACATACGTAGCGCACTAAAGTTTAATATAGACAAACGTGGTTTGAAGTCTTAAGCAGTTCTCCACTGTTTCCTGATATTGAGTGTAAACATCCAGGCTTGATAAGGCACCTTTGGACATAAATGCAGATGCTGGTAATGGCTCAAGTAAATTTGAGTAGTTCTAAATAGAATTTCTCATCTCTAATGGCTTAAACTAGGGTGCACTATGTACTTTTCTTTTTATTTCCTTTACTAGAGATTTTTTTATTTTCTTTGATGTACCCTTATTCTGTTCTTCTTCCCTTCCTCCTTTCTTTGATACCCCCCTTCCTTTATTTCCTAGGCAACCCATGTAATAATAATAATAATAACAATATATGTGCTCCACTCCCTCCCTTCCTCCTTCCCTGTAATGCAAGTAATTGTATTACAGCCCCTGCCAATACTAACTATTAACCTCTTCCTCCAAGCCCCTGTCAGCCACCCTAACTACCCACTGTTAACCTCTTCCCCCAAACCCCTGTCAGCCACCCTCACTACCCACTGTTAACCTCTTCCCCCAAGCCCGTCAGCCACCCTCACTACCCACTGTTAACCTCTTCCCCCAGCCCCTGTCAGCCACCCTCACTACCCACTGTTAACCTCTTCCCCCAGCCCCTGTCAGCCACCCTCACTACCCACTGTTAACCTCTTCCCCCTGCCCCTGTCAGCCACCCTCACTACCCACTGTTAACCTCTTCCCCCAGCCCCTGTCAGCCACCCTCACTACCCACTGTTAACCTCTTCCCCCAGCCCCTGTCAGCCCCCCTCACTACCCACTGTTAACCTCTTCCCCAGCCCCTCACTACCCACTGTTAACAGCCACCCTCACTACCCACTGTTAACCTCTTCCCCAGCCCCTGTGCCACCCTCACTATCCCACTGTTAACCTCTTCCCCCAGCCCCTGTCAGCCACCCTCACTATCCACTGTTAACCTCTTCCCCAGCCCCTGTCAGCCACCCTCACTACCCACTGTTAACCTCTTCCCCTGCCCCCCCAGCCACCCTCACTACCCACTGTTAACCTCTTCCCCCAGTTAACCTCTTCCCCCAGCCCCTGTCAGCCACCCTCACTACCCACTGTTAACCCCTTCCTCTCCAGATAAAGAGACAAAGAGATAACACATAACATATATGTATTTCTGAGTTTATCTGTCTCTTTATATTTATTTATAGTAAACATACAACACTATATAATATGGTGATAAAATGTGCTTGTGTTGTAAGTTCCAGTGTCTGAATTCTGAGGGGGCTTGGGCAGGCATTGTGGGCATGTGTTGAGTGTTGCAAATTGCATCACTAATTCGTATCATTACTTATTCTCACAGAGAATGACTGGAGCATGGCCATTGGTGGACAGGCATTATGGGCATGTCATTGCTGATTCTCACAGAGAATGACTGGAGCATGGCCATTGGGGGACAGTTGGTTTATTCATGTTTTTTTTTTTTTTTTTTAACCATTTTATCCTTAGTCAAATCCATCCATCTCAGTTTACAGAATAGACATTTGAGGATTACAGTTTTATTAGGATTGAAGTCAATATTTTCTCACCTTGGTCAGTCCAACAGGAAGTGTTGATGCCCAAATCCTTATATTATGCATATAACACCCTGCTATGGCTAATGTATACCTACCAAGTGTCCTTGTGTAGAAGGCATAGTCCCTATTCCCTCTAATGTCCCTCTTTTGTAGGAGCTCCGTATTGTGTCTGCGCGTACACAGAGCTCCACAGCAATTATACTCCCAGTAATGTGTCTTTAAGCCACAATAAATGTATTTTGAAATCAGAATAAATAAAATACGTCCTAAATTACATTTTGGTTCTATACATTGTTATTAGTAAGTCACCTAAAATATATCAGAACAGCCCCACCCCTGGCTACACACCAACTCACACCCCTAAAGTTAAAGGGTCCCTCTTTGTTTATTTGAAATGTTGGTTGGTGTCCTATTGGAACCATGTGTAACCTCTCTGTAATACATATCAATGGGAATAGCAAGTATGCATGTTATAGTTGGTTAAAACATTAGAAATAAAAGCTTGAGTGAGCAGTCATAACTTATTTTTCAAAGCATGTGAGCTACTTTACGTGGCTTTAATAAACATGCAATCTGCACACATAAACCTAGAACTTGCTGCAAGACTAGGCTGGGAAGAGCTTACCACAAGCTATAGTGGACTGGAGAGGGGATGGATAAAAATCCCTGGGGATCAAAAACATAAGCCTTAAAGAGATACTCCGGACCCCTGAAGCACTTTAGCTTGCTGAAATTTGTGGTGTTCTCTACGGTGGGCATAAGAGGTTTGTCTGGTGTGCCTTGCCCCACCCCTACACTTGGTTGACTTGCCGTCCATCTTTCATCAGGTCCCTTCCTGCCCTATTGCATTAGTTTGTGTTGCCTATTATCTGGTCATCGTTAAGGAGCAAAAACATAAAGTTCATCTTTGTTAATTTATCGTCTAAACAAATCTTGTGACTTTTTTATGTTGCAGTCACTTGTGTATTCTTTAGCAGAATCTATTTTAAGTAATTAATTAGTTTAATTAATAAAAATAAATGTTCATGACTGAGTAAACAAAATATATTAAAAATTTTAATAAAATAAAAAATAATTCCAGGGGTATATTTTTTCAAAAATTGGGAGATATGAAATCTGTACGGGAGGGAGAGAAGCACCGAACGGGATTGAGGGACAGGACCATAATATTGGGATGGTTCTGGTAGCTTCAGGACTGTTGGGATGTGTACCCTAGATGCACACCACAATGTGATCAGCTTTGTATAGCTACGGATGTAGGATGTTGGTATACTCATATTTTCCCCTACAGAAAATATTCCCCTACAGATGCTGAATCTTCATGGAACCATTGCGCCAAAATAAAAACAGGTAAATTAATTACAAATATTCTAAAATGTGTTGATGTTTTTTAGGGTAGACGTAATAAATTACATTTAAAAAAAATTATAAGTTGATTCATTTTCTTTGGGTTAGATGTACAAATGAAATTATTACAATCAAGAAGGCATGCAAAATAAGAGCATATCATGTAATAAATCCGTTTTAATAAAATCCCAGGAAAGGACATCTTGGGGTCCATGAAGTCTTACTCCAGTTCCTGGATGGGAAATCGGCCATTTAATATTTCTCAATTACAAAACCTCTTTTAAAAAAAAAATGCACGTAGAGACACGGCAATACATTGTAATATTAATAATAATAAAAGTAATTAAGGTCCTAATAATTTACTTATTAAGTAAAAAGGTCTCCAGGATGACCAAATCAACATAAGGGGAGATTTCATATCTCTAGAGTAAGTGCAGGCAGTTGCTCAGGTCAAGACGAAATTGATGTCTAATTATTCTAGCTGGGGGTTGAAGGTTATTTGGACTTAATGAATTTAAATTCCCACTTATTCAACTTTAAACTTAGCAGTGGATATTTTTTTATTTCTTAGCATTCTTGTTTACTTTTTTTCTACATCTTTATAGAAAGATTGTGAGCTCCCTATGAATTAAAGTAAAATAGTAATATTATATTTTTATAACTCATATTCTCAGTATGGCTCCTGTAAGGTACAAGGAGACCACAGGGAAGGTTTTCTTGTTGTGTCTATGGCTAGATGTTATTTTCCCCGAACAGAGGCCAATCCTTACACAGTAATGTCGCATGTGAGTGAAGAATTCAAACCACTTCACAAGAGAGAGCGAGAGGGGATAGTCGGGCTCACATTTCATGTGGGAAGACCAGGGCTAAATAAAGCAGGAATAAGTCACAGCTAAACTAGTGGTCGTTAATATCCTGCTCGGGATTTTGCTCCTGTGTGACAAGCAAAGGAACACTCTCTATAGCAGGGGGTAGGGAACCTCCGGCACTCTAGATATTTTAGACTACATATCCTTTCATGCTTTGCCAGCATTATGGGAAATGTAGTCCAAAACATCTGGATTGCTGAGGGTTGCCTAACCCTGTTCAATAGCAAGGGTGTCCCAAATGTAGATCCCCTAGCTGATATTTTTTTGCCAACACCTGTGATGCTTTGCCGGCTCTTAGGCTGCGTTATAGCCTTCACCTAGCGCTTCACCTGCGAGTACAATACCACCCTGTAACGCAGCCAGGTGGGTCTACCTGAAGGGGAGATTTTATACTGTTTACCTGTACAGCGACACATTGCATTGTTACCTGCTCTCATCAGTTATTAAGTAAACTTAGCTAACTTTGTTTTTTTTTTCTTATTCTGCAGTTCCGGATTAACATTTTGTAATTTAAACGATCAGCATAACACAAGTCACTGTACAGTGGACAGTACACTTTGTACTGTGAAAAAATTAACAACATTTAGGGATCATGGTTGTGGCTTGTTGGAATGATAGAATGATAGACAGACAGACAACAGACAGATAGATAGATAGATAGATAGATAGATAGATAGATAGATAGATAGATAGATAGATAGATAGATAGATAGATAGACAGATGGATAGACAGACAGATAGACAGACAGACAAATGGACAGATAGACAAACGGACAGATAGACAGACAGATGGACTGACAGACAGACAGAGAGATAGATAGATAGATAAATTAGACAAACACAGAATTACACTGGATAAACTTAAATGGTAGTTAAATTGAAAAATGGAGGGGAAAAAACAATCAGATAGTTAGAAAAAGACAGATAGACAAGCTGATAGACAGTTACATAGACACATGGACAGACATATATAGATGATAGATAGATAGATAAAGTATTCTTCTAAACAAAGTTCACTAACATTTACACTTATATGTACACCTTCTGAGCACCCACCCACTTCTGTGTACCAGGACAGGGTTAAGGAAAGGGAGATAGAGCCGGCCCCCTGGTATTTCTCCAACCCCTTGGTCTGCTTCACATAGGGGTAGCAAACAGCAGACGAGTGGCAGAGCTGGGACAGAGACACGAGGGAGCTAACAGGACATGGCCCAAATCCAGCAACCGGAGCCAGTGAAGGACACTAAATCCCAGGCAGAAAACTTAACCAAAGAAATTGATCTGGTGCAGAGGGACCCCAAACACATCAACCAGGAGGTGGTGCAGGTGAGGTGGAAACATCGTCAAGATGCCAATAACAATATCAGTCTTATATATTTATGGGATATATACATAGGGGATATTTTAGTCTCAGGTAATTCTTTATTTTCTGTAAAGTGGGACCATGAAAATAAAGGTATTTTAAACTCATCAATGCTATTATTTACACAGTGCCAACTGATTCTGCAGTGCTGTACAGTAGGAACATAATGTGTCCACATAAAAATTATAACAAATAAGTAGAAGAGGACATCAGGGCCCTACTGAAACAAACTTACAGACAATTTAAAAGGAATCCAAACTCTATATTGGGGTTCATGACTTTTCAACTTTTGAGTATTGTCAGGGATGAATGGCCAGGGATTCTGAGTGAATTTAAAATAGATTTCCAAATGAGGAAGGGATGTGAGCGAGAGGTACAGAAGAAGGGAGGAGAAAAGGTAACAGAGGAGAGCAGATGGATGAAGGACGCAGAATATGGGAAGTAAATAAAGGGGAAAGGAAAGGGCAGGAAATTGAATGAGACAGAAAAAGAGGGGTAAGTAAAGAAGATCATGGGGAATGTTCCAACTCCAGCCTTGTGTGTCTGTTGTTAAATCTTGTTCCTTCTTCTGTGTCTATTTATTTGTGTGTCTCCATCCCTTGAGTGTCTCTCTGCATCTTCAGTGTTTGTCTCTTCCTAGTCACCCCCTTGTACATGTCTTTCAACATTCTCACCACTGTTGTGTTTCATCTCTCTTTTGCAACCACCACCCAAGCGCTTTCTCTTCCATCTTCTCAAACTCTTATGTGTCTCTATTTACGCTCTCGCACACCTTATTGCATGTCTCTTATCCCAACGTTTAAACTCCCATGTTGTCTCTATCGCTCCACCATTGAGAATATTTTCATCTACCTCCTCATCCTCTTGTTTCTATCCATCCCCTCCTTTTGTGCATTTGCCCATCTCATCACCAGGGCCGGACGGCGAGTTAAAAGCAGCCCTGTAAATCTTTTTATACCAGCCCTATCATGCATTGCATCAGCACAGTGCATAGATACACAGGTGGTAAGAAAAACCCAACAATGAAAATTATTTCTCCAACCTATTTTGTCATAGGACAAAATAAGAAAACTCTATTTTGAACTGAGCCTCCTGTAATGCCAACTGCACGGCGTCTAGCTTCGGCAGAGCTGAAGAAGCCGGGGGGCCAATCCTGCTATTCATTCACTGGCTGAGATTGTCAGCTGATATGAAGAATGTGGGAAGTGAATGAAGGGTAAGGGAAAAGAGGGGTAAGTAAAGGAGCCCAAGGGGAACATTCCAACTCAAACTAGATCTTGTTAAATCTTTTTCTCTCTCTGTTTGTCTCTCTCCGTATTCTGATCCCTCGAGTGTCTCTTTGCGCCTCAGTGTCTGTCTCTTCTTTCTCTTTCTTACTACCGTTATGTATATCTCTCCTTTTCTCCAACATTACTTAAGAGTCGCTCTCCATCTTCTCATGTGCTTGTGTCTCTCTCTCTCTGCACTCCCACACCCCTTGTCTGGTGTCCATCATGAGAGTATTTTCCACCACAGCCTCACCCCCTTGTTGGTTTCTCTTCATCACCTCGTTTGCCTCACTCCATCTCACTATCCTCTTGCATTTCTCTTGATCTTCCAACCTGTATATCACACAGCCCAACATTTCAAATGGACAAAGAGGGACACTAATTTTAGGAGTGTTAATGCCGGTGTGGCCAGGGGCGAGGCTGTTCTGAGAATTTTTAGATGACTTATTAATAACAATTTATAAATGAAACCATAAAGCTACAATAACAAATATCCCAAAATAGTGTAGTACATAAAAACACCCTATATTTGGTAAGTAGGCTAATGCACTCAGAAAAGCCAATAGGTAGTAGGCAGAACACAACATCAAGTTGTAATGAAATCTTCCTTCTTCTGAAACTCACACATAAATAATAACAATTTAGGCAACTAAATGTAATTTTGAACAAGTACAATTTATCTCACTTACACAGGCTGATTTCTAAAAAACATTTATTGTAGTTTAACCCCTCAAGGACCAAATTTCTGGAATACAAGGGAATCATGACATGTCACACATGTCATGTGTCCTTAAGGGGTTAAAGACACATTACAGTATTATTGTTGTGGTGCTCTGGTATGCACAACTGAGCTACTAGAAAGGAGGGGCAGAGGGATTGAGGCCCAATATAGGGACTGTCCCTCCTAAGTAGGGACACTTGGGAGGTATGGGATATTAGCATGTACTAATTAAATATTAAAAGAATTCTCCAGATTTTGCACTGGAGGCTTCAGGTTTTATAGTTAAAGAGTTAATCCAACCTTTTAAAATGTAATGCCTTTTTATGCTGACTGAATAATACCCTATCTTGCATTATTCTTAAGGTCCTCCCCTTCCCTGTCGCTAGAAATAGATTATAAATTACGTTTTACTCACCTGGAATCCAGAGCCGGACCAAGCTTCTGGCGCATCTTTCCACACCCTCATATGACATCATGACATCCGAATGATGTCCAATCACAGGCTTCTCATAGAGAACCATTACATGGAACCATTTAAACCAGGTCAGAGCGCATGCGCACGCACTGAGCTTGTAATGGGGAGGGGAGAAATAGTGGGGAGGAGGGAATAATACAAAAAAAACTTCAAGAGTGTGTGTGACGTAGTTGTGGTGGTGAAAGGATTAAAGTTCACTATTTGTCTGCACTAGACCGGAAATAATGCTAAAATCCCACTTAACACCACCCACACTTAACCATAATAATATAAATATTACTATTTTAACACTGCCACCACCAAGACAATTTATACATGGGGTGCCTTGGTCCTCCAGGTAACAATAATTAAAATCCACCAAATACAACTCAGCACAATCCCTATGCAATTGCAAACCACTCATTAATTAGTCTCTGAAGATAACGTGATTCTTTACCAGATAATAAAGGCTTATTCATTATGAGCAAAAAATAGTCACAGTGCATACAAAAATATAGATGATAAACAAATTATTTACACCAATAACAGATACAAACAAAAGGGATAAGTCCTAATCACTTACTCAGGTTTTCAAAGTAAAACTACACACTTTAGTATCATTAGCTATATACCCTGTGGATTACCAAGCCTCGCCTAGAGGTGGAGATAAGGTATACCTATAGTAACTATAAGTGACCACCCCCTTGTGTTCCAGATCAACATCAATCCAAATGGAAACATTTGGTTATATCTCCTCTTATGTAATTGCAACAGAGATAATAATTGCATCTATGAATTTGTTACAGTTTTCCCCTTCAATAGCTATGTCACACTCTGTACTTGTGACCAAATATAGCAGACATTACAATCCCTTCCCCTATGGTTAAGTTATGCAAATCATGTTTAGGCTTGATTAGAAGATTGTGCTTGTCCCATTCTAAATCTAATAAAAAAATAAGGTTTAATTATTAATCTGTGGGTAAGTATTAATGTTTCCTTTGGATATGATACTGGAACACAAGGGTTTTCTCGAAGGCCAATGATCATTAACATATCAAAGAAATTAACTCATTAATCAAGAGGTACAGGCCATATGGTTGAAGTCAATTAGTTTACATTGGAACTAGACATCCAGGCATCTCAAGTGTAGAATTTCACACATTGCAGAGTTTTTGATTAATCAAATCCATGGGGATCAATCCATGTTGTAAACCATCTGCCCTCTTTCACATTCCTAAACAATTTACATTACCCCTTCTGTCATCTGACCTCTACCAAGTGGCCAATTAATATATGCACTACATAAATTACATTAAATGGCAATATTATATTGTGCAGCAATGAATTATGCACCCTTGGATCCACGAAAGAAGGTTAGGAGAAAGGAGATATCCAGGTTTCCCCTGTAGTGTGAAAGCTGAAAAACTGCACATACTGACTCTTACCACCATGGCCACTTCATATCACTGAAGTAGTCATGGTGGTTTGAGTAGTTCTTTAATTGCATCAAATCTCCCCAGATATGTTCCCATAACCACATCTGCCAACGTACTTTGGGTAGTAGCAGTCTATTTTATATTAAAGCAGCTGTCACCTCAATTAAACTTTATAAAAATAACCAAAATTCCAAAATAGTCTACAGGTTTATCAGTATTATTTTAAAGCACACGTCTAATAGAACGGATTTGCAGTTACGCACTCAGTCCGTTATGACAAAGGACTAATAATAGAATGCACCTGGCATCCTTTTTTGATTAAGAACTAATTTCTAACTTGCTAAATTGAGCTCTATAATTAAAGCAGAGGCCAGGAAACAGCTGAGGCAGGACCCAAATTGCCCATAGCATGACTTGCTTATAAACCACGTAGGATGAAATCTATTATTAAAACAAAAGCATAAAAACTGTTGAATGTTTAATGGGAAACAAAATATTCCTTTTAGGAAACAGAACTGATTTTTATGCTTTTTTTCCCATTAAACTGTGTGCTGTGCTGTGCTGTGATTAACAAAAAGACTTACTAGTGGGAGGTAGACATGGGGGGGGCAGGGACGTATCAAACAAGGCATTGGGCGGCATTTTCCAGGGGGCGGCAAAAAAAGCCGCCCCCAAATGCCCAGGGCAAATGTCTTGTTAGCCTTGCCTAACTAAAAATACGGTCAGTCGGGCGGCGCTGGCGAGGGAGCACTTTCCCCTGAGCTGTCTGCTCAGCTCCCTCTCACACCACAGAGTGATGCCGGGAGCCGGAATATGACGTCATATTCCGGCTCCCAGCATCACTCTGCGGCGCGCGAGGGAGTTGAGCAGAGAGCTCACTAATCAGTGCTACCTCGCCAGCGCCGCCCGCCCAACCAGCAGCCACTGGACCCCAGGGAAAGGGAGAACCCCCCACCAGCATTCCCAAAGGTCAGGAGGCTAGGGGGGGGGTTGAATAAAAAAAAAGGGAGTGTGTTAATGTGAGTGTGTGTGTGTGTTAGTGTGTGTTTGTCTGTTAGTGAGTGTGTTTTAGTGTGTGTCTGTTAGTGAGTGTGTGTTTGTGTGTGTGTTAGTGAGTGAATGTGTGTCTGTTAGTGTGTGTGTGTTAGTGCATGTCTGTGGCTGTGTGTTAGTTTGTGTCTGTGTGTCTGTCTGTTAGTGTGTGTGTGTCTGTTGGATAACGTGTGTACGTCAGGGAGTGTGTCTGTTAGGGAGTGTGTTACTATGTGTGTGTCTGTGTCTGTGAGAGTGTATGCGTGTCTGTTAGTGAATGTGTGTGTCTGCTAGTGACTTTATGTGTCTGTTAGTGAGTGTGTATGTCTGTTAGCTAGTGTATGCGTGTCCGTCAGTGAATGTGTGTGTGTGTGTGTATTTATAAGGCGGGGCACTTTCACCAAAGTAACCCTCCAGCGCCGACCCTCACACCCCCTAGCGAATTCCGGCTTCTGAAATCTCAGCAGGGGCACTGCTGATTGGCAGCCAGCTGACATTCTCAGTCAATCATAAACTCCCCATTCATAAACTTGGCTTGAAAAGAAATGTATCTTTTTCCAAAAACAGATTAACCCTTAAGAGTGTACCCGGGGGCCTCCGCTGGCACAATAACAACTTCATTTAGATTAAGTTGTTATTGTGCCTAAACTTTCAGTTTAAGTCAAAAACAATACTGTAAATCATAAATATTTTTACACGAGTTTTCAAAAATCTCATGGATTAGATGGATTTTCAAAATCTCACTTATCCTAAAACAAAATTGATGTCTTATCAAATGTAAATGCTAATAGTATATTTTTATATTTGCTGACACATCACAGTACTAAAGTTTGAAACAAAACAGAATAAATGAATCAAGTCGAGCTGTTCATACATACAATAAATTACTAAACTAAAGTAAAAGCCACCCTGGCATTAGATATTAATCCTAAACTCAACAATAGATGGCGATGCGTCGAGCTGATGTGGAGCAGTGTATATTTAAACCCAGAGGGAGTGGGGCACTGGCTGTTACATAGTTACATAGCTGAAAAGAGACTTGCGTCCATCAAGTTCAGCCTTCCTCACATTTGTTTTTTGCTGTTGATCCAAAAGAAGGCAAAAAAAAAACAGTTTGAAGCAGAATTTTAGAACAAGCTAGGAAAAATATTCATTTTTGACCCCAGAATGGCAGTCAGATTTATCCATGGATCAAGCAGTTATTACCCTACATTGAAAGATTATATCCTTGAATATTCTGTTTTTGCAAGTATGCATCTAGTAGCTGTTTGAACATCTGTATGGACTCTGATAAAACCACTTCTTCAGGCAGAGAATTCCACATCGTGATTGTTCTTACAGTAAAAAAACCTTTCCTTTGCCTTAGATGAAATCTTCTTTCTTCCAGTCTAAACGCATGGCCTCGTGTCCTATGTAAAGTCCGGTTTGTGAATAGATTTCCACACAATGGTTTGTATTGGCCCCGAATATATTTGTATAATGTTATCATATCCCCTCTCAGGCGACGTTTTTCTAAACTAAATAGGTTTAAATTTGTTAACCTTTCTTCATAGCTGATATGTTCCATTCCTTTTATTAATTTTGTAGCCCACCTCTGCACTTTTTCTAGTGCCATAATATCCTTCTTTAGAACAGGTGCCCAATATTGCACAGCATATTCAATATGTGGTCTGTTGCTGTCAAACACGCCAGAGGGCAGACAGCTGAGACTCGTGGGTGTCTGCACTCATTTCAAGTAAATAGAGGGGGAATTTATGGTATCCTAGTTAATACTATAAATATTTTCTTATAAGAACTGCACACACACACAGTATAAATTATATTTTTTTAAAGAGTGCCCAATTTATAAAATACCCTTTTTACGGTAGTGGCAATCCCATTGCATACAACATCTGATATTTCCATTTAACAGATTGTCTGCTAGCCTGGGAATGCTTCACTTTATGGGAGGAACACATATTAAAATGACACATTACTTGGAGTCCAAGCCGGTTTCTTTATTCTCTATGCTACATATAGAAAAACATAACTATATGATATTGTTATTCCATTTTGTTTAGCCATTCCTCCCACACTAGCCTTGAGATTTACTAATATTTTTCTCCATTTTAATTTGAAATAATAATTGATTCAAAACGGTCGGCCAGAGGGGGGCCTGAAAATTTGCCCAGTTGTGTTCAATTGTAATCTTTTTTTTTTTTAAATTCTTTATTTTGTCACAGTCAACAAGATATATATATATATATTGCGAGTAATACATACAATGAAGCATATCACTGTTTTTAATCTTCTGCATATATTGGTGGGATAGCGATGTTGGCTGTGGTATTTTGTTTTATGGTAATGTAGCTTGTTACTGCCATGGTCATGTCTTTAGCGATGGTTGTGGTTAGTGTAGGTGTCTGGGACATGTATGGCTCTGTGGTTTCAGAAAGTGAGAGAAAATGCGATATCTTTCTATGGCGGGTTGGGTGCTGAGTGGGCACAGCTCCACTTGGTAGAGTAAGTGTAAGTGGTTCCTAGCGCGGAGCTGGGGGGGGTAAGGTGTTCGTGAAGGAGCTAGTGTTTCTGAGTTTCGGCTTGTTTAGGTCTGGGAGGTGGCGGAGATGGGTGTGGCCTGCTGTTCATGGTGTGCATGGTGTGGTATGTTGCGCGGTGTCTAAACGGTGTATATAACACAAACAAAAAACAGAAAGGGTACAATACCAACAGTATAACTTATGCTGCGTCTACAGTTTCTCAGCGTGAGGCTGGCCCTATGAGGTGCCTGTGCCTCATAATACGAGAGAAAAAACTATAAAAACGGTAAAAACAAAGAATCCCAAGAGGTTACGTAACCATATATAAAAGCAGCTATATAAATGAAAAGATGTAATGTCCAGAGTCACGTAGTTGCACGGCTGGGTAAGTTCCGATTTGCCGGGATGAACGGGACAGAGTTGGCCGGGTCCCATGTTGTCGGTGCTGGCGTTGCTGCGTGGTTCAGGCCCAGATTGGTCAGGGTTGCCTCTATCTGCGATGCCTCCGCTACCTTGATCTCCGTGTTTTGGTGCTGGATAATGAGCATGTGTGTTGGGCCCCATCGGTACTTGATTCCGTTTGTTGATAGTATGGATGTGAGTGGTCGTAGCGTCTTCCGCCACTGAAGTGTCGGTCGAGAGAGATCTGAGTAGAAGGTAATGTCCATATCCTCAAAGCGGAATGGGGGTTTCCCCCTCACTGCTTTCAAGATGGCTGCCTTATCTTGGCTGTTTTGGAATTTGACCAGTAGGTCGCTGGTGTTGGAGGCCGCAGCTGCAGGAGGCTTTGGGAGCCAAAACATCCCCTCTAGTGTGATACCTTTTGCTTGTTTGGGTGACAACAGTGCTGTGAAGAGCCTACGCAGGCAGTGGGGTAGTTCTGCTTGTGTGATAGTGTCCATGAGGCCCCTGATCTTTAGGTGTTTCCACCTTCTCTTGTCCTCCATTGCTGCTAATTGGTGGCTCAGAGTGGTGTGAGCTGCAGTGAGAGTGGCAATCTGATTCTGCAGCCCTTGGATGTGGGCTGCATGTGTTGTGGTTGTCTGCTCAATTATATTTAGGCGCCCATTAAACCCCCTGAGGTCTTCTCTCACCTGGGAGATTTCTGAGGAGAGGCTGTGGCGGAGATCCGCCAGGAGGCCGGTAAGTATCCCTGTGGTGAGAGGTTCTGACCCTTTGGCTGCTGGCTGGGCAGATGTTGTAGGGTTAATTCCCCGCTCTTCTGTATCGTGGAGGGAGTAGTCAGCCGAGTCATCTGAGAAATCTCCCATGTCCGCCGCCATGTCAGTCCTCCCCGCGCCATGCGGTCCCCTCAGGAGGTCGCCGATATCGGCACAGAATCTCGGTCGATCCGGACGGGGCTTCTTGGTTTTTCTCCCCATCGTAAGGAGAGTTGTCTGGGGCTTGTTGGGGGGTGTTGTACCCCTATGTTCAGCAGGATTAGGGCGTTTTTCGTGCCCGTTTGTCAGAGCTCAAGCAGAGAGCGACCGTTGCCGTCGGATGCTAGCTCCGCCCCCTCAATTGTAATCTTAACGGCCAAAAACCAGTGATCAAAAAACTAATCTTATAATCTTTTTGTATTTGTTTTTCCACAAACACGCTATTTGTCCGAAACACTATATATGTCGTCCGTACAATTAATTATTTTACTTTGCACGGAGGGAACTACCAGAACATGGCTCCATCCTTCTAATATTTAGAAATAGGAGCCATTGGCAACTTGTTTAGTATACATGCCCCTACTTGCGTCATTGCGGATTTAACCCCTTAAGGACACAACTTCTGGAATAAAAGGGAATCATGACGTAAATTTCCATCTTGTGTCCTTAAGGGGTTAATCTTCCTTATTTACTAAAACTAAGGAATTTTTACTTAGTATTAGTAAAGCTGTCTGAAAGACCAAAATTCCAAAAAGGAAGATCTTTTCATAATTTTAGTCTTCTTATTAGATAGCTCTCTAATCCTTGTGGGATTGCCATAATGATACCAAAAATGAGCCATCTACTAAACAGGTCCCTAGTTTGCTACCCTTAAATATGGCAATCCTATGGCAAACAACATATCACTGAATATTTTAGTGAGATGCACCATAAAGTCTGGATAATTATTCAACCGTGTTCATATAAGTTATAAAGTAAATGAAGGGGAGACTGGGAATGATATTGAATAATATACCCGTTACTGAATTATAAAGATATCGTGATGCCAAAAATACCTTGATTCAATGTTCACTGAATATATAATACTGTTCTTTCCCACGAAGATACAAAGTAATCTAAGAAAGGGGTGTAATCAAAATATGTTTCAGCAATGACGTCGACAGGGAAATATGATAGGTTGAAGCCGCTCCGGAGGCTGAACCAATTACTGAAATATGATGGGCTAAAGCCAATTTGAAGGTGGGATCGATCACCTTTATAAACCAGAGACTTTCAGTCTGAAAGTATCTTCCCTGACGAAGGTGCTCTCTTAGCACCGAAACGTGGGTCGGGATACTTCTTTTTCACATCACCTACCACTATGCACTACTTTGTTCACTTTACTTTTTGTTTGGAATTTTTATCAATAACGAGGAAGAGGAGGTTCTAATGAAGAATCAATAGATGGTTGGAGAATGTAGACTATAGTTATCTAGCTGCAGCTACAGCGATATCTAACTTAACCAGAACCCACAAAGGTGTCATAGGGACAATTTAGCCGATGTTGCCGCAAATTCAGCCGCGTGCACAGGAAGATTAGCATATACAGCTCACTGGAGGAGGAGGCTATAAACATAGTAACCCTATGAGGATAATAGCTCTTTAGACATCCTTAGCCTCGAACAGCTTCTGTGGGATTTTTGCTATGTAGGCGAATTATATATGCTATAAGAATTTTTAAAATGTATTCATGTTCCAATCCTCTGGACATTTGATAGTATGGCGCCCCATTGACTACCACTATAGCTATTCACCCTCTCTGATCTATATTGTCCCATATTTTATTTTTTCATCCATTTACTGGATATTACATGTTCCTCCATTTTTAACCATGTAACATATTTTCTTAAGACGTGAACAATATACCCCCCAGTGTTGCTTTGAGTCAGTCAACAGAGGAGTGTAGTGAAACTCTCCCTTATTAACCCAATAGTACAGCAGTTTGGAACTAGACAATTAACTTTAAGTCTAATCAAACTATATACATATATATAAATAACTTGGGAGTTTTCTTTTTACTCACTAATGTTTGACAATTAAGAGACCTCAAGCTACCGACTGCAACATCATTATTATTTTTGCACTCTACTAGTATGCGGATAGGACTACCTTTAGGTAATACTTTTTATGCAATAATAATAAAGCCTGGTGGTTTACCAACTGGATAATTTACAAACCTATCCATTACTACTTAGTATTCATTTCCCCGTTAAGTGTTATATGTTGTATTCACTTTTATCAGCCTGTTTAACCTATTAGTACCGAAGAGGAATCTCTCCGAGGAGATTTTCCTTATTCTCTTTCTACGTAACGTTTCTAGGATTCATGCCCAGACTGAGTGGGTACCACTTACACAGACCACCCGTGTTGGGAACATTTCTTTTGTTTAATTAACAAACAGCTGAAATTCATTTTGGACAAAACTACATTTTTTGTTTCTTCATCCGAATGTATTCGGAGGAAACAAAAATGTCAGAAGTGCCAAAGTCTACAAATTACTGATACAACTTTTTTGTTGTCCCATGCTTGTTCTAGACATTCATTAACTGGAGCATACTTGGACAGAGCCTCTTTCTTTCCCAGAAGGAGTGTTGTGTGGCTCCATTGTCTGTCTCTACCAATCGTAACCATTTCTACTAATTACCTATATTCCTAAGCATATAGAGTTCATATTTATATTGATAAAATCCAGTCTAAAGCATTACACAGTGAATTCTTGAAGCTCAGCATTCTATTTTGCCATGGTAAATTCAAGTATAGTAGTCATCTAAAAGTAATGGAACATTATTGTTCATGTATCGCTTTGGTAGAAAAAAAAAAGGAAGCTGTTTAGATATGTCCTTCACCATCCTTGAAAGGATTTTAATCAATATTTATTTTATTTTTTCATTTCCATACAGGTAGAGTTCGAGGATGTGATCGCTGAACCCGAAGGCACTCACAGTTTTGACGGGGTATGGAAAGTCAGCAATAGCACCTTTACAGTGACAAAGTACTGGTGTTACCGTGTGCTTTCCGCAGTCCTTGGCCTTCCCCTAGCATTGCTATGGGGCTTCCTATTTGCTTGTTTATCATTCTGTCACATCTGGGCGGTGATGCCCTGTATCAAGAGCTATCTGATGGAGATACAGTGTGTGGGCCAGTTCTACGCGCTTTGTGTCCGTACTTTCTGTGATCCTATATTTGAGGCTGCCGGAAAGGCACTAAGTGGAATACGTGTGGCAATGAGAAAGGAAATCTGAAAACAAAAAAACTTAAACATGCATACCCTTATTTCTTCCAAACCTGGTAAAGGTCAAATTGTGGGGAGCATGTTCTTAAAATCCACTATGGACCAGACACATCATTCATCCCTGAAAGCCAAGCTACATATTGTTCTCTCCAATGTATCGCAGTTGAAGACATGAAGGACAATTGACAGAGGACATACGTTGGTTCACTCCTTTCATACCAGGTCAATGGAGTGAACTAAATGGGTTTCTCCACAAATGGAAATAAATGCTCAGCCCCCGAGTGGTATAAATATCACATTTTATTTGCATTGCTCTCTATGCACAAACAGCTGGAGTTTAGTGAGAATTGGATATAGATTACAGAATACAAGGCATTTATCAGTACATTTACATAGGAATGTCCCAGTTATTCTAAGGATGCAATGATCAACTAGGAAAGGTTAATAGCTCCTTAAAATCTCTATGGCGGCAGCCATTTTCTCTGTAGGCTCAAACCCTCTCCACAGAGAGGACATCACAGTATTCAAGGAAATACAAATTGTTTAAGTTTACGGCTCTTCTCTTTTGTATCATACAGATAGGGTACACACTGCGGCGCAATAAAAACACCCCAAGCAGGGAATTATGGGTTTACTGACGACTAAATAGCCCAAGTGTCAGAATAAAGCACAGACGACATAGCATTGCAGAGATGGTGGCTGCAAGGACAGGAGGACATACAGCAACAGACGTATTAAAATATCTAAGCAAGGGATTGAAGCAAACCACAAGAGCTGACAATCATGGGACACCGAGCCGTCTTTTGTGCCATTAATGTGGGAAAGTCTGCTAACCCATAAATTGCCTTGCAGATCAGAATGTTATTTTTTTTGAAAAGACGGGAAATAAACATAAAACCAAACAAAAAAAAAAAAAAAATATTTCGTATTGTGGTAGCTTTTTTTGCTGGTGTTGGTAACAGTGACCTCTCATGGGAGTAAATTGTATTACACTTTTTTTTTGGAAATTGAGAAAATTTTCACTGAAAATAAACACATTTATTAATCACATAGATTTTTATGTGATTTTACCTAAACACATGGGAAAAAAACTGCAGTATTTATTGCATGGGATAAAACATAAATGGCACGAATGAATCAGAATTTGAACAGAAGAACAAATAGGACCATACACAATTCATATTTAATGTTTTGAGGCACGTGAACTCTGACCTATTCATAAAAAATGTGACACAAATTTTAAACCTATAATATGATCTCCAAACGTTAATAGTGACAAAACAGTCAATACACCACTTTCACCATGTTACGTGCAGTGTTAACCAGCTGCCCATGCATATTCATTGACAATTCTCTGATGAAAAAAAAATGAGTATATCAATTTGGTGGGGTACAGGTGTCATATCTTAACTCCCATCGCCAGACCTAGATAACAGTACTAAGATATGGACATAGTGTTCCTTATAATAGATGACACACTAGGTGGAAGGGTAAATGGATTCCAAAAACTGCTAAAACAAAGGAAATTAAAAATCAATAATAGAATCTCAGTTTATTAATGTTTTCAGAGGGAGAGCTGTGCTTATCAGAGAATGGTGTGATTTGTAGTTCCATAGCAGTAGCAGTTTTTTCATGAAAAGCAGTTAAATAAAATACAGTGTAACATCTGTTAGCTTTGCCAAGTAAATTCATTCATGATCACTACTGCTGTACAGGCTCTCTCATGCAAGGCTATGGAAGAGAACACACAAATCTCCTTATGATGTGTACATTCATAGGGATGCTCGTTGTTACAGTTTGCTACAGCACTACTCAATAGGATGAAGGACAACTGAGGAATGGGGTTCCACCACCAGAACCTAGTCAATGCATAGCTGGCTTCTGTGCTTGGAGGTTCCGTTTAAAGTCTATGTTCTCTCCCTAGTAATATTGATAATTTGTTGTGCTCCTTTACTTTTTTCAATTCTATTAATCATAGTCATACTTCACACCCACTTTGATGATCTAACTTCTTCCAAGTGGCCCTAAAATCCTAACATGTAGGCACCTAGGCCACTGCATCTCAATGAAGTGGTCTGTGTGCCCTTTTTACCCTGAAGCTGAAAATATTGGAGTTCTCTAGGATTAACCTGCTTTTAGTAGGCGTCATACTGAAAATCTATAGTCGCTACAGTAAAATAAAAAGAGTAAAATTCTACTATTTTTTCAAGATGGTCTCAGGAAACCTACAGGAGGCAATGATTGGCACAGCGCAGTGTTTTGCCGGGCATGCACATTATGGGAAAACATTGGTTTGGCTGAGATCATCAACATGAGCTCAGCCAATGAGGTGGAGTTTAAGCAGGGAGACCGGCGCTGCCAGGGCTGAAAGGTAAATAAATCACCTTTTTAAACTCCTGCAGCACTGGCCCACTCACCCAAATGATGACTAGGGCACTATAGTGTTAGGAATACATATTTGCATTTCTAACGCTATAATGTTCCTTGAAGTAAGTAAATTAGACATAACATTTCTACAAAATATTCTATATCCAAGAATGCACATATATATATATATTTAATATACATAATTAATAATGTATTATTTTCTCTAACCTCTCCATCTTCTATAGGCAGAAGCAAAAAGCCAGAACCGACTTGTTTTGTTTATATTGGAGGATGAAAGTTAAACTGTCTGACAGTCAAGCAGCTGGAGTTTTGACACTGTAGGTGTAAATCACCGGGCCATAAGCATCCTGTCCAAAGTGTCTGCATAGCATGCTGCATGCTGGGTGCGCTGACACTAGATGCAAAAGTTGCACAAAACTGAAATTGCCAGTTTGATTGACAGCCAGGCAGCCGGCCTTAGACACAAGATTTTTTTTTTTTTTTTTATTATCTCCGGAATAAAATACTTTTTAAAAGAAAGGTAGCAGTGGCACGGCCACCGCACCACATCCACTTCAGTAAGATGATATAGTTATGGTACTCTAAGTGACGGTACTTTAAGTGTAAGTGGTTAAATGCTCCAATAATTTTAAAACAGCAAGAGTTGCATTGTTACTTGTCTACTAGCCTTGTTACTTTGAAACTCTTTTTGTAGGCAAACTGAATACAGAGTGACTGCTAGGGATAATTTCACTAGAATTGAGGAACGATTGAACTTTGCTTAGCATGAACTACAGGGAAAAAATAAATGTAATAGATACTATATTGTTCTTTCAGACCGTAGTCAATTACATAACCAGTATACGTTGCTCGAGGAATAAACACTGATGGGTATCCAATGGCTGCCAATCAATGGTAAATGTGGTTATTTTAGAATGAATACAAAACCATTAGACATGTTTAAACATCTTCTTCGCCCGATTGAATCTGTTTATTTACTGGACATATATCCCAACAGAATAATTCTCAGTGAAAATTTCTCAAGTTGACTAATCCGAAGTTAAGAGGTCCAAAATACACTGTTAATTCAGATTGTAAAAATGTTAGTAGAACGGATATGTACAAGAGTGGTATTAACATATTTGATTAAAAAAAAAAACGAGTAATGTCCCTTTCTGATGTCAAAATGATTCTAACCCACAGCATCTAAAGTGGTGTTCACGTATTGATCAACAGTGGACATTCTGCACACGGTGCAGTTAAGTCCAAGGCAAACCTTTACAGAAGAAGACATGAGGAAATTACGAAAGCATGGGATTGTTAAGTCAGTAACTTGCAGAAACTCTGGAACTGGACGTTACTGCACATGTAGCTAAAAAATTGGGTCCTTATACTACTAGCTATCTCTGCTCTAAACTCCAAATTGTTCAATGTAGAACATTTTCAACTAGAAGCATGCCTTTCTTTCCCCTGACATTTAATGCAGGGTGTCTATGCTGGCTTTGTTGGGTGGTCACAAGATGGGGTCCTGGAATGTATAATGTAAATATACTGTGCTTCTACAGACAGGCATCTTCCTGGTCTTGTTCGTCTTTGTAAGCAGTAGTACTTAGGAGCCTGGTCTTTTTGAAGGAGTTCAATAACCAACAGATAAGATGAATGATTGCAATGAACCTGGTGCCAATGCTGACTTCAGTAATGAACAGGTTTTGCTTGGGAACCCCAGTTCTCTTCACTCCCATTTTGGCTTGACCGAGGCCTTTTCTGCTGGTTCTTTTGGGGCAGTAGAAGGCGAGAGGAGCCCCAAGCAGAAAGACGTAACTGTGCTTATGTTAATGACAGCAACACACACGGATAATAACAAACGCTGTGCGGGGGGAAGCATGGGAAAGACAATATCCTTTAAAGGACTACTGTTCCGTACCCATCCATAAATTTCCAAATGACAATTCAAATCTCCTGTCCACATGATCCTTGTGCTCTAGGATGAGGGAGAGCAGCCGACTTGAAAGAGTGAAGAGCAATCCTGTAAGGAATAATTGGGTCTCTCTTCTTGTCCTACTCCCCAACTGTAAATGAGAAATTTAACTTCATCTCCGGCCCCCAAAAACAGCTCTTCCCTGGCCTCCTTTCTTCCCTCCTGCCGGGCTGCCACGAACTGTCTCGAAGGTACTGGTTGTGCTAGGTTTTGTTTCTCGTGGTTTCCCCGCTTTGATGGCATCACCAGGCTCTTCCGGTCCTGTCTGTCTTAAGGCTGCTTTACCCAGCAATTCCTTGAAGACGCTGTCCATGTTTTTCGTCACATTCTTTAAGAAGGTAAAAAAAAGGATATTAGTGTTTTTTACAGAAAGGAGGGGATATGTCATTACATCTTCACCTCTCTGTTAGTCCCTTGAGATCAAGCCACAGGTGTTTCTGGAATCTAGGAACTAAATAAACTATTATTTCCTGGGAGGGAGGAACAGGCGGGGTGGACAGGTGGGACATAATATTTTACCTAAGTGCTCCAAGAGTGGATTTCCAGAGATAATGGAGTCACACAGGTATATGGTTCATAGTCAGGGGTTCCTACTGTTGTCAGTTAACCACCCAAATCCCTTTCTCTGTTTTATCTTCTCACACTACGTTATTGCCTTTTTTTCTCTTATTTTTAATATTTTGCTAGGCTATTGTTAGTCCTTCTGATAAAATAATAGCTTGTTAGATTTGGAGGTCTATGACATTGGCACACTTTGCTTGTTTTGTGATTCATAAAGAATTTAAAAAATAAATATAAGACCAAGTGAACATCAACCCAAAAAGTGCACAGGTCTTGCACTGATGCCTGGGGTGTCCCCGAGGGACAATGGGTAGTGGGTGAGCTTATTAGAATACCTTCTCCATTATACATTGGTACTAATGATAATACATATGCTCATATACATTTTGTAACGGGCAGTTCTGATATGGTAGCAACAAACACATGGAGGCATGCTGTTACCCTCTTACCTTGTCCACTTCAATTCCAGGACGATCACCTTGCCAAGATTTTGCCATAGAGATTCCCTTTGGCATGCCATCCAGAAAGTTTCTTCTGTCTCCTGCTACTGGGGACATCCTGCAGGTCAAGTAACAGTTTTATCAACTCTACAGTGATTCTACTCTTGTTTACACTATTAGAAGCCCTATGGCCCTCATCTCCATGTTAAAGACATGCATTTTCCCATTTTTCATCTGTCTGGCATGTTTTGTCAAAATGCTCTCTTCTACATTTCAAATATTTAATTCTGTGGACCTCTTTTCCTCCAAACTCTGATTTACCTTTCTAAGTGTCCCAAAAGTCGCTGAGGTCCAGGGTGGGTGATGGCAAAAGGAAGTCGGGCAGTTTCTATGATCTGGTAGTTCAGTTTCCGCATTGGGCTCCCCTCATTTCGCTTTTGCGGAGAGCAGGCACTGTCTGAGTTTACACGTAACCTGAAGAGATAACCATATTATTACAGGATATATGTCGAAATCTATTTCATTGTAAATTTGCTTAGAGAATAAGCTGATTAACTTCTAATTTTAACCTTTGTTTAACCATAAATAAAAGCCAAACACCTCCCTAGACTTCAGAATGTTGTTGACTACAATTCAATAACAAGAACATTGAGCACTGCAGCCTTTCCACACTAATATATTCCATAGAACACCAAAGATGATAGTTGGTTATCAATTCCATCCGCATATCATCCTCATCAGGAGCTATTTCATTATGAATCTCTCCCATACCTGGGCTCTAGGTTGAGCTCCTCAGGTGTACGTGCTGTACCAGGCTCCACCTCCTTCCTTACTCCACGTTGCTCAAGTCGCTTCTCAGCCCTACAATGCACACAGAGAAACACCATGTACCAATTTCTATGTCATAGTCTCAATGGCCAAGAAATTCAGTTTTAGTGTTAAAAATGATTACTCATAAAGTATTGGTCTTTCCAACATTAAATTGTGAAAGTCCTTCTTGGCAGTGCATAAAGAATATATTTGCCAACAAGAGCATCTTTGTGACACCCTTCAGAGTCCACTGTAAGATGCTTTCTTGGCATTCCTTGAAGATTTATCGCTGCAAGACCCTTTTCAAGAAAAAGTATCACAGTTTGAATCCTTACTATGGAAAACATTTACATAACTACAAGAGGTTTCCTCACAGTCAAAATAACATGCAGATGCTGGCTACAATATTAATAAGGGGAATGAAAGATCTGTGATGAAGAAAAAAAGGAAAGTTGCACTTTTTTAATTTTGAAAAAAAAAAAAGCGTCTCGAGCATATGATAATATTATGACAAAATATACATTGTCAGTACAGTTATCTCTCTGGTGACCTGATCGTTAATATGACTTTATGGATGACAAAATGTCATCTATTGAAACTTAAAGAAAGGATTCTTTACAATTACAAAAATATATGAATTTGGCATTTTCTGCTTTGAGGGATTATTTTATCATATTTATTATATACCTTTTAAAAAGGTTTGGATCAAAATCATATGTTTGGGATTAGTGATGTCCCGAACGGTTCGCCACGAACGGTTCGCCGCGGACTCATCATTGAGTAAACTTTGACCCTGTACCTCACAGTCAGCAGGCACATTCCAGCCAATCAGCAGCAGACCCTCCCTCCCAGACCCGCCCACCTCCTGGACAGAATCCATTTTACATTCATTGTGAAGCTGCATTCTTAGTGAGCTGTCCAGGAGGTGGGAGGGTCTGGGAGGGAGGGTCTGCTGCTGATTGGCTGGAATGTGTCTGCTGACTGTGAGGTACAGGGTCAAAGTTTACTCAATGATGAGTCCGCGGCGAACCGTTCGGGACATCACTATTTGGGATTATAAAAGCTAATAGGGCATTAATAGTTTGTTGAGCCAAGTAGAAATCTAATTTCCTTTTGGATTTAAGAAGGATATTTGGTTTTTTTTTGTGACACAGATGGAAATTGTTTCAAATTGAGTTAGAGTTGGAAAAAAGCAAGAAGAATGAATTTAGGGAAGGTGGAAGTCATATAATTATAGAAATACCTCCCTAGAACTTCTAAGTAAGATTACTGCCCAGTGAGTATGACCTTTCCTAGCCATAACATTCATCAAACCAGTTCTAAGATATCAAACTGTTTTGGAACCAGGACATGTCTGTAAGCCAAAACATCTCCATTACTCCTAATCACTGATCGAAAAAATCTGTAAACATCTTCCAACTACAACGCATTCAAGAGAGCTTTTTCCAACCATAGAATATCCTTACAACCACTTACTAGCCAGGACATCAATGAGATTCATTTGCAGTCAAAGCATCTATGTGAATCACTTTCACAGCAAATGATCTGTGGCCTGGAATAAGCAGGTAGTCAACTGAAACCAACATTTTCTCACCCTTCGGGAACATTGACATATTTGTGAGGAATAAGACCTCGAATCCCTCCTGCTTCCCCTCTCCACCAGTCCCCGGAGGCTTTATTATGGAGCAGCAATATGTCCCCCTTCTTAAAGGACAGTTCATGGGGAGACCGAGCCATGTAATCAAACCTTGCAACTGCCTCCACAAAGTCCACTTCTGTGAAAGTTAAAAAAAAAAAAACCAGTAGAAGTAAGTTCACGATACGATGGAAACGACTATTTGAAGACGGGAGGAATGGGAAAATAAACATGCGCAAAAATGCATAAGTCTACATTAATCTTAACTGAAAGTTAAGAAATAAATGTTTATATAAAATGAATACCCTGCATCGCTAGTGTTCTATAGACTTTTCTCTGATTATACAGGGCACACTATAGGCATTCTTCTTCTCTAAGGCATTACACACAGACAGAGTTTCACAAAAAGTCACAGAGAGAAGTTGTAAGACAGAGAAGATTATATAAAATGATATATCATTTTCTGACCTTCTTCTCCGACAGTCTCTGACTGCATCTCTTGATCATACTCTTCTGCAGTGGGTTCCAAGGTCAATGGATCACTAAAAAGAAAGTGTGCATAGCAAAGTCAATAATAAAACCCATACAGACTATTGGTGTTTATTATTGGTGACGTCGCTTACGGATATAGGATCTCTGTGATTAATACATTTATATACCATATAGCTGACACGACTTGATAAAGGCCACTGCGCTTGGCTGAAATGCTTTCATGGAATTTCAGTCCCTATAAAAGTCTTTATTGTGTGCCCAGATTTTTCTTACTGTATTCAAGTGATTATTCAAAGATTGACCACCCCCTGGGTTTTGGAGCACCAATATAGTATTGTAATTTAGTCTGGAAATGGTGGAAGGCCCTATCTTATGTCTAACTCCAACTCACGTCCTAATTCTTGAGACATAAGGCTGTATGTTTTCAGTTATTGTTAATTATTACCTTATTCTATGTTAAACAATTGTAAAGCCACACCAATTTCCAGAGCATACAGAATAGGTAAAGAAATACAGAATATCAAAAAAGTATTAAAAATATTGGAAGGTATTATTGTTAGGAAGTGTCAAAACTAGGGACTTATAACGCCAAAGCTAGATAGATACTTTATTCATAATGATCAAAATGTAAGACCAATGAATCAACCATACTTACATTTAGATTTTTTTTAAATATAACATTTGTGAAGACCTGTCAGCGCTAGAATGTTGCTACTTTCCATGCATGCAAGTTTAAGCTGCATTGGTGCCCCCTCATCTGATGGCAGCCCTCCCCACTTGGTATACATTTTGGCTCAGCCTCACCTGTAGTCATCATCCTCTTCCACTGTCATGCATTTCTCATACACTGGACCCTCCAGTTCATTTGGCCCGGGAAAAATCCTCTCCTGGTAAATGATAATGGTTTTCACAACCTCATTAACACGAGCTTGGACAGAGACTGGATCTTGTCCTTCTGGAATGGAGACCAGAGTTGGGCCAAAGCACACAGCCAGGTTATATGGATCCATCATATTCTCATCACTGTAGTGGGACAGACTGTGGAATCATAAAGAATAGATGGTTAAGACTGTCCCTCCATTGTATACGCATATTATATCCTAGTTAAAGCCAAACCCGGGTTCAATACATTGAAATAATTTAAAGATTTTTAAAGGCTAGGTACCCCCGGAAATATTTTCCATCAAAAAGTTTAAAAAAATGACACAGTTGTTAACTGGATCACCAAGTTAGGTGCAGAACTAATTTAAAACCACCAACTTTTAACTCAGAATAACACTGATTGAATCACTATTTATCTAATATTATATATTGTTTTATTTAAGCTTAATTTGAAAAGTTGCATTCTAAAATAAAATGTAGCTTTATTCAACTCAGCTCATAAACTGGCTCATCCCTCTTTTTGAAGAACCTTTTTGTTTTTCCTGCAGAAATTCTGCTTGTCTGAATTCCATTCAATACAAATGTTCAAAAACAAAGATGGACAAACAAGTTCCTCATTAAATCCCCCTCGCCATTGTTGTGGTTGAGAAGGGTGTTAAAAAATGAAAATGGGCTAAGGTAACTTTGAGGAGCAATATTCTGCTTGTATATTTTGTACGCATTGTCTTGAGAGTTAGAAGTCCTGTTTTCTTCACTTCCTCAAATCTTGTGGAACTTCTTGAGATAATATATTAAGGAAGTATAATATAGAAGATTGTACTGTGACTTTCAGTGGCTGAAATATGTCAAAGAACTGATTAAATCTCACATAGAAAGTAGAACTATAAGCCACTGACGTTCCACGAATTACTCACTGATTTAAGAAGGCAAAGAGGTATCGGAGAACTAGAGTTACAGGTGGAGGGAGTTGTGACACCAGTTTCTTGAGGTGGGCTGCCCTGTCCTGAGCATTCTCAAGTTCTGTAGATAGAGATAAAAAGTGAGTGCACTGTCTGTAATGCAGTAGATAAAAAAAAAAAAAAATCACAATCCACAAAGTGCTATAATTCTGTTCAATAGAAGTTTATAGTTTGCACAAAATTCTCATTGCTTAAAGTAAGCATTTAGATCACTATCCCCACAGTGTCACATTCTAGCACTTCCAAGTCATTTAAACAATATAGTATTTTTGCATACTTAGACTGTATATAAAAAAAAATCTTTAATATAGCAGTTTCTAAGATGCTAATTAAACAGTACATATTTACAATTGACAACTTTGTCACAAAGGTTTTTGTCCAAGCTACTAATATTATCACACTGCTACAAAGCATCCACTCTGGTAATACCCACAGTCGGTATATCACTGGGGCCTTAAAATACCAACATATGTCCACGGTCACTCCAGCATTTAATGTCTGCACACTACTGATGGTTGCTACCAGTGAAACTGTCCGTGTTTCAGTGCTTGCCAGTTGTGGCATTAACAGAAGGCAGCAAAAACTGTGTTTTCACCTTTATTACCATAACACCACCACTAGGACACAAAACAAACTTTGAAAAGCACATGCTTACTTCACCAGGGATTGGCAAAGCAGGCTGGTCATTGATGTTGTGGTTATACCTATGGTATGCATCGTTGCAAAGAGAAGAGTTCTCGTTAATGAGAAGAGTCCTCACAGCGAGGAGATTCTCTTGGCACTCAAATAGCGTAAGTTTAATTCATATTAACCCTTTTAATGTGCAAATAAAGGGGGGGGGGTAATTTATTTATTTTTTTAACTCTTCCACAGCTCTAGGTTTGGTGAATAGTTCCCATAGTTTTGCCACTATACATCACAGATAAGGCACAGAAAGAGGGTATATTGGCATGAAGCAGACAGATAGCAAAAAGATATACGAATCTGAATGTTGTGGTCTGTCCCCAGACAGACTTTGCTAAAGTATAACGTGTCAGAAATTCAAAGTGAATTAAAATCTTTAGGTCGGAACAGCACAACTTAAAAAAAAACAGCTGACTGCAATTTATGGGGGGGGGGTGGGTTTGATTAGTGTAGTGTGAACCCCAAATTATGCAATGAATACTTACGAATACACGATAGCAGGTCGTTGAACATTTCATTCGGGAAGAGGGGCTTCTCCAGACCCCTGAAATAAAGCTTCAACACGCCGGCCACAGAATCCACATCGTGACCAGTGCAGCTGTCATCCAGGGGGTCCTCACCTACACAATGCAGAAAATGTACTTGTTTTTTGGCACTACACCTTTTCCCCACTGGTTGGTCAGTGACTTTTCTTAGTTTAGTTACTTACTATCATTGCAACCCAACTCTAGGAAAAATCTTTGCTAATTGTATTTTTAATGTCAGGCTGCCTGCCATCCAAGACCTAACCAGTAGAGGGCACATAAGGGACATCGCCCAAGAAATCTTATTGTGAAGTTTCTTACAAAAAATAATATATTGTGTGTCAGAGCACTATTATGTTAAAGTCTAATAAATAAACATTAATGAATAGAGCAAGGACACAAAGGAAAATAGAGTCTGGATACACAGCGGGCCATAAATAGTTCCGAAAGAGATTTTCTATAGCATCAATCTGAATATATTTTATGGTATGTTTTAATATTTTCATTCCTCCACTAAAAACGGTTGGCAGCCTTAACAAAGAAAGGACTAACTAAATTAATAAATTAATTTTTTTTAAAGTCCTGTTTTAAAATCAAGTCAAACCAGAGGCTGATTTTTGCAATGAATTAACTATTTCTTGCATTAATGGTTAAGGATATTATAACAATGTACAAAGTGTCACCGTTCATCAATGAATTTTGAAACTAAGATATAACTAAGAATATCAACCTAGTATTTACCATGAGACTGGATTTTTACTGGTATATTCAGGCTATTGGAATAATATGCAAGGGATAAATTAAAAGTTCTAATGATCACAATATCATATGGAGGGATACTTTATCACAGAGTTAACGCAATTGGCCCCCATGGGTTTATTTAGGATCACTGACCTCTTTCAAAAGCACTGCGAATTTCGTTCACATGAGCCTGAGATCCTGGGACACGAAAAATACCCTCATGCTGTAAACCTGGAAGAATTCAAATATCATTAATATTTTTTAAGATTCGTAGAAGGAGTGCAGAAAAAAAAAAAGAGTTGTAGGGGCATACATGAAGTACCTGTAGTCTAACAACAGCAAGATGGATGGAAGTAAGCAAGCATATCACAATAGGGGTACTTATCTATTAAAGGGAAAGCTGTACAAATAACAAACAAACAAAGCTGTATTCCTGGCACTATCTCCCCCTGCCTCCCCCCTCCCTGGCGCCCTCCACCTCTGGTAGACAGCCACTGTGGGCAGACTCAGAGCTGCAATATAAACATTGCAGTTTTCTGGAACTGAAATGTTTAACATTGCAGCACTAGGTGCAAAAGGAACACTGCACCCAGACCACTTCAATAAGCCGAAGTGGTCTGGATGCCTACAGTGTCCCTTTAAAGAGGAATGGTCCCTTTGCCATCACTAATTACATCTTGGCAGAAAACACCGAAAACCACTCATAATGTGTGTAAATCCTTTTTTCATGTTATGCTCTGTTTTCTTTTAAATTTATATTAAAGATTTAGAAAATTACATCATAATCCTGTTCAGACAAGGCACAACCAGGGCAAACAATGCAAATGAATGAGCGAAACAGACACATTGTTTCATTTCTCCTCTTCTCTGTATACTTTCTCTATACTGACTGCCAGGTGCAAAGGGGAGAGCTTGTAACAATGACTGACAGGGAGCTAAGATGGAGGCACCCAGTTTCAGGACAATCATTTAATTTTAACACCTCGTTAAGACATACCTATTAAATATAGAGGATAAATAAAGATAATATTACAAATCCTGAGAAGTGACAGTTCTATTCCACTGTGTTCAGAATTCAAAAAATACAGTAAAGGCATCTTCTAGGAAGATTTAATCTAACCTATAGCAGGGAGGAACTTAAAGGAGCACTATAGTGCCAAGAAAACAAACTTGTTTTCCTGGCACTATAGGGTCATTAGGTTAAAACCCCTTCAGCCACTTACCTTTCTCAAGCGCCGGGCTCCCTCTGTGCTGGGGAACTCTCCATCCCCTGCCGACGTCAGATCCGAATGCGCATGCGCGGCAAGAGCATTTAAACAGCCCATAGGAAAGCATTACTCAATGCTTTCCTATTGACGTCCAGCGTCTTCTCATTGTGATTTTCACAGTGAGAATCACAGAAGTGCCTCTAGCGGTTGTCAGTGAGACACCCACTAGAGGATGGATTAACCTTCAGTGTACACATAGCAGTGTTTACCTTCAGTGTAAACATTCTCTGAAACTGCTATGTTTACAGCTGCAGGATTAAACCTAGAGTGACCTGCAACCAGACCACTTCATTGAGCTGAAGTGGTCTGGGTGCCTATAGTGGTCCTTTAAAAAATGTGGGTTATTTTTTCCCTATAGTTTATTATCTCCTAGTATAATTCCTCAAAAGATTTATTAACACACACCTTGTAGTTTACATTCACTTAATGGTTTATGTAGAATGGAAATTCGAATAAATAAACAGTAACGTCTAAAATGTATTCTTTTCTTAAAAGACACTATTCTTATAATGTAACGAAAAAACATGGACCTTTATAGAGAGTCGGGGATTTATTTTAAACAGAGTTGTAAAAGATACAGTCCTTTACCATTTTTTACAAACTTGCTTACCATGCAGATTAATAAACCGAATGCAACTGGACACAACGCGAGGAATGGATTCTCCAGAACTCTGCAGGTTGTCAAAAAAGAAATTTAAAAAAATAATCAGAAGTCACATATTACATACGGTCGTTCATACTGACTAACTAACACCTATATAGGCTAGCTACAGAAATAGGGAGATTGTGTTATGTTGTTATATTGATGGCTACTTGATAAGCAAATTTTAAATGTACAGCCTTTCTTTTTCCACTTTCAAAATTGTGTTTGTGTATAAGCTCTAATCTCCTTCCATTTTGTAAATAATCATACGACTTTGCTTTACTGCACTGCAGTAAACAAGAATGTTTTAGGATGTTATTTATATAAGGGCCGTAAAGCAATCAAAGAAGCCCTATTGCGACTGCTTGCCCATATAGGAATCATTACATTATAGCAGGGGGGGTTGAGGGTTGAGGGGGAGGTCTATGGATAATTTGGTGCAAAGGGCAGCTCTTGATATAGACATATAAATTATGAAGGCATATACTAAATTAGCCAATCTAGTGTACTCATTAATCCTAATACAGGTTGTAATTATCTGTTTGGGTTGGAAATATAAACATCCCAGATTTCCATGACAATAATTATTGTATCTGCTTATATTACATCTACTGGAAGTTTATTCCAGGTATATGCTATAAAACTAGTGCCCCTCCCCTCCCCCCCCCCTTAAAAGATTATCACAATGACCAGAATGTAAATTCTTTTGCTTTATTAATGGAACAGACCAATCAATAGAATTGCTGATTTGTACCTGAGCGCGGGACAGATAACGTCGTCTCCTGGTAGCACAGAGGAACAAAAGAGAGGAAAAAAAAGACAAAAAAGAAAAGGATCTATGAAGGGTAGCAAGCAGGCACAGGCAGCAAGGATCTCTTGGACCCATAAATTAATGCAGGGGGGGGGGGGGCAGTGGCAAAAACGGGCACTGATCTCCAGAATTCAGAATTCAATCAGTAACCATGGTAAATGCAGAGCTGTGCAAAAGTCTTGAATAAGTTCACTAAGACTATGGGGTGTCTGATCATCGTAAACCTGGGATCTCTGTACCTCCAGATGTTGTTGGACTACAGCTCCCATAATTCTCTGCCCATCTACAGCATTAACAATGGGAATTGTATTCCATCAATTTGGAGTGGCTGAAGTTGACAACATGACAGTAGATGGTCAACACTCACCTAAAAAAAAAAAAGGAACGATTTCCTTTCAGTAGATAGGAGGGGGAAAGAATGGTTAAAATGTAAAGACTAATATAAGAGAAAATTAAGTGTGAAATATGAGTAACAGAAACAAAATAAGGGGGTACGTAAAGACAGAAGCATGATGATGGCAATAAACGAGACAGGGGTGACATACACAATGAGAAAGAGATGACATATACAATGAGTGAGCGTAGGGGGACACAATAAGAAAGAGGGGTGAAACTCACATTAAACGAGAGGGTTGACATAGACTGATTAAGAGATGCAAGTGAGGTGACACATACAATAAGTGGCAAAACGCACATTCACAGTGTAGCAGGTGGGTGACACAAACAGGGTTATTTACAAAAAGTGAGAATTCAAAGTGAATTTTAAATTTAATGTCAAAATAGCCAATTTGGAAAAACTGTTGAATATGTTTTTGCCTCGGCTAGTCAGGCCTTCAATTTGAAAATTAAATATGAATTTTTACTTTAGTAAATAATCCTAATATAATGAGTTAAATTAGAATGTTGTCTGAGACTTGCTGTGTGTGTCACCCCCTCTCGGATGATACAGTGGGGGAGATTTAACAAAGTTTGGCCAAGACTTTTCTATCTAATTTTTGGCAAATTTATGGTGGAGTTTTACCAACTCTGTTAGTTGTTTTCAGCTGTTGCTATCTCGGGCACTCGCTACCATGGCCGAAAGCCCCAGTGAGCTCCATGAAAAGTTTGAAACTCGCAATGAGTCCACAGGATCAAACTCAGAAACTTAGAGAACCTCTTCTTCTGGTGTTTAACTTTGCACCAACAATAGCTAACTAACCTGGTGGCTTAAAAGTCATGACTTAAGTAGGTATATCTCAGAACAGTACCGTTCAAAATACGATAAGGAGGCGAGAATACAATATAAAGAATGATAGCGGAAATTATTCCGGACCTATTATTCAGACGTTTGCACATCTCTCATTAGACAGGTCATTTAAGATGCAAAGTGTGAGCGAGTTACAAATTTAGGGACAATGAAAACAGATAGCTGTAAAGATTGGAACTTCTAGCACTGCACTGGACTCCTGCAGATGTCTTCTTGTTAGTAGTACACAGCCCAGGCTTCTGGGAGGGAAACATTGCAAGTTGTGTCACCAGTTAATATCAAGCCAGCTCAGAAAGCAAAGGAAGGTGGCAGCACATGGGGGCAGTACCTGCACAAACTCCTCCAAATCCCCGTTAAACAGTTTGTGGTTATAATGAGATGACGGTCGTTGCCTTTTCACCCGTTGAGACTTACTGGGGCTGGATTGATGCCTGAAACCAACCGTGTGACACACAATTCACACAAAACCCAGCTCTAATTTAGCAGCACTCTCACATATTGTTACAAGCCAAAAATATTGTTGCTGTCACTTAGGAACACCATATTATTGGAGAGAACAAAATCTGATAATGATCAATTCATTTAGAAAGTTGAGTGGGTGACATTTTAAAATATTGTCTCTCATTTAAGGAAAAAACAATGGACAGTAATAAAAAAAAGAATCTACAATAAAACTAGGCATGCAGGGTCGTATAAAGCAAGGCTCAAAATGTCCAGTTGCCCACTATTCCTTTGTGAGTGAAAATTTAGCCCTGGAGAGTAGAAATTTAGCTCTTTTGAGTAGTCCATGGCCTTTCCAGTAGCTCACTTGATGGAATTTTGAGCCGTGCTATTTAAAACATCTTCAGACGATAATCAAAATAAGTTGCGAATAAAGGACAATTGTCACCAACTATTTTTTTATATAATAATCCTTTCATCGCCATGGATCAGACAGTGTTTGAAAATCAACAGTTAATCTCTAAGGTCTTCATTGCAGAGTTTGAAACAGGTTGACCATAGATATTAAGTGTTGGTTTTCAAACACCGTCTACCCCAAGGTGCATAAAGGATTCTGTCATACGCTGATCAGCCACAACAATAAAACCACCTGCCTAATATATGCAGGACCTCCTCGTGCTGCTAAAACAACTCTGATGCATCAAGGAATGGACTCTAAAAGAACACAAGACCAACCTGTTGTAATCTGGCACCAATACATTAGCAGCAGATCCTTTAAGGCCTGCAAGTTGCAAAGTGGGGCCTCTACGGATCAGATTTGTTATTCCAGGACATCCTACAGATGCTCAATCGGATTGAGATCTGGGGAATTTGGAGGCCAAGACAACAACTTTAACTCTTTGTCATGTTCCTCAAACTATTCCTGATCATTTTTTGCAGTGTGGCAGGGTGCTGCTGAAAGAGGCCACTGCCATCAAGGAACACCATGGCCATGAAGCGGTGCACGTATTCTGCCACAATCTCTAAGTAGGTGGTACTTGTCAAAGTAACAGCTATATGAATGCTAGAACCGAAGGTTTCCCAGCAGAACATTGCCCAGAACATAACACTGCTTCTGCTGGCCTGCCTTCTTGCCATAGTGCATCCTGCTGCCATCTCTTCCTCAGGTAAACAACGCGTACACATCTGGCCATCCACCTGATCTAAAAGAAAACGTGATTCATCAGACCAGACAACCTTCTTCCATTATTGCTCCATGGTCCCGTTCTAATGCTCATGTCCCCATTTAAGGTGCTTTTGTTGGTGGACAGGAGTCATCATCTCCATTCTGACCGGTCTATGGCAAAGTAACCCCATATGTAGCAAACTGCTATGCATTGTGTGTTCTAATACCTTTTTGTCATGGCCAGCATTAAATCTTCCAGGAATTTGAGCTACAGTTGCTCTTCTACTGTAGCTTCTAAGTGATAAGACCAGACAGGCTAGGCTTCACTCCCCACGTGCATCAATGAGCCTTGGGTACCCATGACACTGACTCCGGTTCGTCGTTGTCCTTCCTCACACCACTTTTGGTAGGTACTAACCATTTTATACTGGGAACAATACTTGCCATTTTGCAGAAGCTCTGACCCAGTCATCTAACCATCACTATTTGGCCTGTTCACTTGCTGCCTAATATATCCCACCCCTTGACAGGTGCCATTGTAACAATATATTCAATGCTATTAACTTCACCTGTCAGTAGTTTTAATGTTGTGAATGATCAGTGTATACTAAAGCTAAACTTGAGTTTCTATTTTTTTTTTACATATACTTCATTTAAAAAATGATATTTCCTTCTAAAACTAGATGAAAGGATTATCATATTTAAAAAAATAGTTTTTAGATAACATATGTCCTTTACGACATAAACCTCAGCACCATTGGAGTGCTAAACACTGTATTTAACATGATTACCCAGAGGTGGGGCAGAGTTGCTGAACTTGGGGTATACCGAGTTTCCAACAAGTTCCTCCACATTCAACAAGTGTGGATGAGAAGCAATGGCAGAGGACACGGTAAGGACACTCCTATATTGCACACTGTTTGACTCAGTTACGTCTTTAATTTATATGCTCCGGGTTAGATTAGATTTTAACAACCAACTTCAAACTCTTACAGAGTGAAAATAATAAAATCCTTTCCAAAATGCATTCTGCTTATTTCCTATTGTATATTAGGTGCAAATTATCTTGAAAATCATTAGAAATGTCCTTATACATCCATTAATAATCAGAATTAAGTAAAATTATACGTGACTAAATGTACCATGAGATCTCAAAATTGGTGGAGCAAATTTAAAAAATGTGAATAAACATTAAAACAATTTGAAATTTACATATATGTATATTATTTATTCCCCTTCCCTCTACTGCATCTGGATGACAACGTAGTGGTTTAGAACTGCAACAATTTTGGCTTGCGGGATGTGCTGCATTTGAGCCATGGGTTGTTTTCTCTGCCTCTAAAAAGCCTATATTTATGATGGACTTCCCATGATCCCCACTTTGATCTAGTTTTCACCACCCATTCCAGGTCCCTCAGGAAGGTACATACCAGGAAATGTTAAGGTCCGACACCGCAGCTGTAAAAGAAGAAAAAGTATTAGCTGTACATCTAAAAATGAAAATATCCCACCATCCCCAGTAATTCATTTAATATAAAACTTACACCATTTCCAGGTTATATCAGATCATAAAATAACCAGGTACTATATCTTCTACCTGTCTTATAGCTTTCAACTGATCACACCAATAGCATGTTCTACAGCTTCTATTTTTTTTAAAATGACTCCAAGTTCTAAAGATCCCACCTCATCACACAGACTTCTGGTCCTCCGTACCCCAAGATCATCTGCTCACTTCTTAAGATACAAACCTCAGGTTCTACATAACCCATGATCTAGAGCATGCTCTTATCACAAAGATCTCAGGTTCCACATATCCCAAGATCTACAGCCCTTTCTTCATACACAGACCTCAAGATCCACATAACCTAGGTTGTACACCTCCCATGTTATCAAACAGACATCAGGTTCTGCATGCCTCAAGATCTACAGCCCATTCTTACCACACAGACCTTTAGGATCTGCATACTCCAGCTTCTACTGCTCCTTCTTACCACACAAACCTTGGGTTCTACATACTTCAAAATCAACATCCAATTCTTACCACACAGACCTCAGGTTCTACGTACTTCAAGATCTACAGCCCATTCTTACCACACAGACCGTTAGGATCTGCATACTCCAGCTTCTACTGCTCCTTCTTACCACACAAACCTTGGGTTCTACATACTTCAAAATCAACATCCAATTCTTACCACACAGACCTCAGGTTCTACGTACTTCAAGATCTACAGCCCATTCTTACCACACAGACCGTTAGGATCTGCATACTCCAGCTTCTACTGCTCCTTCTTACCACACAAACCTTGGGTTCTACATACTTCAAAATCAACATCCAATTCTTACCACACAGACCTGAGGTTCTACGTACTTCAAGATCTACAGCCCATTCTGACCACACAGACCTTTAGGATCTGCATTACCCAGCTTCTACTGCTCCTTCTTACCACACAAACCTTGGGCTTTACATACTTCAAAATCAACATCCCATTCTTACCACACAGACCTCAGGTTCTACATACTTCAAGATCTATAGCCCATTCTTACCACACAGACCTCAGGATCTGCATACCTCAGCTTCTACAGCTCCTTCTTACCACACAGACTTCAGGTTTAACATATTCCATGTTCTACACTCAATACATACCCCAGGATCTAGATCCCCTTCATATTTCTCAGATGCATCTAACACAAATCACGGCTTTTACAGTTAGCCCTTGCCCCACACCCATCTCGGTAGGTTTAGTAGATTTACAGGAGACACATGCTTCCGCAAAATACATGTAATGGGGTGCCTCTGGCCAAGAAGGTACAACTCTGAGCTGATCATGTTAAAAATACATTTGAAGATACAAACAGATTGCTTTTATAAAATTAACATTATTATCTACACAAGTGTGTAACATGTGTACTGCTGAATCGTGCAGCGTGGGTTTGGTTGTGATGTTTATTTTTATCCTACCGGTGAAGAAGACAGCTGGCACACTAACCTTGAAGACATGATTAAAGAGATGGTCAACCCTCTCGTGTTAAACTAAGAATTTAAACTTGTCTAGAGAACTGTGGTTTGCTGCTGCCATGGTTTCTCCAAGGAAATGTTTCCCACCCATCAAATTATGTAGACTGAAGAAAATGTTTTTCAGAAGCGAGAGGCATTGGTTTGCTAACCTAACATCTTTTGGTTCAAGTAAAGCCAATAATTATAAAGGTTATATACCACTTTCATTATGTAGGTAGATGCCTACCACAGAGGTCTGTGATTAGAACAATTTCAAAGTTCTCTCCAATTTATGCAAATGTTTAAAACAGAAATATACACCTAGACAAAAGAAAAAAATTATATTCAAGGAAAGTTATGTGAATAGATTGAGTCATGAACTAAGTTACTATTTTGTTTGTAGTGTTTTGTTTGTTTTTGTTTAATGGTAACCAGTGGAGCTCAGTTAGACTTCCTGCCTTTCCTGTGATGGGCATTTTGAGAATTTGTAGGCTTGTAGGGTTGTGTTCCAGTTACGAGAAACTCAGGCAAACAATGATCCCATTATACTGATGATGAACTTAAATTCCATGTTAAAAATAACAGTATAATTTAAAGAGGATGTCTAGGTTACAAATGTATATTTTTTGAATGCAGTGAAAATAAAAATATACATTTATTGGGTTACCCCAACCAAAAACAGTTTTATGATAAAAAGTTGTTTTTTGTTGTTGTTGTTGTTAGGGATCAATGTTTAAACTTATCACTTGAAAGTTAGCCTTTGCAAAGTTAACCACTGGTAAGTGTACATGGACGCCCCAAGCTTGCAGAAGCAAGTAAATGTTAAAGTCTGGCTAGTGGCTTAGGACTTGAAAGCAGGACGTTAAGCCCTGCAAGCTGTAACCCTTGCTGGCATGTTCACTCAACCTACTGCTTAAAAAATAAAAAAAATAAAAAAATAAAATTACCTGCGATTCAGCAATCACCAGTTCTTCCTCCAACCTAATCCTCCTTCAGTGACATCCTTTCTTACACTATAGAGGGAAAGGATGTCCCTGAGGCAAGGCTAAGGGAGGACTTAGCGTTGTACGGAGGGGTGGGCCGTGCCAACATTAATTGTCCGTTGCCTGCATGCTATACGTGCTGACAACGGACATTTATCACGCACAGACTGCAGATTAGCTTTCTCCAAGGTATGTAGCTAAGCTGATCCACCTCTTTTTGCTAAGCACTAACTTTTAATTGTTGATGCAGGGCAGGGTCCAAACAAATGCTTCTCACAGAGAAGCATTGAGCAAAAAATTTGTATATTTCAATATTATAACATAAGCATAATTATTTTTATATTTTTCAAAATAATATTCCATTTTAAAATTGATATTCTTCTAAATTATATTCGTATCATTACATGGTCTGCTGACTGTAACAAGATTTTAGCGCATGCCATCATGGATGTCAAATATTAGCAGTTGATAATACATATCGTGAATTGATGTCTGTGATTTTCTCTACTGAAATTCCAATCTATTAAAGGGGCAACACGTGTAGTATATTCTTTCTGTATACTATTTAGTATAATATTTTTACTGCTTTAATCATGGTCTAAGCCTAAGGACAAAAACAAAGGAATTCCGTACTCATACTTTTTTTCATACGATGGACAAACACATTCCTATTTTTCTCACAGATAAACATTTAATAATTAAAAAACAAACAAATAAAAAAAAAAGTCCCAACCACATATTCATGCATTGCCTTCTGAATTATGAGACGGTTTATACCGCTCGTGTCCTTACTTGTCCGTACTTTTTGCCTTTAGAGCAGCACAAATTCCATAACTGAGATTTATGGACTTGTAGTGACATTCCAGAGACCGATGCCCGTGGTTCCCCTAATTTGAGAACAATCAGTACTGACTTTATGAGTCTAACTTTGCCTTTTAAGAAAAGGTTTTTTTTTCATTTGCTATAGACTACAGAAATGTCCTGAATGTAATTTGAAACTACTACATGCCCTGTAGGCACACACTGTAATGCTTCTGTACTCAGTAGAATGAGTAAGAAAGAAAAAAAAAAAAAAACATTCAGTGAGATATTTGTAGACATAGAGATAACATCATCACCTGGTTGACTTGCTAATGGAAAGAGAACAAGGTGAAGAAGTATCTTCTCTGAATTTTTCCCCAAGCTATGTCACTATTTTCAAGGCCACGTAATACAAACATTTAGCTGCATTCTATCACCGAGACAGTGTCTTCAAAGCAAACCAATCCTCCCTCACTGTCCAACCAAATGCTTCTTACAGAGATGCATTGCGGATGCATGGGGCATGCACAGCAATCACCGTGACCCGCCAATCTGACAGCCATAAGAGGCATGTTTTCAGCCAAACGTAAACCTTGCCATTTCTCAGAAACGACACTGTCAGACAGAATGGGAAGCATCTCTGCACCAAAACCACTTTTTTGGTGATTAAGAGTGAACCTTTAATATTTGCTTTTCCTTTTCTACTTAATTATGTTGTATTCTGCTTACAGTAGTTTTAGCTCTCACCGTGCCCCCTTTAAAAGTCAAACCAATCATTGTCTCCCGGGGCTTACCTTTATCTATGGCCTCCTTCAATTGGTCACGTTTTGCTTGGAGTTTACAAATAGTACTCCTGCCAGCCAGGTATTTTTGAAATTTCTAAGGGGAACGAATAGAAAAGTGTTAGCCTATAGTGACTGAAGCCCAAGTAATCGTTTAAACCTTAGGCACATAAATTTAATGCGCCACTACTTACTCACAGTTACCACTGTAACATGCTCTGAACTGTCACCATGTCTAGAGGCATACTCTTTGCACTCAATATTTTCCAGAGAACTATCTCCCTTCTTCAATCCTATCCAGGATACTATCCAGTCATTTCGTGGTCCACCCCAAGTCCATCATTTTCCAGGGATTGTAACTCCACCATCAACATACACATTGTACACTGTACACAGACAGTATTCTCTCTCCAAGCCCTTATTATGCGGATTACTCTCTAACCCTGTTTCACTCAGTACTCTCTACTATATATCCAATATCTTTCCTCCTTACACTGTCCAAGGATCTCTCTGCTTTCTTCCACATTATTTAGACAGAGCAATGCTCCTCAACCCTCTCCTCAGGGCACACCACCAACAGTCCAGGACTTGTGGATTACCCGGGTGTGCCTCAGGTGTTTAAAAAAAAAAACTAAAAACACCTTAGACGCTAAGGTGTTTTTTTTCTTTTTCCAAAAACCTTAGACACACCGGGGTAATCCCTAAATTCTGGACTGTTAGGTGTGCCTTGAGGAGAGGGTTGAGAAACACTACTCTAGAGTACTCTTTGCCTTGTTTCCACTTCAACTTTACTTCAGCCCTTTATACGACTGTCCGTAGTACTATCTTCCTCTCTAATACTTGAAAGAGTATTCTCTGCCTCTATCACAATATCTTAGAGTACTGTCTGCCCTGTTCTTTTTCAGCATATTATTATTTGCTGCTCTCTAACATTGTTGAGAGTACTTCTGCCATCTTCTATGCTGTCCAGAGTAATCTCTGCACTCTCTTTACTTTACAGAATGATCGCAGACCTCTGTATCACCAGATACATCAATGAAACTGTTGACCCCACTTAACATAGAACCCTACACTCTCTAAAAATGTCCAGAGTTATTATCTTACATGATTGCTCACATTTCCATAAGGCATAATCCTATTGTTTCTTCCTATAATCCAATGTGCTTTCCCCACCCCCCCCCCTGCATCCCCCGCGCCTTACCGCGACATAGAAAATTTCGGTGTCCTGCTGGTTAGCACGTCTCTTCGCTGTGCTTGTTTTACTGCTGGTGTCGGATCCTGTGGATTTTAGGGATTCAGTAGACTGACTAGACTGAAATGCATCTAATACATCGAAATCCTCAGTGCCAATGATGTCAAGTAGTGCCTGGAGGGTAGCTTTAAATGTTTTCTTGACCTGGGGGAAAAAACAAACATAATTGTATAAAACTATAAGACCCCTCACTACACACCTGATATTGCTTCATCTTCTCTGTGAATATAATCTGTTTGTGTTAACAGCGAGAGATAGACCTCTGTCACTGGCTACACTGCATCACTGGCTATAGATCAGGACAGGATGGAAGCTATGCATCATGGGTTATAGATCAGGGGAAGGAGGATACTATGTGCCATTGGCTATATAACAAGATGGTCTATTTGTCGCTGACTGTATAGCCGGATAAGATGCTATGCTGGATGAGCCCTGCTGAGAAAATATGACCTAAAATGCACCTCCATTTCTAGACTGAAAATATCAACGCAAACCCTTCCAGTAGTTATAGAGCAGTAGGAGCAGGGTGAGGCATTACCTCTTCAGTTTCCAGGTTCTCGCTTGTCAGTCTCGACTGGATGTGCTGGAATCGAGAGGTTAACTCTTGATGTAGCAGAGGCTCAGACCGCACTTCACACACCTGCGGACATGGACAAAGATTACAATCAATATCAACAGGCAGACGACAGACAAATAGGCAAACGGACAGACTCTACCCACAAATGATAAGTAAAATATATGAATAATTTTTTTCCGCACCTCATCTCCTTCATGGGGATGGAATTCAAAGCGGGCTGGTGGGCAGAACGCATCACTGCGCATCTCCATCACCTTGTTTTTATCTGCCGTGGCATCAAGACTATCCACAGCCCCCTCAATGGACTGCAAGCCCTGTTGCCGAGAGGCCTGAACTCGCTCTTCAGCCTGCAGGTAGACCTTCAGGGTTTTACCCATGGATAGGTGGAAGCCCATATCACAGCACTGTCAGAAATAAGGAAATATAGATTGAACACAAAAGTGGCCTTACGTGAGCTTTGACCATACGCAAACAACATGAAATGTTTAATTATATATCAGTATTCATGAAATGGTATATCACCAATCAAAGTAGCACTCCATAGTAAGGAAACATACATAGAATAGGTGTGGCCAAAAGTAGGTTCTAAAGTATCACAGGACATGTAGTTCTACCATAACTCCATCTTATGACCCCCCCCGGAATAAGTAATTGTATAGAATGTAAGGCGTTCTTACGTCAATGAGGTCACCGATGTCATTTAAATAGTAGTTACTGATGTTGGCGTTGACAGTGTTGAGGTTGATAAGATATTCGTTCCTGGCTTTTGTACACTTCTGGTTGTTCTCCAAATATTTCTTCAACCTCTGGGAAAAGAACACATCAAAAGTCTGTATTTACCTAATGAATATGTCTCAGATGTAATCTATATTTTGCGTAGAGTTTTTCTCTTTTTCTTCGGAGACAGGACCCAAATCGAATTAGCAAAGACCCTGGTTTTCTTAAGGAAATGATTGGAAGAGGTTTCTATTGTTCAACTCAATTTTACTCACAATATAGACATAGAGAGCAAGAACTAAACGCTCCTTTTTCTATGGTACAGCAGTGAGAAGCTAAGTGTTCATTCATTCTTTTCATGTTGGTCTACTTTGGAATGTTCAAAGAAATTGTAGAATGTTAACGCATTTGTGGACACAGCACCTGCATACAGGGCTCTCTATGAGTAAGTCCTTCAATTTAATAAGGATGAAACGCGTCAGATGTGGTGGATTTTTTTTTTTTAAACTTCTTTTGATACTTTAATAAAGAGTTTCTGGCAGACAGTTTTCACCCTCTATGCTGTGTGTCTGTATTGTCTATTAATCTTTACTCATTTGGCTGTCGTAAGTGTGATGGTGGGAGCCCTGTCTGGAAGCACCCAGGGCTGATTTGGGTGAGTGGAGTTGCCCGGACATTACTATAAGTTTATACCCTCTCTGCGGTTGGGTGCAAGTTTGTGTCAACGGAGCGCATGGGAATCCATCACCTAAAAGTTTTTAGCTGCATACAGAACAACTAAAAGAAGTGCAGGAAATGTCATCACAATCCAGGGACAGTTTGCATAGGAAAAGAGGAAATATAAACATTGTTTCATTTGTCCTTGTCTTTGCATGCTTTCTGTATGCTGACTGCCAGGTGCAAAGGGCAAAGCTTGTTTCAATGGCTGACAGGAAGCCAAGATGGAGGCACTTAGTTGCAGAATAAGGAGGTCAGGATTTGTCATTTGATTTCATTTTTTTCAACTGATACACACATATTAAGTAAAGCGGCTCTGTCACTCTGGTCTTTATTAATTTAGCGGTGCGGTGGCCCAGGGGTGTAGGGGAAGGTAAGTTTTACTTGCCTAAAGGTGTCCATTGACGGTGATAGCTCCCCCTTTTGTCAAGTTTTGCCAAGTGTAGGAAAAATACACAAGATAAAATAGTCCCTACTTTGTCTTACGATATCTTTTGAGTATTTTTGAAATTTCAATAAAATTCCAACAGTCAATGTGAGTATTTCATGAATATTTTATCTTTTTGAAATACTCATTATTTTGGGGGGGTGGGGTGAGAGCAACTTAATGATCACTGGCAATAAGATAAACAAGTTTTCTAGGTAGTTTACCTTCTCAACAAGTCTTTCCGTTTTCTTCAGGGAACTGCGTCTCTGTCCTCGATCCGCCACTGGGGAGCTTGCGGTTTGTTCGCTGACTCTACCTGTGCGTTTCTCCTCCTGCTTCTCTGCCTCCCTCAATTTGTGCTCAGAGTTCAGACAGTCATTGTGATATAGTTGGTAGGTCTTCATAGCCTGGTAATAAAGGGCAAAGGTAACAAAAGGAAAAAAGGCATTCGAGGACATGAGAGAACAAGAGAGTGATGTGCAAGTTGTCAACTGAGAATGTGATTTAACATAAACAGGTGTTCCAAGTTCCAAAACAACTTAAAGAATGTCCTTCAAAAGTACAACAAGAGGCAAATGTTTAAATATCTTACTGTTACCATTTACAGCTCTGCTGAATGTTACGGCATTTAATATATAAACTAAAAATAATAATGAGTGTTATACATGAATGTAACTATTTAACACAACATACTATGCGTTGTTCTAATGCAGTTTCTTGTAAATATTTCTTAAAGGGATTCTCTAAGCATGATAACCAATACAAGTCAAGGCAGTGGATTCACTGCTATATGTTTTTGAGCCCTTTCTTAAACATGTATGACATCTGAGCGGGACTGACCAAATGGAAATATATTATAATGTTCTCCTTCTAAAGGGTTATTATAAACTCTGTGTAAAGGAAAGCATATTTTAAGTGTTTGTACGGATAACACAGCAAAACACAGCCAGTCTGCTGTATTAGTAAACATTTAAACCATTTGCATGAATTCAAAACAGCTCTGTAGAAGACCAGGATTTCCTGTGACCTTCCTGGTGTTGAACTATATTCTGCACGTATGCAAATAACCATACAGATACCAATTAAAGGATCACTAAAGTCACTCAGGCCAATTTATCTTAATGAAGTGGTCTGGGTGCAGTCGTCCTGTCAGTTTAACCACTCAAGGTAAAACACCGCCATTTTACTGAAAGGGCAATATGTACATTGAGGAGTTAAATACACCCCCAGTGGCTGTTACACTAACAGTCACATGAGGCCCTTGACGTTTCAGCCCCATACGAGAGTATTAATTCAATGCTTTCCTATGCGGAGGCATGGATGCGTGCGGCGCTTGCAACGCATGTGCGTCAGGTCCTCACAGCTCCTTTATAAGGAGCACTGGATTGGACCATCTCAGAGGATGCCATGTATCCTCAATGATGTTGTAAAGGAGTAGAGGTATGCAGAAAAGTTAAAGGAGCACTATAGGTTCAGGAACACAAACATATTTCTGAAACTATAGTGTTAAAACTACCATCTAATCCCCATGGCCCTCTCTTGCCTCCCTAAATATAGTAAAATCTTACTTGTATTCAAGCCTGAAGCTGATGGTTTTGTCCCTGTCTGCCTCAGAACAGCAAGCTGCTTGCTGACATCACCAGAAGTGCTGTTCTGAGCCAATCACAATGCGTCCCCATAGGATTGGCTGAGACTGTGAAGAAGGCAGATCAGGGGCAGAGTCAGCACAAGTCCAACACAGCCCTGGCCAATCAGCATCTCCTCATAGAGATGAATTGAATTAATGAATCTCTATGAGGAAAGTTCAGTGTCTGCATGCAGAGGGAGGAGATACAGCCCTGGCCAATCAGCATCTCCTCATACAGATTAATTGAATCAATGTATCTCTATGAGGAAAGTTTAGTGTCTGCATGCAGAGGGAGGAGATACTGAATGTTTGGATGCATTTTAGGCAGCCATGACCCAGGAAGAATCTCTAACAGCCATCTAAGGAGTGGCCAGTGAAGTTATCACTAGGCTGTAATGTAAACACTGCATTTTCTCTGAAAAGACGGTGTTTACAGCAAAAAGCCTGAAGGTATTGATTCTACTCACCAAAATAAATTCAATAAGCTGTAGTTGTTCTGGTGACTATAGTGTCCCTTTAACTTCTAAATGTCAGTGAATAGAGCAGAGAAACATGAGAGGCATGATCTATACACTTAAACTGCTTCATTAAGCTAAAGTTGTTTAGGTGACTATAGTGTCCCTTTAACCCCTTAAGGACACATGACATGTGTGACATGTCATGATTCCCTTTTATTCCAGAAGTTTGGTCCTTAAGGGGTTAAAGAGTTGAGGAAAGCCTTAGAAATTGGCAAAGGAAATTCAATAAATATGGAGCAGCCCTACAGAAGTCCTGGAAACAAGAGTTGGCAATTTGGGCAATCGGATGAGAGTGTTAGTGATGGGACATATTTATTAGGTAGGATATGCAGGTGGTGGCACTGTGATTTGCTTTATAGGCAAGGACCAGGATTATGAATTAACTCTGGGGACGTACAGGAAGCCATTGTAAAGACTGACAGAGGGGTGAGTTATGGGAGGAGTGGGAGTTTAAGTACTAGTCTGGTTTGTGCTTGAGTCAGACTAGTGAGGAGCGGAGTGCAGTAGTGAAGGTAGGAAAAGATAAGAGCGTGTACAAGTGTTGTGGATGTATCAGGTGTTAGCACCTAGCAATAGTGATAATTGAAGCTGAAGATGAAGTTTAGATTATCGTGGTGATAGATGACATTGGGATTAACCATATGATAGCCAGAATCTGCTTTGCTCAACTCTGCGCTGGTTAGCATTTCTGCTTAGAAATAATCCAATCCTTATCATGCAGTGCTCTGCAGAGCCTCATCCTGCTCCTAAGATATTCATCTCATTCACAGGGCTACAAGGCTTCATCCTGGTTTGCCTGCACTGCAAAGCGTTATCCCAATATCAGCACTGCACAGCTTCATCACACTACCAGCACTGCACAGCGCCATCCTGCGACCAGCACTGCACAGCGCCATCCTGCTCCCAGCAATGCACAGCGCCATCCTGCTCCCAACAATGCACAGCGCCAACCTGCTCCCAGCACTGCACAGCGCCATCCTGCTCCCAGCACTGCACAGTGCCATCCTGCTCTCAACAATGCACAGCGCCATCCTGCTCCCAGCACAGTGCCATCCTGCTCCCGGCAATGCACAGCGCCATCCTGCTCCTGGCATTGCACAGTGCCATCCTGCTCCCAGCACTGCACAGCGCCATCCTGCTCCCAGCACTGCACAGCGCCATGCTGCTCCCAGCACTGCACAGCGCCATCCTGCTCCCAGCACTGCACAGCGCCATCCTGCTCCCAGCACTGCACAGCGCCATCCTGCTCATAGCACTGCACAGCGCCATCCTGCCCCCAGCACTGCACAGCACCATCCTGCCCCCAGCACTGCACAGCACCATCCTGCCCCCAGCACTGCACAGCGCCATCCTGCTCCTAGCACTGCACAGGGCCAAAATGCTCCCAGCACTGCACAGCGCCATCCTGCTCCTAGCACTGCACAGAGCCATATTGCTCCCAGCATGGCACAGCGCCATCCTGCTCCTAACACTGCACAGCGCCATGTTGTTCCCAGCATTGCACAGCACAGCGCCATCCTGCTCCCAGCACTGCACAGCGCCATCCTGCTCCCAGCACTGCACAGCACCATCCTGCTCCTAGCACTGCACAGCACCATCCTGCTCCTAGCACTGCACAGCGCCATCCTGCTCCCAGCACTGCACAGAGCCATCCTGCTCCTAGCACTGCACAGTGCCATCCTGCTCCCAGAACTGCACAGCGCCATCCGCGCCATGTTGTTCCCAGCACTGCACAGCGCCATTCTCCTCCCAGCACTGTGAAAAGAGAAAGCATTCTTACACGGCTCATTGCTTTACAATGTGGTGCCTGCATGCCAACATTAGCTCAACACACACATCTATGTATCTTCTCTTTTCTATCATTTGTCTCCTTCCTCATTTCATCACAGTGTTGCGTAAGCAGAAAATGTTTAAAAAAAAAAAAAATTTAAAGGGGGGAAACCGTTATACTGTAAGAACCCTAGGGGATAATGTATTGCCAAGAATAAACACTGAAAAAATATATATTTATTGTTCTCATGGAATAGCAATATACAACCTGTATGTAATGTCTGTAAGGTTCTCACAGATAGAATTTTTATATTAAACAAAAAAAACATCTTGTATGCCACCTTGGAATCCACCTTATAATAAATATACTAGTTTGGCAGGTTTAAAAAAAAAAAAAAAAAACGAATGTAAAAATGGCTGCCGTCTTAGTGTCCTCTCATTGGCTAGTCTTAGCTGAATAAAAAATGGAACTTCTCGCAAAATACACAACAGATTGTTTTAGTGTCGCTCTTCAGACCCCAATTACAAACTATCCAGAGGGACGTAGGTGCCTGTGTAATTTATGTACGAGAATGGCAAGGCTGAGGTGCAAGTTTGTCTCTTTGAAATGAAGTGTCAGATTGTATGAATACGTTAACCCAGCAATAAACATTATATATTTTAATAATGACTTGTGATTTTAGGAAATATGTGGGTAAATGTCAATCACTATAAAAAAAATTATCAATATATATTTTACTTTTTTTTTTTTTATGTTCATCTGTCAGTCACCTTTTTACTGAAATGTAAATAAATTCCTTGATTTAAAGATTTGTTTCACAATGAATGGTCTAAAACAGGCATAGGCAACCTTCAGTACTCCAGATGTTTTGGACTACACCTGCCATGATGCTTTGCCAGCATTATGGTTGTAAGAGCATTATGGGGGATGTAGTCAACAACATCTTGGGTGCCGAAGGTTGCCTATCCCATGAGACATACTGTTTACCTCAGTTTTGCTACTTTAGCTGTAAGGAGACAACACCCAGCATGACATGTACAAAAAACAAGTAAGATTCACCCATTCATCACTGCTTTCCTGACCCAAAGACTGGCTTTATTATGGAAGCAAAAGATCTTAGCTTTCTCTATGCCGATTTCATACAAAATTAAAGCTCTCCCCTCACTGCAAGAGTCGCGTGAGAATGTACCCATTCAACAGCCAAATCGCTGACTGACTTTGTAATACACAGTCCATTACTCAGGGTTGTACAGCTGTGGAGCTCTGTGATACTCACTGCACATTATAGCAAGTTGTATTGCTCTGATGCTCTGTAACACACACTATTCATTACTGAGAGTGTTAGAAATTATTACACATTTAAAGGGTTATTCCAAGCACCATGACCACTTCACTGATTGTCATTGGTCATGGTTCCTGTATGTGCAGCGTTTCACTATGAAAGACTGCGCGTGCATTCAGAATTTATCCCCTTTGCTGCCGGAGGAATAACTTCACCGGGCTGCCAATGTCAATTTTGTGCATGTTTCTAGCGGAGAGTGGTCACAATGGCAATGGAATCATCATACAGCTTCTGCAGCTCTGCACGGCACCCATTAGAGGCCCAGGTAATAAGGACAAACTGGTGCAAAACAGTTTGCCCTATTACCGGAGAACATTTAGCATCATGACCACTAGTTTGGAGTAAGTCTTTAACTGCTGTATGCCACTGTTATACACACATACACATAGCACATTACTGTGAGTTTATTGCTGTGGACTTCTGTAATACACACATACAGGTGACATACTGCATTGCTTTGTGATACACCCACACCAAACACTCTCAGCTCCCCATACAATAAATAGTTTAAAAGAAGAACTCTCTCTCCAAATGATAGGCAATTAGGGTACATGCAAAGCTAAACCACCTCCCAAAGGGTGTGTATGTGAACCAACAAACAAAGTTAAATGTAGTGTTTTTCCATTAATAAATATTCCAAAAAAACTCACCCCTTGTAACTCTGAAACCAGCTTAAGCAAATCTTCCTGCTGCTGAACTCCCACTTCTTTACTCTGCAGGAAAACGGAAAGTCGAGAATGACAAAGAGTTAATCCAGTATTATTTGCATAGACATTTAAATGCAGCATATTTACAACAAAAAGCCCCTTTATTTTAGTTCAATAAGCATGGGTAACAGGAATTGTGACCTATATATAGAATGCAGAAGAGAATGTGCATATAAGTGAAAGAAACATTTTATCAGATGCTGAGCAACGCTTTACTGATCACAAGTTTAGCATTACGCTGCACACAAACAAATTTCTTTAACTTTGGGGAAGAACAACAGCAAACCGCTCAGCGTTTAAATCTTTAAAAATGGAAAGCAGCCCCTGAAATAGACTGGTCGATATATTTAATCAGACTGCTTGTGATCTCAGTATTTACATCAGGGTTGCCCACAAGATAGATCTCCAGATGTTCTAAAACTACAACTCCCATGATTCCTTATGTGCCTTAAGAATGCGTTAGAATGACAAAGCATCATGGAAGCTGCAGTTCTACAACATCTAGGGATCTACCTTTTGGGCACCCCTGATTTATGTGGTGTTAAAATTAAACACAAAAATCATGCAGGTTTTTGTTTAGTGATCAAAGGTTGGTCATAGTTGAGGCTTAAAGAAAGGTGCTCTTTAACCAACTATCATGTTACTACCAAAGGGCAGGCAAACTTTAGCACTCCAGATGTTGTGGACTACATCTCCGATAATGCTCTTACAGCTATAATGCTGGCAAAGTATCATGAGAGATGTAGTTAATGCTAAAGTTTCCCCTTAGGGCTGCATCAACAGAAACAAAAGTGATTTAACTCCTGAATGGCAGTGAACTGAGCAGTGAAACTTCAGAGGCACTATCTATACACTAAAACTGCTTCGTTAAGCTAAAAGTGTTTTGGTGTTTATAGTGTCCCTTTAACCCCTTCCCGACCGCGGACGTACTAGGTACATCCGACAAAAACAGTCATTAAGGACCTCGGACATACGTAGTAAGTCCACGGCATTCCTAATTACTTACCCGATCGCCGCAGCTCCCCCGCCAGCGACTGGCGTTCCTCTTGTTCGGGGGGGACAGTCTGACAGCCCAGACAGTCCACCCTCTGCAAATTAGGCCCCCGTGGGCCATGTGATCGCTCTGAAAGAGCGGTCACATGTCCGTCATAGGCGTCCATAGTGCTGCCTGCAGGGGGACTGCCTGAACAGGCAGGCAGTCTCCCTGCATTTGTAAAATAAAAAATAAAATTAATGTTAAAGGGACACTATAGTCACCTGAACAACTTTAGCTTAATGAAGCAGTTTTGGTGTATAGAACATGCCCCTGCAGCCTCACTGCTCAATCCTCTGCCATTTAGGAGTTAAATCCCTTTGTTTATGAACCCTAATCACACCTCCCTGCATGTGACTTGCACAGCATTGCATAAACACTTCCTCTAAAGAGAGCCCTATTTAGGCTTTCTTTATTGCAAGTTCTGTTTAATTAAGATTTTCTTATCCCCTGCTATGTTAATGGCTTGCTAGACCCTGCAAGAGCCTCCTGTATGTGATTAAAGTTCAATTTAGAGATTGAGATTCAATTATTTAAGGTAAATTACATCTGTCTGAAAGTGAAACCAGTTTTTTTTTTTCATGCAGGCTCTGTCAATCATAGCCAGGGGAGGTGTGGCTAGGGCTGCATAAACAGAAACAAAGTGATTTAACTCCTAAATGACAGTGAATTGAGCAGTGAAATTGCAGGGGAATGATCTATACACTAAAACTGCTTTATTTAGCTAAAGTAATTTAGGTGACTATAGTGTTTAATAAGTTAAAACAAATATATATATATATATCTTATATATAACATCATACTAAGTGTATTTTTTTACAATATATACATATAAGAATATAAAAATACACTTAGAGTAAAATTACACACACACACACACATATATATATATATATAATAACTATATTATATATATATATATATATATATATATATATTTATATCAAAATACACTTAAAATGAAATTACATATATCTCTTGGACCAGCATCATACTTTGTAGAGCCTTAACGGCGAAACGCACATCAGGTCTTTTACAAAGTATGATGCCGGTCCAAGAGATATGGGACGATACAAACAAAGATCTTTACTGACAGCTCCAGCCATACTTTAACTTTATTACCTTTTATTTTTATGTTTATACACATTTTATTTTCCTTATTTTTCAGTTTGGTTTCTACCATAGCCGAAAAACAGCACTATATGATATCCTTCTAGCTATACTGCTCTACTCAGACAACTAGGCAGCCTAGCAAGAGGAGGAGGGGGGATCAGAATTTCTTTTAAGGGATGCCCTCGAAGGCACAACAGAGTAGGGAAACTAGAATCCTGTTACACTCTGTTTCACATTGCAACAATATGGTGAGATTACCAACCTATCAAAACCTTTTTTTGTTAAACCACTATTTTTTCACTTAGATCAATTTTCATTTATTAATTTTTTATTATTATATTTATTTATATATATATATATTTTTTTTTTATTAAGATTAATTTAAATATCTAGATTTTATTTTAATTCATTTTTTAATTATGACCTTATAGGGTTTTTTCCTATCGCAGATACTATTTTCATTTACGACAAGTGCTCCTAATATTTTTAATAATAATATTAAAAGTGACGTTTTATATTTTTATTTATTTTTGGGTTACTCTTTACACAAAGGGTCTATTGCCTAAATGGTTCACCCTTGTGTTTTGTTCCTATTATAGTAAACTCCATCTGGGGGTTACCCCCAACCCCCTTCCTTTATTAGAGTAACCTGACACTTTCTCCCTAGAAGGTTACTACCGTTTAGTATTCTAGTTAAATTTTCTATATTTAACTATAGTTGCTTGTAGTCAGAGTTTGGCAATTTAAGTCTAAATTTTGTATTGCATATTTGACGTTGCTACAATTCTGAGTTTATTGAATAACTCTGTGTGCACGTATCTGTTCTTTATTTTATTCTAATTATATAACATTTACATTGTAAAACAATTCATTAACATGTAAAAATTTTCTCTAAATGTAATTACATTTTCTACAAGAATACTTGTAAACGTGGGGCTAATACGTGATATGTAATCACCCATTACAGCACTTGGGATTTTGTCTGTATTAGAAAACATTACACTCTATTTAGCTCTCTCCTTGTGGATTTTCTTTTGTTTATTTGGCATTTTGGAGCCGAGTTTATTTGGGGCTGCATTGAGGGGGCATAGTTACATCCTATGTTAGTGCTTATCCGTCTCCGATTTTTAAACCATTTCACCATTTGATATATTACACCTACAGCTGGTGGTAAGTGTAGTAAAAATATTGATTGATGTTCTGACCTTTTTAGAGAGGCGGGATATGTCCTCTCCAATATGCGAGAGACGCGGGATAAGGTGTGACGTGTATACATCACTCAACGCAGCGTGATCTCGACTTTCCTGGCGTGCTTGATTCAAAATCATGTACCAGCAATTTACAGGGGAGAGTAGGTGCTGCTCCTTCCTACAATGGGAAATGTAAGAAAAAGGGGGTTAGAGACAAGGAACAACAGAAGGAATAGAGGTATCAGTGGCGGTTCGAGTTGTATACCATATATTGAAAAATACATCATAGTTATTGATTAACAGATGGATTGATTTGGTAGACACCGACGGACAGGCAAGGGTTCTTTATCTTCTAGCTAATATGTATTTTTTCCAGGTCACCATTGTTAGGCCTATCTAGGCAAGATGCTTTCAATATCTGGAAACGTTGCCAGGGAGTACATATGAAAATAAAATTGCGTTCTGGCTTTGAGTTCTACTTATCTTCATCAAATCAGAGTACAGCTAGAAGGAGACCAGGGACCAGATAAGGTCCAGAAATCCTGGCCAGTTCCTGGTTGTATTTCTCTTCACTTTAGGAGGATCAGAGTTCATGAATGTTGTGAAATATATATATTTGTAATAGAACGTTGCTTTTTTTTTTTTACACAAATACACTTTTTTTTTTTTGTTAATGGCGTTAGCCAGTGCGTTATCACCTGAAGCTGTGGTGCTCCTTAGAGTTACGAATCTTGGAGGAGAATCGGTCGCTGAGCTTCTCAAGGCTGCGGGAGTACTCAAGATTAATCTCGGCCTTCCTCCGCAGGAATTCACTCATATCTTGCAAAAGCTGCTGGCGAAACTCAACCTGGATGTCAAGCCATTTCACCTGCTCGACCAATTGACTGCGGATTTCTGTGGAGGAGAGAGAGAGAAGGCACATTGAAGTAAATGGGTGATCTGTATTCAAAACTACTTCGAAAGTCCACTGAATAAGTGAAGAAATATGTTCAACCAAAAAATAAAGACCTTATAATGAATTCTAGGCAAACATGTGGCAGACTAAGGGCCGAATTTAAAGCTGGGTATCTTTCAGCAACCACCTAGCAAACTGAGATGTCACACCGGTTCAAAACTTCCCAACATAGATTTACATATAACAATATGTAAATCTTCCATTACCAATCTTAGCCCCTCCAGTATATAAAGATCAGCCTAATACGCACCTCCCAATTTTTAAACTGGACAAAGAGGGACACTTTTATTTTAGGGGTATGAGTAGGGGTGGGGCCAGGGACATTTTATGAAACTAATAACAATTAATAAAAATAAAATGTGATTTTGAACAAGAACAATGTATCTTATTTACACAGACTGATTTCTAAACACATTTATTGTAGTGTAAAGACACATTACTGGATATACACTCAGACACATCGACAATATAGAGCTCCTAGAAGAGAGGGACATTAGGAGAGAAACGGGATTAGCCTAAAAATAGGGACTGTCCCCCCTAAACTGAATTGCTGTATATAAAATTCATAATTTTTATGTAATAAAATTAATATATTAAGGCTTTGTGTGTAGCAGAATTTATTTATTTAGCCTTTGAGGTATTAATAGTTAATAATTACCAGAAACTCGTTTAACATTAATACTTAACTTGGCCTTGATTTAATATTTTTGGATATGCTTTTCAAATGATTTAGGATTTTCGGATAAACGTTTAATATATATATATATTTTTTTAAAATATTAAAAAATATATATATATAATATATAAAAATTATCAGAACATTAAAAAATTTAATATTTAAAAAAAATATTAAATCAATTTAAAAGTTTATCAGAAAATATGAAATCATTTGAAAATCCTATCCAAAAATATTAAATTGAGGCCTTTATGTAATATATATATTCTATCCATTTCCCACAACAAAAATCCTAATTCTGATTCCCTAAATGACTGAATGTCTTATGCATCCATTATTCACAAATAAAATAGAATAACATTGCACTACGGAATTTGCTGGCGTTATATAGATAATAAAAATAAAAAATAAAATAATAATAATAAAATTTTCTAATTGCTGAGATTTGGTGGATAGATCGATAAGATAGCAATACCACACTCGAGTCCACATCTCGCAACATTTTAGATTTTAAGTTTTGATTCATGAATCTGTGAAATTAAAAAAACATCATCAAGTCTTCCTTTATTTATTAGATAAAGTAAATTAAAAACTACCACCCTCCCATCCGTATGAAAATGCTAAAGAATATCTGTGTTGTACTATAACACTGACATTTAAACAGCATCCGTGCATGCTCTGCGGAGAAGAATTATAGTTCAAAGGGAGATGCTAAATCATTTGTACCCTTTTTAGAGCCTAAAAGAACCCAGGCCATATTAACCCAGAGCCACTATTGTAAAGTACCCTGTCACTTTGTGTCATTCTGTATTGTAAGGATGCTGATTTCTACAGTCATGTTGCCCTGAAGCGCTGAATGTAGCCTCTTTTGCTCGCTTGCACAGCGATGTAGCTTTAAGGAGATGACATGTTCTGTATGGGTAAAAAAATGAGACTTCCCCTGCATGCCTGTCCAGGGGCATGTAACACCAGGAAAGAGAGCGGTGACATGATGCATTTGTTTTAGTGGCGACCCAGGCTTAAATATGTGGAACAGTTTTTAAAGGTTGCTACGAGAGATTTCTATGTACACGACCTTGAATGCATTCAAGTGTCATTTCCCTTTAAGAGAGAATGCATGACCCAGTGGATTTAACTGGTAAAGACACACAAATGGTAAAATTTGAAAGCCACAAGACAGCGATCAGGGCAAGCCAAATCCCAGGAGCCAGAGATAATAAACGTGTTAAGAGTAACTGACACTTCTCTAAGAGTTCCAACATATCTTCACCCTGGTAAATCGCTATTGAAGCATGTAACGGGACGAGGAGTGCAGGAGGGGTAAATAAAAAATACACTGCTTAGAAATTATGTATATCAGCATGTGCACATGAGCATTTCTTCTAGAGTGGGGCACATGCCCTTATGTAGTAACTTGGAGCATCTGATTTGCCAAGACCGTCGAGATGACCTCATAAGAAGGATGGACTGGGATGAGAGATTAGTTCAACGTGACTCTACTTCTTAATGGAGCCCAGCAATTTAAACAGCAACAAGAATACTCTAGAGTTATAAATACCTAGATCTACTTAAAACATTAGAGCGTTCCCTTAAGTGCCTGCTTCTTATTTGTGATTTCTAAGTTCTTTGCAAACATTTCTGGATTGTCATATTGAAAAATGAGCTAAACTAAAGAGTCAGACAATTGTCCGTAGCACCGGCCTTGTAAAAATTTCTGATTGAGCTGCATTAGGAAGTCTGTGATTGGACAACCACAGAAAGCCTGGTAACGCTGGGCAAACGGGGCAGCTGCCCCAGTTGCTCCTGGGGGGCCCCAGAGCAGCTGCTGCATGGGCCCCGCGATTTGCAAAGCCCCTGTGGACCAGGCGGTGCGGCTGCACAGAGCTGCACCAGCCAGCCCGCACACTAAGGAGGGCCCCCGGGTGGGCCATGCACTAAGGGCCACCCGGTGCACATGTGGCAGCAGGGACCCGGTCGGGCGCTGTGGCGCTTAAACAGTTGTTCGGCAGCCGGCTGGGAGGAAGTGAGTGCCGTGCATCATTTCCTCCCACCAAATATCAGAGCCGCGCGGGAGGAGGAAGGCAGGCAGGGGAGTTCCAAAAGATAACTCCTAACTGCCTCAGCCTGCCACTGGACCCCAGGGAAACCACCCTCCAGAAAAAGGTAAGAAACTGGAGGGTGGCTAAATGTAGCATGTGTGTCATTAGGTCTGTGTGTGTATGTCTGTGTGTATGTCTGTGTGTGTGTGTGTGTGTGTGTGTGTATGTCAGTATGCTTGTGTGTATGTGTGTGTGTGTGTGTGTGTGTGTGTGTATGCCAGTATGTCTGTGTGTGTGTATGTCAGTATGTCTGTGTGTGTCAGTATGTCTGTGTGTGTGAGTCAGTATGTCTGTGTGTGTCTGTCAGTGTGTGTCAGTATGTCTGTCTTTGTGTCAGACATACTGACACACAAAGGCATACTGACACACACTGACAGACATATTGACACACACACAGACATACTGACACACACAGACATACTGTGTGTGTGTGTCAATAGGTCTGTCTGTCAGTGTGTGTCAGTATGTGTGTGTCAATACGTATGTGTCTGTGTGTGTTTCAGTATTTCTGTTATTATATGTCTGTGTGTGTGTCAGTTTGTCTGTGTGTGTGTGTGTGTACGTGTATCTGTGTGTGTCAGTATGTCAGAATGCGTGTCAATATATCTGTCAGTATGTATCAGCGAATGTGTCAATATGTATGTCTGCGTGTGTATGTGTCAGTATGTCTGTCAGTGTATATGGCTGTGTAAATATGTTTTGAATCTCTCTACTTTAGTTGCCCCACTGCATTGGTGTGAAAAGTGTGATTGGGGTTGGGGGTAATTGGGGGTTGGGAGGGGAGGGGCAGGGCCCAGGGGGCCCAAGAAAATGATTTGCCCAGGGTCCTATTCATATTATAGATGGCCCTGACCACTAATAAAAAAACGCATAATTACATGCATGCATATTTTCATTGGGGTATCTCAACTAAATAGTGATTTTTCCCCCTTTTTTTATTTTGTATTTGGTAAGTGGAGTGTCTCTTTAAATTTCTCCTAAGTCTCCTGTGGTTACTGATATTGTTTAAAGCCATCAAGCATTGCATTACTCAAATGCACGCTAAATGGTTTGTAAAAATACCTTGGATTTAAGCAACGCAGAAAGGTCAAATTAATTATTGATGATTATGAATGCATTAATAGACTTTAGAGCATCATCAAAAATAACACTGAGACTGAGGATTAAACCAAATACAGCAATGAAAGAGGAAAAAGGTTTATATCTCATATATTCACAGGCAGAGGCGTACCTAGAATCCACTGGGCCCCGGTGCAAAAATTTCCCTTGGGCCCCTCCTCCTTGATGTCTCATTCTCTCCCCCCCCATGTCTCATTCCCATGCCCAAGCCCCCCCCATTTGTCTCATTCTCTCGACCCCAAAGCCCCTCCATATGTCTCATTCCCTCTGCCCCTCCATGTGTCCAATTCCCTCTCCCCCCCTCCATGTGTCCCATATACCCTCCTCCTCCCCCTAGCCCCTCCATGTTTCCCATACCCTCCTCCCTCCCAGATCTCCCTATGTTTCCTATTTCTCCCTCTCCCACTTCCTGTGTCCCATTCCTACCTCTCTCCCCCTCCAGGCGTCCCATTTCTCCCTCTCTCCCCCCTCCCCTTCCTGTGTCCCATATCCTCCATTTCTCCCCCACTCCCCTCCCTGTGTCCCATACTCTGCCTCTCTCCCGTCCCTGTGTCCCATACTCTCCCTCTCCCCCGTCCCTGTGTACCATACCCTCCCTCTCTCTCTCCCTCCAGGTGTCCCTTTTCCCCTCCCTGTGTCCCATTCCTACCTCTCTCCCTCCCCGTGTCCCACTGTTACCTCTCCCCTCCCTGTGTCCCATTGTTCCTCTCCCTCCTCCCCTCCTTGTGTCCCATTGTTCCCTCTCTCCACCTCCTCCCTGTGTCATTCCTCTCTCCCCCCATGTCCCATTGTCCCCTCTCTCTCCTGCCCCCTCGTGTCCCATTGTTCCTCTCTGTCCCATCCCTCTCTCCTCCCTCCCCAAGTCCCATTGTTCCCTCTCTCCCCCTCCCTGTGTCCCATTGTTCCCTCTCTCCCCCCTCAAAAAGCATGCTGTAACCCATTAAGGAAAAATATCCAAACAGAAAAGAGAATTTACCTGGAGAATTTTTAGAATTTGGCTATTTTGGCTTAAATATTGATATTCTACTTCGAAATTCCTGCAAATGTCCCTTGAATAAATACAAAAGAATGTGTTCCTAGTAAGCATGCTGATGCAGAATTGAAGCCACTTACTGCCATGTCGCTGGTATAGATATAAAGACGGAACCTATGGTTATAGCAACTACTAAGATGCATTTAACAGCAAACTAGCAGGGTTATTCAATAATGTGAACATTCAAGGTCGAAACAGACACACCAAAAATTTTTTCTCTATTAGCTATGCTTTCAGATCAGCTACTCTGGCCTTAAATTTGAAATTCACTTTAAATTCTCACTTTAGTAAATAATCTTGTAGGAATTTGTAGGTTGTGGTTAATGTCCAGCGTGCCCTGCTGCGTGTGTAGAGGAGTCTGCAAAGGCTTGTCTGCGCATGTATAGATTATATCTTTACCTACTTGAATGTGAACCTGTCACTCACACAATTTATAGAAGACAGGTTTATTTTAAATAGGAGAGACGTGTTTCATGAATTTTATAAACGTGTGCTAGGAGATCCCCATGATAGCTTGTAGAACCAAACCATGACTATATAGGCCGCTATTTAATATTGCTGGTTAAGGTTTTCAGACGATTTGATATTTTTGGATAAATGTTTAAAATTATTGAATGTTATGAAAAATTTTAAAAAATTACATTTTTTATACATTTATATGTATTTTTTTTATTTTTTTTTATTTTAATACTTTGAAAAAATAATAAAAATTTTTTAAAAAAAAACTTTATCCAAAAATATTAAATAATTTGAAAGGCTTATTAAGCAATAGCAAATCAACTCCTACATTACCTTGGTTTGTTAGTAATTCTGGGAGGAGATTTTCTGATTTACAGACCTTTTTATATACACAGAAATTTATAACCTTTTAATCTGGACAATCAACTGCTTGAAGCCCCAGTTCAATAACAAGGAGCCAGAGCAACCAGTGGCTTAGAGACACACACTCTTATCTCTGTAATTATTATTGCAATGGCTTACTCAATAAAATCTAATCAACATATAAGGGAGCGCCAATTGATCAAGAATTTGTGTTGGAACATGCCAGTGCAGCCTTAAGCATGTGTTATTAAAGGGGATCTGTATTCTTTGGGGCTTTTAATCTGAATGAGTATAGAAGACATGTCACATCAAAGTCTGCATTCATCCTAGCATTAGAAACACACCACATATTCATAGGTCATAGTTAGTGTATAACCCAACACCTATTGGAATAATGCTTATAGCATACCTCCCAAGTGTCCCTATTTACGAGGCACAGTCTCTATTTTGGGCACATATCCCTCTGTCCCTCTTTTCTATCCAAATGTCCCTCTTTTCTAGGAGCTCCATATTGTTGGTGTGTCTGAGTGTATAATAGAGCTCGACAGCAATAAACTACAATAAATGTGTTTAGAAACCAGTCTGCACAAATAACTTACATTGTTATATTGTTCTAAATTACATTAAATATTATTAAATTGTTATTAGTACGTCTCTGTTTTTTATCCCAGTCCTGCCTTGATCTTACTGCTCTAGAACCCAAAGAGGCAGTCACGGTGCTGGAAGACGATATTAATCTGTGCCGAATTCCTCCTACTGAACCTCACACTAATAGATCATCGGAGAAGCTGCCTGTATAATTTAGGCTCCCTCATCATTCTCCCAGAAGAGTTGCCTCTATGAAATCAAGGCAGAACCCATGAGTATAGTGAGATAGAAGATAGCCAGCCAGAAGCAAGTATGAGCCACATCAGTTAACCTGAAGAGTAGCATTTAATACTTTCGGCGCCTAAACGCGAAAAAAAGAAAGAAAAAGAACCATTGGCTAATAATTATGTAACCCCAAACCAGATCACAACCAGCCAGGCACAAACTGCTGTATCTATATTCCAATCAACGACCAATATCAAGAAGCTAAGTAAGTATACAATGCTACAACCACTAATTTCTACTCTGGTCCCAGTATATCATGAATTGTGATTTAGTGTTAGACATGGTACTAAGGCTAATGGACTTATTACAATCCCATCTGCAAATTTTTGCAATCCTGCTAAGAAAAACTTATTGATGGCCTTGGCCACCCAAAATGGTAGTAGAAACCTGACTTTGCAGAACCATGCTGTACCCCAGAGCTCAAAGTCTAGAATTACAGGCTTCAAAATCCAGATTTTGGTGAGAGAGTCATGATTTTTGGGTCCTGTCTCGATTTTGTTCCTTGGAGCCTGCTTTTGGGGTCCCCAGGGAACGTTAGCAGTGCTTTCTGCATAGTCAGCGATTGAGGGCCCGGCCTACTTCATTGGCAGACAGCCTGGCATGCATTCATGCCAGACTGAACTGTCAATTCTATGGGTGGACACACTCCCTTTCCAGGTGGGCCCTTCTTTGGGCAGAATTAGTGATGCAAATTGCCACCGCTCCCATCAGCATCCCGATTCACAGACACCACAGTTGGAAGGTATTCTATACCCGTACTAGTAACAAGACAGTAAATTAATTCTATGACATCCCTTACAGAGAGAGGTGGGCTAAGAATGCCTGGGAATCCCCAAAGATTGGAGAAATTGTAGCCATAAACTTCTAGAACGATAGCCACAACAATACGCCGTAGTGGTTTTGATACTTGGAGATTCCCTTTAATTGTGTATTTCCTGTTCATTATCTGTTTTGCTAAAAACTAATTATTTTCCAGTATGTACCCAGCCTCTTCCTGAGTTGATTCTTTCTCGTTTTGTATCGTTTTAAATATTTGTGACATGTTTTATATAACTTGTCCAAAGCAATAACTGCGTAAAATGTTTTCAAACACCCACGGATAAAGATGGACAAAAGCAACCTAACTATTCGGCCTATCTGCCACGTCCTTGTTCCCGTTGCTATTGACCATATTTACTCAAGAGACAAGAGCGAGCTGTAAACCATCAAGTGCAAGTTATTCATTCTAAGCAGAAAGCTGTGCTTTAAGGAGATACTGTGATCTGCAGGAGGTTAAAAATAAAATAGGAAGCTTCCAAAAGTGAAACATTACATGTAAGCCAACCTTGAATGGGCACGCTGAATGTACTACATTAAACCAGCAAGGCACGGGTTTCCGCAGCCACTGATATGAGCGAACATGCAAAAGGTTACTCTGGGTACCAATCTGAAGCAGCATGAAAAGGGTTACTAATCTGAACCTGTATAGAATGGGTTATTACAGCCTGGAATTAGTTTGCTAAAGGCAATAACATGAGCCACAAGAGGATAGGTTATTTTGATGGTTTTTAAACCTTAAAAGCAACTTCACACTTGTGTAATTCACCCCTAAAAGTGAGACACACGCAAAAAAACAGCAAACGTGATAAAGTAGTGTGTTTTTATTCTGAATCACAGTGGGTGCTACCTACATAATGCTGCTCCAACCTACCTACCCTCCCTAATACACAAGTATGTCCCATTGAAGCCCCTGTGCTCTGCCACATCTGATGCTCGTCTCCAAGACTTCTCCAGGGCTGCACCTCTTCTGTGGAACTCCCTTCCCCTTCCCTTCTCCGTTCGACTTTCACCCAGTCTCCACTCCTTTAAAAAAATCTTCTTCAGGAATGCATATAATTTAAACTGTTAGCGGGTTTTCATTCATCATCGTCCCCATGACTCGTCTACTGCAACTATTTCATTACCCCTGCTTATACCCTTTGTGTCACTATACCCCACTCCCTCTAGCATGTAAGCCCTCAACCCCTCTGTTCCTGTGCGTCCATTTGTCTGGTTACAATTACATGTCTATTAGTCCACCCATTGTACAGCGCTACAGAATTTGAAGGCGCTATATAAATAATATAATAATAATAATAATACCAACAAGTAATTCAGCTCTTTCCCTTTAACAAATAGTTCCACATAGAATATTCATAAAATAGAAGCAAATATATAGTGTAGCACAGTTTATAAACCACTGATAGGGTAGATCAATAGGCCTAACAGACCAGATCTCAGTCATAAACACAGTGTACCAATTGTTGTGGTAACACCTTGTGAATTTAAGGTGGTATGCCCCGCTAAAATTGGCACATGGTGTCTGAACCGATTTCACACTGTTTCTATTTTCTAAAAACAGCACAATAGGCACTGGCTAGGGCGTTACCATAGCAACCACAGCACATGCATTGTGGTTGCAATACCTCCTGCAGATTACTCCGATTCTCCATGTCAGTCAATTCTTCAGCATAGAGATCTATGCCGAAAAAAAGGGATTGACGGCTGGGTCAAGGCCTACTTTTTAAATAGGTTGTTTTTTCAGTCTATACATTTGCTATGTGCTGTTATCAAATTTAATTTAATAGTTAATCAAATACATATATATATATATACATACACACACACACACCATGACAAGTACCCTTTAATGATTTAGATCTAACAATCCAGTTCAGGCTCGGCACAGTCAGGGCACACAATGCAAATAAGAACAAACGTTTTTACAGTTTCTCACCTTCCACTAACTATATTCAATGATAGACAAGGGAGACATTTAAAATGATAATTGACCGGGAGCAAAAGTTGAGGCACCCAGTTCCACGACAGAGAATCATAAGCCGCAGTGGGAATGGAGACTGGGTACTGCATATTATCTGCTACTTAGCATAAGCAATTGAGCAAAGTTGTTATGCTGTGTAAAGTGACCATTTAAAGAGAACCTATAGTCCCAAAAATAACAATTGTTATTTTGGGCTATAGGTTTCACTCTGTCCATCACGTTTGCACTTAAAAATCTAAGTTAAATAAAGTATACTCACCTCGTTTCCACTGCCGGAACTCCTCCTCTGCAGTCGCCAGCTGCTCCTCTGGTGATGTCAGAATCTAGGCTGAAATCACCCACGATCTCCAAACTATTGGAGCAATGGATTGGAAGTCAACATGCATGACAGAACGCCACATCCCTCCAATCAAATGATGCTATCAGCAGCGTTTGATTCCCAGATCAAGTTTTACAAAGTCTGAAGCTTCAAGCACCTCTAGTGGCTGTCAGGAAGAGGTGGATTTACCCTGCAGTGTTTTAATTATAAACGTCACAATTTCTATTTAAATCTTTACTTTTTGTAAAATAAAAGAAGTGCACATACCTGAGCAAGCTATTTGGATAGTGTCCCTTTAACCCTGGACTGTGGTGAGCTGAAAAGTCAGAAATTAAAGAGACATTATGGTTACCAAAAAAACTTGAGCTTAATGAAGCGGTTTCTGTGTATAGGTCATGCCTCTAAAGTTTAACTGCTCAATTCACTGCCATTTAGGAGTTAAATCACTTTAGTTTCTGTTTTTGCTGTCCTAGCCACACCTTTCCTGGCTGTGACTCACACAGCCTGCATGAAAACAAAATGGTTTTATTTTCAATCAGATACAACTTGTTTTAAAAGTTTTTATCTCCTGCACTGTAAATTGAGCTTTAATTACATACAGTAGAGTCCTGCAGGGCCTAGAAAGCTATTAACAGAGCAGGAGATACAAAATTTACAATAAAGGAAGTGCAATCGTTAGATGACTCATTACAGGAAGTGTTTAGGAAGGCTGTGTTAGTGCAGGGAGGCGTGACTAGGGCTGCATAAACAAAGTGATTTAACTCCTAAACGGCAGAGAATTGAGCAGTGAGACTGCAAGGGCAAGATCTATACACCAAAACTGCTTCATTAAGCTTAAGTTGTTTGGTGCATTTAACTAGTTTCCCTTTAACTAGAAGGCCAAAGTTGCTTTGTTTTTAAAACATTCTAATTCATGTATAGTTTGATGATATTGGTCTATTTTGGGAAATTTTAGATTCCTAATCTTCTCAGTTCACTGTCTAATAAGTAAACTCATTGTGACAGATTCATCTGCATTGTTGGTTCGTCTGTTTCCCTTTGTTCGCGGAATTGCCGGTTCCTATACCCCCGTTCGTGTATTTGCAAAATGCCGATTGAAACTACCGAACGAACGGCCACCCAGGAGAGGAGTGTGCTGCTGGTTAACCTCTTGGCCCCAATTAGAACGTTGTGGTTAACCGCAGACACCTCTCCATTCCATTCGTACGGGTGGTCGTCGTTCGCATGTCGACCACGAGGCAGCGGCCATTTTGGGACATACGAACACAGAGCGGTGTTCGGTACAAACTGTATGGAACTAAAAACGGACACTTAAACTACCGAACACCGCTGAAAAGCTGCTGCCTACCTTCCTTTTCGACAAGGCATGCGAACGTCGGTCGTTCGGGAGTTTTATTCAGTCGTATGGACTTTTACCCCGACAGCCATCCCATGGAGTCATTCGTATACCGAAGGACTGGTGAAAGACTTTGACTCCATGGCGATTCGACTAGATACATCGGATCTGAGCGCTATTCGGTGAAAACATGCCCTCAGATCCAGGCTGTCTGGGGATACGTTACACGAACCATATGCATTCGGTATTTCTGTAGTTATGCATTTTAATGTCTTTGTGTTACTGTAAATTAAGATGGCGATGGTCTCTACCTTGGGAGATAATTAGGTTTCTTCCCCAATTATCTCCAAGGTAAAGAAGACGGAATTATGGGCAAGATGGGAAGGGCTACTGTTGAAGCCACTGCGATTGGCTACTGTACAATATGTGTTACAGTCTTCCACAAGGTCCCCTCGGGGAGTGTCCACCTTGTGGAGACCTGCATAAATACCGGGCAGGTAGCCCCCATTAAACAGATCTTCATTTGACCCTCAAGACGGAGCTTGGTCTCGTTTGTGGGGGGAATTATTACTGGGACAGCGCTTTCGTTATTTCTAGCTGTGGAAGGCGTTCGACTGTTTGGCTGATCGGGAGTTGCCGTGTTCGTGGACTTCGTTCGGGAGTTTGGCGATCGGCTGGATTTAAACTGCATTTCTGGAGAAGGGGATTATTGCCTAAACGGCGGCTTCATCTACCCGACGGTACGTGTCGTAACAATTGGTGGCAAGCGACGGGATGAATCCTACAGCCCAGAAGGCCAGCTACACATCCCAGGTTGGAAATGCAGTATGAGGAGTTAAGGCGTGCTACCCTTAAAGATATATTGGAGCGCAGAGGACGATCAGCGAGTAATCTCAAGAAAAGAGAGATTATTGCCATACTATTGGAAATGGATGCAGCACAGGGAGCGGGGGGAGCGAATGTGCCTGGCATACTGGAGTTAACACCCGAGGAGATACAGTTTAACCGGGCAGTTCAGATCAGGCTGGCACATTTTGGCCCCAACCCCGCAGCAGATATTGTGGTGCAAGTGCAAGCAGCAGTAGCAGCACAACAGGCGCTTCAAGGAAGAGGCGCTGCAGCAGCTGAGGTACCTTACAATAATAATAATGGAAGGAGAAAAGTACCTTTTGCTGCATTTCGGAACTTTGTAGAAGCCGAAGGAGAAATCGATGGGTTCCTGGCGGATTTTGAAAGGCAATGTGCCTTACACCAGGTACCCGCAGGAGAATGGGTCCCCATCCTCTCTGGGAAGTTATCCGGCCGGGCCAGTGAGGCGTTTCGGGCCATCCCAGAGGAGGAACTTACCAGCTACAGGGCAGTGAAAGATGCCCTTTTGGCCAGATATGCTGTGACCCCGGAGGCATACCGGCGGCGATTCCGGGACACTAACAAGCAGGCTGGTGATTCTTATGTTGAGTGGGCATGCCGAGTACACCGCACCGCAGCCCACTGGATGGCAGGGTGCCAAGCGGTAACTGGGGAAGAGGTGCTGCAAGTATTTTTGTTGGAGCACTGTTTTGACCGCTTACCTGTAGGAGTCAGAGAGTGGGTTAGGGACCGCAAACCCGCTACCTTGCCCGAAGCTGCTCGTCTGGCTGATGAGTACACTGATGCCAGGAAACTGGACCAGACAGCAGCCAAGGTCCCTACCCGAGTGGAGTACAAACCAGCAGCCCCTCCAACCTCTGCAGTGTATCAACACCCAGCACAACGCACCCCCACCATGCCAACAGCGAACAATTACGTTCAGCCAGCCCGATTCAACGCCCGAGATTATTCACAGCCGATCCGTTGCTATGGGTGTAAGCAGTTGGGGCACAAGCGACCTGAGTGCCCATTAAACAATTCGAACCAAGCACAGTCGTGGAGAAGACCAGCCGGTGGAAATCAGCAGCCACCCCCACCTTCCGCTCACTGTCTTGAGCAGGAGGAATTTTGGGGTATATTACACGAGGCGGATCCAGTACAAGCAGCGCAGCAGGATAACCGCCAACAGCACAGGCAGACCGTTAAACTAAATGGCAAAGCGGTAACTGGTCTGAGAGACACCGGAGCCACTATGACTTTGCTCCAAAAGAACCTTGTTTCAGAACACCAGCACACTGGAGATACTGTGGCAGTGAGGGTGGCGGGAGGTGCAGTGTTCCGCTTACCGGTTGCCCGGGTTCACTTGGATTGGGGGGTGGGCTCTGGACACGTGAATGTGGGGGTCATGAAAGACTTACCGGCTGATGTTTTGCTTGGGAACGACTTGGCCCCTTTGGTGTCCGCCTATGCTCCAATGGGACCTGCCGCTATCAACCCAGTGACTACCCGTGCCCAGACCCGTGCTGCTGGAACCAGCCCACCTGCTGCTGAGACCCAGGTAAGGACCGAGTCCCCGACTGGTACCCTAGGACCGACCTTTGTTAACTGGGACTCCCCAGAGGAGTTTGGGAGGGAAACTCAGACAGATTTGACCCTCCAGAAGTATAGGGACAGAGCGGATACTGGAGAGGAAGGATTAGATGGAGAACGGTATGAGTGGGTGGGGGACAGGTTATATAGGATCCCCAAGCTTTCCCCGAAGAGTGTTGCCCCTCCGCCGAATCGACAGCTGGTAGTGCCCGCGAAATACCGGCAGGAGATTCTGCGGATAGGGCATGATGTTCCGTTAGCTGGACATCTAGGTTCCCGCCGCACAGCCTATAGGATCATGCAGAACTTTTTTTGGCCAAACTTCAATCAGGCTGTGCGGACATACTGCAGTACGTGTGACACATGTCAACGGATAGGAAAGCGGGGGGACCACCCAAGAGCTAGGCTTATGTCTATGCCTATCATTGGGGAGCCCTTTGCCCGCATAGCCGTTGACATTGTGGGTCCACTGGCCAGGGCTAGTCCATCCGGTAAGAAATATATTCTCACCGTGGTGGATTATGCCACTCGCTATCCAGAGGCAGTAGCGCTGTCTAATATAGAGGCAGAGACAGTTGCTGATGCCCTGGTTAGGATTTTTACCAGAGTCGGGTTCCCTCAAGAGATTCTCTCTGACCAGGGAACCCAATTCACCGCTGTGCTCACCCAGCAACTGTGGAAGGTGTGCGGTATTAAACCGCTGCTTAGCTCACCTTACCATCCACAGACTAACGGTCTCTGCGAGCGATTTAATGGCACCCTCAAACAGATGCTGAGGACCTTTTCTGACACTTGCAGAGACTGGGAGCGATTCCTGCCTCATCTGTTGTTTGCCTACAGAGAGGTGCCTCAGGAATCTACTGGGTTCTCCCCCTTTGAGTTGCTATATGGGAGAAGGGTCCGCGGACCCCTAGATCTCATTAGAGGCCACTGGGAGGGGGAGACAGAGCAGGAAGGGACCCCCATAGTGCCATATGTTCTGGAACTCCGGGACCGCATGGAGAAACTGTCCCTAATGGTAAGGGAGAATCTCCAGGTGGCTCAGGGGAGACAGAAGAGGTGGTACGATCGGGGTGCCCGACAGCGAGTTTTCCAGGTTGGGCAGAAGGTACTAGTGCTCAAACCTGTGAAGGCGAACAAGATGCAGGCATCTTGGCAGGGCCCGTATAAGGTGTTAGCACAGATATGTGATACTACCTACCTTATAGCCAGCTGTTCAGATGAAAGGATCCAGCGATCCTTCCATGTGAACATGCTAAAGGAGTATCAGGAGAGACCGGAGAATGTCGCTGCAGTATGTGCCCCTGCTGCAGATGATACAGAAAGTTTACCCTTGCCAGACCTGTTAGAGAGGGACCCCCAGACGGATCTTACTAGCCTAGTACAGCTAGGGGACAGATTGAGCGCTACCGAGAAGGGCCAGGCAAGACAGCTTTTGTGGGAGAAGCAGGCGACCTTCTCCCAAGAACCTGGTTACACTACCCTAGCTGTACACAAGGTAGAAACCCCTGGACAGAACCCCCTGCGACAACCCCCTTACCGTATCCCTGAAGCAGTCCGGGAAGGAATGCGGAAGGAGATACAGGAGATGACCCAGCTGGGGGTCATCGAACACTCCGATAGCCCTTGGGCCTCGCCTGTAGTCCTGGTGCCCAAGAAGGATGGGACCACCCGGTTCTGTGTGGACTACAGGCGTCTCAATGAGCGGACCACCACTGACGCCTACCCGATGCCCCGGGTAGACGAATTGTTAGATCGCATTGCCAGGGGACGCTATCTGACCACCATAGACCTGTGCAAAGGCTACTGGCAGATTCCCCTGGCCGAGGATGCTATCCCCAAGTCGGCCTTCGTCACCCCATTTGGCCTGTACCAATTTAAGGTCATGCCATTTGGGATGAAGAATGCCCCGGCTACCTTCCAGCGTATGGTGGATAGACTTCTTGATGGATTCCAGGAATTTGCTTGTGCATACCTGGATGACATTGCGATCTACAGTGAGTCCTGGGAAGAACACCTAGTACATGTAGGGGTGGTGCTGGACAAGATTCGGGCCGCTGGCCTGACATTGAAGCCAGAGAAGTGCCATTTAGGCATGGCTGAAGTGCAGTACCTGGGTCACAGAGTAGGGTGTGGGAGCCAGAGGCCAGAGCCAGCCAAGATAGAGGCAGTTGCTAACTGGCCCACACCTATCACCAAGACCCAGGTGTTAGCCTTCCTAGGGACAGCAGGATACTATAGGCGCTTCGTCCCCGACTACAGCTCTATTGCTAAACCCCTGACTGACTTGACCAAGAAGAATCTTCCTAAGCAGGTCCTGTGGTCTCCGGCTTGTGAAGCTGCGTTCCAAGCACTCAAACATGCTCTTGTGAATGCCCCTGTCCTGGCTGCCCCAGTCCCTAACAAACGTTTTCTCGTCCATACAGATGCTTCCATGTATGGACTGGGGGCTGTGCTGAGCCAGGTCGGGGAAGATGGAGGAGAGCACCCTGTCGCATATCTCAGCAGAAAGTTGTTACCCAGAGAAGTGAGTTATGCGGCAGTGGAGAAGGAATGTTTGGCTCTGGTGTGGGCATTGAAGAAGCTAAGCCCGTATTTATATGGACAAGAATTTTCCCTTGTGACGGACCACAATCCCCTTGTCTGGCTTAACCGGGTCTCTGGAGACAATGGCAGACTGCTGAGGTGGAGTTTAGCACTACAGCCCTATAACTTCACCATCACTTATCGACCCGGCAAGCAGAATGGGAACGCAGATGGATTGTCCAGGCAAACCGACATCCTCACCCCATCTTAGTCCGGTCATCCCCACGTTGACCCGCTAAAGGGTCAAGCCGGGTCTGCCGGAGTGTCCCACAAGGGGGGAGCCGTGTGACAGATTCATCTGCATTGTTGGTTCGTCTGTTTCCCTTTGTTCGCGGAATTGCCTGTTCCTATACCCCCGTTCGTGTATTTGCAAAATGCCGATTGAAACTACCGAACGAACGGCCACCCAGGAGAGGAGTGTGCTGCTGGTTAACCTCTTGGCCCCAATTAGAACGTTGTGGTTAACCGCAGACACCTCTCCATTCCATTCGTACGGGTGGTCGTCGTTCGCATGTCGACCACGAGGCAGCGGCCATTTTGGGACATACGAACACAGAGCGGTGTTCGGTACAAACTGTATGGAACTAAAAACGGACACTTAAACTACCGAACACCGCTGAAAAGCTGCTGCCTACCTTCCTTTTCGACAAGGCATGCGAACGTCGGTCGTTCGGGAGTTTTATTCAGTCGTATGGACTTTTACCCCGACAGCCATCCCATGGAGTCATTCGTATACCGAAGGACTGGTGAAAGACTTTGACTCCATGGCGATTCGACTAGATACATCGGATCTGAGCGCTATTCGGTGAAAACATGCCCTCAGATCCAGGCTGTCTGGGGATACGTTACACGAACCATATGCATTCGGTATTTCTGTAGTTATGTATTTTAATGTCTTTGTGTTACTGTAAATTAAGATGGCGATGGTCTCTACCTTGGGAGATAATTAGGTTTCTTCCCCAATTATCTCCAAGGTAAAGAAGACGGAATTATGGGCAAGATGGGAAGGGCTACTGTTGAAGCCACTGCGATTGGCTACTGTACAATATGTGTTACAGTCTTCCACAAGGTCCCCTCGGGGAGTGTCCACCTTGTGGAGACCTGCATAAATACCGGGCAGGTAGCCCCCATTAAACAGATCTTCATTTGACCCTCAAGACGGAGCTTGGTCTCGTTTGTGGGGGGAATTATTACTGGGACAGCGCTTTCGTTATTTCTAGCTGTGGAAGGCGTTCGACTGTTTGGCTGATCGGGAGTTGCCGTGTTCGTGGACTTCGTTCGGGAGTTTGGCGATCGGCTGGATTTAAACTGCATTTCTGGAGAAGGGGATTATTGCCTAAACGGCGGCTTCATCTACCCGACGGTACGTGTCGTAACACTCATAATTGTACAATTTATATTTGTCTTGATTGGAAAGTGCCAGTAAACGTAAAAATATATGTTGCTTATTTTAATGCGTACATCATACATAGGTGTTATTAATCTGACAAGTATACTACATTCCCAAGCTGAAATATAAAGCTCTAGAAATAACACTTCATTATCACTATTAGAACATAAAACCAATTAGAGGTGTTGCAGAGTTTTATGACACCTGTGGGTGCTAAGCGTGTTTTCAAGGATTCGATCGTTAATTCCCAGTCAGGAGAAAGCAACACAGTGTCGGCCCATGCAGATGCCTGGATCCCTCTGCAACACTGCTTTGTTCCCATGACAACCTGCTAATTTATGACATGAAAGGCTGTCGCTTCCAAATGCAATGAGAAATTAAATTTCATACCTAAATAAACCGAGAACATTTTAAACACATTTACTTCCTAGGATTTATTCACAAAACAATGAAATGTTGAATTCACATGGGATTTGCAAAGAAGTAAAAAGTCAAGGGGCAAACATTTCATAACTCAGCTGTTTTTCTTCTGCGCAACTTTAAATTGAGGGGTGCCCTTGTCAATTCATCACAATTCACTGCTTTGTGAACATACAGTCCACTGTCTATTTGCTAATACAACTTAGGAATGCAGCACACTTGTTAGTTTAATTGTTTAACTTACAGATTTAACAGTTGCAAAACTGTTCTTTCACATTTTTATAAAATTAAGAAATCCATGAGGTTCTGCACTTGAACAAGTTTAGTTTTTTTTTTTAATTTTTATAATTCTTTATTTTTGCCTCACTTCCCCTCGTGAGTATGCAACATATGGTCTTTTCATCACATTGGTATACATGAATACAAGCATATTATTTAGACCTTATGCATGAATAGAAACGGAGTGGTGTGAGGTTTTTATGTATATGTAGGCATGCGGGTCTAACAGGTAGTGTTCAATAAAATGTGAATCGTACTCTAGGTACAAGGTAGCTCCCTACCACCTTACAACTATGGCGCATATGTTCCATACTGTCAAGAGTGGGGAGGGTAGGGAGGGTCTCTCGAGTGTCGCATACCCTCTGTGTAGAGTTATCAGGATAACGTCCTAGTCGGGGTGATTTATTTCCCCATTGAGTTAGCAAAGTTTGTAACAGAGGGTAAGAAGGGTCATTTCGGATAAGTATGAGCTCGGCAACGGATAACTGTTTAACAAATAAAATGAACATAGAATTAGAGAGTTATGAGGTGGTCAGTATGCAGTTCGTCAGCATACCCCTGCGGTCGCGTACAGTCCTTCAGGCTTGTTAGTGGAGATATCTCCTGCAGCCAGACTATGTGTCACAGGTCAGTGAAGTTACCGGGGATCCAGGCGGGTGGCCAGAGGTTGACCTTGGCGTAAAAGCCGGGATCTTAGATGGATCCATGTTGCGAAGACAGGAGGTCAATGTGTCCTGTTCAGGTAGTAGTTTCAGGCTGCGCATTGCGGCCTCCAGTTCTTGTGGGTTCTTGGCTCTGTAGGTGCCTCCTTGGTGGGTAAATGTGAGTTGTCTAGCATTTCCCCAGCGGTAGGTCACATCTTGGTCTCTTAGGATGCGGAGAAGGGGTTTCATAGATCTGCGCCAGAGTAGTGTCTTTTTGGTTAAGTCAGGGAATATTAACAGGGATGAGTCTTCGAATTGGATAGGCGTTTTCCCCCTCACCGCTGAAGAGATTAAGGCTTTGTCTGGCATGGTTTGAAAGCGGAGAATGAGGTCCGCCGTGGCGGTGTTGGGGGCGTTTTTTGGTGTTGGTAGCCTGAACATGCCGTCCAATTTAAGTGCCTTTTCTTGTTTGGTCGGTAGCAGGGTGGAGGTGAGTCGCCTTATGTAGTGCGGCATTTCTTCCGTACTCACTGTGTCAGGGATGCCCCTCCGTTTAAGGTTGTGTCGTCGCCTCTGGTCTTCCAGAGTGTCCACCCTGGTTTCCATGCTTCTCTGGAATTTTAAATTGTTCTATAATAAATATGTAATTTGGCACCTTACGCTTATTGCTAAAGAATAAGTCCTAAATGATAAGCAGGCAATGATAGGTAAGTATGATTGTTTAGTAACAAAAGTAAACATTTAAATGGTGATTTAAAGTGGTTATCTGCATGTGCAGCTTTTCGCTGTGAAATGTTGCACATACAGAGTTTAACCCCTCTGCTACCAGTGTAACTCCACCTCCAGCAGGATCATAGCGGACATTACTGGCTTCCCTGCCCCACCGCCCTCCTACATACATACCACCCAATGTTAGGATGGATACTGTATCAAAGCAAAATAGAACAACAAATGCAACAGTTAGTAGAGTATAAATGTTTACAGGGTTCTAAATGAAAAATAACACTAAGCTTACAGGTGCCAAAACAATAAGCTCTGTTTAATTCTTAGTGACTTAAAGGGAAACTGTAGGCACCCACACCACTTCAGCTCATTGAAGTAGTCTGGGTGATGTGACCCTTTAGCACTTAGTGCTGCAATGTAGAGAACTGCAATGTTCACATATCAGCTCTAAGTCTGCCCTCAGTGGCTGTCACTCAGTGGCTGCCACTGGGGGCGCTTCCGAAATCCAAAAGGATTTTTGGTCTGTTATCTGACGCTGCACGTCCTCACGGAGCGTCAGATTTTCCACATAGGAAAGCATTCAATAATGCTTTCCTATGGGAATGTCTAATGCGCGCGCGGCCATTGCCGCACATGCGCATTAGGACTCCCCCGCCAGCTGACTTTGGTGGGGGAGAAGTGTGGATGGAGCCTGACCCAGCACTAAGGGACATCAGCGATCGATTCAGGTAAGTTGCGGGGGGGGTGGAAGACGAGGGGGCGGGGGACCTATTTTCGCTATAGTGCCAGGAAAAAGGCTTTGTTTTCCTGGCACTATAGGATCCCTTTAAGAAAAGAGGGACAGAGGGATTTAATATCAAAATAGGGACTGCCCCCCTAAATAGGGACACTTGAAGGTACGCTATACTCACAGATTCAAACAGATTCCCTGTATTGTTGCACCTATTCGTGCACTGTGCGAGCTGTCATTTTCAGTATCAAGGGGTTAACAGATCGAGAAACATGCCAGTATATACCAGATGCAGCCGTATGAACATTAGAAAGGGTTATTTCCTTACAATTAGTCACTCCATTAAAGTCATAACTACAAGTATTGACATCAGACCACCACAGCTGGAACTGTATCCCATCAGGTTAAATATCAGCATGACCCATCCTTTAAAAGGGACATCTCCAGGGAAAATAGAATCACAGTAAATTTTGCTCTTTCCTTCTCCACCACGAGAGATGCTGTGAACGTAACATTAAGTGCAGGAATCCCCAGCCTTGGGGCATTGCTTTTTAAACCACATCCCTTTAACCTTCCCCCACTCCCAGGCCTGCGGTTAAAGGAGTCTGATGGCGAAGATCTTGCTTGAGGTAATTAACTATAGAAATGCAAGGAAATAAATGTAAAATGGAGTACCGCAGGCCTGAAGATGAGAATTTTAAGGTTTTTATTGCAGGCTGAACATAATAATAATGAACAAACAACACAGGGCCCTTTAAACATCACATTTAGCAACATGTAACTACAATGGTCTGCTTTGTACAACCAACCTTGGTTGCAGACCTGTCATACAAGAGATCGTTAACCTTTGACCCTGCAGCTGTTCACTACAGCTCCCATAAAGCTCAGCAAGCGATATGGTCCATCCATGAATTTATTGGGGTCAACTTTAGAGAGAATCTTTGAAAGGAGCTCCACAAGCCAAGATTCCCTTTGGAAGAAGCTCTTAAGAAAAACAAACAAACCATGCATTGTTGTCTAAGGCTGCAGTGACTGATAATGCTTGCAGTTTAACCTCTTATCGACCAGAGGCCTTTCATGTAGGCACCACAATATTCTCCCTAAAGACAAGAGCATGGAATGTCTGCCTTATGCAGGGTTATGTTGCTCTCCGCGTCTTGATGATACAGTATCTTTATAAAGCAGATTGCTTTGACCGAACAATGCCATTGATGGGCCTTAAGGGGTTAATGAGTCAATGTAAACGCAGACCTCATGCACATTTAATCAGCAATGCTCTGACTAGAGGGTTGACGGTGTCTGTTCCAATTGCTTCATGAAAGGAATTGTTTGTCAAAAACCTAAATTCCGATGTTTTAGCTCTGCAGTAAAGCAAAACATGATGAAAATATATCTTGCTAAGTACGTTGAGCTTGGAGGAGGGAGGATGGATTTGGGCCCACGCCATGATAATTAGCTGCAGGATCCGCACTCATTAAAAGATTAAAGAAGCAGAGTTAAGGCCTTCCCTGTTATTATTGGCTGAAAATCCCGTGTTTTCCTGCTTGTTGTTAAGTGACTAGACCCACTCGTCTATTTGTAAAAGGCCAGTTGAAATGGAAGTTATCGTACAATAAAAAGGGAAACATTTATGATAAGAGCAAATAGACAATTTAAAGGGACACACAGGCACCACAACCACTTCATCTCATTGATATGGTACCAGTGTTTTCGAATGACCTAGCGTACAGGTCACCACATGCCTGAAGAAAAGTTCCTCTCTGCTGCTCAGGCTAAGGCTTAAATGAAATTAAGTGGTTGTGGTGTTTATTGTTCATTTCATTATAGATTTTGAACTCATTTCGTGTAGAGACTGCTTTGTCTTGAAAACTGACACTCCTCTTTGGTGTTAGGTGTGTCTGATAGTGCTCTTAGTACCACTAGGGGTCAAAGCTCATTTTCAGAAATCAATATAAAATTTTTTTTTTATATTCACGCTCTCTTGGCAACTTGATAACATTTGCAAAACAAACCATAATTTTGCAATACTGTCCAATGTGAAAATACAGTGTTTCAGAAAAAAGGTTAATTTAGATTTTTTTTATTTTTTTTAATAAATAAGGGTGCTGAGTTAAACTGGAAAAAAAAAATTTGATTTTTTTTTTTTTTACTGACAACCATTCTGTCAGGGTGCAATTTCATTGTGGATTTAAAAACCTAGACCAAAACACGCAAACTACTTTGGAATTGTTTTCCTAAATTTCCTAAAATTGTTGACCTAAAATTTAAAATTCACTTTGAATTCCTGAATAATGTGAAAGTAAGCGAAAACAGGACTTCTAAGAAATGTGCTGATCAATTCTTTTAAATCACGTTTTTCTGAAAAGGGTTGGGACTTTTTTGTTAGTGGTGTAAACACTTTTTTCACGTGGATTTTTTTTTTTTAGAAAGACTACCATCACATAGAAAGAAGATGTGGAGGTTAATGTAAACAAAAGGAGTACTGAAAGTAGCATTATCAACATTTTGGCTAACAAACCCTTTGCTAATGAGATGAAACTGAATATATGACCAAAACATGTCAGGACGGATGAGAAAAAAGGGCTCTTTAGGAGATAGATGGTAGAACACAATCTGGACAATGATTGCGGAGAGCGACTTACCAAGAAAATTTTTGTTAAAAAAAAAGTGAAGTTTTAATTAAGAGACGCAGAACACAGTCTCTACAGAACTGGCGAACACAAAAATGAATTTATTGGAACAAAAGCACAAAAAAATTACAATTGCCCTACCCTAGGGTATTAATCATGTACTATAAAATATTGTATGATTTTTTTTTTATTTCGCCAATTCCGTGGAGCTCATGTACTCCTTCTCTATATTGACACCAGGTTCCAGTCACAGAGCTCTGGATGTAGCATGCCTCTCAACCATTCGGACTCTGGCAGGACAGTCCCGATTTTTGGACCTTGTCTGGCTTTAGTTTCCTGGTGTCTCGCTTTTCGGGACACCAGGGAACTGTCCCCATAAAAAGTAATAATCATCAACAGAGGCATCTGCGCTTTGAATAGGGCACTAGGACCCTGCAGAAAGAACTTAAAACTGTGCAGCCTGCATGGTTAGCTCTTAGTGGTGCATTCACGTTAGGCTGACCTGCCATTAAATCGGGTTAACCCTCCACCCTTTCCAGGCGGTTCTGCAAATTTGGGGGCAGAGCTAGTTGTGCACTCGCTTCACTGGTCCTCCCCCTTTATGTCCCTCCCTCTTTGCAGGACACCAGAGTTGGGAGGTATAATTTGTCATTGTTATCATAATACGTTTCCCTCTGTGTGATACCACTTTGCCTTTCTAGTTTTTAATGAAGAGCATATTTTGTGGACATATTTTCTGAACACAATTTGTATTTTGTAGAACCAGACACATGGAGCCCAGTGCCTACTGTACCACCGGCATTAACGCAGTGACATCATCATATATTAGTGACGTCATTGTTCACTTTATTTTATTATGATAGACTGTCCATCTACCCCAACTTCCTATGAACTCAACACCGAACTGTGGCCAAGTAGCATAACTGTTATGCCACTGTTTACGTGTAAGGGGTTCTGCATCTCAGAACATCTTATCTTATTATTATTATTATGATATTTATAGAGCGCTGTCAAATTCTGCAGCGCTTTACAATGGGTGGACAAACAGACATGTAGTTGTAACCAGACAAGTTGGACACACAGGAACAGAGGGGTTGAGGGCCCTGCTCAATGAGCTTACATGCTAGAGGGAGTGGGGTAAAATGACACAAAAGGTAAGGATAGTATTAGACTAGTGACCGTTGCAGAAGAGGAATCAGTCAGGAGCTATGAACAGTTTAATTGATACACTTTTAAGTGTTGTTATATGTGTTAACTATTCTATAATTTTTTAGTTTGACTGCATTATGATCCACATTATAAGCTTGTGAAAATACTTTGTCTGTAATGGCAATACGCACACAGAAATCTGTCAAGGAATCATGCCTTTATTGTATTCTCAATAAGTGATTTATTATATGTTTATAGGCCTTTTTTTATTTGTTCAGTCTGATCTCCATATTAACTGCAATGTTTGTAATGAATATATTTCATTATATAAGTTGACAACCCATTTAAAGCACACAGTGGTTTACTTTGCTGTTATTTGATTTCCTGGAGCGGACTAATTTTATAACAGAAAAGGTGTTTTGCATAAGGGAGAGTTAGACTTGTATTTCAGAGGGTAACTTCCTCTCACTTCCAAAAATAAAACAAATACTTCCCTTCCTAGAATTGAAGAAGATCTTATATTGATCTAAATCTTCTGCACTTTTTTATTTTTAAACATTTTTTTTTTTTTAATTCTTTATTTTTGTGTGCAATTCTTAACAAAGCAGCTTGCTTAGCCACGATAGCCAGAGCAAGATCAATGGATACACATGTATGTAGCATATCAACAAAAGCACAATTTTTATTTATTTAACAAGCGGTGTCAGGTGTACTATTGTACAGTGTTGTATGGTATCAGTCTGTCTAGGTGCGATAGGCGAGTTGTATTGGCGTTTAAATTCCTAGACTGAAACCTGATACTGAGAGTGTTTAAGCGTAAGTACCTCACGGGAGTGGAGTTAACAGGTGGGGGCGAAGTGCTTGAGGAGTACTTCGGTTAGTTCACCTGATCGGCTCTTTCCCGGGTGCTTGGTTTTAGTGAAGGCAAGGTTGTATCATGCTTACATCTAGCTAGGAGGGCATTTGCATAGTGGGCGAGGATTGGGCCCATGAGCCCAGTATGTATATTGCGTTAACCTATGCATGCGGGTTTATGGCCCCTGACCAAGGGGACTGCGGGGGGGGGGATATTTTTGCCACTTACTGTGGTCTCTGTTTCCCCGTCTAGTCAGCGTGTTTGTGTTAAGCCTGGACCTTATGGCGCCCAGGTAGGTAAGCGTATAGTGCGTGTGAAGTTAGACAAATAAGGTTTGTTGAGGTGCGGTAGTAAAAGTCCCATCTGTGCTTTTCATTCCGGGTCGGCTGTCTCTTGCTGGTTTGCTGTTCTAGGGATGAATGGTGTTATGGAGGCCGGGTCCCACCTAGCTCTCTGAATTCCTGAGGCGGCTGGTGTGTCTTGGGACGAAAGTCCCAGGGTCTCCAAGAAGGATGCTGCCTCTGACATGGATGGCAAAAAATGTACTGTCCCGTCTTGAGTCACCGCTAGTGAGCCGTTTCACCCCCAGCGGTAGCTCAGTCCCGCAGTTCACAACAGTGTCGGGACTGGAGTGTACGATTTGCGGTGCAATAGTGTGGACCTTGTCAAATCTTGGAAGAAGGTCAAGGTCGAGTTTTCGAAGGTGAACGGTGTTTTGCCTTTCAGCGCTGATAATATTTGCATTTTGTCAGGTAGGGAGATGCAGCGAAGGATGACGTCTCTCCCCGTGTTAGTCCGGAGATGTGGAGGGTTTGGGAGGCGGTATACGCTTTCTATTGCTATCTTCTTGGCCACTGTGTGTGACAGGATTGTGGCTAGCATTCTCCTAATATAATGGGGTAATTCCTCCGCCGTGATCGTTGCGGGGATGCCCCTGATTTGATGTGGGTACACCTCTGGCGGTCTTCCATATTGGAAAGCTTGAGTGTCGTAGATTGTTGCTGAGTTTGTAGCGTTTTTATAGAGTCCGCCATCATGTTGAGCTGGGACTGTACCTCCGTTAGGGTTGTTTCATTAGTTCTGACCCTCTCCGACACTGCCCTTACTTCTGTTTTGAGACTGGCCGAGTCAGCCGCCAGCATTTTATGGATTTCGGCAAGCATTAGTTTTAAGTCCTTCTTGGTGGTCGGTGCAGCGTCGTCGGCTGATTCTGGAGATTCGACCGCGGGTGTTGGTGAGTATTGTGGGCTCTCGGGCTCGTGTTGTTGCGTCAGATTCTGCACTGTGTCTGGGTGTCCATTGGTGGTGGCGGGCTTAGATTGCGCCGGCCGCTGGAGCATGGCTCCTATATCTCTGCCCTCCGCTGGGGTGTGCGGTTTTTGGGAGCGCCTGCCCATGCTCGGAATGTTGGTGGGCGAGACAGATGGAGCTAGGGTGTGGGGTGTTGCAGCGCTGGTTGTTGCGATGCCTCCTAGGAAACTCCCGAGGTCTTGCAGCGTGCGGTATGCCCCAGTTTTGTATTTCCGTCGTGCCTTTTTCGGCGGTTGAAAGAAAGGCATCGATTGGTGCTCCCTGCCCTTCTGGCACCAGTCATGCTGGTGTGGTATTTGGATTGGGTACTGCTGATATCCGCAGGATTGTATTTTGTTTTAGGGAGCTTAGAGAAATGGCGTCTAGTCAGGTTGCTTGGTAAGCCCCACCCCCTTTTTAAAACATTTTAAACGGTTGCCTCTATGAGTCTTTGAAAGAGTTACTCCACGAATAATACTGGACAACTGTCCCCAGTCAACAGTATTTGGACTACAGAGAAATGGTTGGAATCTTCATTTTTATAAAACGTAACCGCGTTGTTTTGACTATGTCAACGGCACACTCCAAAACCAGGCAAAGCCGGCACCCAATGCCTTCTCTCCCCAGGTTCTATTAAATAGTTATTTCGGACATATATCGTATTCAGCCTTTGCAGGGCCTGTATGGCTCTGCTACCAAGAAAATAATGTGTCCTAGTACTTTGCAAGCTTGGAGTTTAATAAAAACACATTATAAACAGAAATCAAAAGGAGAACTGAAAGTAGCATTCTTCAGCATGGTTTACTAAATAGTAATGTCGGACTGATTGTCATGTATCTTGTGAAACTAACATGTTAAGAGTAGGTAGGAATTTAAGTCCAGCAAGTTCCTCTTGAGTCTGGATTCTGAGATCCACATTGAGAAGCTAACAAATTAGATATGAGATGATACGTCATCAATGGGCAAATTTGGCATCATGATGTTCGTGAACAGCTTTTCCAATTGAACACTTTAGTGATCTTATGAGGCACACAATCGACCTCGACAAGGTCCTCGATGGGCAATAGAGTGTTAGCTTTGCAGTTACTAAATCTTGAACCCAAAGGAATCTTAATGGCTATTAAAAGAAAATAAATGCATTGCCTACAACCTGAACGGTCAACCTTGCAGCTAATCTTATTGGTCATAATAACTAATGGCCAGTTAATTAGAAATTTGCACGCATATTTCAGCAAATCCCCTATGCTCACCTTATTACATTGTGTTCCGACGGTCAGTACTTAGTATCAAACAGTCATTTTTTGCAACTTTAAGCACCTGATGTCCACTTGATGTTCAACTGTTGGAATGTGCCCACAGTAAAGTGGGTTCTAGAAACTCATTATAATCGAAGGACACGTAATACCACTAGATTGCCTCAAACCACTTATGCTGAAAAATTGACCCAAAGTGAAAGTTTACCAGAAAAGGGATGTGAAAGCACATTTCATAACTTGGGCGATTCTTTAGAAAAGTACTTAAGTAAGTTATAAACCGTCTATTGGAGGTCATGAGGGTTAAAATGGACAAGATGTACAACAAAAGATTATACACAGAAAAAGGAAAAAGTATTAAAACGATTGTCATAAAATTCCCCTTAAAACAAAGACCAATTGTTTAAATCTGAACTGCTTCCAAGTTAATTCACCTGGGGTACCACATTTATAAAAAAAAATAAAAAAAAATGTTAAGGTAAACATAAAATGACAATACCATCATCAGAACCCAGTATGAAAACCACATGGTGTTCCCTAACAACATGCCCTCAAAACAATATTGTGCAAGGATTAATAGCATCGCAATAGGGGCCCAATGAATACTCTCTAGATTTTCATAGGTCAGTGGTTTCCAAAACAGTCCTCAACGCACGCCTACCAGTCCAGGATTTAGGGATAACCCAATTGTGTCAAGGTGCTGATTTTTCTTTCTAAAAACACCTAGGACACAACTGGATAATAAAAAATCAAACAGTGGTATGTGAGCGCTCCAAATAGCGCTTTCAGCATAAGTGGTTTGACGCAATCTAGTGGTATTACGTGTCCTTCGGTTATAAGGAGTTTCTAGAACCCACTTTACTGTAGGCACATTCCAACAGTTGAACATCACGTGGACATCAGGTGCTTAAAGTTGCAAAAAATGACTGTTTGATACTAAGTACTGACCGTCGGAACACAATGTAATAAGGTGAGCATAGGGGATTTGCCGAAATATGCGTGCAAATTTCTAAATAACTGGCCCTTAGTTATTATGACCAATAAGATTAGCTGCAAGGTTGACCGTTCAGGTTGTAGGCAATGCATTTATTTTCTTTTAATAGCCATTAAGATTCCTTTAAGTTCAAGATTTAGTAACTGCAAAGCTAACACTCTGTTGCACATCGAGGACCTTGTCGAGGTCGATTGTGTGCCTCGTAAGATCACTAAAGTGTTCAATAAACCATAAACACTTAAGTACTGTATACCAAATCAGCAACTGTAGAGTAAAGCTGCTGTAGATCTGGTAGTAACTCTGGGATAATATGAATAAATAAATTATAACCATTAATTATCAAATGCAAAATATACAAAACATTAATTATTAAACAAAGGAAAACAATAATATCTTAATCAGTATTGCTACAAATAAATGTAGCACATAAAAACACAATAGGTCCAGAGCAGAAGTCCAGGAAAAAGACACAGTGTGGGGCCCCCTACACTGGTAAAGAGTATATGACCACTGGAACGGGAGATGTGTACATGTAAAAAAAAAATTTAATACTGGAAAAAAATATATAAAATTGGAATAAGAATAAAAATTATTAAAAAACAATACCCAGACACATACACTTGTCCCTGGAGGAGGGAGCTCATAAACCCCCCAAACCACCGGGTCTAGGTTAAGGAAGTTGAGAAATATCCCCGACTTAGAGAGACTCTAGGGGTAAGCCAGAACAACGTACCCTTACTCTTAAGACTTAAAACTTAGTAATACCTAGTACCATTTAAGGTTTTTTCTTTTTACTATCAATTACTGTATTTTGTGTTTATACATTTATTGCATCCTTTTTTTGCTCTATGAATATATTATTTTTAATCAATATTCCTAATTGATGTGTCATGACCACTTTATTTCAAAGAGGGTATATATACCCTGTCAGTAGATAGCAGATCTTTGTCTTGAGAAAGTCCTCCATAGGGGACGAAACGCGTAGACGATCTGATATCTACCATTCTTGCTGTATCTCCAACCCGATTTTATTTACGGTCCGGGAGTGATTTTTGGCAGCTGCTGTGATCGGATCCGCACACACAGCTTGTCTCGTGGTTAGGAGTTGGCGTGCTCCCCTCGCCTCACTCGAAGGTCGGGCGAACAGGGTAAGTTGTTCTGGCTTACCCCTAGAGTCTCTCTAACTCGGGGATATTTCTCATAGCAACTTCCTTAACCTAGACCCGGTGGTTTGGCGGGTTTATGAGCTCCCTCCTCCAGGGACAGGTGTATGTGTCTGGGTATTGTTTTTTAATTATTTTTATTCTTATTCAATTTTTATATATTTTTTCCAGTATTTAAATTTTTTATTTTTTTTACATGTGCACATCTCCAGTTCCAGTGATCATATACTCTTTACCAGTGTAGGGGGCCCCACACTGTGTCTTTTTCCTGGACTTCTGCTCTGGACTTATTGTGTTTTTATGTGCTACATTTATTTCTAGGAATACTGATTAAGATATTGTTTTCGTTTGTTTAATAAATAATGTTTTGTATATTTTGCATTTGATACATTTATGGTTATAATTTATTTATTCATATTATCCCAGAGTTACTACCAGATCTATATCAGCTTTACTCTACAGCTGCTGTTTTGGTATACAGTATTTAAGTGTTTATGGTTTACTATTTGGAGCGCTCACATACCACTGTTTGGTTTTTGATTATCATAATGATTAAGTCGCTCCCCTGTATGTGATGCATCCCCCTTTTGTTGAATAGATATAATAACAATCTATTTTCTTTCCATTTTTCAGTCACCTTTTTTAAATTTTTACACAACTGGATAATTCCAAAATCCTGCACTTGTAGGCATGCCTTGAGGATTGGTTTGGAAACCACTGCTCTAGGTCTTAAGCATTCTACTAACGTGTCCTAATAGCTAACATAGCTTTGAGGAAGGTTGGATATGGAAACCCTTTCTGGAAAGCAAGTTAATTCTAATATTAGGAAGGAGGTATTTAATAATGAGGTTTTAGTAAGAATGGTGTTGCCAGTAGAACTCCAGTAAGGTTCTACTGAAAAAGGAGGATCGAGTAAGCAAGTGTGTTCTAGAGTAGATAAATGTTCCAGAAAGGAAGTTCTACTGAAGAATAGAGTTCTAGTAAGAAAAGACTGGGACTAAGAAGACATAATAGTAAGCAAGAATGATCTAATGTAGTCTTCAGTGAAATATAACGTACTGTCAGTTTTAGTGTTAGCTGTGAGACTCTATTAGTTCTCTTTGGGAACACTCGAAAAATTTAAGACGTGGGGGAAGGGATGTTAATCCCATAGGTCAAGCTAATGGATTTTTTTATGTGCAATAGACCACATAGACATAACCCTTTCTATACCCTAGAGTACACGGGACGTCTGAGTGCATGATAACATACTGGTCGGATGCCTTATAGAATGGCCTGGGATTACACACTTTATATAAACCACTTGAACATTGTATACAATGTATGCACAGGTGAGTCGCATGACTCTTGCGTTCAGGAATGTTTGCACGGACACTGAATGGGTTAAGATGCAGCGGCCACAACTATGTGACAGTGTTTATGTTTTTGCTGTTATGGTAGTGCCCTGGCAGAGAAGGCTCACTTTTCTGCAGGTACCTCCCTGCTCCAGACAGACCTGGCCTTGTGTGTACAGGAAGTGGCTTTCGCTGACATGAATAAGGCATTGATGGGCCAGACACTCTGGCGATGCTGGCATCACCAACTAGTTACAGAATCCCAGAAATGGGAAACCGGAAAATTATCCTGCAAATGTAGAGATCAGGTATTAAAATGGTGATGCAGCCATGCTCAAAGGTTACATAAAGACACTTTAAAGCTCTAGCAGTGAAGAGGTTACATACCGTGTTTCTCCGAAAATAAGACCGGGTCTTATATTAATTTTAGTCACAAAAAACACACTAGGGCTTATTTTCAGGGTAGGGCTTATTTATTTACGTTACCAGTATGTACAGCTCTTTCTCTTTGCACTCATCTTGTCTGGGGATCAAAATACCATACTGTCTAATTAATCCACCCCCCCTTTAATAAATCCACCCCCTCTAATTAATCCACCCCCTTTAATTAATCCACCCCCTCTAATTAATCCAGCCCACCCTTTCATTAATCCAGCCCACCCTTTAATTAATCCACCCCCTTTAATTAATCCACCCCTCTTTAATAAATCTACCCCCTTTAATAAATCCACCCCCTTTAATAAATCCACCCCCCTTTAATTAATCCACCCCCCTTAATTCAACCCCCTTTAATTAATCCACCCCCCTTTAATCCACCCCCTCTAATTAATCCACCCCTTTAATTAATTCACCCCCTCTAATTAATCCAGCCCACCCTTTAATTAATTCACCACCCATTTAATTAATTCACCAACCCTTTAATTAATTCACCCCCTCTAATTAATACAGCCCACCCTTTAATTAATTCACCCCCTTTAATTAATTCACCCCCCTCTAATTAATCCAGCCCACCCTTTAATTAATTCACCACCCCTTTAATTAATTCACCCCCCTCTAATTAATCCAGCCCACCCTTTAATTAATTCACCACCCCTTTAATTAATTCACCCCCTCTAATTAATCCAGCCCACCCTTTAATTAATTCACCACCCCTTTAATTAATTCACCCCCTCTAATTAATCCAGCCCACCCTTTAATTAATTCACCACCCCTTTAATTAATTCACCCCCCTCTAATTAATCCAGCCCACCCTTTAATTAATTCACCACCCCTTTAATTAATTCACCCCCCTTTAATTAATCCAGCCCACCCTTTAATTAATTCACCCCCCTTTAATTAATTCACCCCCCTCTAATTAATTCAGCCCAGAGACATAAAATATCTACCGGTACTCACATTTCAAAGATTCCTTGCCGAGTCCGACCACTGGGTGCCTCACCGCCCGGAAATGGATCCTTCCGCTGAAGATCCGTGAAGGCAGACTGACGGCGCTGCGAAATGTCGTCATCACGTTGCGCAATGCCGCGGCCCGCAACGCTCCTCCTACAGTAGAAGAAGGAAGTCTCGCCGCAAAGGTGCAATGCCTAGGTCTTATTTTCGGGGTAGGGCTTATATTGCAGCCCACCCCGAAAATCCGACTAGGGCTTATTTTCGGGGTAGGGTTTATTTTCGGGGAAACAGGGTAGTAACATCGCAGAGTACATAGGGATAACATAGTGATACTGCAGGTCTTCATCAGCAAAGGAATACCATTATGAAACTGTAGAGATCTATAAGAGAAGGTGTTATAAAGTGACACTGCTGGGTTCCAGCAGGAAAGGATTTTAGAGAGAGGCACTTTAGATGCAAGGTTCTATCACCGATAGGGTTCTATGGTGATACTGCAGAAGTCCAGTAAGGAAATGGTTAAAACGGAACCTTATTTATATGGTAGTAAATATGTTTCAAAGTGTCATTGCTGGGTTCTAACACTCCAAGCACAATAACAACTACAACCCATAACAGTAGTTATAGTGTCAGGAGTGCCATGGTACTATTCCATTTTACAACAGTTTGACAACTTACCTGGGTTCACCCGGTCTTCTCCTGCAGGAAATGCCAGATGGTTCTACCAGATAAGTACAGCTGTACTAGCGCCATGCTGTTTGACTGAGAGCGCTCAGCCGACGCACTCTACCAATGAGCGGGCGCTTTTTCGCTCAGTACAGTACAACAAACTAAATTCCCCTGCCGGAGAATTCCTGAAGCAGGGGCTAAAGCCCCGCAGTAGCTGGGTAAGGAACCAATGAAAAACAGTTTGACAAATTACACAGGGACAGTGCCAGGGCACCCAGCTGGCACCATAGCCACAATAGTACTGGATATGATGCTTGGAGCGTTCATTTAACACTGCAGGACGCATCCAGAGAAACATAGAAACATAGAATGTGACGGCAGATAAGAACCATCCGGCCCATCTAGTCTGCCCAATTTTCTAAAATACTTGTATTAGTCTCTTGTATCTAAGATAGCCTTATGTCTATTCCATGCATGCTTAAACTCCTTCACTGTATTAACCTCTACCACTTCAGCTGGAAAGCGATTCCATGCATCCACTACCCTCTCAGTAAAGTAATACTTCCTGAAATTATTTTTAAACCTTTGCCCCTCTTATTTAAGACTGGGGGCCTCTTGTTGTGGTAGTTACAAGATTGGGATTACATAATGACTCGGCAGGTCTCTGGCAGGGAAAGAGTTACAAAGTGTTTGTACCAGGCTCTAGCATACAACACATAATAGGCCGACAATACAGAGTGGAAATTATCACATGTTGAATTAATATAGTAAACCAGGCTTCCCCAAACTCTGGCCCTCCAGATGTTGCTGAACTACAACTCCCATGATTCTATGAATGAAATAGATAGCCTGAGATCATGGGAGTTGTAGTTCAGCAACATGTGGAGGGCCGGAGTTTGGAGAAGCCTGTAGTAAACCCTCACTCTGCACCTGACTTCCTCCACTATAAATTTATGCTGCGCTCCTACACTTTGTTTCTTTCCTCTGCAAAAGTAAATTACTTCCACACCCTCATAAGCACACTGCCCCGCCAACCCAAATGCCTATTTCACACTTTAAAGGACCACTCTAGGCACCCAGACCACTTCAGCTTAATGAAGTGGTCTGGGTGCCAGGTCCTTCTAGGGTTAACCCATTTTTTTATAAACATAGCAGTTTCAGAGAAACTGCTATGTTTATGAATGGGTTAAGCCTTCCCCCTAATCCTCTAGTGGCTGTCTCATTGACAGCCACTAGAGGCGCTTGCGTGCTTCTCACTGTGATTTTCACAGTGAGAGCACGCAAGCGTCCATAGGAAAGCATTGTAAATGCTTTCCTATGCGACGGGCTGAATGCGCGCGCAGCTCTTGCCGCGCGTGCGCATTCAGCCCAGGAGGAGGATCGGAGGCAGAGAGCTCTCCGCCCAGCGCTGGAAAAAGGTAAGTTTTTAACCCTTTCCCCTTTCCAGGAGGGGGACCCTGAGGGTGGGGGCACCCTCAGGGCACTATAGTGCCAGGAAAACGAGTATGTTTTCCTGGCACTATAGTGGTCCTTTAAATGCTGTCCTTTGCCCTGTTGCTCCCCCTCTTCCTACCACCCTGTCTGCCTCAAACTTTGCAACTCACTTCACTGAGAAGATTTCTACAATAAGGGAAGAGATCTCTAAGCGCTCTCCCTCCCCTTCCAATACATCACCCAACCCCACTCCCTCCGCTGTTCTTTGCTCATTCGCACCTACTACAACGGAAGAGGTTTCTGCTATGCTCCGGTCCTCCCACCCCACCACCTGTTCCCTCGATCCTATTCCTTCATATCTCATCCGCATAATTTTCAATCTCTCCCTTTCCTCCGGCACATTTCCTTCACCCTTCAAGCATGCAATCCGAACGCCAATTCTGAAAAAGCCCAACCTTGACCCCAACTCCCTATGCAACTACCGCCCTATATCGCTACTCCCGTTTGCCTCCAAGATCCTTGAGAGAGTTGTGTATGCGAGATTAACAGACTTTCTCGAATCCAACTCTCTTCTTGACCCGCTTCAGTCTGAATTCCGCACTCGTCACTCTGTTGAAGCAGCTGTGACCAAAGTATCTAACTATTTAATCACTGCTAATTCTCGCGGCCATTACTCCATCCTAATTCTCCTTGATCTTTCTGCTGCCTTTGACACTGTTGATCATCAACAGCTTCTTCTCATTCTCCGTAATCTCGGTCTACGACATACTGCTCTCTCCTGGTGCTTCTTCTACCTCTTCCAGCACTTTTTCAGTGTTTCTTTCTCTGGCTCTGCCTCTTCTCCCCAACCCCTCTCTGTTGGCGTTCCCCAAGGTTCTGTCCTTGGTCCCCTACTGTTCTCTATCTATACTACCTCTCTTGGTAAACTCATCAGCTTCTTTGGCTTCCACTATCATTTATATGCAGATGAAACGCAAATCTACCTGTCCTCTCCTGATCTCTCTCCGGCCATCTTGACTTGTGTCTCTGACTGCCTCTCCGCGATTTCCAACTGGATGGCTGCTCACTTCCTTAAACTCAACCTGTCCAAAACAGAACTTCTGGTCTTTCATCCCTCAAGTGTTGCCATTTCCGTGTCTGTCTCCCTCCAAGTCAACAGCGCCACCATCACCTCTACCTCGCAGGCTCGCTGCCTAGGTGTTCTCTTTGACTCCGACCTCTCCTTCACCCCTCATGTCCAATCGATCGCCAAATCCTTTCGCTTTCATCTCAAAAACATAGCTCGCATCTGCCCCTATTTAACACCAGACGCGACTAAGGTACTGGTCCATGCCGTTGTTCTTTCTCGCTTTGACTACTGCAATCCGAGGCTCATTTTCCTGTCTGCCGGCACCTCCCACACCTCCCCCTCTGTCAGTCCCTACATTGGCTTCCAGTTAGATATAGGGCTCAATTTAAGATTCTGGGGCTTGCTTACAAGTCCCTATATAATGCTGCTCCAACCTACCTATTCTCCCTAATACACAAATATGTCCCATCGAGGCCCCTACACTCTGTCAAAGACCTACGCCTATCCTCTGTCCGTACTCCCACATCTGATGCTCGCCTCCTTGACTTCTCCAGGGCTGCACCTTTTCTGTGGAACTCCATTCCCTTCTCCGTTAAGACTTTCACCTAGTCTCCACTCCTTCAAAAAATCTTTGAAAACAAACTTCTTCAAGAAAACATAACATTTAAACTGTTGGCGGGTTTTCGTTCAAGTTCTCAGTGAATACTTTTCTAGCAACTTATTTCATTACCCCTACTTATATCTTTTGTGTCACTATACCCCACTCACTCTAGCAGGTAAACTCATTGAGCAGGGCCCTCAACCCCTCTGTTCCTGTGTGTCCGTTTGTCTGGTTACAATTGCGTGTCTGTTAGTCCACCCATTGTACAGCGCTCCGGAATTTGCTGGCACTATTTAAATAATAAAATAATAAATATTTAGTTAAAGGAACACTATAGAGTCAGGAATACGTGTTTGTATTCCTGACACTAAACTCCTGATGTGGCATTTTAGGTCCATGCCCCCCCTCCAATCCCCGTAAAAAGGTGTTTAAACTCACTTTTTTTTTCTCCACGCCGCACCTGCCTCGCTGCGGCTGGCCTCTCCTGGCTCTACCTCCACAGCTGAGATAAACAATCTTGAATATAATCAACCCTGATGATCCTATAGGAAAGCATTGGGTGGCTTTTGTGCATGCGCAGCAAAACTATGTAATGCACCAATCAGCATCTACTCATAGAGAGGCATTGAACCAATGCATTACTATAGGGAGCTTTCAGCACACTGGTGACTATAATGTCCCTTTAAATCAGTTTATCTAACGACATTCATGTTCTTCTTCATGAGCACATTAATAAGCGGATTTATGATGCAATTATAGTTTTTTGCTCAGTCTCAGTTGTAATGAGTGAGAGGCCAACTATAAACAAAGTCATCAATCAGTTGACTGCAATCCACCCTTAACCAGTCTCTCCCACCTCCTCCCCACTCACTGCCATAGCATACCTCCCAAGTTTCCCTAATTAGGAGGGGCAGTGCTTATTTTGCTCCCAAAATCCCACTGTCTCTCTTTTCCATCCTAAAGTCCATTTTTTCTAGGATCTCCTTAAAGGACCACTATAGGCACCCAGACCACTTCAGCTTAATGAAGTGGTCTGGGTGCCAGGTCCATCTAGGGTTAACCCTGCCTGCTGTAAACATAGCAGTTTCAGGGAAACTGCTATGTTTACATTTGGGTTAATCCAGCCTCTAGTGGCTGTCTCATTGACAGCCGCTAGAGGGCTTCTGCACTTCTCACTGTGATTTTCACAGTGAGAAGACGCCAGCGTCCATAGGAAAGCATTGAGGATGCTTTCCTATGGACTGGCTGAATGAGCGCGGCTCTTGCCACGCATGCGCATTAAGCCAATGACGTTGGAAGGAGGAGGAGAGTCCCCAGCACCGAGGGAGCCCGGCGCTTGAGAAAGGTGAGTGTTTAACCCCCTTCCTCCCCCTTCAGCCCGGCGGGAGTGGGACCCTGAGGGTGGGGGCACCCTCAGGGCACTATAGTGCCAGGAAAACGAGTTTGTTTTCCTGGCACTATAGTAGTGCTTTAATGCTGCTGTGTCTTAGTGTACTGTATAACAAACTCCATAGCAATAATACACTAATTTGTTGGGGTTTTTAACAACAATTTATTAATTTACATGTCAATCTGTGTAAATAAGATACATTGTTCTTGTACTAAAGTACATTTTAGTTGCATTAACTGATTTTAGTAAGTCACCTACATTTTCTCATAACCACACTGGCTCTGGTCCTACCCCCATTCATACCTCTAAAAATAAACTGTCCCTCCTTGATCAAGTGAAATCGTGTGAGATATATCACAGAATCAGTTCATTATTTAAATGGAAACTATGACTTCTCTGGAAATTATACCATGAAACTTACCTACAACTTATATAAACCTTTTCTTCAAATGATGCCCAGTTTTGTTTCAAATGTATACAAACATTTTAGAAATCAAAAAAACACTCAGTTCCAAGATGGAGGCTCTCAGTTCCAAGATGGAGGCTCTCAGTTCCAAGATGGAGGCTCTCGGTTCCAAGATGGAGGCTCTCGGTTCCAAGATGGAGGCTCTCGGTTCCAAGATGGAGGCTCTCGGTTCCAAGATGGAGGTAAGTACTGCAATGTGGATTTCTACATCTAATTTTATTTTTCACACCTCGAAAACACTTCTTTGTTAAACATAGATAAAACATTAAAACTCTTGATAGTTCTCATTTCACATTCTTATTCTGCTTCTTTATATTTCCCAAATTCTAGACACATTTTACCAGTAGACAAAAAAAAAAAAAAACCCTTTTAAAACAAATAAAGGACTGGGCTCTTTTGGATTGTTTTTCTACTTTTTTCTACCACCACAACTTAAAGCAGATATTTCCAGAGCATCAAGTTTTTCTTTCTATTGGAAGCAACCATAACACCAACATTTCCTATCAAATACTTCTTTAAAGGGACACCGTACTGAGGATCGAACACCTGTCCAGGAGTTAATTAAATACAAAAATACATTTAAAAAAGTTATTCTCATTTGATTTCCCTAATTTGCTGCAAAGCTCAATTACGAGGCTGATATTACTCAGCCAATCTAGTTAGTTCCATTGTGCTCACTTGGAGTGTTTGCATATTCCTGCATAAGATATGTAGGTCAGCTGTCATGACTGCTCTCTTTCATGAAATTAAAGTATGTGACTGGTTAATAGGCCGCGTCAAGTAATTTCATTGATGCTTTTTCAGACTACTTGTAGTCACGCATGCATACCTACCAACATTTGCAACAGACAAAGAAAGAAACTTTAAAGGGACACTATAGTCACCTGAACAACTTCAGCTTAATGAGGTTGTTCAGGTGAGAACTATAGCTCCCTGCAGCCTCTCTCATGTAAACACTGTATTTTCTGAGAAAATACAGTGTTTACATTGAAAGCTAGGAACTCCTTCAGTTGCAGAGTGAACCAGAGGGACTTCGGAGTTGATGGAGGCATAATATGCCTCCATCCACTCAGATCTGCTGTCAGGAGAGCACAGGGCAGCACTGTGCACAGCATCCTGTGATTTAGTATCTCCTCCCTCTGCATGCAGACACTGAACTTTCCTCATAGAGATTCATTGATTCAATTCATCTTTATGAGGAGATGCTGATTGGCCAGGGCTGTGTTTGAATCATGCTGGCTCTGCCCCTGATCTGCCTCTTTGTCAGTCTCAGCCAATCCTATGGGGAAGCACTGTGATTGGATCAGGCTACCACATGTCAGCAGACTGCTTGTTTTTCTGAGTCTAACAGCATGCAGATTTACAGCTTCAGGCTTGAATACAGTAAGATTTGTACTACATTTATGGAGGCATGAGGGGCCCAGGGGGGCTAGATGGTGGTGTTAACACTATAGAGTCAGGAATACATGTTTGTGTTCCTGACCCTATAGTGATCCTTTAAATTTTAGGGGTGTGAGTGGCAGTGTGGACAGAGGCGGAGCTGTTCCTGAGAAATTTTAGGCGACTTACTAATAACAATTTATGGAACTAAAATGCAATTTAGAACAAGAACATTGTATCCTATTTACACAGACTGATTTCTAAACACATTTATTGTAGTTTATAGACACATTACTGGGAGTGTTATTGCTGTGGAGCTCTGTTATACACTCATACACAGCAATAATATGTAGTTTCTAGTAAAGAGGTACATTAGGATAGAAAAAGAGAGACATAGTAATCTGGTCCCAAACTAGGGACTATCCTGCCAGAGGAGTAACTAGAAACCAAGGGGCCTCTCCCTACACATGCAGACAAATAGATACACAGGCAGACACATACATACAGAAACACACACACACACAGAGACCCATACATACAGACACATGTAGAGACACACACACATGCACTCATATACACACACTCAAACATATATATGTACACTCACAGACACACTCAGACACACACACACAGACACATACACTTACAGACACACACTCAGACACACACATACGCACTCACAGACACACTCAGACACACATACACTTACAGACACATACACTTACAGACACACACACTCACTCACAGACAAACACATACACTTACAGACACATACACATTCAGATACACACATACATTTACAGACACACACAAATTATTAATATTAAATGTCCACCCAGCCTCCCTACCTGGAGAGCTGGCGTGGATCTGTCCCTGGGGTCCAGTGGGGCTTCACTGCGGCGGGCGGCAGAGTTCCTGTCCGATGCGGCGAGGGAGCTGTGTTCTTTCTGCTCTGCTCCCTCGCGGGCTGTCTACTGATGCCGGGAGCCGGAATATGACATCATATCCCGGCCCCCGGCATCAGCAAATGGCGCACGAGGGAGCAGAGCAGAGAGAACACAGCTCCCTCGCCACGTCTGACAGGAACTCTGCCGGCCGCCCAGGGGTCCATTAGGTGGCCAGCAGTCCACCTCTTGGGCCCCCCATGACAGGGGGAACACAGAGGGGGCGGTATCTAGGCGGCCCATGATCGCAGGGGTCGTGACTGAGGCCGGGCCCCCTGCAGTGAGGGGCCAGTTGCAGCCGTGACCCCTGCGACCGTGGTAGGTATGCCACTGTATGCTGCCTAAATTGGAGGTGTGATGCATGCACGTGGCAGTTGTAGAAGATCTCTCATAAAGCAATTCTGATGATCTCAGCCATGGAGGCGGATCAGTGCACCAACAGTCCCCTGTGGTGCTGGGATAAAGTTGAGTTTTTGGTAGGTAGTGCTCTCAGTGCTTCCGCTATCGGGGCAGGCTTAAAGTTGAGTTTTTATCCTATTGAAAGGGGGAGCCGGCCACCAAAATAGTGTTTTTGACACTACAGGGTCAGGAATACATGTTTGTATTCCTGATCGTATAGTGTTTCTCTAAGGAACACTATAGTCACCAAAACAACTTTAGCTTAATGAAGCAGTTTTGGTGTATAGATCATGCCTCTGCAATCTGACAGCTCAATTATCTGTCATTTAGGAGTTAAATCACTTTGTTTATACAACCCAAGTCACACATCCCTGCATGTGACTTACACAGCCTTCCTAAACACTTCCTGTAATGAGAGGTCTAATGTTTAAACTTCCTTTATTGCACAGTCTGTTTAATTTAGAATTCCTTATCTCCTGCACTGTTAATAGTGGGCAGGACCTAGCATCAGCCTCCTGTGTGTGTTTAAAGTTCAAGGAAATAAAAAAAGTCTAAAGCAAGTTAATATCTGATTGAAAACAAAACCCCTTTTTCCACGCAGACTGTGTCAGTCACAGCCAGAGGAGGTATGGCTAGGGCTGCATAAACAGAAACAAAAAGTGATTAACTCCTAAATGGCAGAGAATTGAGCAGTGAGACTGCAGGAGTATGATCTAGACACATAAACTGCTTCATTAAGCTGAACTTGTTTTTATGCCTATATCATCCCTTTAATGCCTTTTTTTGCTTTCATACTAATATTTTATAAAGCATACTTCCTGTGTGATATCTTGATATGAAATAAGGAATCTTGTAATGTCTAAAGCTTTTAATCCGCCAATATCTCTAAAAAGGATGAATAAGTAAATGAATAACAAAAACTGTGTGAATTTAAAAAAAATGTACAATTTTTTTCTTCTTTAGTACAATATAAATACAAAATTGCTCATTTATAAGTTATTTATGCAGCCCATGTTTTAAATAAATGCAATGCTAATATTTTTACAAAATAAAGTGCCTGGTGGTGAAGAGGTTAAAGAAATCCTACCACTAACCCTAACGCAAACAAACTAAGCCCTAGTCATAAAAGATGTAATGTAAAATAAAAATATAATGTAATATAAAACTGTACTGGTAGGGGGGAAAAAAGCCATTTCACATTGCTGGAGACATTTATAGAGTCACACCACACCACGTTTAGTCTTGTGGTTTAATATTATTTCTCCAGAACCCACATATGCATGTTATACATTGCCTGTGGCTTTATTAACAAAAGCACAAAATGTGAACCGGTCCGAGTTAAGAAAATACATGTATCACACGGGCAACTCTATATTCTGTAATGGCAAAAAGTGGGCATATTGCTCCCTAAGATTTCATGTCAATGCCATTTTATTTGATTGCTATATTTTACACGAGCCAGTAAGAAAAGGCCGTTCTAGGAGTTTTGAACATCACAACCAGTCAGAGATGTCACTGGTGGCAGAATCTGAGAATATCTGTACCAGTTAGTGAGCTGTCACCCGGCCTCCAATGAGATCATTTCTAAGAAAGCTCTCTGAAACCGAACATCTATTAATAAAGGTACATCCGCATGACCCGTGTGTCCCAATGATGTAATATTTAATTTCATAATATATACCACACATACAAAACCATTCCCATCATCCCTTGTTAACCACATGCTTGGCAATTTAAGGTTTAGGTATTATACTAATACATATAAAAGCACACGTTAAGACATTTGTTGATAGAAATAGGCAATATGTAACATTAGATAATTAACAAGGTTTTCAATATGCACTGTATGCACAAACACACTCACATACATACACACACACACAGACACACATATATGCACACACACACACACACAAACATGGAGCCATGGAATCTCCATAGAAAAACAATGTGAGTACACTGGGCCATACTGAGAAGCTCCGTGATGTTAAACGTGGCACTGTCATAGGATGCCACCTTTGCCACACGGCAGTTTGTAAAATTCCTGCCCTACCAAATTTGCTCTGGTCAACAGTGCTATTATTTTCATGCTTGCAGGGTAAGGGATCTCAGTGTTGAAGCCCATAGTGTGTAAAAAGAAAGAAAAAAAAATTGCACTCACTACAGAGTTTTTAAACTGCCTCTGGAAACATTAACACAAAACCTGTGCATTGGGAGCATCATGGAATGGGTTTCCACGGCCAGTCAGCTGCACACAAGACTTTTATCAACATGCACAATGACAAGATTTTCCTGGAATGGTTTAAAGCATGCCACCACTGGACTCTAGAGCAGTGTAGACATGTTTTCTGCAGCAATGAATCACGCTTCTCTATCTGACAGTTTAATTAAAGAACCTGGTCGTTGCAAAGGCCAGAAGAATGCTCCCTACTGGAATGCATTGTACAAACTGTAATGTTTGGGGCTTTTTTAGTACCAGTAGAGGGTCATCTTAAATGATGCTCCAACCACCATGACCACGTCAATGATTCGAAGTGGTCATGGTGATAGGAGAATGTATGAGCACTATCTGAGCTTGAAACACTGCACATACCAAGTAATGAGCATTGCATGCCAGGGTATAGTCACACCCCTGGCACTCGCGGCTTAGGTAGCCTGGAACTCTGTTCTGGGCTACCAGATGCCATTTCTGTGCATAAAATACGTGCATCGTCAGCATGCACAACATGCTGGCAGCTGGCATATAGAGCTTCCGCGTAGAGACCTTGCTGAAGTGCTGTAGGGATGAGGAGCATCCCATTTTTAATGTGAAATTGGCACTATTATAATTTATTAGTGAAATCAGACAGCAAGGGAGGTATGCTTCTCCCAGGCAAACAGAAGTGGCAGGAGAGCTCTTTTCCCTTAAATCCCATTAATTCTCTAGCTGCCAGTGCTCAGAGGGAGAACTCCAGTAGCTGTATACCCTCCTGCCAATTGTGATTGTTTATGGGCTCTGCCATAAGCCCACCACCAGCATTCCAGAGACGGGGCATGAGAGGGAGATCTCCTTCTCATGCTGCAAACAACCAGAAATTGATTATCACAGACTGCTCTGTATTGTTTCACCACAGAATTCCCTCTGCTAAATTCAGCAGATGGAATTCCTCTGAGTTAAGGGTGGGCTAGACGTAGCTTGAGTTTAGGGCAAGAATTATTGCTGTTTCAGGGTTAGGGATAGTGTATGTAAGGTTAGGGTTACTGGTAGGGTTGGTATAGGGGTTAAGAGGGAAATTGGTATAGGTTTAGCGTTAACTACCAAAATTTTGTTTATACCCTAGGCATATGAAGCATTTAACAATCATGAATGATAAGTGAATCTATTTAAATTTTTTCTTCGTGAGTTGCGCTTGATGTATAAAAACTATTGTAAGCAAAAATGTAAAAAAGTAATTTTTTTGTCCCATTTTTAAAATTTGATTCATACTTCATACACTTAATGATGCCAGGTACACATATAGAATATTAGAAGAAAGACAATTTATAATATGTATGCGGGCCCTTAAAGAGAAAGCCCATGAATTACCGTGGAACAAACACATAGCACAAATTATAGGTTTAGTTTAGGTTCAGAAGTCGGACTATTGCCTGCGTCTTTAAGGGGTTAATTTAGCATGGTACGGTATCAGCCACAAAGAACACAGGAAGTCATGCAAACCACAGCACCTAACCCGTGCTGAAGCTATTGTGGAATCAGACTTCCAAAAAACTAAAATAAATTGGTTGCTATACCTTTTAAGGGATAATTTTGGCTAGCTTTCCTAATTCCTAACTTTGCAGTTTGGGGAGATTGTATCACTAACATTTTACAGGTAAATACTCAGGTAATCTTTTAGTGTTAGATACTTTTTATATATGCATTATTTTCTTGTTCTGTACAGCCCACCGATGTCAGCACTATGTATTATCAGCAAACAACTTCAGTTGATCAGATGAGATTGTTATGAGCTAATAATCCCCTCCAGGAGTTCTGTTTAAGATCTCTGTTGATAGAGGTCAAACTAAGTACTGATTATCATCCACCAAAAAAGGGGTCGTGTCAAACATTTAAATGCTCTACTTTCTAAACCAACTATTGATGATTAAAATTATGTTTAATTTCTGTACAGAGTTTTTAGCTGAATATGTCACAAGATTTTCGAGAGTTACATTTTGTGTGTTTTTTTACTGTTTAGTGAACTGGGCTATGTTACGTTCTTAGTGTTTGCATGAGCGGTCCATGTTCCATGCATATTCTGTACGCGAAATGTGGAGAAAATTGATACACTGTACCACCAAACATTAGGAGGTATGGAATAGGGATGGGTAGGTGGGCGTTCAACAGGGCATCAACAGTGACGCAACTTGCATGACTGGCAACACCCATGATGGGTAGATCTGTGTGTCCGCCCACTAAAGGGGCATGTCAGCCTGGCAACAAGCATGCCAGGCTGATAGGCATCCTCCCAACCAGCCCCTGACTTACAGGGTCTTGCAGAGAGAGGTGCCGAAAAGCTCTCCTCATGGTCCTTAATAGTCTATCATTAATTTTCAACATGTTAGTGAATAAGCCCCATAGACTAACAGTCCTAGTGTCAAACATACAGTGAGAGTGCGTCTTGTGATGTGCTGCTCGATGCAGGTCACCAAGGACCTAAATTGGGATGGCGGCACAGGACCCTAAAACAGGGACTGTCCAGCCAAAAATGAGCCTTGCATACTGGTAGCCTGGAACTCCTCATTCCCAATGACTTGACTGACAACTCTGTCAAAATGTCTTAGAACTGTTACAATTTTTACAAATCACTAAAGATACCCTTAAATTATGAGGAAAATTCAGCGTCTCCATGCAGTCCCAGGATGCACCTCTAGTGGCCATCTGAGGATTGGTCACTGGAGGTGTCTCTAGGGGGCAATGTAAACAATGCCTTTTCTCTGAAAATACAGTGTTTACATGAAAATCCCTGCAGGTAATTATTCTACTCACCAGAACAAATACAATCAGCTGTAGTTGCTCTGGTGAGTATAGTGTCCCTTTAAAGTCTAAGGGAAATTTTGTAGAAAAATAATTTAAGTTTTTCTAACAGTATTCAATCAGTTGGAAAGTGTTTTAAATGAACATCTTAGGGCCCAAATTTAATATTTTTGCATAAGCTTTTAAAATAGTTTATTATTTTGAAAAACATTTTAAATAATTTCAATATAGTGATACATTTTTTTAAAATTTTTATATTTTGAAAATATAATTTAATAAATAATTTTTTAAAAAGTAAATAATTTAAAAAAAACATACCAACAAATATTAAGGCATGGGGCCTAAATTGGAAAAATAGTTGAACAGGAGAAGTTTTTCAATTCTTGCTAAATTGGCCTTAAATTGGAAATTTCCTGGTTGGTTCTCCAAAATCCCCAATTTAACATGTAAACGCCATTGGGGAAAAAAGGTAAATAGCTTGTTTTATTGTACATTTTGATACTATGTGGGGTTTTTAAACACATTTTACAGAATATTTTTTCAAACTGCACAAGTTACTGTGTTGTGAAATCAGCAGTTTCTAAACAGCATGTGCATATTTGTCGAAATACAGTCAAGCGAGCAATAAAACAGGTTCTGAGGGGAAGTGAACCGTGTCATTTCCTGTCACGTATTGTGACAAAATAAGCAAATCCCTAAATAATGCACTTACAAATACACATCCACGGCGCACACACACACACACCACATTATAATTACAAATGTAATATTAGAGATTAGACTAACAGACACACATGCACCTCACAACACAAAAACAACCAACACGTACAATTCAAAATTGCTTCTTATTGGCATATTTTTCCAGATATCACTTTTAAAAAAATCTTATGTACCAAATAAACCGTAGATAATCTTAGGAGTGCAAGAGGGTCATTTAAAACTCAATTTACTCATCGCTCAGGTAACCAAAGAGTTAAAGAGGAAAATATGCATGACAGCAACAGGGCCTTGTTTCCTGATGTTATCTCACTAAATGAAACATACTTATTAGACATCCTTCCTCTCTAGGGGTTTAACCAACAATTCAAGAACACTGAAATATTGAGGCTTATCAGTACACAGTTTATGGATGAAGAATTTCAATCAGAAGAAGAGATCACCGCTGTTTACTCTGGGATTCGTGTTGGACTAAAAATCTGGCTATGCTCAGCCAGTTAGTTTACTAAATATGCGTATATCAAAGGGAATCCATGCGGTAAAAATGACCTTTTTTTTAAAGTTAGGAGTACAAATCTGTATTCCCTATGTTGTAGTCCCTGGGACTATTAGATATCCCCTCCACCTACCATTCAGTATAGAAAGGGTTAAAAACGCCTTCTTTCCAGCGCTGAGGCTCCCTTGGTGCAGCTCATCTCTCCTCCCTATTTGCCGACACAAAGGAGGCAGGGCTGCCTCTGCCAATGTCCAATCTAATGCTTCTCATAAAGGGGTATTAGGGACCTAATGCACATCCGCAGCGAATGCCACATGCACATTCAAATTTTCCCATAGGAACGCATAACATCTATGGGCCTCCCAGGTCACATGGCCAAGTTTTACTTGGTCTGTGTTGCAGAAGCGCCTCTAGTGGCTGCCAGTATGACGTCACTAGAGGAGGAGTTAACCCTGCAGTGTCTTACACTGCAGGGTTAACAGGACAGGAACACTGCACCCAGATCATTTCATTAAGATGAAGTGGTTAAGGTAACTATAATGCCCTTTTAATGCAATTATAGAGTAATACACTGGGGGGGGGGGACACAATAAAATAATAAAAAATACTTACCAATAGAATTCCTATACAAATCAGTGTTTAGCAGCAGGCAGACCTCCCTACACACACCCGAAACAGAAGGAGACGTCCAGTTGGGAGGATCTCATTCTGGCCTTTGGTGTCTATTCTTATCCCATACATGTCTGCACAGTGATGGTTTATGATAAGTCGTTTTTCTCAAGATCAATTCCACGTGACGCATACAATGAGTGGTACATAGCCATACTGTGGCTGCTGTAAGTAAATACATACATGGACTACTCCCCCTGTGCATGCAGCATGCAGCAATTTATCCCAAAGACAAAACTTGGAGAGAAAAGTTTTTTACATTGGGCAACGGAAACATTTAATGCAATATAGTCAAACACCTTACATGGTTTTGGTGCAAGGAGGTCTTTTGTCTACTTGCTTGCAGCTGCGTATAAATGCAGCGCTTTGCTAAATATCGCTGCGGCTGTCGGTTTGTCCTTGCTTTTTCAGCCGTACTTCTTCCTCTGCCCATACAAACTATCTGCAGGGCATGCACCTGCAGTTCAGATAATTGCCGCCTCCTCTCTCAAGGCCGAAGTCATGGCTGCGCTCATGCAGAGATGGTGGTTCAGGAATAAGGCATAAATACCAGAAGATCACTTTCTTCTCCATCAAGAATATGGGGTGCAATATGTACCAATGAACTACCCCAAATGATTCATGCAGCTTCCCAAAATGTCTAGCACCCCATTGCACATTAGAAATTGTGGAACGCCTCCTTGGAACCTGAGGTCTCCTGCACCCCTTAGATGCCATGAGGTAATTTTTGTAAATGGAGTCACTTGGTTTTTCTGTTAACTAAATTACAGTTATTATTATTTTTATATATTATTCATTATTTATTAAATAATAAAATGGCGTCCAGCCGCAGCAAACGTGCTCCGTAAGAAAGTATAGAAACTGTAAAGATAATATCTATCGCTATAGCTCTGTTTCCAGTGACGTTGCACTAAATAAGCACTAGTGACAGGAACAAAACATCAATTAAAAATGGTAGGTTTGGGTCCAACATTAGACCATTAGAATGTGTTAGTAAATGACACAATTTTTGTGTCATGTGGCTTATCTACATGTAGCAAACTGTCTGTGTATTCTCCATTTCTATGCCAATGGCACAAAGGAAAATTCAAATAGAAATAAAATTAAAATCTCTATGAACCTCTATGAAATTACAATGTACACAAAGCACTTTAATTCTTGTCCAATGTCCTCCTAATTGGGCTGTTCAAGCCGAGTGTTCATCAATATCTAATAGGGAAACAAACATCAACCTAATCTAGTTCGGCCACTTGGTATATACACAAGATTCCGTATGAAGCCGACTAGCATAGCCATAAATGTAGTAATTATACTTATGGTGGGGTATTTGCAAATAATATACTGATAAATGTACTTCCTCTTTACACACCCATATAGAACGTTTAATTTAATCTTTAGTGTGTAATCTATGCTCAGCACTGGTGAAGATGGTATGTTGCTACCTCAATACTATAGATAATTTGACTAAAAGGCATAGCTCGTGCAGCTTTAACGAACACTTCAAGCACCATAACTACCACAGCATGCATTGGTGGTCATCGTGCTAGAGGTGTCCTGGCTCCCTCCTGTTGTCAGTAGTCTTACCATTTGATAATGGTTTGACAACTTATCGGGGGTCTACAAGACACCGGTCCCCTACTCGGAGAGGCAGGTCTTAGCTGACGCCTTTAGCAAATGAGCACCAGAGTGCAGTAGTGGTTATGGTGCTTGCAGTGTTTAATGTAGGACTACTAGCACCTCTTAAACTCATAGTCAGTGAACTCTGTTTAGTAGCATTGCTCTTATATGGCCTAGCATTAGATAGCATAGATTTTTCTTTGTAATGTTAGGCCTACAATTCATGTCCTTCAAAAAAAAAAAAGCCACATTCGGTAAAATCCAAATGTTCTGTAGCAGTCAGAACACATTTGAAGAAAGCAATCTCCCAGAATCCCTTTTGCTTCACCGCCGAGTCCTGTAACAAATTTTATGAGCCTAACACGCTCTATATTTATTTAACCCAGTGTCACACAAGATAGGAAAGGATTAAGACAACTGCACTGTATTTCTATAATGCGCGGCTACTATTTGAATGAGTCCAAAGTTCCTCGGCAAGAGGCGCTATCCTCATTGTACAAAGAGAGGTGTGTGGAAAATAAACAGTCTGGTTTTGGAGAAAGGCAACCCCCTTCCCTGAGCTAACAAATATGCTTATTCATACTCTCAGTTTTGTAATAACTGCAAGCACGCGTTATGGAATCATACAGGCTCATGAAACTAACAGAATCAATTGCTAACGCTGAGTATCCTGTTACAGTTTACCTTAAAGGGGAAACTGACAATTCCTGTGATTTCTTATATTATTTTTACCTATTCCCCTCATATTTATTTATTTTTTGTTTGTTATGTCTAGAAAATAAAATTAGATGTAGAAATCCACACTTCTATCCAGGAACTGGGCGCCTCCATCTTGACTCCCTGTCAATCCATCTTCATAAAAGATGCCCTTTTGTTCTACTGAACATAGTGAAAAATAACAAACTGAAACAATGTTTCTATTTCTCCTCCTCATTTGCATTAGGTGCCCTGGCTGTGCCAGGAATGATCTGCTAAGTTATTTGCAAAATGTATAATACACATTTTTAGAAAAATCAGAGCCTCACAAGAATAAAAAGATAAACATAACCTAAGATGTCGGTGATTTTGAATGTTTTATTTAATAGAGTAATTCCCAGAGAAGTGTATGTTCCACTTTAGCCTACAGCTTCCTATGTGTACAACGTATTAGTGATCTGTAAGTAATCATACTAATTCTATATACAGTATCACACAAGCAAAAGTCATCACAGTATAATTCAGTCACGCACGCGGACATCATAGCTTCATTCAATTACACAGGAGATTTGTATTCATTTCATAAATGCCTTACTGTACATCCGGCTCGTTTATTTAGGCAGGCCTCATTCCAGTTTCATTCATTCGTTCAAATATGCCCAAGTACTGAAATTATTTACTCTTGCCTACTCAAGTCCTGAGTTTTCTGACACCCACCCAGCATGGGCTCATTTCTTCCATGCTTCATTCGTTCACAAACATATGTGCCTAGCTCTCTATAAAAGTAAACATCGCTGAGCTGTATCATTCAGTATACAAAAGATTCAGCGCATTTCGAGACTGTGAAAAAAAAATGCATAAATATGCAGCGACTGAAATTGCAGGGATAACATAACGGAATGGCAGACAAAAACACACAATTGTGCGGAATCTTCATTGTCCGTATCACAAAGAGAATAAACGGTATGCGGTCAGTATCAGGAAATTCTCCCAGAATTTGTTGACACTGCTTAAATGAATGGTAATAAGGGTTGGATTTACTGAAATTCATGTTTCGCAAGGTGTACAGCTTGAAATATGACAATTCAACATTCTGTTATATACACTAAATAATTTTAAATTGAAAGGATGGTAGGTGAGCATCATTATAGCAGTGTATAATAGTATCACGAGTTCAACACAAAAAGGGAACCTTTGGTTAGAGGAGTCATCACTTTACGCCCCCCAAAAAATCAATTTATAATGAATTTATTTTTTTGTGTGTGTGTGAAAAAATTGGTAGTGGAGTTCTAACAGGGCATTTGAAAAGTTAAATAATGAATAGAACAGAAAAAAGCGCAAAGTCAGGACAAAATCTACTATATATATATTTTTTTTATTTTTTTTTGGAATGTAGGTCTCCACGAAAAAGAAATTGCACTATTACTACGTTAGTGGTATGTAAAACCTCTACAGCCACGTTTGGAAAGACCGGGGGTAGCTCATAAAAAGTTTAATTTCAGAACGTTGCGGTTTATGGGAGGAAATGTTGATACTAGTTATACTTCAGGAATGAAAGTTTGTCGTGAGGCGTTATTGTGTTTGAATGGAAAAAGTCAGTTACTAGTGGTGTAGGTTTAGGGGGTTGAGGTGACAGTGCACTGTAAACAGACGTTGTTTGAGCAACGCACTGCAGAGACAGAGCAGTATAACACTGGAAAGGTTTGTACAACAGACACAAGTCGGACAGGTTGTCATTGACAATCTGTATGCAGTGTTAGTGTATAGCACAGCTTGAGTGCTGAACACTGCAGTCATTGAGCAGTGTAGGAAACAAACACTGGATATGAGCTCACAGTGGTTGTAGTGTGGTGTCAGACAGAGAGTGGCAGGGTTAATTACTACAGTATGAATTGTCAGCAGTTCAACGTAAATGCAAAGTGAATTTCAAATTCTAGGTTAAAATAGCAGAAGTTAAACTTTTTTCCCAGTTTGGGTGTACTGACCTAAAAATGTGTGTGTGTGTATATATATATATATATATATATATATATAAAATAAAATAAAACCTTGAATAAAAAAAATAAATCCCACCTTTTTGAATACCCAGAGAGAAAATACTGAAAACAGTGTTTTGAAAACACAGCGATAGTAAGCGTACAAGTCAGCTACAGAAAATCAGAATGTAATATCTGTATGTATGATGAATCTATATGTATGATAAAACTACAACTTGAGAAGTGGTTGTGGTTTTCTCACTAAACTGAGAATTGTTTGGAATTCACCAAAGAACTGCAAGTAGCAGGCCCAAAATAGATCATCAGAATAGTCAAGTTGAATTTTTTTTTAAAAATCTTTTTTTTCAGTTTACCTATTTTGGTTAAAAAAAAATTATATATATATTCATTTTTTTTTTCTTTTTTACAGTACTAACATTTTAGTGAAGAACCTAAAAGTGCCACACGACATGAGAACATGTGATCAGTCATCAGACAGCTCTGTATACAGTCTATAGAGGACTAACAGTGACAGAGGCTAATAAAGGAATCTGCTGGGCGACCATGTAATTGCTGTTAGAGGAAGCAGCACACTAGCAGTGATGCATGCAAATGCACAATAAGAATATCATGTTTCCCCAATTTTACTGTGCCACCAAAGGGCATGGCACCCTGCCTCTTACCTTTAATTTGGATTTCGTAGTCCGAGGGCCTGTCCCTCCGCTGCTTGCCATGAGATGCCATACTGTGCCAAGGTGGCTAGCACTCACTGACCCACTGTCTTGGCACTGCCAGCCATATGGCACTCTACTAATGGAGGGAAGTAGCCACCAAGGACAATATTCAGTGTGGTCACAGCTGATGTTCTGCAGTCCACGTTCTACGGTCGCCGATGGGCTAGGATGGCCCCAGGGGAGGTCAGTGTACCAGGAGCAGGGGACAGTGACAGTTCAATGCTGGAAGACCTCAGATCTTAGTAGCCCAGAAATGCTCAGTGTGAGATGGGATAGTGCCCTGTGACACAGCCCTGGCAAGCAGACTCACTACACACACTGAATGCTTAAATGGGAGTACACTGGTCCAAAGGTGCAGTCTGTGCTGAGACTTAAAGGCGCAGACAGTCCTCACATTTAAGGTTGGGTTGCAGTAAGTGCTCAGAGGTCTAGGGGAGCAGACAGTCCTCAGATTCAAGGGATGTAGACAGGGCTCAGAGAGGTGCAGTCTTTTTATCTGAGGGTGCAGACAGTATTGAAAGATCTAGGGGAGCAATCAGTCCTGAGATTTCAGGGTTCAGACACTAAGAAATCTTGGGGAGCAATCAGTCCTCAGATTTTAGGGTGCAGCAAGAATTTAGAGATCTATGGGAGCAACCAGTTCTCAGCTTTCAGGGTGCAAACAGATCTTGGGGTGCATCCAGTCCTCAGATTTCAGGGTGCAAGCAGTATAAAAAAGATCTGGGGGGTGCAGTCAATTCTCAGATTCCAGGGTACAGCCAGTGCCTGTATTTAGAGATCTTGGGGTGCAGTCAGTCCTCAGATATCTGGGTGCAGCCAATGCTTAAAGGGCTGTAAGGGTGCAGCAGTGTGGTTAACCCTGTGTGTGCTGCAGGCTGGGTTAACCCTGTGTGTGCTGAGGCCAGGGAGGTGAAGCAGCATGCACTCAGTGGCCGCTGACATCCATCTGCAGTGAGAGTGCAGTGATGTAGAGTCGCAGGCAGTGCATGGACTCCCCGCCCCCTCCTCCCCTTCAGCTGTCTCCCCCAGCGCTCAGATTGATGTCTGTCTCGTGTGTTTCCCCAGCTGTCTCTGTGTGTGTGGGCATCAGTCTAAATATGTACCTGCCATGCAGCAGCCTATTAGCAATGCTCACTGTCATGTCCTGTCCCTTACACCTCTCTCTGCATTCACTATAGTCTTTTATTGTCCCCCTCCCCTCCTCCCTCTCCCTTCTCCTATCTATCAGCTGTTTGTCTCTACCCCCCTTTCACCAAGTCTTACACAGATAGTGTGATTTTCCTCATCACAGTCACACTTCCCCATTTCTGAGCCAATCAGACCCAAGCTAATGTGGGCTGATCAGATGGAGCTTGGTCTCATGCAGTCTGCCTGCAGCATCTCTCTTGGAGACAGTGCATTGTGGGTCTTGTAGTCCTTGCTGCATTATGGGCATCACCATCCTTTTATTTCTCCACTAGAGAAAGAAAAAAAAAACATAACAAAATATGTATATGTATACACATATATAGATACATACATATACTAATATATATATATATATATATATATATATATATATATATATACATATTCATATACACACCTGAGCCTGCAATATAATTTTATTCATATATCTGATATTTTGTAAATGAGAAATCAGCCCTGCACCAGCCTATTATAATGAGGTTTAATGCACAGTCTGGTAAAAGCAACAAGCTCATATCATCTATGTCTTTTGTGTGCCTCAAAACCAGTATTATTGGATATCTGCTATCCATGCTATAGTGATAAAGAATATATTCAAAGCAAACAAGGACAGAGACATAATAAAATGGTCTATCCACTGCAACATAAAACGTAATAATGACCAATCCTATTATGTATTTTGTAATAAAGGAAGACCAGGGTTCATCATTCAGCCAGGGATATACTGGCCCTAGCACAAAAAAAAAAGATATCGGATCATGCTTTCTACACCTATGCTATTTATAAATGACCTTTAACCCAATGAGAGCCATGGAGGCACCTGCCGTATTATTCTTCCCTGTATTAGTCTAGATTAACTCTTTGTCTTACAAAGCAGCCCACAAGTCATTGTACGCGGTGAATGGAAGGCTCTCATCAGTGAGCTGTTAATCGCTACAAATTAATTCCAACATTCTATTCTATGTCTCTCATTATATAATATCACAGATCCAAAGATATAGTGTGACAGGTTCAGTTTAGGCAGATGAACAGTCACCTTCCTCTTTCGGGAAGCCTGTTTTTACCTGGCCTGTCAGCACTTTATGGCCTTATCAGTGTTCAGAGCTTGTCCTCTGCAGATTCTAGTTTATTACTGCCATTACCTTGAATTCAAATTTACACCCTCAGCTCATGAACTCATCAGTCAATAGCGCATGCACATTGTGGTTAGATACAACTATGTTGTGTTAGTGTAGGCCTCTCCTGCCTTAAACAGGCACATTGAACTATAAATATTTTTCATACCATTTCGATTAGACACGGTCGGATCACCGGATCCCACTTTTTTCAACAACTCAGTCAATGTCTTTTTGATTCATGGCTGACGTTTATGTTGTCAAGAATAAGACTTAGTCACTAAACGGAATAGCAAAGCGTTGATTAACGTATTTCAAAATGTGGGCTAAAATAGCTTAACTAAAAATAAAAATATATAGCATTCCACCTACCCTGTTTTTATAATGCTGTTATTTTGGTCCACATGTTCCACATGTTCCATAAGTCACTATAATTAAATTTTGGTGAATAAGTCAGCATGTTGTACAAGCTTGTGTCTGGCCTTTTTAACTCAAGTTTATTTTTGATGCCTTCAGATTGGCAACTTTTCCTTAAAGCGACTCTGTAATCCCCACCAAGAAATGTGAGAATTTCATAAATATAAAATCTTTATGAAATGCTCAGAAAGACTGTGTTGGAATTGTTTAGTGAAACTCCAGTGCAGTCAAAAGATTTCCTAAGACAAAGTAGGGACTATTTTGTCTTATGGTAAATCCTCAAGCTATATGTAAATGAAAAAAGACTGGCTGCCACGGTAATTAAGCACTGCTCGTTACTTGCGAGTTAAAACAAACTTTAATTCTCCAAAAAAAATGCTAAAATAAAATAAACACAGGATACACTGAAAGGCTTACTCACATTTGCGGCTAACAGTCAACAATCAATGCGTTTCGTGTATCAAAACACTTTATCAAAATCGAACTACTGGGTCAATAATATCCTGTCTTTTTATGGTATAGTAAATGAAGGATTACAGGCACCCGTGGACCCAAATCCCAATTCCACACTGAACCAGACAAAGGAAAAGAGAGTGTATATAAGCTAAATTATATTTCTGCATATAGAGAGAAAGGATAAACACACAAAGAAAAATAAAATATCAAAATCATGATAACAAACGATATAAAAAATGTATTAAAACATTAATACTATGAAAATGGTACAAATTACACATATTACTCCGTTATGAAGTTAATCAGTAAGCATTGTTACCTGTATTGACACCAAGCTTAAATTAATCACATTGTTCAACGTACAGATATAATCAAGTTGATAATCAGCTTATACCTTCAATGCAAAACCAATAAATAGGGATTCAATAACTAATGGAATAAAAAAGTCCTCAAACTGACAAAACTTGACAAAAGGCCAAGCTACTATGGTCAAGTTTTGTCACTTCCCAATACCATTGCTATTGCGAGATAATATCTATGAAGGCTCCCGCGGAGCCCTCTATAGATATCAGTGCTGTACACTTGTGCATGTGTGAGATTACAGCAATGATATGGGCTTCTAGCGGATGTAGCATCAGGAGCTGAAGACTAAAGATAGAGGCTATTGTGGGGACAGCATCAAATAAGTATAACTTACCTCTGCTACACCCCCGGGCCACCGCACACCAAGGTTCGAAGTCACCATCAAGGGTCTTTGCAAAATATGTAAAGACCCCAAAAGGAGCTATAAACACTAGGGATGTGCATGGGCAAAAAAATGGCATTTGGTTCGGTTTGGCACTTCAGAACTATCAAACATTGTCACTTTAGAACTTCGGCACTTCGGACATTCGTAAGCATCCGAATTTCCAAATGGCATGAAATTTTTACGAATCTACATTCAGAACGAAACAAATCACACATGTCTAATAAACACTTCAGAGAGAAGAAACTCTTAGCATCAAAGTTACTTAGGTACTTATGGGCTCCTTTAATGTACCTAAGTGCCACCTAAAAATATATAAAACAGGTCTCTATGTTTTCACATTCTGTGAATAGGTGTAACATATGCATTCTCACCTTGCGGTCAGCGGCTGTGCAGCTGCACGAGTGACACTTGCGGAATGCTAATGGACGCCGGCCGCTGCGGATCCAAGGCTAATTATACCCCTACGCTCGCTGACGTAACTGACGATGTCGCACGTTTTGGGGTCAAAGAGCGATCACGGCCAATCAGAAAGGTAAAGCAGGTGTAAAAGCCTAGAATTACCTTTCCTCATCCTAGTGGTTGTCTGAGAGTGCATTCCTTATTCTGGTTATTCTGGTTATTTGACTTTGGCATTGATTTTGACTTCCCTGTTTTCTGGTATCCCTGACCTCTGGCTTTCCTTTATCATTCTGTCCCTTTCTGTATCCCCTGACTTCGGCTATTCCTGACTATTCTTTGGTACATTAGTCCGGCCATTCTAGGGTCCGGTATACATTACCTATTAGTCTCCTGTGTTACACAGTTCTACATGCTGGATCATACTGTAATCCTGACATCACGACATGGCCATAGATCCTGTAGAATTGTGTAAGCACATAGCTGCTTGCGAAAGGAAACTAGAGGAGAATGATCACCGCATGGATCAATTTGCCCCCAGGTCTTCAGTACGCTTCTTATCCGAACAGCGCATCTGCAACCTGCGGCCTCTTCTACTGTCTCACCTCCGTCTTATGTACCTCCACCTATAGTACACAAGGCGCCCACTATCTCTCTATCTCCTCCCCTACATTTTGATGGTAATATTCAAGAATGCCGGGGATTCATTAACCAAACTGAGTATCTTTTTGAGGCCTCACCGGGATCTTTTCCCACAGATAGAGTTAAAATTGGTTACCTGATGAACCAACTAAAAGGTAAAGCTTTAGCTTGGGCCAATCTGCTATGGGAGAGTAATAGGAGTGTGGCATACAATTACCAGGAATTTCTTATGGAATTTAAACTTACATTTGAACCTTTAGGCAGAGAGGATGACGCCTCCACTGCCCTGATGCACATCAGACAAGGGAACCGGTCTATCTCGGAATATGCCATAGAATTTCGTACCCTAGCTTCCGAGGTAGACTGGACTAACAGTGGGCTAATCTCTGCATTTAAAAAGGAACTATCTGACACTATGCTAGATGAGATTGCTGCCAAAGATCTACCCAAGAAACTTAACGAGTTTATCACATTTGTTATGCAAATTAACAATAGACTAAGAACCAGAGAAGCTACTAGAAATAAGACCAGACGTATCACTATGCCTTTAACACCCTGTCTCTTCAAACATATTGTTCCTGACCAGGGCCGCCATCAGGGCATGACAACCGTAACGGTTGTCATGGGCCCGGCGGTCCTGGGGGGCCCGGACTGCTCAGGTCGTCCGGGCCCCACATTCAGTGGGTACATACCGGGTCGCAGGGGGTCCTGCGACCCGGTGTGTACCCACAGGGCCAGCCTCTTCTCCTGGGGGGCCCAGGAGGCGGCCACGTCAGGGCCCCCCAAGGCTGGCCCTGCTGACACCCGGCGGGCGCGCGAGGGAGCACTCTCTATGCTTCCTCTTCAGCTCCCTCGCGCACCGTACTGATGGGAGCCGGAAGATGACGTCATCTTCCGGCTCCCTCGCGCGCCGGCCTGCCCGCCCGCCGCCAGTGTCAGGAGGGGGTAGGAGGAATGAAATTCGAGGGAGTGGGGGTTAGGAATGAAATGGGGGAGGGGGAAGGAGAAGGAATGAAATGGGAGGGAGGAAGGAGAAGGAATGAAATGGGAGGGGGGAAGGAGAAGGAATGAAAGGGGGAAGGAGAATGAAATGGGGAGAAGGAAATGAAATGGGGAGGAGAAGGAAATGAAATGGGAGGGGGAGGAGAAGGAAATGAAATGGGGTGAAATTGGGGAGGAGAAGGAATGAAATGGGGAAGGAATGAAATGGGAGGAAGGAGAAGGAAATGAAATGGGGAGGAATGAAATGGGGGGAAGGGAAGGAAATGAAATGGGAGGGGAGGGAAGGAAGGAATGAAATGGGAGGGGGGAAGGAATGAAATTTGAGGAGAGGGGGAGGAAGGAATGAAATGGGGGGGGAAAGAAATGAAATTTGAGGGAGGGGGGAGAGGAATGAAATTTGAGGGGGGAGAGGAATGGAATTTGAGGGAGGGAGGGGGGAGAGGAAGGAAATTTGAGGCAGGGAGAGAGGAAGGAAATTTGAGGGAGGGAGAGAGGAAGGAAATTTGAGGACGGGGGAGAGGAAGGAAATTTGAGGGACGGGGGGAGAGGAAGGAAATTTGAGAGACGGGGAGAGGAAGGAAATGAGAGGGAGGAGGAGAAGAAGGAAATTGGAGGGGGGAAGAAGGAAATTGGAGAGGGAGGGGGAGAAGAAGGAAATTGGAGGGAGAGGGGGGAGAAGGAAATTGACGGGGGGGAGGGGGAGAGATTGACATCCATCACACACAATGCACCCCTTGCACACAGAAAAACACACAATGCATTACACACAGATACACGTACACAAGCAATGCATCCCTTACACACAGCAACACACAATGCACCCCTTACACACACTCAATGCATCCCTTACAGACGCACACACTGCATCCCATACATACACAAACTCATCTTGCAGCCCTTACACAGATTCACACAATGCATTCCTTACACACATCAGGACATCCCCCCACACACACACACTCCACTCCCTGTGAACAAACTCATTGGTGGAACATGAAGGTGGACCCTGGGACCCAGACATTGAGCTGTGTAAAGGGCCCTCAAAAAAATGGAGCTGCTTCCCGTTCTCCCAGAACAGTGATTTTTGTGACCAGTTACAAACCGCCTCCAGAGAGCCTGTTGTACACCAGACCAGTGGAGCCAGACGGCAGCTAGAGCCCATCTTCATCATGCTCATCTGGTTGTAAGTAGGCAATCTAGTATATTATTCGTGGCACTAATCTCTAATTTACCTCACATTAAAGGGACACTATAGTCCCCAGAACCACTGCAGCTTAATGTAGTGGTTTTGGTGTCTAGCCTGTCCCTGCAGGCCTTTTAATGAAAAACACGGCGGCACTGCAGCACTGCTGTTAGTTAACATGGCAGATCACATGGGTGGGGCATTGTGATGTCACATGGGGGGGCGGCAAACTTTACTTTTGCCTAGGGCGGCAAAAATCCTTGCACCGGCCCTGTAGACACTGCATCCCTGTGGGCGGATTCGGGGGGAGCAGCACTTTGGGCGGACTCGGGTGCAGGCACCGGGGGGCCCAGACCTTGAGCTGTGTCAGGGGCCCCAACATTTCTGATGGCAGCCCTGTTCCTGACCTTCCTATACAGTCCAAACCTGAACCCATGCAGTTGGGGGTCACTAGACTGTCAGAGGCCGAGAGACAATATAGGGGAAAAGAAGGTCTATGTCTATACTGCGGTAGTAAAGGACATATGAGAAACAATTGTCCCATTCATCTGGAAAACTACCGCACCTAAGCCCCTTAAGGGAACAGGTCTTAGGTGTAATGGAGAGGTCATCTGAAAAAAATAAATATAGATTTCTCCTTGATATTTCAATTATCATTGACAAAAATAACTTTTCATGCAAAGCCTTGATGGACTCAGGGGCTGCTGAAAATTTAATTGATGTTCAATTTGTTAAGGGTAATGCTATACCTGTCAAGGAGAGACTATCACATCTAGCTGTAGAGGATATAGATGGGAGACCACTCTCACAACCATTGATTACTCACAAAACTTTACCCATCAGTATGTCCATTAAAGCCTTGCATAAGGAAGATATAACGTTTCAGGTTATTGCATCCCCTTCCTGTCCTATCATATTAGGCTTTCCCTGGCTTAGTAAGCATACCCCTCATATTGATTGGGTTAATGGGGAAATATTGGAATGGGGTAAGGATTGTGAGGGAAGGTGCATAGTACATATCACCAAGAGAGTTGCTACTACTATCGAATTACCCCAAAGTTCCCATACAATACCAGGACAGTAAGGAAAGATTTAGCAAGAGTCAGTCCAATTTATTGCCTCCCCACAGACCATATGACTGTCCCATTAACTTACTACCTGGCGCTATGCCACCTAAGGGAGCAGTTTATGCCCTTTCCCCACAGGAAAGTAGAATAATGGATGAATATATTAAGGACTCACTGAGTAAAGGCCACATACGCAAATCATCCTCGCCTGCTGGTGCAGGGTTCTTTTTCATGTCAAAAAAAGATGGTGAGTTGCGCCCATGTATTGATTACAGGGCATTGAACAAAATTACCATTAAGAACGCCTACCCCATTCCTCTTATTGCTGACTTGTTTGACAGGTTCCAAGGCGCTAAATTATTTACTAAGCTTGACCTTAGAAATGCTTACAATTTAGTAAGAATCAAGGAAAACCATGAATGGAAAACTGCATTTAATACCAGAAGTGGACACTATGAGTATCTGGTGATGCCATTCGGGTTGTGCAATGCTCCAGCGGTTTTCCAAGATTTTATTAATGACGTACTCAGGGATTACATTTACTCATTTGTCTTAGTCTATCTGGATGACATCCTTATTTATTCCCCTGACCTCCAAACTCACCACGGTCATGTCAGACAAGTTTTGCAACTTTATTGAAAAATCACCTTTATTGTAAATTGGAGAAATGCATCTTTGATCAGCCAGTACAATTTTTAGAATATAATATTTCCTCCTCAGGGTTTCAGATGGATCCTAAAAAACTAGAATCAGTTTTACAGTGGTCTTTTTCCACTGGGTTAAAAGCCATTCAAAGGTTCATTGGTTTTGCCAATTATTACAGAAGGTTTATAAAGGGTTTTTCTTTTTCCGTACTAGCCCCCATTACCAATATGACACGCAGTTCGATATGCCCTAAGGAGGCTATAGAGGCTTTTGAAGTTCTCAAACAAAGGTTTGCCTCTGCAGACATATTAACACATCCAGACACCAGCAAATCTTTCATACTGGAGGTTGATGCCTCAGAGACGAGGGTAGGGGCTGTTCTCTCACAGAGGGAGACCCAGGATACTCCTTTGCATCCTTGTGGCTACTTCTCCAGAAAGTTGTCCCCTGCTGAGCGCAATTATAATATTGGCAATAGAGAATTGTTGGCCATTATTCTAGCCCTCAAGGTGTGGCGACATCTTTTGGAGGGTTCCAAGGACTGCTGGTCACCCAGGTATTAATAAATCCACCTCTGCGATCATGAGATCATTTTGGTGGGATTCTCTAAGGAAGGATGTTAAGGAGTATGTGCAGGCTTGTTCTGTTTGTGCGGTTTCTAAAGTTCCTCATAAACTCCCCTGTGGCTTGTTGCAACCTCTTCCTGTTCCTGAGGTCCCATGGTCCCACTTGTCCATGAATTTCATTGTTGAAATTCCTAGTTCTAACAGTTATACCACGATTCTCATGGTTGTGGACCGTTTTTCTAAAGTGGCTCATTTTATCCCACTCAAGAAATTGCCCTCATCACAAGACCTGGTACTGATCTTTATACGTGAGATTGTCCGTCTGCATGGCATTCCTCACAATATTGTATCTGATAGAGGCTCTCAGTTTGTATCCCGGTTCTGGAGGGCTTTTAATAAGCAGTTGGGGATTGAGTTGTCTTTTTCATCCTCTTATCACCCTCAGACTAATGGTACGGCTGAGAGGGCTAACCAGTCTTTGGAATTATATTTGCGTTGTTTTGTTATTGTCCGAATTACTACCATGGGCTGAGTTTGCTAGAAACAATGCTGACCATGACTCCTCAGGACATAGCCCATTTTTTGTTACTACTGGCCGGCATCCTACTGTCCTCCCGGCTGTTTTTTCTGACACGGCTATTCCTGCTTTAGATGACCGTCTTGCCTCTATTCGTGATACCTGGGTCAAAGTTTACTATGCCCTGGGGACTGCTGCTGACTGTTTCAAGCATTATGCTGATAAATGGCGAGGTGCCAACCCTGTTTATCAAGTGGGTGAGAGAGTTTGGTTATCTTCGCGCAACGTCAGACAAACTCCCTAGCATGAAATTTGCTCCTGGGTTTCTTGGGCCTTTTCCTGTCTTTCGGAGGCTTAATCCCGTTTCGTACTCTCTGGCCCTTCCGGCCTCCTTGAAAATTCCTAACACCTTTCATGTCTCTCTACTCAAACCTCTTGTTTGCAATAAATATACTGTCCCAAGTGTTCCCCCTCCTCCCTTGGTTGTTCCTGGACAGGAGGAGTTTGAGGTCTCTTCCATAATTGATTCCATATTTTCTCAGGGCACATTGCAGTTCTTGGTAGATTGGAAAGGTTATGGTCCGGCTGACTGTTCTTGGGTTCCAGCCTTGGATATACATGGTGGCCGCAAGATCCGCTATTTTCACACTAAGTTTCCTCTTAAGCCGGGTCCTGCCCGCCCAGTGGGCGGTCTTCAGGTGGGAGTAATGTAACATATGCATCCTCACCTTGCGGTCAGCAGCCGTGCATCTGCATGAGTGACACTTGCGGCATGCTAATGGACTCCGGCGCTGCGGATCCAAGGCACACATTTTGGGGCCAAAGAGCGATCACGGCCAATCAGAAAGGTAAAGCAGGTATAAAAGCCTAGAATTACCTTTCCTCATTGCCCTGTCTTGGTTTCCCTAGTGGTTGTCCGAGAGCGCGTTCCTTATTCTGGTTAATCTGGTTATTTGACTTTGGCATTGATTTTGACTTCCCTGTTTTCTGGTATCCCTGACCTCTGGCTTTCCTTTATCGTTGTGTCCCTTTCTGTATCCCCTGACCTCGGCTATTCCTGACTATTCTTTAGCCATTCTAAGGTCCGGTATACGTTACCTATTAGTCTCCTGTGTTACACAGTTCCACGTGCAGGATCAAACTGTAATCCTGACAATAGGTCAACATTTTTCATCTTATGTGTATGTCAAATATAAGAGATAGAAGAGATCTTTGAAGAGAAAAAGCCCAAAATGTACTCCCTTTATGAAGATAAAGATTTGTTACCGATAGATCCTCTTTAAGAGATGTAAAAATTATAAATGTCCAAATGAATATACCAGTGCTATGCATCAACTGCTTTAACAGTCTGACTCAGAACATATATCATTTGTTTTGGCATCACTCAAAAACTAAGTAAGAAAATTAAAGCTGATTATTATAGCATATGAAGTATAATTACAGACTAATGTTTCAGACTTTTTATAATGCCTATAGGTGACAACATTTGTTGGAGAACTGTGATCGCTCTCAAGCAGTTGATGTTTCTACAGTATTGCATCATGCCTGCACATATTGCCATGGCAGACAAATGCATAATGCAACGTTAAAGGAACACTTTAAGCTGCAGAGCCACCAATGCTCCTACCATAGGTAATGGTGCAAGAAGCTCCCTATCAATGTCTCTGTATCATGAAACTTATAGCTGTACCCTCCATGCCACCACATGGGAAACAACATGTGCCCATGGTTAGGTCTCCATTTGGGAAGTTAATACTGGGAAGTCTTACAGAGTTGCCAGTTAGTTTACCTGGTATTAATATTGTGCCAAGGGTCCGGAACTTAGTAGAAACATGTTGGTGTTCATGTAGGCATTCTGCAAGACGACCTTCAGGATTATTCACTTAAGTAAGAACTATAAGGAATTTAAAGTGAATTTTAATAGACGAACTTATAACTGACTTGGAAACTTCTTCGAATTCACCTATTTTGACCTTCAATTTTAAATTCACTTAATTGTCATGCCCCCCTGTGCTTCCAAAACAGCTCTGATAAGTTGAGGCATGGACTCCACAAAACCTCTGAATGTGTCCTGTGGTATCTGGCACCAAGACATTAGCAGCAGATCCTGTAAATCCTGCAAGCTGCGAGGTGGGGCCTCCATGGATCGTTGGAAATTTTGAGACCAACGCAGCAACTTGAACTCTTTGTCACGTTCTTCAAACCATTCCTGAACAATGTTTGCAGTGTGGCAGTGTGCATTATCCTGCTGACAGAGGTCACTTATATCACTGAACACCATTGCCATGAAGGGGCTGTACGTGGTCTGCACCAATCTCTAGGTAGGTGGTACGGGTCCAAGTAACCTCTACATGAATGCTGGGACCCAAGGTTTCCCAACAGAACATTGCCCAGTGCATAACACTGCCTCCACTAGCCTGCCTACTTCCCATATTGCATCCTTCTGTTATTTCTTCCCCAGGTAAACGACGTACATGCACACAGCCATCCACCTGATCTAAAAGAAATGTGATTCATCCAACCAGGCAACCCTCTTTCATGGCCCTATTGCCCAGTTCTGACGCTCACATCGAGATTATAGGCATGGAACAGTGGTGGACAAGGGTCATCATGGGTGCGATGCACTGTGTGTTCTCACACCTTTTTATTATGGGAAGCATTACGTTTTTCAGTAATTTGAGCTACAGTGACTCTTCTGTGTGATCAGACCAAACGGGTTAGCATTCACTCCACATGTGCATCAATGAGCCTTGGGCATCATGACACTGACACCGGTTCACCAATTCTCCTTCCTTGCACCACTTTTACTAGGTACTAACCACTGCATACCGGGAACACCCATCCAGCCATCACTATTTGACCCTTTGTCAAAGTCAATCAGATCTTTTCAATTGCCTATTTTCTCTGCTTCCAACACATGAAATTCAAGAACTGACTGTTTACTTGCAGCCTAATATATCCCACCCCTTGACAGGTGCCATTGTAACAATATAATCAATGTTATTAACTTCCCCTGTCAATGGTTTTAATGTTGTGGCTGATCAATGCAGGACAATCAGAGAAAAAGGAGGCTTACCTCTAGATCTACATATTGTTCCTGTGTCACTGTGTAATTGTCTCATTTATTGTTAATGTAGCGGAGTAGTAGTATTATCCACGGTATCTCCGCTGGAAGACAGGATGAAGCAGGTAAAATGTAGGTAAAATGCAGGGAGCGTAGTTACAATCCTTTTCTCCCAAGAACTAGACGACACATAGCTTGGAGGTCAACTAAGGTTTTTAATCACAGGTCACAGTATTTATGCGGTTACAAATGTAAGGGGTTTCCCAAGTCACACTGCAGGGGTTGTCCAGTAGTGCTGTACTAGAGAGATAATCACCCAATAATGTATTGTTAATGGGATTATCTCCTAGTACAGCAAACTACAGTTTTTACATTAAAATCCATAACTGACACAATATTCCTGATATGCAGCTAACAGACCCCTTGTTACATAGCTGGGACCTGAGCCCATCATTGAGGGAACTAGCGCTCAGATGCCAGCACAAATAACCGAACGCCGTTCACATTACATGATCAGAAATTCCCGAAAGAACAAAACTCCCGAACGGCTTGGAAGTCCAGCGGGGCTTGTGCCGCCAAGTAGCCAATTTTAGTTCCAGGCACTCGACGGCAAAACCCCGCTGGGTCTCCAAGAACAAAGATGGCTGCCGCCACGTGTTCGGTACATGAATGGCGGCCACCCGTAGCACACATTAATTGGGCACTGATACAATGTTGCAAGGTACCTAATGAGAGACACACGACCTGCTCGGGTGGTCTTGCATTCGGTACTTTGCTTGTTCCACCAACAGTGTGGAGATTCACTGCTCGTGGATAGTCAAGCTGAATGCTAGCGATATTCGTGTGTTGTAACACACAAATGCCTTACACATAGATCTGTAATAGGGAAAACAGCATGCTTTTACAGGCAGACATTCTCCCAGCAGTTAACTCCTGGAAACAGACAATACAGGCAATAGCAAGGGATATACAATTACATTCTGTAAGTGGCTAGGTTTGCCACAGTTAATATACCCCTTTCATAATATTGTAAAGCACTGCAGAATTAGTTGGCCCCTTTTTAATACCAATAATAATAATAATAAAAAGCAAAGTGAACAATGTAAGATTAGGAAGTAATGCAATTGTAATAATTTAAACTGGGCCGGCCCAAGACATTGTGCTGCCTGGGTCCAAGTATAAAACGCTGCCCCTGTATTTTCTGTGTGTGTGCTGGTGAGCCAGTGTGTCTAGGGGATTCAGTGTATGTGTGTGCTTTTCGATACAGTATATGTGCTGGGACTGTAGTTTGTTTGTGCTTGAATGCAGTGTGTCTGTGTGTGCTGGGGATGTAGTTAGTGTGTGTGTGTGTGTGTGTGTGTGTTGGGAATGCAGTGTGTCTGTGTGTGCTGGGGATGTAGTTAGTGTGTGTGTGTGTTGGGAATGCAGTGTGTCTGTGTGTGCTGGGGATATAGTGTGTCTATGTGTGCTGGGGGGATGCAGTATGTCTCTGTGCTTGGAATTAGGTGTGTCTGTGTGTGCTGAGGATGTAGTGTTTGTGTGTGCTGGGAATGTAATGTGTCTGTGTGTGCTGGGGATGTAGTGTGTCTATGTGTGCTGGGGATGTAGTGTTTGTGTGTGCTGGGGATGTTGTGTGTCTGTATGTGCTGGGGTTGCAGTGTACCTGTGTGCTTTGGATGCACTATGTCTGTGTGCTGGAGATGTTTTGTGTAGGGGAACTGTCACATCCCAGGAATTTTAATATTATATTTATTGTCACCCTATATTAACCAAATACGTATTTGTCATGCGTGAAAATAAATCACCCATCAGTCAAGTGTGAGTGAGCACTTCCTTCTTTGCTTCTGGTAAACTCATGTTATAAGTTCTGTTCAGTGAACCTTTCAGTCAGCGTAGAAAAAAAGCATACAGAGAAGAATACAAATTAAACAACATTTCTATTTCTCCTCCTCATTTGAAGGTGTTGACCTTCAATGTGTGAAACTGCAGGTCAGAGTACTGGCAAAATCATTAGCAAGAGTACCATTCAAGGACGTATTTCAAAAACGACCAAAGCTACATGTACCCTTCCTGGTTACAAAAAATATTACTGTTATTAAAACAAGTGTTAGTGAATAGAAGATGTAGTGCAGCTTCCAGAGGAAGAGGAATAATTGTTGTGCTGACTTTGCCGTTGCAGAACGATTTAATCCAAGCTTATAACACCTATGATTATTCACACCATCGATGACACCTAGACATCATACACAGGATGCTTCTGTTCACAGAATGACACCGACCCAGCCACCCACAGGAATCACCATAGTGGCATTATCACTACAGCCTCTTCAGAGAGCATAGTGTTGCCTGGCACTCATAGAAACACAAATAAAAAATATTTGGAATCCTCCAGCTTCTGATATTAATGTAATCCTTGGAAAGGTTTCTTATTACTAGTGAGTCAAGAGTAGTTAATAACAGTAAGCTTGTTGTCTTCTCTGCTATTAACAGGGTTCTGTAGAACGTCAGCCTATTACGCTGCCTAAAATAATAAAATAACAAACATGACAAACATTCTATTTGCTCAGCTATTTTGGCACTATCAGTAAAAACTCCAGGAAATAGCATTATTGATGCTATTTCCTATCATCCTTTAAAGGAACACATTAAGAATTTCAAAAATCTGTATTCTACACTATATCTAATTTCAAAACTTGTAAAAAAACAAACAAAAAAAAAACAGCTTTTTACTAAAAAAGTTTTGCAATGCCAAGACTCATTAGGTGTTGCAGACCTCTCCTCCTCCCTGACTTGCTCATTGCTGGTTGATAAAGCGTCAGGACAGACGCAAAAGGAGTCCAGAGCTACTGTACCTTTTTTCATATTTTTGTCCGTCCCCCCCTTCTGGCAGGTGCAGGTATTTCCGTTCTGCATTTTTGTATATTTTTTTTTTCTCCAAACTTTGGACTCCTGGGAGAAGGACTTCATTGAATTAATTGATATGTGTTGGAAGATTTTGGATTGCCTGTCCCTTATGAGGTCTGCACATATTGTTTTGGCTTTTTGTTAACCATTTTTTCTATAATAAAATATGCACTTTCCACGATCTACCTTGTGGATTATTCGGAGATCCTTTTAATTGCAGACTGTCTGGTTTTGGTGATTTCTACACACAGGGTTAGTCCAACACCAATATTAGGATCTGGGATACATTTAAACCATGTTAGTGTCCTTGTTGCGTTACATATTTAATTCCCCTGTGGAACTAGAGTTGCGGCAACAAGTAACTGAAGAAAGATTTTTTTAAATGAATTCAGTTAGTTTGTTCCTTGTTGCTGGTCCAATCCACTGCTCCTTATGGAACAGCACCGGGAACAGGGTGTGCATGAGCTACGGAATTTGTTGGCGCTTGATAAATAATAACCATAATAATATTGAGCGGTGAGTGCCGCGCACATCCATGTTTCTAGTGGGAAAATATTGAACTGCTTTCCTATGAGCTTTCACATTAAGTGGCTGAGTTTTACTCGATCCGTACAGTGGTAGCGCCTCCACTGGTTGACTGGAAGACAGCCACTAGAGTGTTTAAACCTGCAAAGTAAATATTGCAGTTTCTACAAACCTGCAATGTTTTACATTGCTGGATTAAAAGAACAGGACCGCTCATTGAGCTATACTGGCCTGGGTGACTTTGATTTCCCTTTAATGCTGTCCAAACAGGACTAGCTGAAATAAATTCAAAGCAGCCGTTTGCTTTTGTTTGATGAAGTCATATTCAGCATTACCTGGGATTAATTAGGAATAGGATGGATTTTATTATATATAATATATATCATACTTAAAGGACCACTATAGTGCCAGAAAAACAAACTCATTTTCCTGGCACTATAGGGTCTTTAGGCCTCCCCCCCCCCGCCCCCCCCCCACCCTCAGGGTCCCACTGCCGCTGGGCTCAAAGGGGCTGAAGGGGTTAAACACTTACCTTTCTCCAGCGCCAGGCTCCCTCAGTGCTGGGGAACTCTCCTCCCTCTGCCGACGTCATCCGCCGAATGCACATGCCCAGCAAGAGCCACACGCGCATTGAAACAGTCCATAGGAAAGCATTACTCAATGCTTTCCTATGGACATCAGCGTCTTCTCACTGTGATTTTCACAGTCAGAGAGACAGCCAGAGAGACAGCCACTAGAGGGTCAGAGAGTCAGAGAGACAGCCACTAGAGGCTGGATTAACCCTAGTGTAAACATAGCAGTTTCTCTGAAACTGCCATGTTTACAGCTGCAGGGTTAAAACTAGATGGACCTGGCACCCATACCACTTCATTGAGCTGAAGTGGTCTGGTTGCCTATAGTGGTCCTTTAAAGGGGGTTCTCTGTTCTTCGTACATTTCTGCTTGTTATGCCTCTTTCTCCAGATAGATTTCCTTGGAGCTTGGACTGGTATATCTGTAGGCACAGAATTATGGGGCGCTTTTACTTCTTCCCCCAAAAATCCAATCCTCAATAGCACATCTATCACTACCTTCCTCTACAAATAAAAAAATGACATGTACAACATAAGTCTCACGATGGACTTCAACAACTCATTGAGACAGGCCTCGGATCCAGATGGGGGTAACGTACTGAGACTGACATGTCACATATCTGATCCATAGACCGGATCTACAGACCCATCTAGTTATTTCAGACCGACCTGGGTTTACTGTAACTGAAGTGCCTAGTTCATGAAAGGGTATGAATGGGTTAAATATCAAAGATTTGTACAGATTTTATGTCACAGCACTCAACCTCATAAGAATCTTATAACTGGTTACCCCACATGAATAGAGCAGGATACCAGGTAAATTTCAATGTGTCCATCCCAGGGTCCTTTAAGCAATGCTAGAGGGAGTAACTATCGTTCAGACGCCAAGGGTTTCTTTTTTTTTATTCATAGTTACTTTTAAGTGTTAACGTAGCTGATCTGTGGTCTGACCAATCTGTGGGTTCAATCGATCAGTCTAGAACTAGGGAGAGTGTTGAATCGTGCATGAGGTAGCCTTCAATCTTTGAGTAGGTGTTGTGTACAGTTGAATGGAGTGTATAGTCCTTGTCTCCCAGGTGCATCACTCTCCAAATGTCATGTAGGCAATGGGAGGTTATTAATGTTGTAAGGGCCTTGAATGTTTTTTTAAGAGAGGCATAGTTCGGAGATTTGGTGGATCTGGTAATATCTAAAGCTGGGTCGAAAAGGTGGTAAAAATCACCACAAATAATGAGAACGCCCTTTCTTAATTTTTCCACCCTAGATAGTATACTGCGGAGAAAGTTCCTTTGGTTGGTGTTCGGGGAATACACATTAACTATGGTGTAGTCTAGGTTATTGATTGCATATCTCCCTCCTGCCATGTTCTTGCTAAGAAGTACTGATACCCTTTTGGACTTGTGTGGAGATGCGGTGTGTAATTGGTGTGGGTAGTTTTGTAGACCCATTGCTGGGTAGGCGTTCGTGCGAAAGTGCGTCTCTTGTAGACATGTGATACACAGCTTGTGTGTTTTTGAGACCTTTGAGTAGGACATGTATTTTATATGGAATATTCAGCTCCTGTTTATTGTGTGAGTATATTTTCATATTGGAGTACGAGGTGGGAGGTAATGCATTTTGTGCGTCTTGCCTCTGTGGCACAGGTGTTTGGGACCTATTCCTAGGTTGTGGTGGGTTTCTTCGTGAGTGAGGTGTACGGCATGGGCATACCTCTGATAACCTTGACAAGTCTGTATTTTGCAGGGGACCTCCATCCACTTAGTTAGGGCAATGAGTGTTAGGTGGTTGAACAGTTTTGTTAGTTTGCGCAGGTAATGATTTGGTGAGACATAGTCATATGTGTACATACAAAAATTAACAACAAGAAAAACAACCATAACATAAAATTACATAACCAAAAGGACTGGCATGGTCCAACTAAGCATTTTAGCTAATTTTGTATCCACTAGCTATCTTGCTAGCTCTATATATGGGGGGTGAAAGGGGTCAGGTTGAACTGCATGGCTGCCGTTCCCAATAGTAGTGACCCTGCCCCCCGGCTCTTATAACTGTCTCCTTAGGTGGTATTTAGTTATAGTGACAATACTTATTGCTGGGATCCTGGGTAGTTGAACCCTTTAACACACGGATTCGAAATCTTGTGGTGTCCCGATTAGTTACAAGGACCCTGCTGGCAATTTCGCAAGCCTGCGCTAGGCCAGTGGTGGTTCATAATTAGGTGGAGAGGCTGCCCACTGGCAAATCAGGCCCTGCTTGGTGTTGTTCTTTCCACTTCAACACCATAAAGTGATCCCCAGGTACTTGAAAATATTCATGCATAAATCTGGACCTGGATTAATGTTGCCCAGGGCCCTAGGCAGGCTGTCAGAATGAGGCCCCCTCATAGAGCTCAGGTATCTGTTACTGTGATTGTGTAGACTGACTGTTGTGTATGTATCTGGAGGAGGCTGAAAACTGTATGGTGGGTTGAGTACTTCTGTGTGGCTGGTGGAATGTTGTGTGTATGGTGACTAATTTTGTGTGTGAGTAAGGGAGTCTGAGTGTGGCTGAGTGTTGTGTATGTGTTAGTTTTGCCCCCCCCCCTTGCTTAATATCCGATGTGGGTCAGTGGTGAGCAGGATCCATGTTGTCCGATAGGGGAGCTCCATGGTCTATACCAGGGATAGGCAACCTTTGGCACTTCAGATGTTGTGCACTACATCCCCCATAATGCTCTTACACTTATAATGCTGACAAAGCATCATGGGTGGTGTAGTCCAAATCATCTGGAGTGCCGAAGGTTGACTATGCCTGGTCTATACCAATATAAGGTACAGGTCACCTTAAGAGCACCCTCACAGTCCTCATGCACATTCAATGATAAAGCCATCAAGAAGCGCCAAAACCGCAAAGTACAAACCACAATACTCCCTCAATGAAGTAAGGAGTGCTGGGCCTTGCAGGGGGATCCTTTGATCTCACTGTCAGCTCAAGGAGACCCCGCTCAGAACCCTGTCTGAGCCCGTACCCTAGGGGATCTCCTTGGTGGCCTAATGGATAATTCGGCTCTGAATACAGCACCCATCCTGCCCTTCATGTAATACAATTTAGTAGCTGATATGGAAGAAACTTCGTCTAAATATTACAATTTGGTTTTCAACTGACTTCCAATCTAATGTTCAGTGAATAACCCCGATCTTTTAAAAACACACTATAGAGTAGCTTATTATTTTCTAAATGATTTTACATTATAGGAAGCGGCACTGAGATGTGTAAGTACAACAGTTGTCAAATGAAGACTGTGTGGGTGACAACACCTGGTCCCTTAGACATATACATATATTCAAAGCAGATGCTGTGAAATACAGCCTTAATTAATGCAGCGAGCAGCTCTTCCTTGTTTTCTGAGCTAAAATTATGTATTTTTATTGCCGCGTGCATAGAATTGAAATTTCCATGTTGTTCTGCTTGCTAGATAACAGTGTCAGTTGTTTCAATTTATTCCATCCTCGATTGACAAAAATAACTTCCTGAGTGAAATTATTGCCTTGGTGCTAAATCGTCAACAAGAAACTGGGGTCAAACATATATCCTTGTCCAAAATAAATTTGCAAGGTAGCATGGATTTCAATTCAGCCATATAGAAAACATTTTAATTAGGCTTCCAAAAGATGAGCAGAGAAGCAGGGGCGTTGCTAGGGAAGGGCTAACTTGGGCTGAAACCCGAATGGGGTTGACAAAAGCCCTGGGTGTGATGTATTTTTTGGCATTTTTACTTTCTATTATTTATTTATTTCTATTTTAATTTGTATTCATTTTTGTGCTCATTAACATTAATACATCAGTGTTATGTTCCTGGTGGTAACAGTGGACATACCAAATGTTGAATTATACAATCTTCAAAGTAAAATCAAGTTACACAAATTATAATCCCTGTGGTTGACCAAAGACCGTCAACCCAGTAGAAGCATATTGTCTAATCTGACCCGGCAAATCTTCTTTTGAGTCATGACAAACAAAAAACTTCTATCGGGGTAACTACGTATTATAGAACTTGGGGTAAGATATACAATATATCCTTGAGTTTTAGTGTTATATCTAACAGAAATATAACAAGAATATAATTAGTGACTATGACAGTCCCAGGGATTCAGCTTGAGACCTCCTCAGTGCCGTGTCGGGGACGAGGGCGCGTATGTATATAGTTTCCTAGGCACCCAAGAGTGCGCAAAGCTAGGCCTTTCCATTATAATGGCCTGCTTCCACATGTGCGCTTGCCATTGAGAGTGTTGAGACATGATAGATCATACAAAGAAAGTAGACTGGCCAGCTTTCATCAAGTAAAATTAGCTACAGCAAAATTAAGTGACAGAGTATAATCATATTATGGAATTATGCAGTTGTTTTTCATGAAGTTTACGCATGGGTCCCACGTGGATGAATGAGAAAGAGATATTTATCGGTTAGAGATGCAGTGATCTCCTCCATTACCCTGATTGACTCTACCTTCTGAATCCACTATCTAGGAGACAGGGGGATCACACATTTCCATTTAGCTGGAATGAGGAGATTTGCTGCTATCTGTAGGTGGGAGATTAAAGATTTGTTATTTTGGGGTAATGGATTTGGGTGGAGCAGGAACAGTAAGGCTTTTGGGGGGGTGTCAAACAGACTCCCGTTACAGCTGTTATCGTAGTCACAACCTTTTTCCAATAGGTTTGGATATCTGGACATAGCCACACATGTGCGATAGTACCCCTGGATTGATGGCATCTCCAGCATGTAATACCGAATTAGGAAAAAGGCCATGCAATTTAGCTGGGGAGGAGTGCCATCTCTAGACTCTCTTACAGTTACTTTCCTGTCTAGAGTTGCACATTGATGACTAATGTAAATTTTGGATTATTTCCCATTCTTTAGAAGTGAGTGTGATGTTAAGTTCCAGGGTCCAGGACTTTGTAAAATGCAGTAGCTGATTTTTGCGTTCCTCTTGTAATAGTTCATGCATTATGGATTGGTGCTTGCATTTCAGAATGCAGGATTCACAGTAGGTTTCGAAAGTTGTGAATGCCCTACCCCAGTCTGTCTGTAGTATGTATGACGTATGACATTTGGATATATTGATAGGACTGTAGGGCAGAAGGTTGGTCTGTGCGAGTCATGGCATGAAGGGGTTTGATTGAGCCACCATCTAAGACCGATGTTAGTCTGAGATAAGATATTCTCGGGTGTCTGAATAAAGTCATAGGAATGAGCCTGGAGCACTGGTGGAAATCTGGGCTTGATTTTGACACTATTTCATAGCCCTCTGTTCCTATAAAGTTTAAAACGATAATATATTTTCAGTTACATGATTTGTCACACAAAAGCACCAAATTTGGAGATGAAACAGCATAGTGTGGGGGTATTGCTGTGGTTGCAGGGCTTTAATGCAAGGGGTGATAACCCTCTAAGTGGCTATTGGTTAACAGAAGATGGTGAGGGGTTATAGATATAGCATTACATAATGTTTTGAAGTCATTAAAAGGCTTGGTGTCATCATGAGATTCATAAAACATGTTTGGGTTTAGATTTGGACATAAAATACATGAAATACAGAGGGATTTTGGAAGGGCTTATGTCAAAAAATGTTGGGAGGGCTGTACAATACATCTATGGACTAAAGCCCCTGCAGGGAAGCCACAAATAACTTACCGCGAGGTATCACCACCCAACCACCCTCTGTTTAAATAGGCAGCATTCACCCTTACAACATGTGACAAACTCCCCTTTTTTAGGGAGTTTGTCATGAGTTTTTAGAGGGGCCTGCTTGACAGCCTCCTGCCCTGTGATTATGGCCCACAGCTAAATCTTTGTTTCCAGACAGTAAAAAGGCTTGTTCGTGCCTTTTTCTCTATGTGGTTCGGTAAATGAAGTTTACAGAACAAACCGTCAAACAGCCGACCACCCTGCATGTGGAGTGTTCTGCTCATTAACCACCAGAAGCTGTGGTTAACCGCAGATTAATTGACGAACGACTGAATGGTCATCGTTAGTATGAACGAACATGTGGCGGCGGCCATTTTTTTTAGCTGAACGTGCTCAGCAGTGTTTTGCCGTCGAACACCTGGAACTAAAATTGGACACTCAAAGGCACGAACACTGCCGGGACTTCCACCTTCCGTGCGTTCGGCTAAATCCATACGAACAGAGCTCTATTTCTGGAGAACAAACTAATGAACGAGACGCTTTCAATGAAGTACTGCATGAACGGATCCGTTTGTGAAATTTATACATTATGGGAAGGAGAAGATAGACCGGTCACACACCCTAAATCTGTGGAACTATTTTGGGCAGGAAAGCCATGCTTGCGGTCGGTCAAATGTGACTTCCATAGAATTCGAGGAACCCCTGCTCCGATCTGTGTGATTTTTGGATATGTTGTTCGCCCAGATCAGAGCTATCCAGGGTGTAATGTATGATGTATAATTTTTGGTGATATGTTTGTGTTTTGGGGTGTTTCTGGACTTTGGGTAAAAATGGGTATTTTCTGCCTTTGGATAATTAGGTTATTCCATTAGCTCAATTATATCACAGGCAGAGGGATGGCTGACTGTATGTGGGAGTGTTGCAGTACTAATTATTGTTCCTATTGCTTTGTGTCCCTTTTGTCCCAGTTTACCATCAGGTCCAGGGGGTGTGCCTCTGGCCTGAAAATATGTATAAAAGAAATGACCTTGCACTCAATAACCCAGTTCTACTTCACCCTCAATTTAGAGTCCTGTCTCTTATTGGGAGAAACAGCTACAAGGGATTGTTATGCTCCTCATACTCCCTTGGATAATCACTAAGCTCTTTTAAGAGCTTGTTCCTGCTTCACTCTCTGGGGAAAGAGAGTTTCACCCACTGGAACCTGAAGCCTTGTCGTAGGTCCAGGGTGGGTAGGAGACCGCGAGACCCCAACAAAGCTGCAGCAGTTCGTGTGGTCTGCAGTGCTTATGGTGTCAAGTGGAGTGCTTGGAGCTCTCGGGAAGCACTAGGAGCATCCGTCAAAGGAGGTACCCAGTCGGGGTGCCAGGTGATCCGTTACACAACATATTTCGGATTACTCTACCATATAATACAATAATACATAGTATACACCATTGTAAATGGATTGGCTCTTAGGAACACCGTACTGGGAATTAGAGAGTGGGAGTAGAGATAACAAGGATTGAAAGGTATAGGTAGATACCAAATAAGTATCAAATTAAAAGAACCTGCAGAAGGTGTGTAATGCAATCAGAGGTATCCAAGGAGAGAATAACAGAATATCCGATAATGCAGATCAGGGAAGGTGGAGAGTCAAAAAATTTCAAAGTAGTATAATCAATGCATCCGTTAGATGATGCAAAGTTCTGTGAAATGTCACAGACCGGCACTAGTGAGACACATAGCATCAAAATCCTGGTCAGGATGTAGAGTTGGGCACAACTGGCACATAAGTTGTCCTGGTCACAAGTAATTTGACTTTGAGACCATTGAGATTGATAACTCTCCAATAGATTGTGAATGGGATGAAGTTCCTTTACATTTCTTTATATTTTTACAATAACTAAGAATAAGGAATAACAATGTAGGAGAAATGTATTCATGTATGAATCTCTAGAACATATTTGTCCCTATCCATTAGAACTAATGGACTTTTTATACGTAATACTATCCTCTAATTGGCGTTGAATCTCTAGAACATATTTGTCCCTATCCATTAGAACTAATGGATAGGGACAAATATGTTCTAGAGATTCAACGCCAATTAGAGGATAGTAATACGTATAAAAAGTTGGGAAAAAACCCACAGACAGATATTAATGAAGAATTTATGAGATATTTGGATAATGGATTCTCAAAAGGGATTCTTAATCAAAAGGAATATACTTTTTTAAATATTAAATCCCTGAAGATTCCAGTTATATATATACTGCCAAAATTACACAAAGATGCATCCAACCCTCCAGGGAGACCTATTGTCTCTGGAGTTGGATCTCTCTTATCTAATCTGTCTAAATATGTAAAAATACATCCCCAACCGTTAGTTAAAAAAAAGTCAGTCTTATCTTAAAGATTCTATGAGTTTACTACATGCCCTAAAAGACTTTAAATGGAATGAAGATTTTTTATTCATTACGTGTGATGTTACCAGCCTGTATCCGTGTATAGATCACGAGATAGGCTGTCAGGCTACACGTTTTTTCCTAGAAACCTCGTTATATCCTGCGGACCAGGTTGATTTTATTATGGAGGGGATATCACTTATCCTCCGTAACAATTTCTTTTGGTTTGAGGATGATTATTTTTTACAATAGAGAGGGACAGCTATGGGGACCAGGTTCGCACCCAGCTATGCCAACCTATTTATGTCTTAGTGGGAGGATAGGTATGTTTATTCGCAGCTTGGCTGGAGTGCGAACCTGGTCCTATATGAAATTTTTTTAATTTGGAAGGGTGACGAAAGCTCTGCTCTTAATTTTATTAATTTTTTAAATTCTAATCAGTGGAATATTCGTTTAACTCAGGAGATAAATAAAGATCATATTCCCTTTTTATTTGATTTGGAGATTTTTATACATAATCAAACAATTAGCACTTGCACTTTTTTTAAACTCGTGGATGTTAATAGTTACATCGACAGGGATAATTGCCATTTCCAACCATGGCTGGACAATATACCTAGGGGTCAGTTCGTCCGCCTAAGATGTAATTGTACGGACCTTGATTCCTTTGAAAATCAAGCTAATAGTCTTAAAAAACAATTTTTAGATAGAGGCTATCATTCAGAAATATTGGAAGAAGAAATTGATACCGTAAGAGATATGGATAGGGAATCTCTTCTAATATATAAATCTAAGGATAAAAAGAATAAAAATGAAACGATTCCAATGATTTTTAATTACAATAAGGAACATAATGACTTAAGAAAAGTCCTGAATAAAAATTGGTATATCCTACAACAAGATGCAGAAATTTTACCATATATTGAAAATAAACCCAAAGTAGTTTTTAGGGGTGCTAAAAACCTCAGGCATATTCTGACCTCCAGTTATTTAGATAAACCTAAGGATAATAGTAATTTTTTAAACACACATAGAGATAACAACAAAGGTTTTTATTACTGTGGAGACTGTATGGGATGTAGAAATCTTAAAAATAAACCTAAGAAAATAGAGAGTTTCAAATCTAGAGTGGGATCCTCTATTTTTAAGATTGATTCACTAATTACCTGCCATTCGAAAAATGTGGTGTATGTGCTCACGTGTCCTTGTGGACTTCAATACGTTGGAAAAACCTCGAGGGCACTAAAGATAAGGATACGTGAGCATATTTACCACATTAAAAAGGGCTTCTTGAAACATAATGTTTCTTTACACTTTATGAAAGTTCATGGAGGAGATCTTACTGGACTCATCTTCCATGGTATTCAATTGATTAAGACCCATTGGAGGGGTGGCCATGTCGAGTCCACATTGAGCCGCTGTGAGATGAGGTGGATTTTTAATTTAGACACCTTGTCTCCTGGTGGTCTCAACGTGGACTTTGAGATGGCAGCACTTGTATAAATTTTATAAATTTTATTTATTTGTATCTTTATATAAGAAAACGTTTTAAAGGATTTTTAAAAAACTCCTTATAATGTATTGATGTCAATGTTTGCCTCCATATATGCATCTATATATTTTTTTCATATATACAAGTATTCATATTCTATGTTATTGATGTCACTGTTTGTTTCTATGTATATATCTATTTTTTATATTCAAAAGTATTCATTATTCGATGTTATTATTGTTTTCTTTGCCCTTATGGACTTTGCCCGCCACCAAAATGGTGTCTCCCGGGTTATTTGAACCATTACTTCCGGAATACGCAAAACAGACATACAGGAAATGATGCAATGACGGCATGGGCGTCATTGCGTCACAAGCGGAAGTAGAATACGGAGGGACACCGGGCAGGAAATTGAATTTCCGGAAGATATGTTTAAAAACACGCCGAGAGAAGTCCATTTTATGCACTTTGAGAAAGACTGAAGGTCGAAACGCGTTAGTGCTTTATTTATGTTATATATTTTTACCGCGGTTCTTTTACTGTTGTTCATTTTTGGACTGAAAAACCAGGGTGCGACTATTACGAAGTGGCGACTATTATGCGGTGAAATACGGTACATATCTGCTTGCTAATGGACAGAACACGTTCAGTAATTAATATAATATATAATAGTTATTTTTGGAACACATGTTCTACTACAGAATATTAAAAGCAGAAATGTGATATTTTCCGTTTAATGAACAAGAAGTATTAGAATCAGGTCTGGCACTATATTTGTGATGGTGAATAATATACCGGCAACTTGAGTCATGTTCAGTGTTTATGAAAGGGTCTGATTAATTCTGATGTGGAAATCAATCAATAAATTGATTATCTTACGTATCTGCCCACGGCCAAATTAAAGAAGTAATGCGTGCACGCTCCTAAAGTAATTCACACCAGACACAGGTTTTAGGTTAATGAAAAACTTGAGGAATGTTTATTCAGAGGGGACGGCAAGTCCCTTATAAAGCAAAATTACATCACATGCATTGTCAGAGATAACATGAAATAATACATCAATAATTGGTTAGGTGTTAAGTGGTTTGTTTAGTGCTCTTCCTACCGGGTGTGATGTCACTGGTATCTTGGAGGTCTCCCCTAGATTCCAGCGCCATCTTGTTAATGAAGGTGTTAGTCGATGTCAAGAAGTAAACTCCCTAGCGGCCATTTTAGGTAAATCACATAGAAAGTTGAATAATGCTGATTATAGTTATGCTGAGTAAATAGGCATTTTACTAACATGAATTGGGTTAATATTTTTGTCTACAACAAATTCTTATAACAAAGTCATACATCGGTGTTGGATTTTTTCTTGACGATTATTGGGGATACAATTTCTGTTTTTCCGTTACAAGTTTATAAGCATCTTTTATATATTTGCATGAAGGACAGAAAACCAAGAGGAACTATATTGATAAATTTAGAATGACAGCATCTGGTATTTGCAAAATCCCGAATACTAATCTATTCTTATGTTTGGTACATATGAGAGACATAATTTTTTTTTTTTTTTTTGGTAGTACAGAGATAAACATACAGGCTTGTAGTGACATAAAAGTAAAGCTATACATGTCAATAAAGATTATCTGCTTATGTCAAAGATACCACGCTGTTAGAAAAAAAAAAGAATTTGTAACAAGCAAAATAGACAACTTGTCAGACATGAAGATTAGATATATAGGAGAATGGAATTACAGTTGTATGCCAAGAAAAAAGGCAGAAAAAGTAGACACGCTTAATACAGACTAAAAGGCTGTCTTATATAGTAGGACGTGTTCCCTGCTAGGAGGCCCCTGTGATGGTCTAGTGGTGGACCAGTGCTCAGCAGATCGCTAAGAGATATGTAAAATTAAGCACATAAACAAGATTAAGGAAATGAATAGACATTTACAGTTATGAGAGACAAGATTAACAAACCCCAAATCAGCCTATTCCCTCAAATGGTAGACTCCCACTAAGCGGTATGGTTCGGGTCGGTACAGTTCGGAAGGGTTAGAATGGTCCAGCCTATTCAGATCAACATTTCCACTGCAAGTCAGACCGCCAGGGGGCATGCGGGGTTTAGACCAAATGCCTAGTGTGTCATTTATCGTGGGCATTGATGTTTTCCTGTCTGCCAATCAATGCATTGTATAGTGTGACGCCAGTAGCTCCGCCCTGACCATACCGTACCATTTCCTATGGCCCTACATCTGAAGGGGGCCCAGGAATGGTGCGGTTTGGTTCGGTTGCATGGGCCACTTTCATAATGGAAATCTTGATAAAAGCCCTGTGAATACGACAAGCTCTCTCTTATCTTACTCTCAGCTAATGATCAATGGAGTGGTAACTGTATCACGTGTCTATGCCTGTTTCACTATGTTAATTTAGTTTACTTTCCATTTAATCAATAACTAGTTTTGGTAGCAACATTTACTAGCCTATTTCAAATGTATATGTATTGTTTATTTGTTTGATTAGCCTCTTAATAAATGTTATTGAATTGCCGAAAGCAAGGAGTTTGGTCTCTGACTTTACACTTGGTTTTTAAGTTATTATTTTTAGTTATTATTTTATTATTAATTCCATACGTTTACTTCAGAGACCATGGCAGGTAGCCAAATTCAGGGGAGTAAAGCAACCAGAGGGGCTAGTGAGCTGTGGGACAGCTATCTCTCCGCACAGGATGAAGAATGACATAAGCAATTTGCTGGAGCAATGGACAGGAAAACACTCTATATGTATAGATGTCTATTAAATCTTTATTTTTACAGTTCTTTAACACCTTAAGGACACATGACGGAAATATTCCATCATGATTCCATGTTATTCCAGAAGTTGTGTCCTTAAGGGGTTAATGTTTCTTTTTGTTACATTACGACTTGGCCCCTTTGGGCATATAGCCACATGTTGATAAAAAACAAAAAAGGTGTCAGTGTAGCAGAGCACAGCGCACCAGTACTATAAGTATCTTGCGAGGTATAATCAGGTTTCATTAACATTCTTGAAAGCACGGGACATTGATGCATCGAAAGACTAGACTCAACCACCTGGTATTTACGGACTCCCAAGCTGTGTGAACTACAATGTATTTTTAATGGATTATAATGTTAATGTTTCATCATATGATTTCTGGTCACAATTTATACCTGCATATATGTACTCTGAGACTTAATAAAAGATGTTCAAAGCGAGAAAACAAATGGACTCATTTGAATGATTCTTTAACACAAGCCCATCTTTGTTGTGCTGACTTTCCTTCAGATGCAGACAAAACTCAATTGGACTTCGTGAAAATATAAGAAAACAGATCAGGGAAACCTTTTGTGCATATGGACAAAAACAAATCTGGTAGATATTTTATTCAATATAGAACCAAAGAGAAAATCTCAATGAAATGATCTGGGTGCAGTGGCCCTTTAGTTTTAATTATCCACATTCACAACAACTAGGATTTGTGTGCAGGAATTTGTGAATGAGCAATGGGGACTACATATTCTCTACTACTGAATCATAATGCCCAGAAGACATCTGATTAGGGACTTTTTGAAGTCACATTCTTCAGCGTCATACGGAATCTTTTGGACAACCCTTCAACTACCATAACTAGTGGACTAGTCTCTCATCTAGCTATCATGGAAAGATGAGTGTTTGGAGGCTAACCACTATCGCCCTTACCATTTATTTTAGTCCTAGACCCCCTGTTAAGAATCCTACATACTGACAATGCCTTCCCAGGGGTAACATAAGGCAATCATGTTATCAAGCTCACAGCATTTTACAGACTATTTAATTTTGTATGTTATGGACCCTACTGAATTCTTGTCACATATCCTCTCCACCATTTACAATATAGTGCAACGTCACCTATAGTAAGACCATTGAGTTACGCCGAGGGCCTTCCAGCTGCTGAACTTGACCTATTCTCAAGCCTTATTTTGGGAACATCTCCCTTCAAATACCAAACAGTCCTTCTTCTGCAAAATATATCCCTATATACACAGAATGTATCCAAAGTTTTGCAAGAAGTGGAAAGACGTCTTAAAGAGTGGAGGTCACTTATTGATCTCTGGGAAGGCTTACCCCCTAAAAGCTATTCTCTTTAGAAAACTACTCTAACCCCTCCAGGTATTGCTTCTCTTACTCACCAAAGCCGATAGCAAGTCTTTTGAATCTTGGTACCTGAAATACCAAACTCTGAGAACGCAATTCGGAATAATTATAAATTAGAAAATAAAAAGGAAAGAAGTGAGGTTTTGTCACATATGTAAAACACTAAAATCATTCTCGTTCCTCTCACTGCTTTGAATTAAGAGGAGATGATATTGAACTTCCTTTTTTTTTTTTTAAATGATTACCACAGTCATAAACTACCTTCTTTTCATCTAGTTCCGCAGCTCATGTTTTTTGTTAGTATCTTTTTACATAATAACACTGCAATCCCAAAATATGTAAAAAGGGGGCAAGAGCCTGACCTTTAAGTTGACTAGACAAGCGTTAAATAGACTCCTTTTTATTCTGTCGATTCCCAGGGGATATCTTCAGCTACTGAGCTGACACTACCGCCATAGTGCGCTATCTATGCGGGGAGTGCCCTGGCCAACTTATTGATACCTCACCCAGGACTTTAAGCTACCGGTAGCCCATGGTGGATAGCTGTGGCCTGCAGGTGATGGAGCTGGTGAGAGGTGGCCGCTCTCCTTGCTCTTACATTAGCTGTGAAGTCCCACTGATCTCCTAACTCCCCACTTGACTAATCCACATATTTATGACAGTTCCAGAAACCTGCTCTTAGCTATTACCTGGATGCAAATGAGCTTCACAAGACGGCGGATGCACTTCTTCCTGATGCGAGGGGCCTGATACTGACCCATAAAGATCAGCATGAGTCCACTGAGAGATCCCTCATGCGGATGGATAAAATCTTCACGCCCTTCTGGGCAATGCTTTAGGAGCACGCAGCAGCCTCGCCTTTTATGCCTCAGAAAGGACACCAGAGGAAGGAGACACAGAGAGAGGAATGACTCCCTCTGGGCCGAACACTTACTCAAGCTCTTGTCCCTCTAATCATAGGCCTACCTGCGTTGAGGGCCACTCGTGGTTTGGTCTCTCCACATCATTTACATAGTCATAAGACTGTCCACCAAATGTACTGATCACCAGGACTTTTACCATTTCCAGATTGGGAAGGACTTGGACTCTGACAGCCCACGAATCCATGACTTAGAGATGTCGGTTCTCGTACAGGCCTTGGGCTGAAGGAGTACCACTATTCTGCTATCCCCCATGAACTCCCATGAGTATACCCTGAGCTTACCGACTATGAGAGTCCATGGTGTCCATAGCTTGTCCATTGTGTGCAGGCCTACGGTCTGAACTTTGAGTCCTTGTTATTTCGGTAGATGCCATTTTGCTTTATTTTGACAGGTTTTAGTTTATTTCTATTTCAGTTTCATTTTGTTTGGAGCGTTAATATGGCAGTGCATTCAGTTCCAGTGGCTTTTTCTCTTGCATGCCCAGCATGTTTATTACATTACATTATTACGTAGTTAATACTCTCCATGTTTGTATGACTTCTATGCTTAAACGCTTAGGCTTTGTCCAGTATTTACACATGTATGCCTAGCCTGGTGAGATTATATTATAGAACTTGGACTGTTTTCTCGTTATGTCATGTAACATTTTACTTTGTATTTTCCCGTACTTACTATTGTTAAAATGGCATTGTAAGCTTATATGTCTTTCTCTGCACAGCAAAAATTAAAAAAAAAAAAAATATGTAAAAAGAACTGTTGGTTCTTGGACGTTTTTAAATTGTCCTCGTCCCAAAATAGAAATTCCTGTTCATAGTTTAGGGAAACTAACTTCAAACAAGAAACTACTTATCTTCTCGTATAACCTGAAAACGTTCAACTTCTCTCTGCACGACTGAGTCCTATCATCTTGCCCGAGTACATTTTGAGAGCTGGGTATATTGCCAAATGCATTAAAAGACTGTTCTCTTGTACACTGTGTTTAGAATATAATGCACATAAAATAATTTTCTAAAGTTATAAATAGCAGATGTTTAAAAAAAAAAAAAAAAATCAGCACAATCATTTACCTAAATAACCTAATCTGCACATAGTATAGTTTACCATCCTTTAAGGCACTTTAGCGGTGTCATTTTAGGGTGAGCATGGTTCCCCTCTACACTTTGAATTCCAACCCCACACTATTCCAAAGCCGTCATTCCATTTTTATATAAAATATTGCTAATTTGGCAATGTAGTAAACACAAATTAAGTTACCTCCATGCAGTAAGGGTGTGTGTAGCTTGCATCACTGTCTCCGTTGCAGTCCTGGAACTTACTAAATGGCTCCTAGCGCAGTCGCTAGGTATCCCTACATACACTCTGATTCAGTCATTGAGCATCATGCTCTCCCCCGAAAATAGACCAGTTCAATAGCGCCGGGAAACTCATGAATTTATGTTCAGGCAAAATTCACAAACATAGACCAGCTCTCTAATGTGGGAAATCTCTGAAATAACCACGCTAAAGAGCTGGTCGTAAGTCTGAGAAGTCATAAAGCAGGTAGGTTGCAAAGTAAGGCACACTCACACATACACTGCAATACTCACACACACACACACTGCAACTGTTACACACACACATACTGTCCCACACATACACTGCATCCCTGACATACACTGCCACTCTCACACACGCTCACACACTGTCCCCCTCACGCACACACTGCACCCCTTACACATTGCACCACTCACACACACTACTGCTCCTATGCACTACTACAGCCCCATTTCCCAGCAGACCTCAGGTAAGTTGTCAAACTGTTCTTAAACGGTTTGACTACTTACTCTGGGAGGGGGTCCCGGCACTATAGACACCATAACCACCACACTGAGCTGTAGTGGTTATTGTGTCTGGTTTATTTCTTTAAATAATCTACAAGTGCCCCTCCCGAGATCAGGCTCTGGATATGCCACTGTGCTCATTACTGTGAGTTTAATGGATGGGAAGCTCTGTGATACACCTATACATGATGCATATTACTGTAAGTTTAACTGCTGGGGGCTCTGTGATACACATATACATGCTGCATGTTAATGTAAGATTTACTGATGGGGAGCTCTGTGATACACTACTACATGGTGCATATTACTATGAGTTTAATGGATGAGGAGCTCTGTGATACACCTATACATGATGCATATTACTGTAAGTTAAACTGACAGGGAGCTCTGTGATTTACTCTTACATGATGCATATTACTGTGAGTTTAATGGATGGGGAGCTCTGTGATACACCTATACATGATGCATATTACTGTAAGTTAAACTGATAGGGAGCTCTGTGATACACATATACGTGCTGCATGTTACTGTAAGCTTAACTGATGGGGAGCTCTGTGATATACCTACACATGATGCATATTCTGTGAGGTTAATGAATGGGGAGTTCTGTGATACACTATTATATGATGCATATTACTGTGAGTTAAACTGATAGGGAGCTCTGTGATATACCTGTACATGATGCATATTACTGTGAGTTAAACTGACAGGGAGCTCTGTGATACACTATTACATGATGCATATTACTGTGAGTTTAATGGATGGGGAGCTCTGTGATATACCTATACATGATGCATATTACTGTAAGTTAAACTGACAGGGAGCTCTGTGATTCACTATTACATGATGCATATTACTGTGAGTTTAATGGATGGAGAGCTCTGTGATACACCTATACATAATGCATATTACTGTAAGTTAAACTGATAGGGAGCTCTACTGATTCCCCATGCTTGCAGGATTGTATTTAGCACTGAGCAGTATTTGTGTGTTTGAATGTAAGCATATTTTTATATGGAGTATGTTTGTGTGAATGTAGGGGTGTGTTTGAATGCAAGCATGTTTTTATGTGTCGTGTTGGTTTTTGGATGCAGGGGTGTGTTTATATATAATTTTGGTGTCTAATGCAGAGCTGTGTTATTATGTAGTGTTGACATTTGAATGCAGGAGTGTATTTGTGTGTAGTGTTGACATTTGAATGCAAGGGTGTGTTTATATGTAGTGTTGACGTTTGCATGCCGGGGTATATTTGTGTATAGTGTTGGTGTTTGAATGCTGAGATGTATGCACATATACACATACACTGCTGCACACACACTGTGGTACACATACATGAAGATACAACACTGACACATGCGGATAGACAGATAAAAATATACACAAACTGATACACATTCAGATAGACAGAAACACAGGTACACACACATATACAGATACACACAAACACTGACAGACATACAAATAAACACACACTGACATACAGGCACACTGACACACATACAGATATATATACACACACTGACATACAGACACACAGATACACACTGACAGACATACAGACACATACATACACACTGATAGACATACAGACACACACATACATATTGACAGACATATAGATACACACAAAGACACACTGAAAGACAAACAGATACACAGACACACTGACAGATATACACAGACACACTGACACACACACACAGACACACTGAAAGACACATACACACAAACACACATGCTAGCCAAAATATACACTTTTCTAGCCACCCTCCTGTTTCCTACCTTGTGGATTCAGGAGGGTGGCTTACCTGGGATCCAGAGTGCTGCCTGATGTAGTTGGAAGTTGGAGGAGCTGGCCCTGCCCAGCCCTCCTCCTCTCTGCCTTCTCCTGCTCCAGTCTTCTTGGGAGGACATTACGTCCTCCCATGCCGATGAGAAGGGGGCCAGCGATAGCTCCGTCCCTGCTGGGTGCCAGCCGCGTTGCGTGCTACAGACATAGGCGTGCGCACGGGGTGTGCCGGGTGTGCCTGGGCACACCCTAATCCCCGCGGCACGCCTATGGTTTGAGTCCTGCAGGAACAGTGTTCCTGCACTTTTTTTTGAGCAGGAACGCTGTTCCTGCAGACACTCAGCGCCCCCTGTCTCACCTCTTGCCCCTGTCATGTGGCAACGCTCAGATCTTGCGAGAGATAACTCTAGCCCCGCAGGCTAGTGTTCACTCTCCACTGGACCACCAGGGATGGCACATGGCAGGAAGGATTTACTAATCTGCCAAATCCCTCCATACAGCACACACACATACAGCACCCTCACAAATACACGACACTCACACAAACAGCACCCTCACAGGACAAACATACACACACAAACACCCTCTCACACAAACAGCACAGTCACAAACACACACACACACACACAAACACCCTCACATCACACTAACAGCACCCTCACACACACATCACACTAACAGCACACAGCACACTAACAGCACACACAGCAGTGTATGTGTGTGTGTGTGTGTGTGTGTGTGTATATATATATATATATATATATACATATACATATATAGATACATACACACACAGTACACTAACCGCACCCTCACAAACACACACACACAAACAGCACCCTCACAAATACACGACACTCACACAAACAGCACCCTCACAGGACAAACATACACACACAAACACCCTCTCACACAAACAGCACAGTCACAAACACAAACACACACACACACACAAACACCCTCACATCACACTAACAGCACCCTCACACACACATCACACTAACAGCACACAGCACACTAACAGCACACACAGCGGTGTATGGCCAGTATTGATGATGATGACATGATAATATATATACTCATATATATATATACATATACATATATAGATACATACACACACAGTACACTAACCGCACCCTCACAAACACACACACACAAACAGCACCCTCACAAATACACGACACTCACACAAACAGCACCCTCACAGGACAAACATACACACACAAACACCCTCTCACACAAACAGCACAGTCACAAACACAAACACACACACACACACAAACACCCTCACATCACACTAACAGCACCCTCACACACACATCACACTAACAGCACACAGCACACTAACAGCAGGGCCGGTGCAAGGATTTTTGCCGCCCTAGGCAAAAGTAAAGTTTGCCGCCCCCCTCCTCCCCCCCGTGACATCGCAATGCCCCACCCATATGAC
>OW240920.1:126232054-126331000 GCA_933207985.1 Pelobates cultripes
CCTCCCTCCGTTTCCTTCTCCCCCCTCCCTCCTTCCCTGTTTCCTTCTCCCCTCCCTCCTGTTTCCTTCTCCTCCTCCTCTTTCTTCCCCCCCTCCCTCCCCTGTTTCTTTCCCCTCCCTCCCCTCCTGTTCTTTCTTCCCCTCCCTCTGTTTCCTTCTCCCCCTCCCTCCTCTTTCCTTCTCCCCCTCCCTCCCTGTTTCTTTCTCCCCCTCCCTCCCTCCCTGTTTCTTTCTCCCCCTCTCTCCCTCCCTGTTTCTTTCTCCCCCTCTCTCCCTCCCTGTTTCTTTCTCCCCCTCCCTCCCTCTGTTTCTTTCTTCTCCCCCCTCCCTCTCTGTTTCTTTCTTCTCCCCCCTCCCTCTTTTTTTCTTCTCCCCCTCCCTCTCTCTCTGTTTCTTTCTTCTCCCCTCCCTCCCTCTCTGTTTCTTTCTTCTCCCCCTCCCTCCCTCTCTGTTTCTTTCTTCTCCCCCCTTCCTCCCTCTTTCTTCCCCCTCCCTCCCCTACCTGTGTGGTAGTGTGGCCGAGCCCAGTATAGTCCGACCGGTACAGGGAGCTGTTGTTTCCTGTACCCGGCCGGACTAACAGGAAGTGAACACTCAGTGTTCACTTCCTGTTAGTCCGGCCGGGTACAGGAGACAGCTGCTCTCTGTACCGGTCGGACCATGCCATAGAGGGCTCGGCCACACTACAGAGAGGGAGCTGACAGGTGGGAGCGCTGAGCACTGAGCGCTTCCCTCCTGTCAGCCCCTCTCCTCAGGCTGCGCCCAGGCGGTGCGGTCCGCCCTCATGGACGCACCGCCCGAGCAAAGCTGCAGCCGCCTGAGGCTCTCTACAGAGCGCTCGGGCGGCTGCAGCATGAGCGGGGCCGGCGCTCCTGGCGGCGCCCCCTCCCAAGGGGCGCCCTAGGCGGCTGCCTAGTCCGCCTTACAGGTAGCGCCGGCCCTGACTAACAGCACACACAGCAGTGTATGTGTGTGTGTGTGTGTATATATATATACATATACATATATAGATACATACACGCACAGACATGCGGCGTGTGTTTGTGCTTTAGGGTGCACACCCTAATGCAATAGGCTGTGCACGCCTATGGCTACAGAGGAAGCAGAGATATGACGTGTTGATATCCCCGCCCCCTCCACACAGTCCCAGGCAATGCTGAGAGCAGAAGGCAGGGTGGACAGAGTTGCTGGTGCTCGGCCATGCTACGAGAAGTGACCGCTGAGCGCTTCCCTCCTGCCGGCCACCCAGACATTTGCGCCCTCTGCCCGGTGCGCCCTAGGGCAGCCGCCTGTGCCGCCTTATGGACGCGCTGGCCCTGTACATGGTGCATGTTACTGTGAGTTAAACTGATAGGGAGCCCTGTGATACACATATACATGCTGCATATTACTGTGAGTTTAATGGATGGGGACTCTGTGATACACTATTACATGATGCATATTACTGTGAGTTTAACTTCTGGGAGCTCTGTGATTGCTAACGTATTTCTATTCTATACTCAGATTTTGTGGATATTGCCTTCCCCATTCATTCCGTCTCCCTTTATACTATTTAATCGTTATTTTCACACTATTGCTGTGTTCATAGTACACATCTTTTATTGTTATCACAGATGATGAAATCTCCAATATACTATTTCTTGTGATGCCTACATACAATAAATACGGTTACACAAAGTCTTTGCATAATACAAAGCACTGCAGGCGTCTTCTGCAGCCAGTAAATATTAACTGAAGATTACTCTGTTTTCAGAAGTAGAATGTGACTGTGATGTTTGACCTTCAAATATTGCTATACAGTGGTGGAGGAGAGATGCAAAAGGACATACTGTTGTTCTGGCAGATAATTTTTACTCTGTAGAGCAAAAACATCACTGGGACAGAGGGAATGGGCTAAATTTAATTTTGTATTTCGCTGAAATGCATAATAAAGATAGTTCATGTACACAGGACACAGGTTTAAGGGTACACCATAGGCACCAAAACAACTTTATCTTAATAAAGCAGTTTAGGTGTATAGTAGTTTCACTGCTCAATTTACTGCCATTTAGGAGTTAAATCACTTTGTTTATGCAGCCCTAGCCACACCTCCCTGCACTAACACAGCCTTCCTAAACACTTCCTGTAACAAGTCATCTAATGTTTACACTTCCTTTATTGCAAATTCTGTTTAATTTAGAATTTCGTATCTCCTGCTCTGCTAATAGCTTACCGGACCCTGCAGGACTCTACTGTATGTAATTAAAGCTAAATTTACAGAGCAGCAGATAGCCACATTTAAAGTAAGTTATATCTAATTCAAAGCAAAACCAAAGCAAAACCGTGCGCCGTTTGCTGATGCTGGGAGCCGGAATATGACATCATATTCTGGCTCCCGACATCAGTAGACAGCCCATGCGGCGAGAGGGAGCAGAGCAGAGAGGACACAGCTCCCTCGCCGCTTCTGACCAGGAGACAGCCGCCCACCGCACTGAAGCCCCACTGGACCCCAGGGACAGGTCCACGCCAGCTCTCCAGATAGGGAAGCTGGGTGGACATTTTTAAATTTGAAAAAATATAAATAATTTGTGAGTATGTGTGTGTGTGTCTGTGAGTGTATGTGTATGTGTGTGTGCGTGTGTGTGAGTGTGTGTGTGTGTCTTTGAGTGTGTGTGTTTGTGTCTGTGAGTGAGTGTGTGTGTGTCTGTGAGTGTATGTGTGTGTGTCTGTGAGTGTGTGTGTGTGTGTGTCTGTGTGTCTGTGTGTGTGTGTGTGTGAGTGTGTGTCTGTGAATGTATGTGTGTGTGTGTCTGTGAGGTGTGTGTGTGTGTCTGTGAGTGTGTGTCAGTGTGTGTCTGTAAGTGTGTGAGTATGTGTCTGTGAGTGTGTGTGTGTGTGTGTGTGTGTGTGTGTGTGTGTGTGTGTGTGTGTGTGTGTGTGTGTGTGTGTGTGTGTGTGTGTGTGTGTGTGTCTGTGAATGTATGTGTGTGTGTCTGTGAGTGTGTGTATGTATGTATGTGTGTGTGCACCTGTCAGTATGTGTGTGCACGCATATATATATGAGTGTATATTGTTCTTTTTTTTTGGGGGGGGGGGGATCTTGCGTGAGTTCCCACACTTTATTCCCCAGGACTTGACCCCTGGATCTAATGTTTAAACTTCCTTTATTGCACAGTCTGTTTAATTTAGAACTTCTTAACCCTTGTTCCAGGAAATAGCCTTTTAGACCATGGATGAGCTTTCTGTGTATGATTACAGTTTCATTTAAGTTAAGAGTAAAGTAAGTTAAGATCTATTTGAAAATCAAATCATTTTCTCATGCAGGCTGTGTCAGTAACAGCCAGGGGAGGTGTGGCTAGGCTCTGCATGGACAGAAACAAAACTGATTGATTGAAATCCTAAATGGCAGAGAATTGAGCAGTGAGACTTCAGAGGCATGACTTGTACACCCAAAAGATAACATTGTTTTGATGACTATAGTGTCCTTTTAATTAAACAATGTATATAATGCATTGTAACAAAACATTTTTTTTAATAATGCTGAAAATTTACAGTAAAACTCAACATTTCCTTCTTTGAGCATTCTTTATCAAAATCACTAATGATGTTTTACTGTTGTTGGCTACTATATAATTCTGTGGATTGCCATTTTAGACACTCTTAGCAGTTGTGTTATTGGTATAAATTCTACTATCAAGGCATTATAATCTCACACGCTTCAAAAAGAACTCCCATATCAGAGGCTTCAAGCAATCATCGAGTAACTAAACCTTATCAACATCATAGTTTGTTTTGTTTTTTTTGTTTTTTTTTCAACATTATAGTTTTATCTTAAACCATGGATACAAATCTAAAAGTAAAAGATAATCAAACGATGACCTTTGAAATCTTCTTAGATAACTAATCTCCGAAAGAGGAAGGAGCATCTTTATCTAAATATCCCCAATCACAAATCAACTACTATAGTGTATAACTTTGCATTTGGGGACAAGATTGCTAAAAGTAGTTTTTTTAGTTCTGGTTACATTCAAAGAGAAGGTTTCTCATGGAGGTCTGCATTGGCCTTTAAATTCTAGGAAATACATTATTTGATACAAAATTAACATTCAGGCATATACTGAATGAAATTTAGCAGTGTTCATTTTTTCGACTAACAATGTTAGTCAAATTTTAGTTGACTAAAATAAGACTAAAACTAAAACGGCATTTTAGTCAAAAGACTGTGACTAAATCTAAATTGAAATTTGCCGCCAAAATTAACACTGCACAGAGGTGCTGTGAGAGCGACAAAAGACACAGACCAGGGCTTGGGAGAGAGACAACTAGAGGGGCTGGGAGGACACAAAGAGACACAAAGAGGTTGGAGAAGACAGATAAAGGCTTTAACTAAACCCATTAGATTTTAGTTGTGTCGACTAAAACAATTCAGATGACTAAAATACAACTAAAATTAAAATGGCATTTTAGTTAAAAGACTGTGACTAAAACTAAATTGACATTTGCCTCCAAAAATGAACACTGCAAGTTAGAGGCCCATTCGGTTTGGAGTAATTCATTGTTTGCTAAAAATGTTGCAGAAAAGAAAGGTCTGAATGCAAGCAGCCAATAAGCAAATGGTTGTTAAAAAATATGTAAATAAAGAAATGGGTGTTCCTGGACTCCCTTTTAACCAGATGGGCTCCAGCTTTATAGTGGAAGTGAGAGAGTTAACGATGACCCAGTTGTTGTCAGTTCTCTTCCCATAATCTGGAATTCGAGAGGGATATCTTGCCAGAGGGGTGAACGTGATTGATGCCCCAAAATTTCCAACACAAATGTGAGGGATGCGAGAGCCACCAGATTCCCTTAACGCTTCAGCACTGCTATGATGGACTAATGGGGGACTGGTCTTCTCCAAACACCATACTTGGGAATGTACAATTCAAAGCCATAGATTATGCTAATTGCAATAATCCCATTGAGATAGTCTAGGAAAATATTGTCCTCACAAAATATTAGGCCCACCTCTAGTGACAGGGAATGCTGTAGAGACATTGTGAAGAGCTTAAGATAATTTTAGTACCAAGTTTATTTTCTGGGCATGATTTAAGCCCCTAAGAGGGCTCAGATGATGGTTCCCATGGCTTAACACTCGGTTTTTCTGTGTTGTTTAACTTTAGAAAATTAAATGCCTACAGCTTATTTGATTCAAACATTTCTGGGACCAAATTTATCCTCCTTGCTTCATCAAGGCCACTTTCCTCAATTAATTCCTCCCCCTTCTTATATACATATATGGAGAAAACTAAATTGGCGTATGTGATTGGATTGGTGTAGAGGACTAGTTTGGCATTTGTGAATGGATGAGTGAATGTGATTAGTTTCGAGTATGTGATATTGGGGTATTCGGATGGATGTGTTAATGCATCCAATGAGACACACTGGGAGGCTGTCGGAATGAGACACATGGGTGAGATGGTTGAAAGGAGACACATGGGGGAGCTAGAGAAGGAATGAGACACATGGGGGGAGCTGGTGGAATGAGATACATGGGGGGAGCTGGTGGCATAATACACATGGGGGGAGCTAGAGGAATGAGACACATGGGGGAAGCTAGGGGAATGAGACACATGGAGGCTAGAGGAAAGAGACACATGGGAGGGAGCTGACAGAATGAGACACAAGGGGGGAGCTGATGGAATGAGACATGGGAGGAGCTGGTGGAATGAGACACATGGATAGAGAGCTGGCAGAATGAGACACATGGGGGAAAGGGGAATGAGGCACATGGGAGAGCTGTCGGAATGAGACACATGGGGAGCTAGGGGAATGAAGCACATGGGGGAGTTTGTGGAATGAGGCACATAGGGGGAGCTGGCGGAATGAGACACATGGGGGGGCAGGGGAATGAGACACATGAGGGAGCTGGCAGAATTAAACACATGTGGGAGCTAGGGGAATGAGACATGGGAAGAGCTGGCGGAATTAGACACATGGGGGGAGCTGGCGGAATGAGGCACATGGGGGAGCTTGTGGAATGAAACACATGGAGGGCTAGGGGAATGAGACACATGGGGGGCTAGGGGAATGGGACACATGGAGGGGATCTGGCAGAATGAGACACATGGGGGCTAGGGGAAAAAGACACATGGGGAGGCCAGGGGAATGAGACATGGGAGGAGATGGCGGAATGAGACACATGGGGGGCTAGGGGAATGAGACACATGGAGGGGAGCTGGCGGAATGAGACACATGGGGGGCTAGGGGAATGAGACACATAGTATATCCACTGTAGTTTTCGCAAATCCCAAGTGAAGCAGTGATTAAAGCTCTGAGCTACCCAAACATCAGTCTAGACTTGATGAAGGGTACAACAGGAATAAATTATTCTGGCCAGATCGCCTGCTTTTATACACATAAGGGATACAGTCAAACACTCCCACAACACGCCCATGGATTTCTTAGTCAGCATGACTGAGCATAAAAACATAAAATATTAGAAATACATAAAAACACATATAAGACATAGAGGAACCCCCACAAATATTATATTGTTAGATAGCCCTGATCTGAGCACCCATGTTCTCCAAATATAACTCAGATCCATGTAGTGTAGGAGAAACGCCACCATGTTAAAGTTCTGACCGGCCGCACACATGGTCCTTTGCCCAAAACAGTTCCAGGGTGTTTAATGCCTTTGCCGGTCAACTTTTGGGAGCTCCGGTGGACGAAATACGGGGTGCTCCGCCTGGCTCTTAGGTAGCATTTGTTCCCCTTAGTCTCAGATACCTTCTCTCTAGAAAGCACTCTCCTGGCGGATTTCAAAGTGGTTTAAAACCGCAAACCAAGTTGTCCTGGAACCGCACGGTCACCTCACACAAAAAACAGTTCTATAACATTCGCGGCTAAGTCCTGCTGAGGAGACCAGGAACCCACAAAGTCCTCATGCCGAAATTAGTTCCATAGTGGTCGCAGCTAAGTGCCTCTGGGACTATTTGTGGGTTTTATTCACGCAAACGGCCGCCAGAGAGCCAGTTTTCAGTTCCATTCACATGAAGGGAAAGTGCCGAACCAGGGGCACCCAGGACAAGCCACTCATGGCGGTTGGGGAGATTTAACTTCCAAACAGGGTCTTTGTATATGGTCCATAGTCGGTACGCAAGAGGCCAGCTAATACACTCTACACTCCATGAATTTGTGGCAAACGTCCAGGGCGAGGAGCATTTGTCACATCTCAGTAAAAGAAGGATTGACAAAAAAAATTTTTTTTATTGGTTTTGTTCTTACTTATTAATTTAGTTCTTTTTTTGTATAATTAATAAATCATATTAAGAAAAATTATAATTTAAATATTTGGATCTGTTGAATACTCCAATAAACGTAATTGTGTCTCTTGAATATTTCTAAATTTTAACATAGGGCTCCTACAGAGAAGTTTGTCCACCCATGGTATAGAGCAGGCATAGGCAACCTTCGGCACTCCAGATGTTTTGGACTACACCTCCCATGATGCTTTGTCAGCATTAGGGGTGTAAGAACATTATGGGGGATGTAGTCCACAACATCTGGAGTCCCGAAGGTTGCCTATCCCTGGTATAGATCATGCTTCTTAAGTTTCACTGCCATTAATGATTTAACCCCTTAAGGACCAAACTTCTGGAATAAAAGGGAATCATGACATGTCACACATGTCATGTGTCCTTAAGGGGTTAAATCACTTTATTTCTGTTTATGCAGCACTATCACACCTCCAATGGCTGTGACACATCCTGCATGAAAACAAGTTTTTATTTATTTAATTATTTATTTATTTGAATCAGTTGTAGCTTACTTTAAAAGTTTATCTCTTGCTTTGTAAATTAAACTTTAATTACATAAAGGAGGTTCCTGCAGGGTATAGCAAGGGAGAAGCAATGTTTAATTAAACAGATTGTACAATAAAGGAAGTGTAAACATTAGATGACACATTACAGGAAGTATTTAGGAAGACACAAGCAGGGAGGTGTGACAAAAGTGATTTAACCACTAAATGGCAGAGAATTGAGCAATGAGACTGCAGGGGCATGGTCTATACACAAAAACAACTTCATTAAGTTAAAGCTGTTTTGCTGACTATAGTGTCCCTTTAAGTTTGAGATGTACAACAAATAATTTACTACGAAAGAGAATGTTATGCTTTACTTTATTTTCCTTAAGTACTTATATTCCAACACATTGTAAGATGTGTATTGCAAATTCTGTGTACATGATTACCGTTGGAATTATCTTGGTAAAATCCAATAAAATTATAAAAACACAAAATGAAGGGCATACAGTTGGAAGTCGAGGTATTTGAGACAGAACCTGGATATTGGACGATGAGACAATAGAACATGTAGGAGAGAGATTTTTATCTCAAAGGAAATCTTCATCATGCTAATTTTTCAGATAAGTAGATGCTAATATTATCCACCTAAATGGTGATATTCTTATTGACCTAGAAATAAACCTTACACAGATATTGTAGACTGGTGCAAAAATACTTTTCAGCTGGGATAAACTAATCAAATGCCTTTTAATCTGCGTCCAATTCATTTATCCGTCCGGGATTTACCTGTGGAGCAGGGGCGTACCTAGAGCATTTGGCACCCGGTGCGGGTCCTGTGCTTGGCACCCCCTTGCCCCAAGCCCCGCCCCCAGTGCCAGTTTGGCCCCGCCTCTGATTTTGCTTAGCTCCGCCCCACTTTTCCTCCGTGCCGACAGTTTATCAGCTGTTTGCTTGTGTGAGCTGTACTGGCCGCACGGCACCCTAACTACCATGGGGCACTTTGCGGCCACAGCTCACACAGCGCCCTCCAGCCAGGGCCGGTGCAAGGATTTTTGCCGCCCTAGGCAAAGGTAAAGTTTGCCGCCCCCCCATGTGACATCACAATACCCCACCCATATGATTTGCCATGTTATCTAACGCCAGTGCTGCAGTGCTGCCGTGTTTACATTAAAAGGCCTGCAGGAACAGGCTATAGACACCAGAACCACTACATTAAGCTGAAGTGGTTCTGGGGACTATAGTGTTTCTTTAATGTGAGGTAAATTAGAGATTAGTGCCACGAATAATATACTAGATTGCCTACTTACAACCAGATGAGGATGATGATGGGCTCTAGCTGCAGTCTGGCTCCACTGGTCTGGTGCAGAACAGGCTCTCTGGAGGCGGTTTGTAACTGTGGTCACAAAAATCAATGTTCTGGGAGAACGGGAAGCAGCTCCATTTTTTTGGGGCCCTTTACACAGCTCAAGGTCTGGGTCCCAGGGTCCACCTTCATGTTCCACCAATGAGTTTGTTCACAGGGGGTGGAGTGTGTAGGGGATGTCCTGATATGTGTGTAAGGAATGCATTGTGTGAATCTGTGTTTGTATGTGTAAGGGCTGCAAGGTGTGTTTCTGTGTATGTACGAGATGCATTGAGTGTGTGTAAGGGGTGCCTTGAGTGTGTGTAATGAATGCATTGTGTGTAACGGTTGCATTGCTTGTGTATGTGTGTCTGTGTGTGTAATGCAGTGTGTGTAATGCATTGTGTGTTTTTCTGTGTGATGAATGTCAATCTCTCCCCCCCTCCAATTTCCTTCTCTCTACCCCCTCCCAATTTTTCCTTATTCCCCTCTCCCAATCTTTCTTTATCCCCCCCTCCAATTTCCTTCCCTCCTCCCAATTTATTTCTTTATCCCCCCTCGCCAATTTCCTTCCCCCCTCCATCTCTCCATCTCTCTCCCATACCCCCCATCCTCCTTATTCCACCCCATCTCCCTTATTACCCCAATCTCTCCTATTCCCCATCTCCTTATTCCACCCCATCTCTCCTTATTACCACCCCCATCTCCTATTCCCCCCCCATCTCTCCTTATTACCCCCCATCTCTCCTTATTCAACCCCCCACCTCCTTATTCCCCCACCTCTCCTATTCCACCCCCCCACACACCTCTCCTTATCCCACCCCCCATTACTCAGTTGTAGGCGTGCCGAGCCAGTATAGTCCAAGGGTACAGGGAGCTTTTGTTTCCTGTACCCGGCCGCCGACTAACAGTGTGCACTTCCTGTTAGTCCGGCCGGGTACAGGAGACAGATGCTCCCTGTACCCGCGGACTATACAGGGCACGGCCACGCTACAGAGAGGGAGTGACAGGAGGGAGCGCTGAGCGCTTCCCTCCTGTCAGCCCCTCTCCTCAGGCTGCGCCCGGGCGCTGCGGTCCGCCCTCATGGACGCACCGCCCGGGCAAAGCTGCAGCCGCCTGAGGCTCTCTGCAGAGCGCTCGGGCGGCTGCAGCAGGAGGGGGGCCGGCGCCCCTTCCCAAGGCACCCTCCACCCTGCTGGCACCCGGGGCGGACCGGGGGTTAACCCCTAGTACAATAAAATGCACTACAACAAGGAGGGAAGACAGGAGAAAGGACAGGATAAATGATAAAATGTCCTGCAGAGTGGTAGTTACCTTGTGATAGGAAGGGTTAACTAGGATTGTAAGGACTCAGGGGGATCACTCCAAAGTGAAAGTGAAACTTTTAATAGAAATAATTATAAAAGAGGTAAACAAACAAATTAGTGCAGATAGTTAAAATAACTGTAGTTGTAAATTCTCTAGTGGTAACAGTTGCACTGCCTGTAACAAAGTAGTATACTAAGGAAATGTATCAACTTGCTACTGATATAGCTTGTGTCAATTATGTATCAAAATTAAGACTTTCTCCTGTCTTCCCTCCTTGTTGTTCAGCATCCCCATAAAGCTTGGCTGCAGAAGGAAGCATGAAGTGCTTCAAAATCTCCTGGTAGACGGCTGCGTTGACCCTGGACTTAATAAAGCACAATGGACCAACACCAGCAGATGACATGGCTCCCCAAATCAACACAGACTGTGGAAACTTCACACTGGACTTCAAGCATCTTGCAGTGTGTGCCTCTCCATTCTTCCTCCAGACTCTGGGTCCTTGGTTTCCAAATGAGATGCAAAAGTTGCTCTCATCAGAAAAGAAGACTTTGGACCACTGAGCAACAGACCAGGTCTGTTTTTCTTTAGCCCAGGTAAGATGCTTCTGGCGTTGTTTGTTGTTCAGGAGCGGCTTGACAAGAGGAATACGACATCTGAAGCCCATGTCCAGGATCCGTCTGTGTGTGGTGGCTCTTGATGCACTGACTCCTGCCTCAGTCCACTCCTTGTGAAAGTCCCCAACACTTTTGAATGGCCTTTTTACTGACAATTCTCTCTAGGCTGCGGTCATCCCTGCTGCTTGTGCACCTTTTTCTCCCACACTTTTCCCTTCCACATAACTTTCTATTAATGTGCTTTGATACGGCATTTTGGGAACATCCAACTTCCTTCGCAATTACCTTTTGAGGCTTTCCCTCCTTATGGAGGGTGTCAATGATGGTTTTCTGTCAACTGTCTTCCCCATGATTGTTATTCCTACTGAACCAGACTGAGAGACCATTTAAAGGATCAGAAACCCTTTGCAGGTGTTATGGCTTACTTAGCTGATTAGAGTGGGACACTGTGAGCCTAGAATATTGCACCTTTTCACAATATTCAAATTTACTGAGATTGTGGATTTGGGGTTTTCATGATCTGTAAGCCATAATCATCGCATTTATGACAAATCACAGCTTGAACTATCTTGCTTTGCATGTAATGGGTCTATCTCATATATAAGTTTCCCCTTTTATGTTGCATTACTGAAATAAATGAACTTTTGCACGATATTCTAATTTTTCGAGTATCTCCTGTAGTTTGTGTGTAAATGGTACAGTGTGTGTTAGTTTGTCTGGGTGGGAGTATGGAGTGTGTATGGGTCAGTGTGTGTGTTTGTGGTTAGGTGTGTCCATAGACAGTGTGTGGGTCAGTGATTGTGTGTCAAACAAAGTGTGTGTAGGTTAGTGAGGACACGGATTAAAACAAATCCAACAAACTTTTGAGTATTTTGCACATATACACATGCGTGTATTACAGAACCAAATCTAGGAGCTAAAAAAAAGTCAGGAGCCAGGTTTTTAAACATCAGAATTACAATTCTTAACCCCTTAAGGACCAAACTTATGGAATAAAAGGGAATCATGACATGTTACACATGCTAATGCTTTCCTATGCGACCGGCTGAATGCGCGCACAGCTCTTGCTGCGCGTGCGCATTCAGCCGACGGGAAGGAACGGAGGAGGATCGGAGGAGGAGAGCTCCCCGCCCAGCGCTGGAAAAAGGTAAGTTTTAACCCCTTTCTTCTCCCCAGAGCCTGGCGGGAGGGGGACCATGAGGGTGGGGGCACCCACAGGTCACTATAGTGCCAGGAAAACGAGTATGTTTTCCTGGCACTATAGTGGTCCTTTAATGTAGTTATTATGAAGTCTATAGCCTGCCCTGCAAGCTTTTTAATGTAAACACTGCCTAGTAACACCTCTAGAGAAAGTCATTCAGATGGCATCTAGAGGTGCTTCCTGGGTCAATGTTGCTTGAAGACACTTAAAGGGACTCTCCTGTGCCAGGAAAACATATCTTTTTTCCTGGCACTGCAGGACCCTGCAGTGCCCCTCTTCCTCCCACCCCCCATCCCAGGGGTTAGAACCCCTTCAGTGACTTACCTGAATCTAGCGCCGATGTCCCTCAGTGCTAGGTCAGACTCCGCCCATGCTCCTCCCCTGCTGACAGGGGAGACCTAATGTGCATGCGCGGAAATGGCCATGCGCACATTAGACCTCCCCATAGGAAAGCATTATTCAATGCTTTCCTACGGGGATCCCAGCGACACTAGAGGTCCTCATGCATAGCTTGAGGATGTCCAGCATCGTTTAAAACGTTTTTATAAACTGCAATACTTACCTTGCAGGGTTAAGTCCTCCTCTAGTGGCTGTCCATCAGTTACACTTGCAGGGTTAAGGGTGGTGGGAGTTGGCACCCAGACCACTCCGGCCCTGGACTCCAAGTGGTCTGGGTGGCTGGAGTGCAGGGCCGGACTGGCCCACCGGGATACCGGGAAATTTCCCGGCGGCCGTCGGCACCTGCGGCCGCAGAGAGAGCTCTTCTGGTGGCCGCAGGGAGAGCTGGCAGTTCTGTCTCTGCTCCCCCTCCTAGCGCGCCGCTTAATGAGACCGGGGCCGGAATATTACATCATATTCCGGCCCCGGTCTCATTAAGCGGCGCGCTGGGGAGGGGGAGCAGAGACAGAACAGCCATCTCCCCCTGCGGCCGCCAGAAGAGCTCTCTCTGCAGCCGCAAGAACAGCCAGCTCCCCCTGCGGCTGCCAAGGGAGCTCCCTCTGCGGCCGCCAGAAGACTCAGCTCCCCCATGCGGCCGCCAGCACAAAGGTAGAAATTATGTGTGTCAGTGTGAGTGTATGTGTGTCTGTGTCATTGTGTGTGTCTCTGTCTGTCATGGTGTGTGTGTCTGTGTCATGGTGTGTGTCTGTCTGTGTCATGGTGTGTGTGTGTCTGTCATGGTGTGTGTGTCTGTGTCATTGTGTGTGTGTGTGTGTGTGTGTGTCTCTGTCATGGTGTGTCTCTCTGTGTCATGGTATGTGTGTGTCTGTGTCATGGTGTGTGTGTGTGTCTGTGTCACGTCTCTCTGTGTTGTGGTGTCTTTGTGTCATGGTGTGTGTGTCTGTCTGTGTCATGTAATGTGTGTGTCACAGTGTGTTTGTGTCACAGTCTGTCTGTGTTATGGTGTGTTTATGTCATGGTATGTGTGTGTGTCTGTCATGGTGTGTGTCTGTCTGTGTCACGGTCTGTGTGTTTATACTCACCTTTTTCCCCCCCACGTCGTGCTGGTCTCCCCTCGACTGGCCCTGCCTCTATGGCTGAGATCATCAAGCTTGATGATCTCAGCCAATCCACACTGACACAGGAAGCACCTCTAGTGACCGTCTGAGTGTCTGTCTCTAAAAAGTCAGTGTTTACATTGAAAAGCCTGCAGGAACAGGCTATAGACACCAGAACCACTACATTAAGCTGTGTGTGTGTGCGTGTGTATGTGCGCGCGCGTGTGCGTGCCTGCTACTGAGTGAGCTTGTGTTTTTATGTCAATGACCTTATGTATATCAGTGAGATTGTTTGTCTATGAGGCTGTGTATCAATCAGCTTGTGTCAGTGAGATTGTCTGTGTCTGCATGTGAGTATGCTTATTGTATAATTAAAAATTTTACTCTGAAAGGACCAATATTTTATATTGGAAAAAGCAATATATATATATATCAGTCATCTAGGGTGGCAAGACATAGCCTTACATATTACACGCAACAATATATGGCGCAATGACTTATGGGGCTGGCATAGATTTTTTTTCCAGGGCTGCTTTGGAATCCCCAGTCTGGCCCTGCTGGAGTGTCCCTTTAATGTTCTACTTAGGGATGCATAGGTTTGGCTGAGATTGTCAAGACTGATGATCTCCGCCATGGAGATGGGGCCAGCCGCATCGATACCTACACTGTGTTAGGAAAAAAAGGTGAGTAAAAACAAACACCTTTCACAAGTGATTGGAGGGGGGCTGGGGGCCTAATCACACACTCAATGACACACACACACTCACAAACTATGATGGATTTTATTTAAATTATCCACCCATACGTAAAGTGGCGTGAGATTTTTTGTAGGGCAGACTAGTTGGACCAGATAGTTCTTATCTGACACCGCAAAACATGTAGGATAAAAATATAGTTATTTAGAACTATGACTTGAAATTCATTCCAAATAGGCATATTCATTAGTCACACTAGTTTCACAAATAAATACAGTAAGTGTGATTTCATCCACCCCATTTATTTTGTTCTCATTACGGACTGGTACATTTTAACCACCGATCGGCCAGATTATATTATTTCACAGTGAAGATTAACAAGTCATGTTTCTGAAAGTAATATCTTAAATAAAAAACAAGACACCTTTAATCGATAAGGATGAAGAATTCATCACATGATCCACTCAATGTACACAAAGCAATACATACAAAATAGTATTACATTTGAATTACTGGCACAATACTGGAAAATAAAGTAATAATATGCAAGTTCTTCACATGTCACTGCATGAAAACAAAACGTATAATATAAACTTATTTCTAAATGTCGTTTTAGGTTGCATGTGTGGCTTATTTTAAAGGTTGGAGGTTGACCACTTTTTTTTTTGTAATTCTTTATTTTGAAGGTGCATTAAGAAATATCACGAGTTACATTGACATATAAAAAAGGTTTATCATATCATAGTACAAGGGTAGTCAAATCTCAGTACTTGTCAATTTGAACTGCAATCAATCTTTTTTATCCATGTCACGTTACGAGTATCAACAGTAGTGCAATAGCTTCCTCCTAGGCTTATGGCCCCTTGTGGAATAGTAACAACCTATATTTGCACCCATTGGGGTTGAGACCCCATGTTTAGGAGGTTGACAACTTTAAGAAAAAAAAAATGTAAGTTCTTAAAGTGGCTCTGTCACCAAAAATAAACTTAATCAAATCTGCTGCTACATTGTTCCATGTATGACAGCCACTAGAGGCAGGTTAACCCTGCAACGAAAACATTACGGTTCCTGTAAAACCTGTAGAACAGCAATGTTTGCAGCTGCAGGGATAAAAGGGGGGACATGGCACTCAGACCAATTCACTGAGAGGAAGTTTTCTGGGGGCCTGTCCCTTTAAGTTAATGTTAAGTACAGTAGTTGGTGGATGGAGCTTAAAGCTTGACTGTCTCAGTTATCTATCAGATCTACCTACAATTCAACAGCAAAACAAACCATACAGAGGGCAAAGAGTAGACAACATGGACAGAGGAAAAAAAAAAAAGGCAAGTGTGGCGTGAGGAACAATAACCGATTTAGATATATGGAGCAGAATGAAAGGAAAACCAAAAGAAAACAAATAGGACATGCCCGCTTTAACAAACAAATAGGCAGCACACAATAGTTAAATAAACAATTCTCTTAGATTCGGATTAAACATTTCCGAAATATCAGGGATGGCTACCCTTGGAACCCAAGATGTTTAAGAACTACATTTCCAATAAAAACTAAGAAGGTGTACTGATCAGGGTGGGAAATATAGGTGAAAAACATCTGCGGTGCTATAAACAGTCATAGGCTGTATCGCCTTAAAGGCACCATAACCACTACAAGCCAATGCAGGCACCGACTGTTTAACAAACAATGTGTCACAGAGGCACCTGAGACCAAAACCCCTAACTCAGCTATGGTCAATTGGAAATGTCCATTACCAATATCGGTTTATCCATAATTTAAAGCCATTCATTGGCTAAATGGGTCAGGAGATGCACTCAGCCAATGAATGTCTTTAAACTATTGTCAAAATTGACACTGCTAATGAGAATATTACATTTCCACAATGGTAATACTTGAGCAGGGGGATAGGCCAAGGATGCCTCAGGGTTCCCTATTTTTGATGAAGCTATAGCCAAATGGCACCCTACGTTGCGTGAAGTGGTTATAGTGCCTAGACTGCTCATTTTGTGTGCCAGTGATATGAAAGCCATTAAGTGTCTTGAATTTAAAGAGCAAGTGATTACATATAAAGTGGCTGCATGGTAGGGAGAGGACAAGGAGATCAAATTTAAGCAGTGTTCCACCAGTGAGCCCTTGCAGTTCAATTAATGAAATGGCCATGGGCATATTTTGTTAAAGGGAAATCCGTCTTCTTTACATCTGTATAAGACCCAATACTAAAGATCAGTACTGAGAACCGTGGCAGGCCCGCAAGGCCTCTTGGATCTGGTCCTCCCGCAGCAGATGCAAGCTACGAATGGCGTATAAGAGTTGACTCTTAGAGTTTCCAATAAAGTTATTACACAAGAATGCAGGAAGGCCTCCCATTCCATCACGCAGGGTGTAGAGAGGAACACGTACAAGGCCCATAACCTAGAAAAAAGACAGGTGTAAAAATGTAATCCACTGAAACAAAAACAAAACAACTTACATCTTAAGCAGAAAGCAAGTCTTTAAAACCATTAGTTTTACAGCAAGGACAAAGACAGGTGGTCTAGTTAGCATGTGAGAGGAGGTAGGAACTTGTTTAATGCATTTGTTTATTGCACATTACAAGCATAGCTCCTCCTTGTGATGCACCACCTCAGTTGTAGACATGAGAATGCAATGAGAATGGGACAAATAGTTAGGCATATATAAAAGCAACAATGTTACAACATAGAGCATGCCAAACCAACTGAAGAGGGAAGAGTGCCATGAGACTTGAACTAAAATTTGCAATTTCCTTGTCCATTCTTCACAATTGCCAATTTAGAGAAATAACCACTATTATTCTTGCATTCTCCTGAATAGCCACTAGAGAGTGCTAGTGCAGACAGCCTTTTCCAGACTCCATCAGATGTTTGCAGAAAAAAAAAAAAAGTTATTAGATAAAATCAAATAGATTACCAGGAGTAGTTATGGTGTGTGGAATACGTCTTTAAGAAATAAAGTAAAAACCGTCGACTGTGTATAACATATGTTTCAATACATTAGTCCCAATGTCATTGGAATATTGCCACAATAAATGGTTACCCAGGATGCAGTTGATACAATGTTCAAAGATTTATAGTGTCTGCCTGTATTAGATGACCCCAGTTATCGGCACAGTTGGGGTCATTCTGTTTTGTTTAGTTTTTTTAATTCTTTATTTTTCAAAGCATTTAAGATGTGTACAACATCCCAATAAACAGTGGGAGCTTGTGTACAACATCCCAATACACAGTGGGAGCTTTGGTTCATAAACAGAGGATGCAGTCAAAAAGTATATGCTCTTATAGTCATTTGCCTCATATTTTTAGTTTCTGTTCAAGTACAAGTAACTGTAAACTATGCACGTGTGATACATCAATCTGTAAGGTCCTATAGAGAGCATGTGCATTAGATTTAAGAGACATGTATAAATAATGAGAAAGCTCAGTGTGTGCGTGTGATCTTACATCATGGGCATATGAGGTGGTTGGACGCACTTGGATTGACTACAACTCAGGTGCTATCTTTGGGCGCGTTTTTCCCATGGAGAGCTGATCTGCTGCGCCCTGCATTGGAGCTGTAGCCGCTGTGTTATGGACCCATTGCAGTGTGGAGATTGGCCCAGTGAAAATATAGTGTCGGGGCTGCTACAGGCGGGATCAATGCGAGGCAGGTGGTGAAGGGTTAGACCCTTTCAGAATGAACTGATCTGTCGGCTGTTCTGTGCCAGAAGGGTACTGGGGCGTCTATCACAGTCACTGTGGTTGTGGCGTGTGCTGAAGCTATGTGTTAGAGTAAGAGTCCTGACCGCCCCCGTGGACACCTGGTTTATGAAAAAAGGGGAGGGGCGGGGGAGGTCCTGTCTATGGTCGCGTGCGCTGGGTATCTATCCATAATTAAGTAGTATGGTGTTGAGATTATGAGTATTAGTATGAGTGAAACTCAATTTAGGCTAGACAGTAATGGCTTGGATACTACTCTCACCTACACTTGCTTCAGTCAGATATTTATCTATTTGCCGGGAAGATTAAGACACTTTCCGTTTAGTATTGTTTACAACTGCTCAATTTCCTAGAGGACTGGCTTAATCCTGCCGTTAGAGTTCAGTGGATTAGTGTCCTTGCTTTACACGTCTCTGCTTACGGTATCTCCAGGATGTGATGCAGAGTTCTGGGTTTCCAGAATCACCAGTTTCCAGGATCCATTTATTATTTATATTTTACTATTTATAAAGCGACAACATATTCCACAGTGCTGTACAATTAGTGGAGAACGTACAATATACACAGACAAATCCAAGAGGTAGAAAGAGCATTGCCTGTAAGCAGATATCTAGCCATTGAAGCTCTTTTATTCAAAGTGCCTAGCTAGATAGCCTGTGAGCTTACAATCTAAAGGATACAATAGGAATTTGAGACAAGAGGTAGCAGGGGAAATTTGGAGGTGATGGCTAAAAAAGAGTTGGCAGAGATAAGCAGCTATTGGTAAAATGTAAAGGGAACGAAGAGATAATTGAGAAACTCTCAAAAAGCTGGAGGAGCATGCTATAGATCTAGATTAGATTCTGCTCCAACAAGGATTCCACTTCCTGGCTAAGTTCCTATTGAAGTCCCCTAAATTTACAGCCCTGTCATTCCTTAAACCTTGGGGTTATTCACTAAACAGTGAAAGGTGCTGAATTAAAAATTAAATTCCAATACATATTTGTGAATTCTGCCTACTTTCTCCTCCTCCCCCCCAAACTGAACAGATCGTGACTTGATCAATGCAATTATTCCCTGTAATAAATGGGGATTAAAGGGTTACTCCTACCTCCTTGACCACTTCTAATTTAAGTGCTTACTGCTTCCAATGTTGCCTATACAAAGAAAGCTGTGATTTTGTGCCAGGATGTAGTTACAACTCCGGCACACGTGACTTGGTCAGACCAGAACTCAGGACCAACTAATGTGAGTTCTTTGCAAAATGTGCTTCTAGCACGGTTGGCAAAGTATCAGTTCATTCACCTGCAGCGTTGTGATGACCCTGCAAGTAGAAGCCTGTTGGACAGTCCAACTAAATGTTTACTGTAAAATGCGTCCCTCCTGCGAGCCCTCCCAGTGTACCTCGTTGCTCTTTCAACTGTGTTTTGGGGGGTGGGAGAGGGTTCTTTTTCGTCCTCCCCTTTAACCTTCCTCCCATATGCAAGTCCTCCCCATCACCCTACATAAATAGTGCTTTTTTTTTTTGCCCTCTCCCTATGTCCAACCCCTTGACCAGCACATGAGCCCAAGGTCCACCAATGACCTTCTATGAGAAGTATCTGATTGGACATCGGATGGGGAAACTGACGGGATGTAACGACAGGTGGTGGACGAGACTAGAGAGCATATGACCACATGCTGGATGGAATATAAGTGAACTGTTTTTTTGGGGGAAATTGATTAATAATTAAATTCAAGCAAAAATAAAGGATGTTAGACAAAGCGTTCGAGTAATCCTTTAATGCCGGTTAACCTCTGTACAGTTCATTGAATCTAATCTCATGTAGAACTGTAACATATATGTTACATTCCATTGAGGCAGCTGCCACCTTCTTAATTCAACTACCAGTCACTTACTACAAGTATTCTCAGGCAGCACACAGAATGCACTAGTGTTGCCCTAGCACTAAGCATCTCCCCATAAATCTTGGACTACAACCAGCACCAACGCCATCACTAACTATCCTAAAAATATCAAAATGTAATTTAAGCTACACAATGGTGAAACATGTATTAGGGGAAAATAGTGCAACTCATGTCGGTCACGTGGTTTCTTTCGTGGCCTCCAGTTTGTTCTCTGGGTTCCCCCCCCCCCCCTTTCCAATAAAAACTCCAAAAGAAAGGCATAAATTTAATGTCAATCTAACGCTAGAACCAAGTTCTCCTTGAAGCTCTCTCCTTCTACATCTGTGTCATTGCTTCTTCGTCCGAGGTCCAATCAAACACTTCTCATAGCATTGTTGGACCAAGGGTGCAGAAGTAATCATGGTGGTTGTAGTAACCCTTTATATTAATGCGGACAGGAACAAACAGCAACTGCCGACAATGAATGTAAATCCAGATAATCTCAGGATGGCCAGAAAGTGTATTTCATGGTTATACCCTGAGAAGCCACAGTGACCGCCAGACTATGCATCATGATTTTTAACGTGCAGTGTGATCACCCCCACTGCCACATCCAGACATGCCATAAAATTAAATATTGTTGGTGTTTGTACTGCAGATGCCTGTTTCACAGCCTAGATAAGATCTATGGTACCTACTTTAAGGTGGTTTAGTGCTACCCACCTCTATTCCATGGTCCTTGGCATTGACACACTCAGACTCAATCTTGTCCATGTCCTCCAGCTCCAACTCCTTGATGTAGAAATGTGTGACACATTTTTGTGGAAACTCTCGAACCTGTGCACTTCTATAATCCTTCTCTGTGACCTCAAATTTACTGGACGAGCACCCCAGCTCCTCTTCCACCTCTCTGTTCAAACCGGCTTCCAGGGAAGAGTCTTTAACATCTACAAAACCTCCAGGGAATCCCAGACGTCCATCAAACCGCATCATCATCTGTGGTAGACCAAGTATGAAGGAGAAGAAAAGAGAGATGTAAAAGAGGAGATGAATTCTAATAAAAACACAAAAACCAAAACAAGATTTAAAAATGCATATCTGTGTGGGTGACCAGGGTAGATTCCAACCCCTCATGGTACTCCTGTCACTACAACCACTACAGAACACAGTAATTAAAAAAAAAAAAAAAAAATCACGTAGTCTGGCGTTGATGGAGGTTTCTGGAGAAACCTCTATCTAGTAAACTCATATCGTATGCAACACCTGAGTAGGACCATATACATAAAGAGTGGACTACGGTTTTGTGCAAAAAAGATAAATAGGTCTGATTTAGATTTTATAACAAAAACCTTCAAATTTGTGTAGTAATACATTTGTGAACTTTAGATGTGATTTAGATTCACACTGAGTGGTGCATTTTGGATGCAAGGTCTGCATCATTTCCGTGGAAAATCCATGTAGCTGTTTCTTTGCATTTTTTTTTTTTTGTGTCAACTGAATGAGTTTTCTAATTAGAGCAAAAAAACACTTGTCAGAATTGGTAGCTAGGATACACTTGCTGGGAACACTGGGCTAATATCACACTGGACTAACGACTTGTTGGACACAGCGGGTGATTTGGGAGCCAATAACAAGGCTAGGTACCCTAGCAAACAAACTATCTGTGCATTTGCCTACAGAACTGTACTGTAGAAAATTGTGTTGGCCTGTATTTGAGTTCTGCGTTCTTTTTGCTACCGCGAACGAATTCCATTCAAGGAATCTGCGGCATTTCCGGCAGATCCACATAATTTTCATTAAAAATCCACACCAAGCTGACATAGCGAATCATAGTTAACACTACTGGCGCGTATTTTGTGACACAGAAAACCAGACTCTAAATACAAAATTTCCAAGCATGGAGCCCACGTGTAACTTTTGCATCCTTTTTGCGCAACGTGACATTTTTTGGCTGTGGACTCTAAATCAGGCTTACTGCCCACCCCGAGTACAGAAATTAGCCACCCAGAAGGGCCTTACACCCTACTGCCCAGGCAAAAGCTACCTACTCTTCCCAGACTAGATTTTCCCCAAATAATCTCTTAAAATTTAGTTGCCATGGTGCCATAAACTAAAGCAAACTAGGGGCAAAAAAAATATTGTATTGGGCTACTAGGTTAGGCATTTTGCCAAGAAGGGGGCTACCAATTCCATGGGTGGCTACATACCAGATATAAGACTATATAATGGTCATATTAATGTTATGACATTGTGATATGGACCATGTGATGGAGTAGGACAGCCCACTATCTCTATAACCCAGGCTACCAGCCATCTCACCAGCAGAACATGTCTGATAGGGACCCTCTCAAACAGCTTGGCACTGGTGGGCGCATGAAACAGCACGTGGCAAGCGTGTTTGTAGCCTTCCAGCCGCAGGGCTTCCTCCCTGGAGACATTGCGGGGCCGGGGGCGGTTATCGGGGAAGCCCTGGTTAGAATAACTCATGTGAGCCATCATTTGGGTCAAACCTGCGGAGTGCGCATGCGCAGGCAGCGGCAACTGTGGTGAAGCGCAGGCGCAGACAGCGGGCAAAGGGGGCGCAGCGCATGCGCAGACTGCGGGCAAAGGGGGAAACGCGAGCGAGGCGAGGAACGCACTGGCCGGAAGTGGACACGCTCTGTGATTGGCTGAGCTTGTTCACTTCCTGCATGTCAGAGGTTTAAAGAGACAGTATGGGCTAAGCCCAACCATACACAGTGCAATGCTAAGGTGTCTCAGTAATTTTTTTTTTTAAGTTGTAGGGAGAGGAATGGAGGTTTGGTGCATTTCAGCCAATAATCTGGAATTATGCAAAATATATAATAAAATATATAATAAAGATGAAATGCTGTCAATGTTTTTTGTTGATTCCAGATTAATGGTTTAACTTCTCTCTTTTCTTGCACTATGTGAATTATTGGGCATTTAAAATGAAAAATGTTAGGTTAAAAAAAAATAAAAATGTTTAGTGCGGTTATTTTGCCCTTATTTATTTTACATTTCTGACAATAATCCAGTTTGCGTTGAATACAGCCCTCAGCCTACTCAGTTATTCCATCTTGTGACCCCTCTCCTATTTCCCAAACCTTATTGTCCCCTTCACACAAGGCCCCACATTCTAATGCAGTTTATCATACGCTCTGTTTTGGGAGCAAAAAGTTGGTCTTTATTGTATTTTTATTTATAAAGCGCCATCAGGTTCTGTAGCGCTGTACAATGGGTGGACTAACAGACATGTAATTGTAACCAGACAGCTGTACGTAAATCCGCATACAACGTACATAGAGAGATTACTGAGGTCCAAACGGATTGAGGAATCCACTGGATCCCTTATGAGCTTGTTGACGTGAATGGTCTTTAAGACACACACTAACTGCTACTGCAACATTCAAATACCCTGCTTCAACTGTATTTGGTAAGATCCTACCAATCTTTTTTTTCTTTTTGAGTACTCAGAAGAACTTACATATAGAGACTCTTTTTTTGCAAATTGTTTGCTTCCTGCAGTATTTAATTATTTTTTGTCTTTTCGAGAGACTCTGCTACCATTTTAGATATACAAGAAATAGTGGAAGTGCACTCAACCCTTTATCCAGGAATCCAGGGTGCTCCAATGGATAAGCCCCAGTACCAAGAAAGGACCAAGTATAAAATTAATTGTAGAAAGTAATCCAGGCACTCCAATGAATTCCCAAATTATAGGCAATTTATTAAAACCAGGAACTACACAGCAACGTTTCAACCCCTTAGGGTCTTTATCAAGCTACGATAAAGCTTGATAAAGACCCTAAGGGGTTGAAACGTTGCTGTGTAGTTCCTGGTTCCAACAAATTGCCTATAATTTTGGGATTCATTGGAGTGCCTGGATTACTTTCTACAATTAACAATCTGCTACCATTTTAGGCAGGATGCCTTATAATTAGTACGGAGTATGGTAGGATCTATCACAAGCATATTTCACTCAAGCATAGTTCAGGTTTGATGAACTCTTCAAAAAATTGTTTTTGACTAATGTTCTGATTTTTGTACATAATCAAGTCTTTCGGATGAACTATTGTGGTTTTTGGATCTTTATATATGATGTACAGAATATGAACTCAACTTGTACAGTAAATAGTGTATTTAATATGAATTCAGATTTTTCTGACCAATTGTGTATATAAATGAATTTTCATGTGAAGTGATGCACTAATTTATTGTCTTTAATATTTTTGAGCAACATTTTGGAGTGCGGTATTCTTTTTTTGTGGGTAACCCTGATACCAGCACCCTTCTGCAGGTTAGAGTGACAACCTACATTTATATTTTTCTCTGGATTTTCACGGATTCATTTTGGATTCTTGTATGTGCTTCGCATTTTGTAATCTGTTTTACATACTTTGAGGGAGATTTATCAAAGTATTGCCGACACTTATGTCTAATTTTCAACACAATTAGTCAGGTTTTTGCATTTGTTCCTTCTTTTGAACGTCATTTAAATTTTTTTTTATTTTTTTTTAAAGTACACCATTTATTGGGCTACACTACAGTTTTCTCGTTCTTTCCACCACTTTTCAGACAGAACGTTTTGTAGAGAAAAGTGCTGTGTTTCAATTTTTTCCACCAATCTAATTTTGGTGGTCTTCTGAAATAAGATTTCTACAAAACCTGGAAGAATTTGAGATCAAGAAAACCATCATTGTTTAGATTACTTTTAGAACATTTTAATAAATAGGATGCAAATGACAGAATTTAACTCACTTTTATTGATAAATATCCCCCTATATATTGCATTTTGCATCAGTCAAAAAAAAAAAAATGACCTTGACACCAATTGGGGGGAGGGGGTGGGGTTAAATTTAGATTTGGGGGGTGCCCGAGTTTAGTCGTGCCTAGGGCAGCACAAATCCAAAATACACCACTGCTCCTACGTTCACCTAAATGGAAGGATTATAGTGCTTGCAGGAACCCCAAAAACTATGCAGACAGTAATTCACAGCATAATGAGAAAGATGAAAATGGAATGCTAAATACTTTCATCTATCATTTCATAGTACCTTGGGAAGCACAGTGTACAGTTAAAATGAGGATTCATGTTAATCATGACATGTCCCTTTAAAGTAAACATTTTAAGCCAACGGACAAGGGAACTGTATTTTTTCCCCCCTTTTATATATTACATGGCTGCATTTCAGAAGAGACATTTAAAAAAAATAAAGCAGTCACAATTCAAGCTATATTTCCATTATATTTTTAATGTGTTGCCCATTTGAGAAATTTGCACATTGTAGTGTTACAATTGCCCTAAAAGTCTATGGTAGGAATAGAATGTGTGGAATACTTTTAAGAGGAAAATGAAGTCAACAGTTTGTCAAGAGTTGCAGTATACTTGGTTTTATTATTTCCTATGAGACATTTTCACTTTCTGTAACAGAAAGCGTGTTTTAACAGTTGACATATTGTATTTGAAGGTCACAGATAATTTTGCTACATAGAGTTAAAGTGATAAAATAAGAACTCTACCCCAATCTCATATTCAAGTCTTTACGGCAGCTTGTAACTTATCTTGGTGTTAGAGACGCCAGAATACCATGCAAGTGCTGTTGATCAGCAAAACATGTGCAGTTCTGTAACGAGCATTGTCAAGCACAAACCCCAAAGCACAACTGCCACATCACAGGATTTTTAATATATTTACTTCTCCCTATGTCTGTTCTTTGTATATGGCAGTCAGCAAAGCATACAGAGAAAAGACTTCTACTTCTCTTCATTTTCAATGTTTAACCTGGCTTTGCCTTGTTTGAACTGGATTATATTGTCCTTTTCTAAATCTTTAATATAAAGTGGATCAACTCATGACAAGGATGTTAACACAAGCTATAGGCAATTTTCTGCATTTTATTCAATAATGTCAGCTCCAGAGTAGTGACAATTCCCCTTGAAATTCCCAATTTCCCCCACAAGGTCCGGATAGACGTTCTAAATTATCTAAACTTTCTTTCACTGGAAAAGCAATATTTATACCACATTCCCTCCTTTACCCTACACGATTAGCCAAAGTCGTCAACCTCATATCTGATATGGATACAATAAAAACACCAGCACTGCTAAAATTGGTGTTAGAAATAAGAACACCACTAGCTGTAAAGGTGGTAATGTAGGACTCAAAATTAAAACGAGGGCACTTCATTTTACTTTAATTCCCAGAATGGTCCTTCAAATGGGGGTCTCCCAAAGTCAGGTCCTGCTAGCACTGAATTAATTTAGAACCCCACATCACAGAAGGTGTGGGAGACCAGAAAAAGGATTCCTCCAGGGTGATGAATTTATATAAGCTGTAGCGAAAAAGAAAAAAAAAAAAAAAAATTCAGTCTCTCTTTAAGAAGCAGAGTCAGAAGCCTCAGAGCTGTCTTTCACATCCGTGCTTTCAGTGGCCTCGCTAACTTCGCTGACGTCTTTGCTGTCACCACTGTCCTCCGTTCCTTCCTTTTTCACAGCATTTCCTAGACATTTTTCATCTCGGCAGCATTCGCCAACATGTGCAGACCGGTTATCAGACTTATTCTCAATCGAACTTAACGGCTGGGAACGACTCTTATCTTTGACTTCCAAATGCTTTCTTAATTGCTGTAGAAGAATACAGAAATTATATACAAAATAATTTGTAAAAAATTACATCTAATATGCCATTATAAGCTAAGCAAGGGTGCAGAAATAATAAATAATTACATTTTAAAAAGGTACTTGTACGTCATAACAATCTTCTTGTCTGGACACAAATTTTAAGTTAGAAAGATTGCAGACCCTGCTTAGACCTGTAGATTGGCATTGTTATTCACTAATCTCAGAATTTTCCCAGATAACTAAAAAAACAAACAAAAAAACAATGGAGGCCAAAGTAGCTGATGTGGAAAAACACTCCAACTCAACTGTAGTCACAACAGACAATGATGTGTGCTGGTTGTATGTTGTGCAAGTGTCTGGTGTGTGCATGTGCACATTTGCATCTGGCTGTATGTTGGGAGCACATGTCTGGTGTGTGCCAGCTGCATGTTGTGTGTATGGTGTGTGCCGATTTCTTAATCTCACCAATCCTGCAGCCAAATCTGCATCCAATACATTCAGCACATGCTGCAGACCTTGATTTCCAATTCTGCAACTTGTGGTACCATCACTGAGTCAGAGTGCATGCTGTCAATCTGCAATGTGCTCTGACTCAGTAGAGAGCGTCAGACCGCGGATTCCGGTTTTGAGGTCTGCAAGTGCTGGAACTATAGCACGTACACTCTCTGCCCTTAACACGGTCCTCTTTCCAATAGCCCTACTGCTTGCCAACGGCAGGCCTCAATGCCAAAACAGACTGTCTGCCCAGTACTGCATATCCTGAGGGTCCGGCAATTCAGATTACATTGTTCCAATATCTTTGGACCATTTTATTGGATACTAACCAGTGTAGTGTTCTATCTAGTAGGAATTTGCAATGAAAAAATGGGACTGAAGTATTTCTGGACTTCTATGCACAAATAAGTATTCCTCTATTGTTGGTTTTAGCACTCATTTTAGGAATATAGGTAAAGGTTTATGGATTTTAATAAATTTGTCAGTCTTCCCCACTATTTTATAGCTTTTTTCTTTGCTTGCAGTTTATCAACAAAGTTGTCACAGGTCAGTATTCCCCCCCCCCCTCAAAACTGGAGGCAAGTTCAGAACTCACAAGGGAGGCCACAGTAATTTTTAGATAATTCGTAAATAGTTTGACTGTTAGATGGGGCTATGGGGAATTCAGGCACAATAACCTCTACAGGTGGCTGTGGTGCAAAGATTGTTCTCATTAGAATAGCCCTTCAAAAGCAATCTTAACATCTAGATGAGGGTTTATCTTCCAAAATGTTACACCATTATGGAATACTAATAAAAATAAAAAAAATTAAAAAGTAATTTATTTCCAGTCTGTCTACAAAATATAGACTACGGCAGCACACAAACCTCATCAGCCATTTGGGTCAGATCCCTCTTCATTGCATAAGCGTCTTCCCCATCAGCATAGTATTTCGGCTCCACCTCGCTTATTCTGTAAACCAGATAGAATTAGTATTTTAGTAATGAATTACCCAGTTGAAGCTCACTTCAGCTAGTTCTGCCTTTCAAGCGGACAGTGTTAAGGATAAAACATTCTGATCATTTATTTGGTGCTTGTTCTGTTACTGACTGACTCAAGTAGTGGTCTGACATTCCATTATGACATTTTTAGTATTACTTTTAATAAAGCCTAAATTTGACATGATCACATGAACAGTAATTCAATACTCACTGGAAGTTCAACGTGTTGGAATATAGGTGCAGAGCTGCTCGATTGCTTAAATCACAAGAAACAAAATTATATTAGAAAGTAAATTTTTTAAAAATAAACAAACACATTTTCTACTATACTGCAAGAGAAAAAATAAAATAAAATAAAGGTAAGGCAATTGACACAGAATCAAAAGAAAAATTAATGCTACCAAAAGTAAGACAAAGTCAACTTCAAGTAGGCACACAATGCATACATTGTGAAAGTCAAAAGACCAGCAACACACAAACGAACAAATACTTATCTGAAGCTTGTGTTGCTTACTATATGACAGATGACAGACAGTGAATTGGAGCACACAAAGTGTTTTATTGCAGGGATACTATACGCCACATTTGAAGACAAAAGAGTGCACACCCACTGCAGTGGTCATATTTTCCAGTGCCAGAGAATGGCACTCTTCAACTCCTTAGGGACCAGTGACAAAACACACAATAACAAGTTAGCCTCTAAAGATTCTTTACAGGATAGAATCCTATTGCCCCACTCATTTACAAGATGTAGGGCTGTATAGAGCTGCAAATGCAAAATAAGAAGAACAATCCACACTAACACAGGTAGTGATACGCAAGGGGTTATTTAGCTTTAAGGGAAGCACGGTTTTGAGAATGAAAAATAAAAATAAATGTAAAAATGACAAACGTGTTGAACTGCATTAGGAACAGACCTTTTGCGTACATGCAGGGAAACATATTTTGCATTGAAGTTCTCGATCATGGCCCGTGATGCTTGGTCCATCAACTTTTGAGCCAAGCCAAGTCTTCTGTGCGAACGTTTCACTGCCTGCAATGAAAAACAATGCAGGGTCATCAGTTTTTCAAAATCCTCTACAGTCAATCATGAATCAACAGCACAGCCCATAGGATACAAAATGACAGATCTAATTTACTTTGAACAAAGTGGAAAAATTATTGTTGTGTCACTTGCATAAATCATGTTTCCACAAATATACCAGCTTGACATGCAAATGAGCTCCGACAGGCATAGTGTTTCAGACTTCACTATGCATTTGTGCATGTGCTCTTAGCAATGGACAGTGAACACAGAGAAGGCAGTGTTTACATTAAAAAGCCTGCAGGAACAGGCTACAGACACCAGAACCACTATATCAAGCTGTAGTGGTTCTGCTGACTAGATTGCCCCTTTTTAGTAAAATACCTTAGACTTGATAAAGCAAGAAATTCCCAAAAGCTCGTCAATACTACTAAAAAATGTAAATAAATAAATGCTATTAAGAGATTCTGCAATATGTCACTATTTTGCGTCTACATTACTGGACTAATACGGTAACTAAAACATCCTAAAAATATGGGAAAAGTAAATAAAATACATACCAGAGAAGTAATGTGACCATGAGGCACATCATCTGGATCTTCTTCCCTAGGGAGAAGAACCCAAAACAAAACATACTGTATTGTGGAGATTTTTAAAAAAAAATTTTAATGTTGCTGAGAGGCACTTCTGTAAACATTTATGGAATTTTTGTTAAAAGCACGAAATGTTTGAAAAAGTCGAAGTGAACTTGTCATGAGATGTTCACCTTAACAAGTAACAGCTCCTAAAGAACTGAATACATCATTTATCATAGTGGCAAATGATAGATCTAATTAATTTAGGAACACCTCCAGCATTTCAGTGCTGCTATGATCAGTGGTCTGTGGGTGGTAAGCATAGTAACAACCACCATCCAGTCCAGGAGGAAAGACGACAACATTTTATCAGAAATGCTCTCCCAATGTCGCTCAACTTAGATGTATTTGGGGTAATTCACTAAATACAAAATTGTTGCAGATGAATCGAAAAACGGAAGTATAAGGCATAAGTTGTGACTTTGGGCGAGTTGGAGAATTTTTCCAGAATAGATTTTTTTTTTTTGCCTCGGTTTTTCTATTTCGATTTACTTTTGCAATATTTTTTAGTTTAGTAGCCAAGCCTCTCTACGTCTGTTGTAGCCCATAGATAGGAAGTCTCTGAATTCCCTCACTCTAATCAAACAGGACAACCATATATCCCATTGGCTTTTATTCTTATTTTGACAAGGAACCAGATTCAGTACAAAGAGTTAGCATTCTTCAGCTGGATATTATTTCAGAGACCCAGTCTCCAAACATTAAGATATATTTTTCAAAACACCTCAGTTTCTTCCTAGTAGCAAAGGGGCCTCCACTGCACTGCGGATGGCATGGCTATTTCAGAGAACATTTTTGTCCTGATCTTCCTGTTCCTATCAGTAGGGAGGCACCAAGACGACATGGCAACACAATTATCTGTTCCATCCAAGGGATTAAGAAGCAGTATTCATTAAAGAATGTAGTGGCGAAATACAGGTATTGGGAAAGCCATAAGGAGTGAGTTGAAATAGTAAATACAGGAAATTACTGAATGAACAAATGCCTTAAAGAGCATTGGAGTGAATACAAGCAAGGTTTTAAAGTGGAAGTTACATGCTTTCACTTTCATCCTGATTAAAAGTCCCCCTCCTAGCCTTTAATCACTTTTTGAAAATGATTAGTTACTTTGTTGCCTTACCCGTGTCCTGACCCAGTGAGTACACAATAAAAGTTCAGAAGAACATAAGATTTAACAGGTTTTGTGTAAAGTTAATTTTATATCAATCTATAACCCAGTTATAAAATTGTATGTACTGAGCTTTTTATAGATGCATAATATTTAAAAATAACTTACATTTTTGCTAGGACATAACCAACTATTTTACCATTTTCATCTTCTGCGATGTAAGATAGCTGTGAAAGGGAAAAAAAACGAAAGTTACTTTTAGTTAGCAATTGAGTTCCAAAAAAGATGTGACAGTTCTGTTTTAAAGGGGAACTATACTGCCAGGAAAACAAACAAATTTTCCTGGCACTGTAGCTTTCCCTTCTGTCAAGGCCCAACCCCGTGGTGCAGAAGGGGCTAATAACCCCTTCTGACACCTACCTGGGTCCCACGCACCTCCCCAGCCGCCGGAGACCTAATACGAATGTGCGGCAATGGCCGCACTCGCATTAGGGTCTTCCCATAGGAAAGCATTATTCAATGCTTTCGTACTGGGATTTCAGCAATGCTGGAAGTCCTCATGCATAGCGTGAGGACATCCAGCGTCGTTTAGACAACCAAACTTGTCTAAGAACCCGGAATTCTCTCTAGTGGCTGTCTGCTAGACATCCACTAGAGGAGGACTTAACCCTGCAAGGAAATTATTGCAGTTTATACAAAACTGCAATAATTACATGGTCAGGGTTAAGAGTGATGGGAGTTGGCACCCAGAACACTTCAATGGGCTGTAGTGGTCTGGGTGCCTACAGTGTCCCTTTAAATGAAAATGTCACGTGAAATATTAGGTATGAGTTGAATTATTGTTTTTGAAATTCTAAACTGTGCTTACATTCTAGTTTAGATTAGAAGCCCGGTTGTCCCCTGGCAGTCAGTGAAAACCACACAATTTAATCTAAGACCCACTGTGCCACTAATTTTAAGTAAACCATTAAAAGGGACACTTCAGGCACCCAGACCACTTCTGCCCATTGGAGTGGTCTGGGTGCCAACTCCCACTACCCTTAACCCAGCAAGTGTAATTATTGCAGTTTTCATAAACTGCAATATTTACCTTGAAGGGTTAAGTCCTCCTCTAGTGGCTGTCTAGACAGTCACTAGAGGACACTTCCGTGTTCATAGAACACGAAAAGTGTGTTATAACGACGCTGGACGTCCTCACGCTATCTGAGGACCTCCAGCGTCACTGAAATCCCCATAGGAAAGCATTGTTCAATGCTTTCCTATGGGGAGGTCTAATGCGTGTGCGCTGCATTGCCGCGCATGCCCATTAGGTCTCCCCCGCCCCCCGGGGAGAAGTGTAGGTGGAGCCTGACCCAGCGCCGAGGTACATCGGCACTGGATACAGGTAAGTCACTGAAGGGGTTTTAACTCCTTCAGCAACATGGAATGGGGGGTGGGAGGGAGAGGGGACCTGCAGTGCCAGGAAAACTGTTTGTTTTCCTGGCACTGGAGAGTCCCTTTAAAGGATAAGTTAATACAAGTGTGATGATCAACTCCATTAATTGACAGAATATTTACTGCTCTGAAATCATGCTATAGTTTTTTGTTTGCGTTTGTCTTTATTCTACATACCTGTGGCCAGGAGAGCCCATGGTAAAAGTAATATTTCATTTGGTAATTTTCAGGCAAACACAGCAGATTGCAGTGTTGCATATTCATAAGGTCTTCTGGCTGCACAAGTAAAAAGAGGTAAAACAGGTTAGAAGACTTTTTGCATTATTTCAGCTACATCATAAGAATGGCGAAAGGGAAACACAGCTTACATCAAGTAAATTAACTCGCATTGATTTTAGAGTGAAGCAATTTGAAATGGAACACTGTTGTGCTATGAATCCAAATCTCTATATTGCCCCTGTCCCTACCTGTATTACATGTAAAATTAAAAATAAAAAATTCTAGCACTGAGGTTCCCTTGGCGCTCCTTACCATTCAGGTTCTTACAATGTCACAGAGGAGGCATTGCCTCCTCTGCCGATGTCCAATCCAATGCTCCTCATGGAGAAGTATTGGGGACCTGATTATTATATCACTGAATATTCTGCTTATGCAAAAAAATAAATATTTTTAAAATATCTATAGAATCTGATAAGACAATCTCTTTAGGCAGAGAATTCCACATCTTCACTGTACTTATTGTAAAGAATCTCCTTCCCCCTAGTGTAGGCGAAAACACCTTTCTTCCAGTCTCATTGGGTGACTTCTTGTCTGTTGTATATTCCTGCTAATGAACAGGTTAGCACATAGCGCTTTGGACTCACCCTGTATATATTTGTATAGTGTTATCATATCGAATCTTTTCCCTAGAAAAAAAAAATGCAGTATGGGGGCTTCCACATTACAACATGATCAGGACTGTTATTAAAGGATCACTATAGTGGTGTCAGGAAAACAAGTCCTGACACTATATAACCCTTAGGTCCCCCACCCTTTGAGCTGAAGGGGTAAAACCCCTTCAGCCACTTATCTTTATCCAGCGCCGGGCTCCCCCGCCGACGTCAGCTCCCGCGCGCACATTCAAACAGTCCATAGGAAAGTATTTCTCAATGCTTTCCTATGGACGTTCTGCACGCTGAATGCGATTTTCACATCCAGCGTAGCAGAAGTGCCTCTAGCGGCTGTCAGGAAGTCAGCCACTAGAGGTTGGATTAACCCTGCTATGTAAACGTGTGTTTTCATCTGAAGGGTTAAAACCTGAGGGACCTGGCACCCAGACCATTTCATTGAGCTGAAGTGGTCTGGGTGACTATAGTGTCACTTTAAGCATATAATAGCAATTTTACTAAGCCAGCCCCAAAGCATTCTGGGAAAGGCAGCCATTAGCAGGGCTGTCATGAGGGATATAATAGCAGCCAGGCTAAGCTAGCCGCACTGCATCCTGGGAGAGGCAGTAGCCAGGCTAAGCTAGCCGCACTGCATCCTGGGAGAGGCAGCCATGCTCCCACTGATAAAGCCCATTAAAGTGTGAAGGGGCTGTTTCCGGCTGTATAATGGAATGTTTCCCCGCAGACAGTCTTTCCAAGCCCGGTAACAGGCTCACTACCCCCCTCGCGGTGTCCCATAACCCCCTGCGGCCCCGGTTACCCGTGCGTTCCGGATATTCATGGTGCTGCTCTCAGTGTTACACGCTCAGCCTGGCGCATGCGCAGACGCTCTCCCGGCCCTGTCTGACGCAGTCAGCAAGGCAGCCAATCAGCGCAGAGCCGCTTGCGTTCCAGGAACAAGAACGGTATTGGTCGGTAGCCCCTTCATTCTTGCCGACCAATCAGAGGGCTTGTATCAGTGTGATGGCATACTACCCAATCACAGTGCCCGTGTGAACGGGATTTGTTAGATTGACACAGCAGGAAACCAATAGCATTTCTAGGCTGTGTGCAGCTATGATACGCCCCTTTTTAGAATGCTGGTATGGGCAGTTAGAGCGCAGGCTGGTAGTCAGCTGGGTGGGTTTTCCCAGCATGCATTGCACATTTCATTGAGGCCATGTGGTGCCTGGAGAGCAAGTCCTGGTACTCTCTTATTGTAGAGTACTGTATTCCCAATGGCAGGATCAGGTGTTAGCAATTCCAGCCACTGTTAATCATTTATATATTATTATTATTTATAAAGCGCCAACAAATACCGTAGCGCTGTACAACGGGTGGACTTACAGACATGTATTTGCAACAAGGCAGGTTGGACGCGCAGAGACGGGGTTTTGAGGGCCCAGCTCAAACTAAATGTTTGTAAATACAATATTTCAGTTTTTAAAAAATGTTACTCCAAGCATCATTTAATTATTTATAAAATATTCTACCAGGAAAGATACATTGAGATTTCTCTCGTTTTCAAGTATGTCCTGGGATCATGGTCACTAAATCCCGCTGTAACTGTAGTGGTTAGCATTTAATACCGCCTTGGTCTCTTAACTGAGGCCCTACCCTGGTCTAAGGCTCGTCTTCAGCTGGGTTATAGGTTCCAAAGTCAGAAGTGAGCGATCCAGTCACATTCATTGGCTGATTGTTCTCAAACTGTGATAGTGCTGCTTTAATAACAGTCTTACATTTGTACGCACTCCGAATATAGAGTGGGTAAATGATGACATTGCTTGTTATAAGAAATAAGTTATTCCTATTTACCACTTGAACCCAATACCCATTTCCTATTTCTCTGATTAAAACTTGTTTTTAGGTTTTTTAAACTTTTTTATTTAGTATTTTTTTACTTTTTGTATTTTCAATTTTTATGTTTTTCTTATTTTTCATTTTTTGTTTATAATTTTATTTTGTATTTTTTGTTTTCTATAATTTTTTTATTTGTTTATTATCATTTGTATTTGCCTCATTCCCTGTCTATACATTGTTGGAAGTTGTGGCGAAACCAACCTCGCCACTGGGCATTGGAGAAGACTGATTGCCAGCCTCCTGCCACGTGACTATGGCCCTTGGGATGTATTGCCCTTTAAAGACATGATTTGGGCATAAGGGATTTGTGTTGTGCTGCTGCTGGCCCTTTAAGAACCATCTGTGGACATACTGTGGAGTTACTGGGTGGCCACCATTTCCTATATCAGAGGCACATGGTGAGAACAATGGATGAAGCACATGGTGAGAACAATGGATGGCGGCCATTTTAACTCACAGACACTGTTTGGACTTGTAAGAGCTTGTTCCTGTTTTGCTCTCCGAAGGAGTCTACGGTGCTTATGGTGTTAGCTGCAGTGCTTGGAGTCCTCAGGCAGCGCTAGGAGCATCCTTCAACGGACGTACCCAGTCGGGGTGCTAGGTGATCCGTTACAGAAGTTATAATGATACTAAGAAGATTCATAACAGGGTTGGTATATACGAGGGCTAGGCAACCATCGGTACTCCAGATGTGGACCTACCCCTGATATATACTATTGGTTACACCTGGGGTTTGCTTTACAGCTGTTTAGTCCTCCTACTTTTAGGATCTCGCTCAATGTCATGTCGATAGTCATGCTTTCTTGCTATATATATATTATTTTATATGAGTTGACATATGACGGGTTTTAAGGTTTATTTCTCTCATATTGCAGGCTTTACAATAAGTAAGCCAGCCCCCTAACCTGTTAGGGCCAAGGACTACCCCCAGTCTACCTTTATGTAATACTGGATGCAGGCTTTGGAAGGACATGTTTGGGTCTTGTCTTTGTTTCACATAGGAGCCCAGTGATGACTGTCACAAGCGTCTTTGGAACTGCCTGCTAGGACTTGCATTCTGGCAACATTTTCTGCTACCCCAGGCATTCCAGCACCATATTCTACATGCAACTTTGCAGAAGGGAAGGCAATGGGACTTGGATTGCTACAGTTGTCAATAGCGGGACTAAAACCCTTACTGGAGAGACCTTCAAATATGGGAGTATGTGTCAGAGTGGAGAGATTATTCCAATATGTTATATATGGCTCTGCCATATTCAATTGGACTTGTTTTTTTACTTTTCTTGTCCTACTTCAGCTGGTCAATATTTACTTTTTTCACTGACAAAGACTGATGTTTTCACGTAATATTTTTATTTATTTTACCTTGTTTTGGTAATCCATTCATATTGGTATAATTACTTTTACTGGGATTTCTTTCTACAAATCAAATAAAAAATAAAAAAAAACATTTTGTTGTTTTGAACATTGCATAAAGATTGAAACTATCAGCGTTATTCACTTAAGTGAGAATTGCTAGAAATTCAAAGTGAATAGAAATTGAATTTCTAATCGAAAACCAAAATAGCTAAGCCGAAAACAGGACAGGCCTTGGAGAACTTTTCTAATTTGTCTGCTTTGACCTAAAGTTTGGAATTCCCATCAATTCTCACGTTTATGAATAACCCTGATTGTGTTTGTACATAGTGTTTGGAAAAAGTGAGTTGCAGCATTGGGCAGATGCTCCTAATAAAATAGGCTAAAATAAATAATTACCGAAATTGGCGACTTCTGAGCAGCTGTTCACTCCCAAGTCATGAGTCCTCGCAGTGTATGTGACCAGAGAAGAACAACAGACCTGTATTAATGGAGCACAATCATGTGTCTGTGTGTGTATTTATATATCTTTCTTTAACCTATGGCAGCACTCACAGACTTTGAAAGAAGTTCCAATTTTTATTTATGCATGAAAATTAAAATCCAACAGATCGACGTTTCAGTTCCCTCCTGAGACTTTCTTCAGGATCAACAGACCATTTACAAACATTTTGGTAACTTGCCTGGGGTCCACTGACTGGTCAAAGCCTTCTGAAAAGCCATAAACTCCTACACAGAGCTTCCATGAGCCCCCCTGAGCGAAGCCCTGCAATGCTGGTCAAGCTCATTGGCTAAGAGCATCAAGTGAGCGCTCTCTGTCAATGATAGCCTATCTTCAGGACCAGGTTAGCTCAGTGCACAGAATTACCAGGCTGTCTAAGTCATATGTGTTGCGGTTATATCCAGCCCCGGCACACAAGTGCAAATAACTCTGTATATGCTGTGCTTTAAGCCTTAAAACAATTGCATGCCAACATAGATAAATTATTTCAGTTTACAACAAACATAGAATGTGAGCTGTAAGCTGCTTATTAATGGGGAGATATCTGGACACCAGTTAAGTAACTTAACCAACTCAGTATTCAAGTCAATTTATATTGTGCATGAATTTATGCCAACAGGGGCCTGGAACTTCAGGTCTGGCTCTGAGGTGGCCCTCTGTAAGAAGGCAGAGTGAACAAAAAGATCTTCCTGCTCGGCCCTGAGCCCCGTACCTTGTTGAATAAGCACTGTGGGTGTAGACCAGTTTAAGAGCTCCCTCATGTATCCTTTGCACTTCTCAATGGCTTAGAACACCAGCAGTTCCAGATTTTCCATTTGACAGAGTTGGCACGTGGACCACCATGAAAAGGTAAGCAGGAGGGGGTGCAAACACAAACACATTCAGACACTACATACACAACACTCAGCCACACTCACCCTCCCTCCAATATACAGCCCACAGCTGCTTCCACACACCGCAACACACACTCCACTGACAGCATCAGAGTCCAGTACTCAAGAAGGGGGCTCAGATCTGTTACTCTACATAGGGCCAGGACAACCTTAATCCAGCATGGCCAAGGTTACGTCAGGGACAGATTGTATTAGTATATTCTCATCAACTGAAAGATCTCAACAAAAGGACCAGGAGAAGACAAAATGTATGTAGATAAATCTATGTATTTATTTTTTTTTTAGATACAAATTATAGTAATATCTAATGTTTCGATGGTTTATCAACAAAGATTTCTTTAAAAAAAACTGGACTATACATTTACAAAGGATATGTCTAACCCTAACACTGGAGTTTAAAGGATTCAGAGTTAGGAAGGTTAGTGCAGTCTGACTGGTTAACTGTGCAAAGCAGGTATAAACATTCTAATCCAGCTATTAGAATAATCTGTTTTTCGAGTCTCAATATCCCAGGATTACACGACTCAGCAAGCAATGCTCGATGAAGGCAGATCTTAAGTCTTGTCACACTCTGCCAGTAATTTGGATAGGATCTCCTCGCACATATACAGGCACCGCGGAACGTGAAAGCATCCTGCCATGAATATGACCGGTTTTACTTTTACGAATTTCATAAACCAAAGCAGATTAACAGCTACATTTAAACTTGGCGGGCCGTACATTTTATTTTGCGTATTGCTCAGTGTCGGGCTTCAAATACAAGTGTAAATACACAGGGTTATTGGGTAAAACTTGAGTTGTCAGGAGTTCAAATTGTTTTTCGAATTTTAGAGCAAAATAGCGAAAATGGAAAATATTTACAAGTCAGCTAAGTTTTCAGATCAGCAGTTTTGAGTGATTCACTTTGAAAGGTAAAGGTGAGATTTACTTACCTGAACCTGTCCCTCATGAGCACGGCCATCTTGTTACAGTGAGTCCACTTTAGCTCATGGTGCCTCAGCGTGTGCAAGAGTACAGCATTGAGGTCTATGGAGGACCTGCGGTCTGTAGCTCTGCCCAGAGTCTGAGAAGGTCAGGCAGAGGTCCCTAGTCCCTTCTTTATCTCTGTAAATCTCTTGACGGGTGCAATTTCAGTGAAATTCCAACACGGTCAAATTGAGTATTCCATAAAGATTCTTTATTAAATACAATTTTTTGGGGGTAGGAGGGGACAGTGCTGCTTTAATTAATAAAGTCCAGGAATATGTATTTTATTGAGACAATCAGCTGTGGCATTATGATACAGTACCACACTCATTGCCAAATTAATGAATAAAGCCCTGAATATTTTTAAATATAGTTTGATTTCTCTATTCCTATCTGACTTCAATGAAATGTACTGGTTTAGAGATGTCGCGAACCGGTTGCGAACTTCCCGCGTACGGCTGCGGCGAGCTCCGGTCAGCTGACACATCCCGGCCAATCTCCAGCAGACCCTCCCTCCTCCTGGACAGCATCCATGTTGAAGCTGCCTTCAACATGGAAGCTGTCCAGGAGGTGGGAGGATCTGGGAGGGAGGGTCTGCTGGAGATTGGCCGGGATGTGTCAGCTGACTGGAGCTCGCAGCGAACGGTTCGCGGTAAACCGCGGCGAGCCGTTCGCGGGAAGTTCGCTACATCTCTACTGGTATTTATTATCTAAAAAGAGAGTTGCAATATTATATATTTATATAAAATATTTAAAAAAAAATGTCCACTTACATCTTACAGTTTTAAAGGAATACTTCAAACGCCTATAGCACTTCAGCTTGCTGAAGTGCATTAGGGCTCAGCATAGTGTCCTCACTTTATAAAAGTGATGATTTCAAGAGAAACTGGCGCTTTTCTAAAGTGCCCTAGCACAAAGTGGATGTTTGGATTCTCACTGAGAATCATTGGATTCAATGCTTCTCTATGAAAGGTATTGCAAGCGCATGTGCCCTGTGTCCCGATGCTTTGAAGCATTTGATTGTCCGGCATATCATCAGTAGTAATAATCTCCGGGAGGTGAAGCTGTGGCCTGGGACTCTATCGCTGCAGGATTATAGGTAAGGAAACTCCTTATTTTTGCAGGAAAGGGGACACAGTAAACTTCACAACACTCCATCAGGTGGGAAATGTTAAAAAGTGGACTTATAAAGTTATAAACAAAAGTTTTTATAATGTGGAGGTGTCTCTTTAAGTGAATAACCACATTTTGCTTTATATAGAATATATCCTTGTGGGTTTGCATTCTGAAGAAAGAAAAATAAAAGATTTTGTGGATCAATTTTAACACGTCGACCAATGACCAGTGACCAATAAAGTGGATGATTGTTTTAAAACCAGTGACAAATATCAGTTGCTCTAGTGTTTTTCTATAAGCCCCACACATTAACATAAATTGGAAGGGCATTGGTGATTTGAGTGGGACCTATTCAAGAGTGGCCAACCTAAGCGAGTATTAAGCATGTGTTGAATTGGTACTATATTACCTTGCCAATTCAAATTCCAAAAAAAAATAAAATCACACACTAGACGACACCTGGCAAGTATGTGTTATGAATAAACATGGCCCTTATTATGACTCACCTTTAAATGGTCCCCCTTTGATACTAAGTGCTACTTTGCCTTCTCTACTCAGGTAACCAAACCATTCCCCATGCTTCGGGTCTGAAAACTTAAAACAAGAAATGTTAGGTGTTAAACACATGTATGAAACTTTGGCTTTCTGCCTTTTGGAGCATATCTTTCCTAATTATCATCAAGCCAATGTCTTAAAAGGACCAATTAGGATTATATTCCTTGTAAATGTTTCCAAATGCAATTAACTCATAACGTCACAGTAACACCAGATTTCTACATACAAAAATTTAAATAGAGCAACATTTGTTGTTGTATTCCTCGATGTCTTTAGTTATTTAGTGGCAATATAAACGATTGTTCGCAGCTTTAAAAAAAATAAAAAATCAGATATAGCATTGGTCGAATGTTCCCTCTTGATGAGGAGCCCAGGCTTAAAACTATGAAGGCAACAATGCACACAATGAAAACCTGGGCACATCTAAAATGTCTTACTCTGCTTGATAAACCTCAGGTGTAGGGATGGCATGATACATCAGATACTTTACAATTAATATCAATTGATTTAGAGGCTACATGTTGTCAGATTCCAGTCTCCGTTATAAAATAGTTTTTGACCTAATACTTTATTTTCCTTGCAGAAAATCAATGGTGCATTGCTCCTAGGTAAAAGAACCTAGCACAGTGTCCACCAGTTTTCCAGAATGGCAAGTATAGACGGAAGGCCTAGTTGCACAATTTGTCCTGTGTCAACCTTCTTAGATGGTGACCTTCCTGTCCTTATAAATTAAAAACGGAAAGACTCTGATATACAGTGCACTGACATCACCTCAAGTGTGAGAGCATTGACAATCCTCTAGTCTAGAGCAGGAAAGGTCGTGCTCCAGCTGTTCTAGAACTACAGATTTAAGTTTGTTCACCACCCACTACCTTGAAAAGTATCGTGGTAACTGTAGGTCCACAACACCTGGAAATGTTGTCTCATCCTCCTCCAAAGGGTCTCTTTTCTAAAACTCCCAGCTATATATGCACTCACCCGACTGAACGCATAGTCAAAGACTTTTTGGAAGTGCTCCAGCAGCTGTGGGTCATTGGTCGCCTGATATCCCAGAAGGAAAGCAATAAGTGCTTCTGTATGTGGCCACCAGAGCTTCATGCTCCACTCAAGCTGCAGAGAAAACAAATAGAATTTACCAAAATGTTTTTAGTAGGTCAATCTATATCTTAAGTAGTATGTTAATATAGTAAATATTAGTAATGTCAATTTAATGCAGCTATAGGAGCCTCTTTTTTTTTTTTTAACTACTCTCTGTTCTCACCTGTGTAGGGCAATGTCCATCCACATCTTGGAAAGAGAAAAGACCCCCATATTCCTGATCCCAACCAGAGAGGAATGGAAGAAGCACAAACTTTTCAACAGCGATACGGCCTAAGTCATGGTTAGACTGTGCAATGGCTTGACGCAGGAGAAACCAGCCTGCTTCCATAGCATGGCCTAGAAAAGGAGAAACAGACATGAAGGAATGGGCTTGATGACGATCAGCAGTGAAGGCACAAGCATTGAGATGTAGTATGTATTTACCTGGATTCTGATGTCTTCCCAAACAGCCTGGAAGCTCCTTTCCCTCATCAGACACGTTCTCCAGCACAGCACTACCATCTCGCTAGCCATAGTAAAGGAGAGAAAATAGACATTAAATCTTATAAAATCTTTTCTTCTCTGTTTTTTTTTTTCTTAAAGAGATACTCTACGCACCAAAACAACTTTAGCTTAATGAAGCAGTTTTGATGTATAGATCATGCCATTGCAGTCTCACTACTCAATTATCTGCCATATAGGAGTTACATCTCTTTTGTTTCTTTTTATGTGGCTCTAGTCACACCTCCACTGGCTGTGACTGACACAGCCTGCATAAAAAAGTTTTTAATTATTAGTCAATACAGCGTGTTTACTTTGGAAGTTTATATCCTGCCCTACTAATTGAACTTGACTCTCCCACAGGATTTTCCTATTAACAGAGCAGGAGATATGAAATTCTAAATTAAACAGAATGTGCAATAAAGGAAGTTTTAACATAGGTAGACTGTTTAGGTCACATGCAGAGAGGTGTGCCTATGGCTGCATAAATAAAGTTATTTAACTCCTAAATGGCAGAAAATGGAGCAGTAAGACAGCAGGGTGATAACATGTACACCAAAACAGCTTCATGAAGCTAACATTGTTTTATGCTTATAGTGCCCCTTTAAATTTTATTTAAATAGCCCAGATGTGCTCTTTTTTCATAAAGCATTTTGGTCAGGGGTCAAGTCCTGGGGAATAAAGTGTGGGAACTCTCCCAAGATCCCCCCCCCCAAAAAAAATAATAATATACACTTGTGTGTGTATGTATATATATATATATATATATATATATATATATATACACACACACACATATACAAGTGTATATATTTTTTTTTGGGGGGGGGGGGAATCTTGGGAGAGCTCCCACACTTTATGTCAGTGTGTGTGTGCACGTGTATATATTTGAGAGTGTCAAATGACACTGACACACCCATATATACACACACACACACACACACTGACACACATACACTCACAGACATCCAGACACTCACAGACATCCAGACACTCACAGACACACACAAATAATTTTTTTAAAATTAAAAAATGTCCACCCAGCCTCCCTACCTGGAGAGCTGGCGTGGACCTATCCCTGAGGTCCAGTGGGGCGGGCGCCTGTCTCCACATCAGACGCGGCGAAGTTGCTGTGTTCTCTCTGCTCCCTCTCGCCGCGCGGGCTGTCTACTGATGTCGGGAGCCGGAATATGACGTCATATTCCGGCTCCCGGCACCAACAAATGGCGCAAGGCGAGAGGGAGCAGAGATAACACAGCAACCTCGCCGCGTCTGATATGGAGACAGGCAGGTGGAACATGGGGGGCAGCATTTTTTGCTGCCCCCTGTGTGCCTGCAGCAACAGTGGGAACGTCGTTCCCACACGTTCCTGCAGGACTCGAACCCTGATTTTGGTGCTTTATACTTATACAAATAATTAATGTACCATGCCTTTTTATATACAGTTGATACCTGAATATGTTGCAAGATCCTTTCAGTACTCCATTTTCTCAAATCCTCATATTTCTTTGCTGCCTCTTCATCCTCTTCACTCAGCTGATCTACTAAGTTGAGCAACATCATTGGCACAGCCATAGCATTCACTGGAGCTGCACCAGGAAGCTCTGGTCTCCCCAAACCAGATGAATCTTCTCGTACCCAATATACAATCTGATCCATCGTTTTCCGAGCCTCCTCCTGCAGAACCAAGATAGTCAGACTTCTAAATTTGTTCACCTTGAGACTCTGTGCAACAGTAATACTCTAACAGACCTTCACACAAACATACACTTAAGTTTAAATTAGTTCTAGCTTGTTGGGACTAAAATATATTTTTTATTTAAAACACCTCTAATTGATCATTTTTTTAGTATGCGTGAACAAGCTGGAATTCTAAGATATCATTAGATATCTATAATGACCACTCATGTCCATACTTTCCGACCCCAAGCCTATGATCGTTTAATCTATGTCTAGAATAAAACCAGCGTGACCCAAGGCCAAGAAGTTACCCATTTAGATAAACATCGCACTGGAATGTACAGATCAAAGTCCATTCAGCAAAATTGTAGAGATCAATTAAAGATCTATAATGAAAAGACTTGCAACTCAAACCCGTAATGTAAAATTTCAACTGGGCAAGTTACCCAAACAATATTTGTGCCCAAAGAAATCTGTTTAATGTAATTGATACATAAACTATTAATATTGGAAACATATTTAATATTTTCTCACAGATATACACATATTGATCCAACCAAAATATATTTGACTGGTTCCTGTTCTATCCATATTACAGGAGGTGGATCTGCCTCTGCTTCACCTTATACTGATCCTCTTTAGTGGTTCTCCATAGTTCATCCATAGCCATGATGAAGAAACACTCACTGAAGATGGTCCGTTGCACTTTTACTGCTTGTCCATCTCGCGTTACGACAAAGGCACATTTTATGGAATCTGTGTTGGGTCGAGCATGAGCCAGAAGGAACTCCCCTCCTGTGCAGAGAAAAGCCCAATAGTCTTCTATTTTTGTCAAATGTATCCCTTATATCAATTAAATTTTTTATTTTCACGGATTAGAGAATAGCACACTGTCTCCAACAGTCTGTTTCTTGTGTTAGTTTACCACAGGTTACCGGACCTCCAGTGGTTGGCATCAACTAGTTGGAAAACCAGATCTTGCCCAAGGCAGACTTTACTCACAGGGCACCGTGGGAAAACAAACTGTCTTAATGGCAACCACAAAATGGAATTATACAAAATAAAAGAATATAAAAAGATTCATAGACAGATTACGGATTCAGTGAGGCCCAATACGGATGGTACGTGCCAGACTCCAAATTTAAATGGAGACTGGCAAATATAAACTGCCCACTGCCCACCATACATACATACTATTTAATTTTAAAACTATTGACTTAAAATTACGTAACGGGAACAATTGTTTTTTCAGGACTATCCGTTTCCTTCTTTTGCTGTGACTACTGTCCACCCTTCTGACTCTTTCATTTGTTCTTGTAAGAAATGAAAAGATCATTGAGTTTTCTTAATTTCAGATCTTTTTCTTGAAATACAGTTTGCTGAGCAATGTTAAATTTTACCAACAGGAAATTTACATCAGAATGAAGTTGCCATGGTGAGAGGAGGTCCCCAGGCGCCGGATCACAGTTAACATACAGTTTAACCCCAAAGTCTTAAATCCGGTGCTTAATTGGCCTTCCCAGCTATTTCTGCCACAGTCAAGCTTGAATCTGGAAGACTCAGACTGGGAACTAATGTGAGGCTGAGAGTGTCAAATGACGATCTCAGACTTATAGTTGCTCTCCATTCACAAACAGTTTGAGAAACGTATGTACTTTTGTGAATGGGGAGCTACTAATAGGCTAAGAAAGTATTCATTTTTCATTTCAAACCACTACTTTACCCAAATATCTGAATGATATTGAATAAATTGGAGACCTTCACAACAATCACCCTGGATACATAGCAAAATAACTTAAGGAAAGGCTTGTGCCCTTTGTATGGTTGTTGGACTAGTTCGGAGTTACCATTATTTTGTGTAACTTAATTGGTGCCTGAGGAGAACTTGGAGTCAGTCAATAGTCAAGTTACAATGAATAAGTTATGGGAAAATAGAGGCAAATTTAAGAGGACTACAGTTTTCCAAATGTTCTTTTTTTTTGGTCATTGTGCCGGCTGGAGAAGGACCCGATCAGAGCCGTAGCGCTCAGCTCAGACAGGGGCCCCAGGCAGCCTCCTTGGTCGCCTAATGGGTAATTCGACTGTGTGGTGCCCCCTTCAAATGGAGCCCAGGCCATGTGCCATGACCTGTGTAAGTCACTGCTCTACATCACATAATGTTAAGTGTCTAGATCAGTTCTAACCATAGTCCACTCCTCAATACTGCAGAATTTTAGCATTTACCAATTCTATTTCAATATGAATAGCGAGAAAACCTGGCCTCTGTGCCTTAAGTGCTGGACTACAATATGGTTATTCCAGCCTTGTATTCATGCCCCATCTTACCTTTTATTGCGGCATTAAGTATTTCTTCCTTGTGAAACTTGCTTACTTTTCTATACAGGTGGCAATACATCCAAACCTAGACAGACAAGCAAAAGAATTATTCTTTTTGCAAATGAAAAAAAAGAAAAAAGTGTGATTGACTGACATAGCAGGCAGGGTAGAAACACAAGTAATTGATAAAGTAAAAAATAAATAGGTAAGCGTAAGGTTCTAAATATTTAATGGAATACTTAAAACACCATAACCACTACAATTATCATAATGATTATCGTACTATAGATCTATGGGCTCCATCCCTTGGTTTTGTCACTTTGTTCTCTTCAGTGGCAGAAAAGGGTAACATTTACACTGATCAGCCTCAGCCTCAAAACCACTGACGAGTGAATAACATTTGTTATCTAATAACAATTACATCTGTCAAGGGGTGAGATATATTAGCCAGTAAGTGAACAGTCAATTCTAGAATTTCATGTTTTGGAAGCCAGAAAATATACAAGCATTGACAATGGCCAAATAGTGATGGCTAGATGACTGGCTCAGTGCATCTCCAGAACGGCAAGTGTTGTGGTGTGTGCTCGGTAAGTGGTGCATGGAAGGACAACCAGTGAACCGGCGTTAGGGTCTCATTGATGCACGTGAGGAGTGGAGGCTAGCCCATCTGGACCTATCACTGAGGAGCTAATGTTACTCATATTGCCAAAAAGCTCAATACTTTCCATGATAGAAAGGTGTCAGAACATTGACAACTGGTGAACCGGCGTTAGGGTGCACAAAGCTCATTAATGCATGTGGGGAGCGAAGGCTAGCCCATCTGGGCCTATCACTGTTACTCAAATTTCTGAAAAACGTAATACTGGCCATGATAGAAAGGTATCAGAACACACAGTGTATAACACAGTTTGCTGCATTCGGGGCTGCGTAGCCGCAGAGCTATCAGAGTACCCATGATGACCCCTGTCCACCGTCGAAAATGCCTTTAATGGGGACATGAGAGACAGAACTGTACCACAGAGCAATGGAAGAAAGTTGCTAATGAATCTGCCTCTTTTACATCAGGTGGATGGTTGGGTGGGTGTGCGTTTACCTGGGGAAGATTTGTCAGCAGAATGAACTGTGGAAGAAGGCAGGCCGGCGGAGGCGTTGTTATACTCTGGGCAACGTTCCTCTGGCAAACCTTGGGTCCTGGCATTCATGTGGATGTTACTTTGACACATACCACCTACCTAGAGATTTATGCAGATCCCTTCATGGCAATGATGTTCACTGATGGCAGTGGCCTCTTTCTGCAGGATAATGCACCCTGCCACACTGCAAACATTGTTCACGAATGGTTTGATGAACATGACAAATAGTTCAAGGTGTTGCCTTAGCCTCTAAATTACCCAGATCTCAATTCAATTGAGCATCTGTTGGATGTGGCTCACGGGCTCTCTAGGTATGCACTTTGTATAAAAGAGCTTCAATGACTAGATCTCAGCTTACGGGCAGGGCTCTCTCTAGGTATTTGTCTGTGTATATTGTACGTTCTTCCCTAATTGTACAGCGCTAAGGAATATGTTGGCGCTTTATAAATACCAGTAATAAATGTGTTGAAACAACAAATCCAATCCATGGAGGTCCCACCTCGCAACTTGCAGGACTTACAGGATCTACTGCTAATGTATTTGTGCCAGATACCACAGGACACGTTCAGAGAGCTTGTGGAGTCTAAGCCCCAATCAGAGCTGTTTTAGGAGCACGAGGGGGACCTACACGATATTAGGCAGGTGGTTTTGATGTTGTGGCTGATCAGAGTATTCTGCAAAACTCAGACAGAGAAAACTATACTCTATAAAACACAACTAGAAAGAGGGTAAAACAGTTATAGCCTGCAGGGATCTTGCATTGAAATTGCATGGGAATTGTGAAATACAGAAAAACCCTGCAGTGCGTGTTGTGATTTTAAAGTCATATTACCTGCCTGCCTTGCAGCCAGATATACTTCAGGTCATCGTAGATGTCACCATTTTGACTGAGACAGGTGAAGAAACCTCTAGAAACAGAAATCAACAAACAGATGACAATAAAGAACTGATTTACCCTCCTTCTCTCAAGGATATGCTGGAAACGACCCATTCTCAACCTTGGCACACTGACACACAGATACACACACCGACACACAGATACGTACACTGACACACAGATACACACACTGACACATACACCGACACACAGATACGCACACTGACACACAGATACACACAATGACACATGCGCTGGCACACAGACACGCACAATGACACATACACCGACACACAGATACGTACACTGACACACAGATACACACAATGACACATGTGCTGGCACACAGATACACACAATGACACATGCACTGACACACAGATACGTACACTGACACACAGATACACAAAATGAAACATGCACTAACACACAGATACACACAATGACACATACACTGACACACAGATACACAGTGACACATACACTGACAGATACACAAAACGACACATGCACTAACACACAGATACACACAATGACACATGCACTGGCACACAGATACACACAATGACACATGCACTGGCACACAGATACACACAATGACATGCACTGACACACAGATACACAAAATGAAACATGCACTGACACACAGATACACACAATGACACATACACTGACACACAGATACACAGTGACACATACACTGACAGATACACAAAACGACACATGCACTAACACACAGATACACACAATGACACATACACTGGCACACAGATACACACAACGACACATACACTAATACACAGATACATACACTGACACACAGATACACACAATGACACATACACTGCAAGTTTTAACCCATTATCTCCATAATGCACTAAAACATGGAGGGAGATCATTTATCCCTTTAAATAAAAATGGAAAGTCTACAAAGGAAGCAGGATCAGGAAGCTGTGTGTGCACAAAAACCATTGTGTGATCTAATCCAGAATAATAAATCAATTAGAGACTTGCAATCTCTATGACAGAGCACATGCAAAAAAGATTCTGAATTCTTTACAGATAAAAGTCTAATCTGTGATATTTGCCTTTCAAAACCAAACATTTATTTCTGGTTGACCAAATTTAACAGAGTTGTGTAAATATTTGAAATCAGTTGGCTTGGCATTGAATTTTCAGATTTTTTATTTCATTTATCAGTTTTGAAAATAAACTAAATCTGCATTGTAATATTTATAGTATTTTTACAATATTGGAAATCAGGGACACGTGATGTAAAGGTGACATACAAGTAGTACATCTGATGGCAGAAACAACCTTTTTTGCCAGTCAACCGAAGCCTGTGCAAAGTGCTATTGAATATTCCATTGATTAATGCATATCTCCCAACCTTGAAAAGTCTAACGTGGGAATCTTTTATTTTAGGCTTTGTGGCTAGGTGAGGGTTATTATGGGACATTTTAAGATGTCTTCATGACCTATTGATGTAAATGGAATGTAATTTAGAACAAGATCAGATAAATTGAATTTTATAGACACCCACATTGGAACACCCAACTGTGAAGCTCAAATAAAGACATGCAATTAGTATAGAAACCAAGATGTATGGGCACAAAACTGGGACTGTCCATCCTAAAAAAGGACATTTGGTAGGTATGTGCATCGAAGCACAATAGGGTTAATGGTTTTAACTCTAATAGGTTAAATGCAGTACTTTTATTGATAATGGCATAATTTGCAAAAACACCAATGGTGACATCGCCATTGGGGGTCTGGTGGCCAGGAGAGGGTGCAGGCAAAGGTGACTTCTACTTACCTGAACCTGTCCCTTGTGGGTGCTGCCATTCTCTCTTGGCACTCCAATAACCGTAACCACTACAGCAAGTTGTGGTGGTTATGGTGCCAGGAATGCCGTTTTTATCTTTACAACTTAGCTGGGTGACTGGGTCACACCTGGTGTCAGCAGTTGCGTCCCCTGCATCGTATCTAATGCAGCAGGAGAAGTTGAAAAACTATATAAGAGCAAAGCAGGGCCTTGCCAGACTCCTCTCATTGCTTGACAGCATCAGCTGAACGCTCTCAGTCAATGAACGCAGTCCTGCGCTGGCCCAAGATTTTTTCTATAGAGACATCCAGCTTCTTCTGTAGGAGAAGACTTGACAGAGACATGGGCATTTGGCAGGACCCAGGTCAGTTTTCAGACAATGCTATAATGGTTTCACATCTTCCTGTGGGACACTCGTGGCACAATAACCACTACAATGGTATATTAGTAGGGTCATTTACAACCCTACCCAGCTCATTGTGGAAGGAACTGGCAGGTGATGCTCTTCAGGAATTCCAAACACTGTCCATGTCTCTCTGATGATTGGTGCTGCTGCTGCATGCAGCTGTAGATCATCATCAGACAGACACGGGCAGTGATCGTCTTGCAAGCACTTTTTTCCAGGAGAGCACAATGTCAGCAGGCTAAGGGTGCTGAGATTCAGACAGTGTTACCCCTTATGTCAGACATGAGGGTGCATGCACAGGGTTGTAGAACCATAACCACTCTATTATGCTAAAAGTGGTTATGGTGCCTATATTGTCCCTTTAACAGGAACATTCTCTAAACTATCAAACGTTAAACATCAACAGGAGAAGTGCAAATTTTAGGACAAACGTAACCAAATTGGAATAGCATCTAATACAAAAAAGACTGCCATTTTTCCGTCTTGCATATTTTAGCCTGAAACTTATAATTGTGTTCTCAATTTTCCACAAGTCTTGTTATCCTGAATAACCCAATGACTGGGTGATCTCTACATAAATAAAATCCAACGATCTACCCACCATTGTTAAAATATACACCCCAACCGTATTGTGAGCACAGGGGCAACTAAGGCACATTTACCCATATTCCTCGTCGTGTGAGTGTTGGATCCAGAAATTCATGACCCTGTCCAGCTCTTCGCTCATCCGATCTCTCCAAGTCTGCAGACGTTCCTTATAACTCATCCTCGTCTCACCCTTAGTAACCTCAAACTTTAACCTTCAATACTCAATCCACCTCCTCTAGTAAATCTGAAAAACAGATCTCAATGCCTATAATCTATGCATTCTAATAGATCTAGAACACTGTGTATCAGCTCCTGTGCTATACTGTATCTAATGTCTTGTGTCCACTGTTTGCACAGATTCAAGTAACTGAGTCAGGAAAACAGCAGAGTCAGCTGACTATATCATGTGATCCATTTCCCTAATGAGAGTAACAGATTCACAGTTGATTGAGGAAGATGCAGGCTGACCCATGAAGTGATCTGTGTACTGGAAAGTTATGGCAGAGTAAAACTGTAACAAAACCATTAATGACAGAATAGACTTTAACCCCCAGTATGTGCAGGAATAAACAAAAACCGACAGGATCATTCATTTAAGTGTACATTTTTAGGAAATCAAAGTGAAATTTAAATTTAAAAATGCCAAGGTCAGCTTACGTTCTCAGCTTAAAGAGACACCGGACCCTTAAAGCACTTTAGCTTGGTGAAATGCTTTATGTGTGAAGAGTGTGCCCTCTTTTTTCATTTTACAAAACAGTCAGATTTCAATAGAAATTGTCACTTTTAAAAATTAACCTGGTTACACCCCCTGGCTAGCAGGTCCTGTTCCTTCCTGGTTTGGTTAGCTAAGTGGAGTTAAACTCAAGAGGCAGCAATTGCTCAGAGTACATGCTTGCATTGAGCTACATTGGGAAGTCTGTGATTGGACAGACACAAAAAGTCTGGGTGGGGTTTAAAGGGGAGGGCTTGCAAATGCTGCATACAAGAAATCTGCAGCTTTAACAAGCTGTTTTAAAATATACCTGCAATGAAAAAATGTATAAATATATGTGTGCATGTTTTTAATTGGGGGATATCTACTAAACAGTGATATATATTATGTATTTATTTTACTTGGGCAGTTGAGTGTCACTTCACAGGCTCTCAGACCATTGAAGTGGTTTAAGTGCAGTGCTCCTCTCCCCTTAAACTTGCAATTTAAAACTTTACAGTTTCAGAGAAACAGGGTCAAAGCAGCACTCTCACCGTCAAGGGACTTGGCATTATTTGGGATGGGGGGGAGGCAGGCAAAGGTGAGTTTAACTTATCTATACCTGAACTTCACAGGGCTGCCATGTTTTTACTGCCGGTGCTCTTCTGCTCCTGGCAAATCAGCACTAGGAGGTGATGTCACTGATGCCTCCCAGACAGCACTAGAGGCGCTGCCTGGCTTTGAATGATGACGTCCAACGCTTTAAAAAAAAAAAATCCCCATAGGAAAGCATTGATTCAGTACTTTCCTATGGGGAAGGCCTAATGCACTTGGAAATTAAGTTCCACCATCGGTGTGACATTGGAGGAGGAGGAGACAGAGCCAGCACCAAAGGAACATCAAAAAGAATTAAGTGAAAAAAAGGAGTTTTAACCCTTTAATCACCAAGTTGGGGGGCTATAGTTAATTGCCATAGGCGTGCGCACAGAGTGTGCCTGGGCACACCCTAATCCCCGCGGCACGCCTGTGAGTCCTGCAGGAATGCGTGGGAACGCCGTTCCCGCTGTTCCTGCAGGCACTCTGCTGCCCCCAAATGCCCTCCTCCCTCCCCGTTTCCCCCCTGTCATGGGGGGGAGCAAGAGGTGATGGACCCCGACACCCCCCCCCCCCCTGTCAGGCACCTATCTCCATACAACAAGCGGCGAGGGAGCTGTGTGCTCTCTGCTTCCTCTTGCCGCGCACCGTTTGCTGATGGCGGGATCCGGAATATGACGTCATATTCCGGCTCCCAACTAAAGCAGACAGCCCGCGCGGTGCAAGGGAGCAGAGAGCACACAGCTCCCTCGCCGCTTGTTGTATGGAGATAGGCGCCCGACCCACTGGACCCCAGGGACAAGTCCACGCCAGCTCTCCAGGCTGGGTGGACAATTTTTAATTAAAAAAATAATAATTTGTGAATGTGTGTGTGTCTGTGTGTGAGTGTCTGTGAGTGTGTATGTGTGTCTGTGAATGTATGTGTGTGTGTCTGTGAGTGTATGTATCTGTAAGTATGTATGTGTGTGTGTCTGTGAGTGTATGTGTGTGTGTCTGTGAATGTATGTGTTTGTCTGTGAGTGAGTGTGTATGTGTCTGTAAGTGTGTGTGTGTGTCTGTGAATGTATGTGTGTGAGTGTGTGTCTGTGAATGTATGTGTGTCTGTGAATGTATGTGTGTGTGCCTGTAAGTTTGTGTGTGTGTGTCTGTGAATGTATGTGTGTCTGTGAGTGTATGTTTCTGTAAGTGTGTGTGTTTGTAAGTATGTGTGTGTGTGAGTGTGTGTATGTGAATGTATGTGTGTGTGTCTGTAAGTGTGTGTCTGAGTGTGTGTGTGTGAGTGTATATATGTGCACGCGTATATATATATATATATATATATATATATATATACATGAGTGTATATTATTTTTTGGGTGGATGGGAATCTTGAGAGAGTTCCCACACTTTATTCCCCAGGACTTGACCCCTGCTGGCTCATGCAGAGCTGGCGCTATCTGAGTGCCGGCTCTGCTCTAAGCCTCCATGGGCTGGCGGGGAGATCAAAGATCTACCTCACCAGTCCACAGCAGCATGGAGGGAGGCAGGAGAGGACCCGGGGAGCTCTAGACAGAAGCTCCGCCAGCAGGCCCGGACTGGCCATCGGGCACACCGGGCAAATGCCCGGTGGGCCGCGGTGGCCATGGGCCGAGGCCGGCAGGGGAGGTCCCAGGACATCCCCTGCCGGTCCATGCAGGGCCGGCACTATCCGAGCGCCGGCCCCGCTGTTTGCCATGGAGGGCCGGTGGGGAGATCAAAGATCTCCCTCACCGGCCCATTTAAACAGACCTGCGGCTGGGGAGGGAGGGAGAGGACCCGGCGAAGCTCTATCTTGCAGCTCCGCCGGGCTCCTCTCGCGAGATCCGGCGCGTTGCCATGACAACGCCCCGATCTCGCAAGAGTGAACTCTAGCCCTCAGGTTAGAGTTCACTCACCACTGGACCACCAGGGATGATGTGAGTGTGCCGGTCCCCCTCCTCCCAGCTACCACGTGCCTGTCCCCCCCTCCCAGGCTAAAGGTAAGAGGGAGGGGGGGATTTAATGCCTACTTAGGTTTTTTTTATTTCTTTATTTACCCCCCCTTAGTTTTTTATTTACCCCCCCAACACACATTTATACACAGCACTCTCACACACATCATACACAGCACTCTCACACACATCATACACAGCACTCTCATACACAGCACTCTCACACTCATCACACTCTGCACTCACACACATCATACACAGCACTCTCACACTCATCACACTCTGCACTCTCACACACAGCACTCTCACACTCATCACACTCTGCACTCTCACACACAGCACTCTCACACTCATCATACACAGCACTATCACACACATCACACTCCAGCACCTCACACACATCACACAGCACCTTCACACTCAGCACTCTCACACACATCATACACAGCACCTCTCACACACATCACACACAAAGTACCTCACACACATCACACTCAGCACTCCCACACACATCATACACAGCACTCTCACACACACATCATACACACATCACACAGCACTCTCACACACATCACACTCTGCACTCACACACACTACACAGCACTTCCCCACACCTCAGCACTCTCACACACATCATACACAGCACTCTCACACACATCATACACAGCACTCTCACACTCAGCACTCACACACATCATACATAGCACCCAAACACACACAGCACCCTCACACAAATCAATCACATACAGCACACACACAGCACCCTCACAGAGCACCCACACCTCACACACACATACTGCACCCCTCACATACACACACAACCCCCCGATACACTGCATCACACACATACACAATACTTCCAAACATATTTATATAATATATATATACACATATAAATATACACACAGCACCCCTCACACACACACACAGCACCCCTAAACACATTTCATTCCAGACACACACTAGATCCTCTACCCAACTCTGGATCATCTACACACATACACACAGGGCCGGACTGGGAAAAAAATTAAGCCCGGGCATTTTTTTATCACAGCGGCCCACTAAGAAGGGGGCGGGGCAGAGAGGGTGTGTTTTGTCATCACTCATGACAAACACGCCCCCTCTCAAAGTGAGCATGTTGGTTCAATGCTCTTCCAGGGCAGACCATGCACAGAGCTCTGCTGAAGAGCTCTATGAGAAAAAAGCCCTGTATTTGTTCTGCGCAGTGCAAGCAAATTTAATAACATGCTTGCACTGTGTTTCCTTGCAACTTGTCTCTGGTGTCTCTATAAATGGATACCAGGAGACAAAAGGGCCAGGAAAGAGTATTGTGCATGTGTTTGGAGCCTGCTTGGGGTATTGCGTGTGTGCAGAGTGAGCTGGTCGTGGTGTGGTATTGTGTAATAAGGTCGGTTTTAGTCGTGTTGTGTTTGTGGTGTAATGTAATGCATATGTGGCTAGGGGCTTTAGAGAATGTGTGTTTAGGGGATGTAGCAAGTGTGTGTATACAGGCTATAGTGTGTGTGTGTGTGTGTAGGTGATGTAGTGTTTGTAGAGAGTGTGTGTTCAGGGAATGTAGTATGTGTCTGCTTACAAGGAATCTAGTGTGCGTATAGGGAATCCAGAGTGTGTATGTGTTTGAAGGACCCAGAATATGTATAGGAGATCTAGTGAGCGTGCGTATATAATGGATTCAGAGTGTATATCGGGATCTAGTGTGTGTATGTGTGTAGATGATCCAGAGTTGGGTAGAGGATCTAGTGTGTGTCTGGAATGAAATGTGTTTAGGGGTGCTGTGTGTGTGTGTGAGGGGTGCTGTGTGTATATTTATATGTGTATATATATATTATATAAATATGTTTGGAAGTATTGTGTATGTGTGTGATGCAGTGTATCGGGGGGTTGTGTGTGTATGTGAGGGGTGCAGTATGTGTGTGTGAGGTGTGGGTGCTCTGTGAGGGTGCTGTGTGTGTGCTGTATGTGATTGATTTGTGTGAGGGTGCTGTGTGTGTTTGGGTGCTATGTATGATGTGTGTGAGAGTGCTGTGTATGATGTGTGTGAGAGTGCTGAGTGTGATGTGTGTGAGAGTGCTGTGTATGATGTGTGGGAGAGTGCTGAGTGTGATGTGTGTGAGTGCTGTGTATGATGTGTGTGAGAGTGCTAAGTGTGATGTGTGTGATAGTGCTGTGTATGATGTGTGTGAGAGTGCTGAGTGTGAGAGTGCTGTGTATGATGTGTGTGAGAGTGCTGTGTATGATGTGTGTGAGAGTGCAGAGTGTGATGTGTGTGAGAGTGCAGAGTGTGATGAGTGTGAGAGTGCTGTGTATGAGAGTGCTGTGTATGATGTGTGTGAGAGTGCTGTGTATAAATGTGTGTTGGGGGGGTAAATAAAAAACTAAGGGGGGGGTAAATAAAGAAATAATAAAAACCTAAGTAGGCATTAAATCCCCCCCTCCCTCTTACCTTTAGCCTGGGAGGGGGGGACAGGCACGTGGTAGCTGGGAGGAGGGGGACCGGCACACTCACATCATCCCTGGTGGTCCAGTGGTGAGTGAACTCTAACCTGAGGGCTAGAGTTCACTCTTGCGAGATCGGGGCCTTGTCATGGCAACGCGCCGGATCTCGCGAGAGGAGCCCGGCGGAGCTGCAAGATAGAGCTCCGCCGGGTCCTCTCCCTCCCTCCCCAGCCGCAGGTCTGTTTAAATGGGCCGGTGAGGGAGATCTTTGATCTCCCCACTGGCCCTCCATGGAAGACAACGGGGCCGGCGCTAGGATAGTGCCGGCCCTGCATAGACCGGGAGGGCATGTCCTGGGACCACCCCTGCCGGCCTCGGCCCCACGGCCATCGCGGCCCACCGGGCATTTGCCCGGTGTGCCCGATGGCCAGTCCGGGCCTGCATACACACACTAGATCCCGATATACACTCTGAATCCATTATATACGCACGCTCACTAGATCTCCTATACATATTCTGGGTCCTTCAAACACACACACTCTGGATTCCCTATACGCACACTAGATTCCTTGTAAGCAGACACATACTACATTCCCTGAACACACACTCTCTACAAACATTACATCACCTACACACACACACACACTATAGCCTGTATACACACACTTGCTACATCCCCTAAACACACATTCTCTAAAGCCCCTAGCCACATATGCATTACATTACACCACAAACACAACACGACTTAAACCGACCTTATTACACAATACCACACCATGACCAGCTCACTCTGCACACACGCAATACCCCAAGCAGGCTCCAAACACATGCACAATACTCTTTCCTGGCCCTTTTGTCTCCTGGTATCCATTTATAGAGACACCAGAGACAAGTTGCAAGGAAACACAGTGCAAGCATGTTATTAAATTTGCTTGCACTGTGCAGAACAAATACAGGGCTTTTTTCTCATGCTAGAGCTCTTCAGCAGAGCTCTGTGCATGGTCTGCCCTGGAAGAGCATTGAACCAACATGCTCACTTTGAGAGGGGGCGTGTTTGTCATGAGTGATGACAAAACACACCCTCTCTGCCCCGCCCCCTTCTTAGTGGGCTGCTGTGATAAAAAAATGCCCGGGCCTAATTTTTTTCCCAGTCCGGCCCTGTCTGCCAGGTTCCTCCGTGGCAATGCTCAAATCTCGCAAGAGTGAACTCTAGCCCCGCAGGCTAGAGTTCACTCTCCATTGGACAGCAAGGATCCCACACAGCACCCTCACACACAGCACACTAACAGCACCCTCACAAACAGCACACTCACAAATAGCTCCCTCACACACACATATCACACACACAGCACACTAACAGGACCCTAACACACAAACACCCTCACACACAGCACACTACCAGCACCCTCACACACAGCACACAAACAGCACCCTCACACACAGCACACTACCAGCACCCTCACTCACAAAGCTCACTACCAACACCTTCACACACATATCACACAAACAGCACCCTCACACACAGCGCGCACACACAGCACCCTCACATACACAGCACACAAACTGCACCCTCACACACACAGCACACAAACAGCACCCACACACATACATCACCCTCACACACAGCACACTAACAGCACCCCACAAACACACACAGCACCCCACACACAGCACACAGCACCCTCACACACACACACAGCACCCTCACACACAGCACCCTAACAGCACCCTCACAAACACACGACACAAACAGCACCCTCACACACATATCACACTAACAGCACCCTCACACACACAGCACGCACACACAGCACCCTCACATACACAGCACACAGACAGCACACAAACAGCACCCACACACATACAGCACCCTCACACACAGCACACTAACAGCACCCTCACAAACACACAACACCCTCACATACAGCACATTAACAGCACCCTCACAAACACACACAGCACACTAACAGCACCCTCACAAACACATGACACAAACAGCACCCTCACACACACATATCACACAAACAGCACCCTCACACACACAGCACACTAACAGGACCCTAACACACATACACAAACACCCTCCCACACAGCACACAAACAGCACCCTCACACACAGCACACTACCAGCACCCTCCCCACATAGCTCACTACCAACACCCTCACACACATATCACACTAACAGCACCCTCACACACACACAGCACCCTCACACAGCGCACTAACAGCACACACACACACACAAACAGCAGTATATGTATGTGTGTGTATGTATGTATATATATATATATATACACACATGCAGCGTGTGTTTGTGCTTTAGGGTGCACACCCTAATGCAATAGGCTGCGCACACCTATATTAATTGCAGAGGGACACTATAGTGTTAGGGATACAGTTTTGTATTTCTAACTCTATGGCGTTCCTTTAACTACTTTCCTCACTATTCATTCTTCAGTGAATCCTTTCTGAGTAATACCACCAAACAGGAAGGGTTATCAAATACACTTTTATCCATATTTTAATGTGTAATTACATTACATTTTATGACAGGAAAGGAGAGTATAACAGCTGGGAAGGATAACCATTTTTCTTATTGAAGAAACACGCCAATCACCATAACCACTACAGCTCATTTGCGAACTGTTTTATAACTTACCTTGAGTGCTCTAGGCTCCAGTCACAGCCTCTAGTAGAGCTGATAGTTCAGAGCTGATAGTTCATTCATGGTGCTTCTATTAGCTCCAATAAGCTAAGCCCTGCCATGCAGCTTATTGGCTGAGATTGTGTCACGTGAACGTTCTCAGTCAATGAGCGTCTCCCTGCACCACCAGGCTAGCTCAGTGCAATTCCAGGGAAAGAAGAAGAGGCAGCCTGGTGGACCCCAAATAATTTGTCTAGCTGTTTGCAAACGGCTTGACTACTTATCGTGGGAAGGCACTATGGCGCACCTGACACCATAACCACTACAGTGGATTGTAGAGATTATGATGCTTGGAGTATTCTTTATCATGGCTGCTTGTAAATGATGCATCATGCCGGGCAGTGAAATAGATTTGCAGATTATTTTACCCTAGCGATCTGTTAAGAAAAACTGATATAGTTTTCATTGTTTATATGGCAATGTTTTACACATGTCTGGCAGTGATGGGGTTAAATGATAATGCTGTGATATTGGGACAGCGGGTAAAATACAATTTGTGTTGGCTCCTATGGATAAATCAAATGGTCGGCAGGTAAGAAGATATAAAATAATGATGTGCAGAGCTTTGGGATGGGGTCGTACTGCAGTGAAGAATATCGACAGTGATATTGTGTTAGTGACAATGAACGTTGCTCTGCTAGGCCTTGGAGCCTTCCCAGTCCTTGGAACACAATGTTCTGTAGCAAAAGATCTGCACGGACTCCCTTGATGAATACGGAGACATAAATCTTGAGTCTGTGAGGGGATTATTAATGAGGGTGTTCAGCTGGCAGGGGACGGAGGGTTTTCCGTGTCCCTTGTTGCAGATTTACGAAGATTTTCTCTCACGCGCAGGAACTCATGCACTCCAGACTTGTCGTTTTTTATCGAAGATGCATGTTCCCTCTGCAAAAAAAATAAATAAATTATTTTTGTTAGTTAATATGAGATATCCCTGTGCCTGCTGACTTCATTTGTTCTGTCAAGGCTAGTCTTGCAGAACATTATCTGATGATAAACAATCAACCAAGAGTTGCCCACGGAAAACTTGTGTTGTGATGGTAAAACCAGGAGGAACACTGTACCATCCCCACCTTACTTCCTAGATTGGGGAGATCAGATATTACAAAAGAAAATAAGCAACAAATGACACACCAATACACCTCTGCATTCACATACACACAAAAACACATTTACCCATCACTCAAATTTCCCCATGCTAAAGGGCTCAAGGCATGTGCTACATATTTATTAATAATTCAGAAAATTATTTAACGTTGGTATTTAGTACCAGTGAAATTGGCAAGGATGTTCCCTACCTCTAGCAAGATCTGTTGGAAGTGTCAGACGGCTGTGGGCACCGTGCTCTGCGTCTGGGGTACTTGCTATTCGCTAACCCCTTTCTAGAAAGAGTTAGCTAAACTGATCTCTATGGTTGCAGGGTTCCTACTGGAACCATTAAAAGAAATGTTCCTTCTCTTCATCCTACGAGAAGACTGGCCCACATCAATTTCAAAAATAATATTCAAAATTTTGACTGCTGCTATAGCTAAAAAAATAGATTTTTGAAAATTTCCCCCAAAATATCAAAATTTATTTCTCAAGTTTCTTGGAATTTTAAACATGAGAAGATGGTCTTGGACCAGTTCCAGATAAGGAGGGCGATTTGAGAGGCATTCACGATATGGAACAAATTCATCGAAAAACTAGTGACGAGGGGAACACAGGGGAAATTTACCAACGTTAACTTCTCAGTAAGCTGTAACTGTAAATGTTTATAATATCTTAACACATAAACAAGAGGCACTGCAAAGCCTAATAGTGATACTGAGGTGATATCAGTTGAGAATCGAAAAGGGTCATGTCCACCCATATAGCCCAAACCCACTAACTTATATCCCTATTATTGTTCTCTTGAGTTCCTTTTGCCTTTTAATTCTACATAACAAATAAACTATATTTATAGAGCACAGCTTGTCTCAATGTTATATGTAGGCCTTAGTAGGTAATTGAGGTAATTGTGACTTTGCTTTGTTTAGTAACTCCATAACTATGTTCAGTATAATTACACATTGTGTAATTTGTGACTAAATTTATACCTTGTAAATGAGACATATTAATCTTCCACACAAATACACCCCTACATTCACACACATGTACACACTAACCCTCCACATCAGTACACCAGCACATTCACGCACAGAGACATACTAAACTTCCCCACAAATACACCCCTGCATTCACACACATGTACACTTTAACCTTCGACACCAATACACACTCTTTTCACACACACAAATACACACTAACCGTCCACACAAATATACCCATGAACACACATACTTTCCACAAATACACTCTTTTATCTCCATACATATTCAATCCATTCCAATGTTTCCTACATTGTCATTCATAGGTACTTCGCACAGATACATTCCTGGAATCACAGCACATCAACCATCTACACAGTCCTACAGGGTGCATTATTAAAAATTCAGAAAAGCACATCTATTACAGTTATCAGAGGGCCACCAAGGTGGATGAAAATGAGTTTGTGTCTTGCAGCAAAACTTCTTCCACTGGCCCTGGGCAGGAAGTAATTATACTGGTTCTGGTTTTGTCACATCACTCAATTTACCTCTTCCCTCCTTTGCTGCCATTTTTGCAACTCCTGCTCCAGGGGCGAGGAAATCTGTTTGGTGTCTTCCTGTCCCTCTTTCCACTGAGACCTTCGTTTTTCCAAAACTCGCAACAGTTCAGGTTTGCTATGAAGGACAAGGCCCCTGGGAGGGTAGATAAGACGTGTATAGGGTTGGAAGGAAGAATGATAAGTGGTAGCGATTAAATAAATTAAAGGAACTCTACACAAACCTGTATTACTAAGGCTATAGTGTTCTTACCTTTTTTCACAGCGCCGGATCAAGTCCATTCCTCTGCACTCAATCTGCCTCCTGCAATGTCACACTAGCTCTTCTCTCTTGCCCAATCCAATGCTCCTCATAGAGGAGAACTGGGGATTAAAAGTGCACACGCGGCCAACACTGCTCTCTTCCAATCAAATGGAGGTTAGCTGTTTCTCAGAGTAGAAGTGCCTCTAGCGGGTGTCAGGAAGAAAGCCACCACAGGCGTATTTAATCCTGCTATGCCATATCTACTACACAACAATGTTTTACATTGCAGGGTTAAAATTTGCAATAAAATGGTCTGAGTGCCTTTAGTGATCCTTTAAAAGGAATAATGTAAACATAAATCCAATATAAAATAATTTTTTGTGTTCGAAACACCGCAGCTGGTACTCTTCCTGCACCCTTAGGACCACCAACTGGGAGGTGGAGACAGTACTCTCATACAGAGTCCGAGTTACGGGATGCGGGTCCCTAGGGATGTCTGTGTAGTATCTTTCTAGAATATGCTTCACTAACAGCCTTCAGTGATTCATTGTTCCTGGTAAAAAAAAAGAATATTGCAATGTACTGTGTATTCATTGTTTCATTGTGAAAATATTGTTAGCTAATGTGATGTGTATAGTGAATGCATAGAATGGTTACCCAGTAGAGGTGGTATGATTGATTACAGCATGGTAAATGTTAATTTGGCTGCCTTTAACTAGACTAGAACAATGATGTATCTGCCAACCCACAGGAAAGAGACGTAAATTAAGGCCTATTTTACAATATGTATTGTTTGTTCAATGAAGTGTCATTCCCTTACAGTTTGGATGTGATTTTTAGATTCTATTTTCTTTTGGGGCATTTTCGCTTTAATTCTTTGGAATCAGAATCAGAAATCCTTCCATTCTGTTAGAAAAAAAACTTTTCAAATGATTCATCTACAGTAAAGTCTATGGGAAATAATTTGAAGTTTTTATTTTGTAACAGAATGGAAGAATTTCTGATTCAAACTAATTCAATCAAGGCCTATATAGGAAAATGATTGTTTTGGTTAAAGGATCACTATAGTGTCAGGAAAACAAAACTGTTTAGGTTTTTTTTCCAAGACGCCCCATTACTAAATTGTCTTGGTGGTAGCAGTTTTTATACTAGAATAGTTGGTGGTGGTAATGAGGGATTTTTTTTAATCATTATTTTAATTCCAGTGGAGACAAACAGTGATTTTTAACCTTTTCACCCACTGAAGCAAGTGACGTGCCCGCCTGCGAGTGATGGTGTTCATGACAGTTCTTGTTCCAGATGTGCCCTGGCATCCTCTTTATTTCAGAACCATTTGACCATTTACCTGGGTCCCCTGAGTGCCTGTGCCACATTTGCCCTTTCCTGCTGGGCATCTTCATTCAACTAAGAAGGTCTGATAGAGGACCGCACATTTTCAGCCCTGCACAACCCCAATCATCTCAGTGGAGCTGAGATTTTTCTACAGCAGGACCCGGGTAAGTCGCAAAACCATTCTAAAATGTTCTGACAAATTACTCTGCAGTTGTTATGGTGCTTGGAGTGGGTCTTTAAAATATATTCTTTTTTGGGCTTAGAATGTCCTTTTAAGGGCTAACATGCTTTTTTTCATACATGTTTGTGAACCTACTTGTTGTAAGTGAGCAGCAACTCCTTGTGCAGTTCCTGATGTGTGCGAGATGACTTCATGGGGTAATCTTGTTTACACGAAGGATTCGATTTCGGAAATGTAGAACTTGTGTCGTTAGTCACTTCTTTACCTGAAGCTGTGTAAGAGAAACAGATATCAGCAATCCAGCCTGGTACGTGATATAAAAAATATAACAATGTAACATCAATTTTGAGTGTTACCTTAACCCCCCTTATGATTGAAAACAGAAAACTAAGACAAGGGAGACCCCAAAACATAGTTGTGTATTAGTACATAGGTGCAAACACCTCCCCTGGCTGTGACTTACACAGTCTGCATTAAAGGATCACTATAGGGCCAGGAACAAAAACATGAATTCCTGACCCTATAGTGTTAACACCACCATCTAGCCACCCTGGGCCCCTCATGCCTCCATAAATATAGTAAAAATCTTACTGTATTCAAGCCTGAAGCTGTAAATCTGCATTCTGTTAGACTCAGAAAAACAAGCAGTCTGCTGACATGTGGTAGCCTGATCCAATCACAGTGCTTCCCCCATAGGATTGGCTGAGACTGACAAAGAGACAGATCAGGGGCAGAGCCAGCATGATTCAAACACAGCCCTGGCCAATTAGCATCTCCTCATAAAGATGAATTAAATCCCTCTGCATGCAGAGGGAGGAGATACTGACTCACAGGATGCTGTGCACAGAGCTGCCCTGTGCTCTGCTGACAGCAGATCTGAGTGGATGGAGGCATATTATACCTCCATCAACTCCGAAGTCCCTCTGGTTCACTCTGAGTGACTGCAACTGGAGGTGTTCCTAGTTTTCAATGTAAACACTGTATTTTCTCAGAAAATACAGTGTTTACATGAGAGAGGCTGCAGGGAGCTATAGTTTTCACCTGAACAACCCCACTAAGCTGAAGTTGTTCAGGTGACTATAGTGTCCCTTTAAGCTAAAGTTGTTTTGGTGACTATAGTGTACCTTTAAATTTGAAATTCACTTTGAAATCATAACTTTATTGAATAACCTTGACAGAGAAGCGGAAAAATTAAACAATGTTTCTACTTATCCTCTTCAAATGCAATATGTACCTTGGCTATGACCTTGTCTGAACTTGATTAAGGGTTCATTTGCTACCTCTATAATAAAAGGAAAATTGAGCATCACATTAAAAATGTTAGTACAAGTTGTAGGTAACTTTCATTTATTATTATAATGATGTAATTTCCATATAAGTGACAGTTCCCATTTAATTGCACTTGATTTTATAGGGTTACTCCAACCACTATGGCCACCTGCTTTTAGAAGTGGTTATTGTGTTGGTAATCTGTATGTGCAGGGTTCCTTCACTCCCCCAGTACACATGACTAAGGCAGCCGAAACTCTGTTCCAGGCTGCCTAATGTTAAAACTGTGCAAAACTGAAGTCTGTTGTTAGCACATACTCTGTGCTGGTGACACATAAGGAGCTTCTACCATTGAAAGCAGTGTTGGTAGTGCGCCTGCAAAGGGGTCTTCAATGTACCTTCCCTCCCTTCTTTCAGCCCACCAAGCTATATTCCATAATGTGCGTTTGTTTTTTTAAAACTCCCTCCATCATGTATCCACCTTTATGACATGAATATGGTGCTTAAAGGACCACTATAGGCACCCAGACCACTTCAGCTCAATTAAGTGGTCTGGGTGCCAGGTCCATCAAGTTTTAACCCTGCAGCTGTAAACATATCAGTTTCAGAAAAACTGCTATGTTTACACTAGGGTTATTCCAGCCTCTAGTAGCTGTCTCACTGACAGCCGCTATAGGTGCTTCCGCGTTTCTCACTGTGAAAAATCACAGTGAGAAGACGCTGACGTCCATAGGAAAGCATTAAGTAATGCTTTCCTATGGACTGTTTGAATGTGCTTGCGCGGCTCCTGACGTCGGCAGAGGGAGGAGAGTTCCCCAGCGCAGAGGGTGCCCATTGGAGAAAGGTAAGTGTTTAACCCCTTCAGCTCCCTTCTGGCCAAGCGGGAGTGGGACCCTGAGGGTGCGGGGGACCTAAAGACCCTATAGTGCCAGGAAAACGAGTTTGTTTTCCTGGCACTATAGTGGTCCTTTAAGGTGTTTAAGATGTACAAAGAATTACATCTCAAGTTCCAGGAGCCCAAAATATGAGGTGTTAAGGCTGATCATTCACAGAGTAGACATGCAAAAAGTAGAGATGCCAAGCCCAGAGTTCTGTGGCAAATCCTGTAAGTTCCCAGTTGTGAATATAGTTGAAAACTCGATTTAGCAATCCTATTGTGAAAAGGGTTGATGGATGAAAGAAATAAATGTAAAAGAATGTCTACCTTAATTACCTTTCTTAACAGCAGGTAGCATGGCTCCGATAGCGAACGGCAGCCTCAGAGAGGAGAGGACCTGATATTTTGCCCACATCCACAACTCCTGTGACATCCTTGAAAGGGAGCAGAATGGAGCAAAGTCGGTAACAGTAAAAAGGCTTATGAACGGCTTAAGGCACGGACAGGATAAGAGCTCTGGGATTATCTGATCTTAAAGGGACACACATTGGATTTTACTTCCAATCCTTTTTTCATTAGAAAGATTTACAATAGCTATATGTTAAGCTTTTTACACGTTCCTCTTTGCTTAGCCTTATAGAAATATATCAGGGATTCTGATATGCTCTGTTAGACAAATCCCGCTTCAAGTCAATGAGTGAACTCAGCTGAGGATATATTCTGTTTGCTGAGATACTGCATTGTGATTGGCTGATATAAGTGACTGGCTTTGGTCTAGGTGGTTGTCTTAGGAGTCGGACTCCAGATGGTAGGGTTAATGGATAAGCATATAAATGATGTAGGGTACTCGTTAATTTATGTATAGTTATTTTTTCTATTTGTTTCCATACGATTTTAATTATTTTGTTTGTTTTACATTTTGTTAGACGTGTATTGGGTGAGAATGATAGCCTATATCGGTGATGGTATTGGTAAGTAATATTTTATTTTTCTTTGAATAGCCTTTTTAATAATACTTGGCTGTATATAGAAGTAGATAGGGAAATGTCGATGATGAACCTATTTCTGATTTTGTAACGAAGCTGGTATTAGAGGTTTGAGACCTCTGGGCTACATTAGATATAAAGGGAGGGGGGCTAACAGGAATTGTAGATCGCATGTGGCCAACTGTTGGTCCCCTCTGTCGTGTTTTATAAAAGTGAAATTTTTGAGAGAAATCAGCATTTTTATAAATGGCATTACTAACACCCTCTCAGATGTCAATCAAGCAACAGGAAGGGTCTCCTGCTCACTTGATTTGGACAATCGCTCAATGCAATACTTAGCACTTCTCAAAGCAAAGTTTTCCAATGTTAAAAATAACTAAATTCATTTTCTAAAGTTGGAATGTCCCTTTAAACATGCATACTGTGCACTGTGTTGCCCAGCAAAGCATGAAAATTAAAATAAATAAAACTATAAATAATTGTGGTGCAACCAATAGATAACCTTTAGTTAGCTCTTTGGTTGTGCTAAAGTCAGAGAAATTACAGTTCCTAGTTAAACTCTGAACAGGTTGTTACAATTAAACCTTGCAGGTTTGCATTTTGACAAGTCTATTTTATTCTCTCATGCCAATAATGCAGCCGCTGCACCTTAAAGGGTTACTCAAAGCACCAAGACAACTTCTGTGATTTGACGTGGTTATGGTGCCCAGAGTCTGTACATGCAGAGTTTTGCCTGTTAATAAGGAGTTTAACCCCATTCCTGCCGGAAGTCTAACTTCACCTCCAGACTGGTTAATTGCAATTCTGTGCATATATCCATGCGCAGAATGTCATTCATTGACTGAAAGAGGTCAGCTGACGCTCTCGGCCAATGAATTTACGTCATTATCGTTATCCGGCTTTGTTAGCTCTGGAGAAGCCAGATGCACGTCAACTGTCATAGAGGACCCTTGGCACCTGGCAGGGACCCATGTAAGAGGGCTAATGACTACTGGGAAAACTTTGGGCACTATAACTACTAGTGGGCTGTAGTGGTTTTATGAGGCTGAGAGAAACCCTCTGATGCATATACGGATGTGGGGGCAAGAAAATTAAAACTGCAAAGTTTCAACAACAAAAAATTAAAGGAAACTAAAGTCACCCAGACCACTTCAGCTCAATGAAGTGGTCTGGGTGCCAGGTCCCTCAGGTTTTAACCCTTCAGATGTAAACGTAGCAGTTTCAGAGAAACTGCTATGTTTACATTAGGGGTTAATCCAGCCTCTAGTGGCTGTCTTCTTGACAGCCACTAGAGGCGTATCTGCGACGCTGGATGCGTATTTCGCATCCATCGCGCAGTGTCAATAGGAAAGCATTGAGAAATGCTTTCCTATGGACAGTCTGAATGCGCGTGCATGCGCATTCCGCTCCACTCGGGAGCTGATGTCGGAGTGAGAGGAGAGGTCAACAGCGCCGAGGGAGTCCGGCGCTGGATTAAGGTAAACTGCTTAAGGGGTTTTAACCCCTTCAGCGCCACAGGAGGGGGACCCTGAGGGTGGGGGCACCCTTAGGGCACTATAGTGTCAGGAAAACCGCTTTGTTTTCCTGACACTATAGTGATCCTTTAAAATAATTTAATCGGACGAATTTACTATTTATAATCTTATTTTAGCCTAGATTGCTCAACTGTGATTTTCAGCACATTTTGTTCATTTCAGTAAAATTTACTGTTTAGTAAATAAACCTCTTAGCATGAAACTAGCAATAAGTGTCGGAGAATTTAGTCCATTTTAAATAACAGAGGTATTGTAATGTATTTACCTGCACTGAGGGGCAACGGGGGGCTTCTGTCTCCAATGCTGGTCTCTGTGTTGGAAACACAAGATATATATATATATAATTAGTTAGTTAGTACAAACAATTTACTGCTGCTGCTGGTAATGGGACAGATTGATATTGTTATTTATTATTATTTTATTATTTATATTGCGCCATCAGATTCCGTAGCGCTGTACAATGGGATATGACAGTAGGACATTATTCACTAAATTGTCAAGAATCAAAATTAATTTAAAATTTTAGGACACAATAGACAAATTGGAAGAAATTCTCAAAATCAGCTCCGTTTTTCAGTTTGGCTATTTAAAATTTGAAATTTATTTTGAATTCCTGACAATTCACTGTTTAGGGAATTTTCAATATAACAAGGTTCAAATCTGTGCCACTGTTTAGCCTTTAATAGAGGTGCGGGGCGGCACAAGGTCCCTACAGGGATCTCAGAATAAAGTAAAGCTCTGTTGCAAAAGAAAATCAACAACAATCCAGTCTGCTTGCATGAAACCTCATCTCTTTACTTAATAATGGATTTAGCGACCCTGATCTCTTGTTTCATGGCTCTACTTTGGACAATGATAATCACCCATATGAGAGCGGACACTTATACTTTCCTAAAAAGTGCACTTCAAACTGTTATAAGCCCTCTGCATATCTCCCAAGTGTCCCTATTTTAGGCCCAATTCCCTCTCTCTCTTTTCTATCCTAATGTTCCCAAGGTCAGTATCCTCAATGCTCCCCAACATATCATCTATATAAAATTAAGTGTATGTGATTGGATGGATAAGACAAGTTTGAGGTTTGTGATTGGATGGATATGACTAGTTTGGGGTATGTGATTGGATGAATGAATGTGACTAGTTTGGGGTATGACTGTATGGTAAGTATAACTAGGTGGGTGGTTAAACTGCAATAACTGCAATGTTGGGTGCAGGTAGATGGCAAGTTATGTGGCCAAGTGTGTGAATGTGACAGGGTGAGTGGCTATTACTGGGATGTAAGGTGGTTCTATGTGACTGGGTGGATAGGGGACTACCAGGCTGGTTGGGTGGCTGAATTGCAAATTAGAAGTATATTTGTGTGGAGTGTTAGTGAATGCATGTGAATGACAATGTTTTTGAATAGGGTGCTAGTGTGTGACTATAGTGGTGTGGATTTTTTTGGTACGTCAAGTTTTCTTGAGAATTTGACAAGAGAAGTGTAAACAACAGAATAGGGCGTGCAGTTCCCGAAAAAGTTAGGATTAAATATCAATAATAATAAAATATGCTTAAACGGAAATCAATAGACATATATCTGGTAATCCCATATGTGAGAGCGACAAATAGCCACCTCTCCCCCAGACCCCCACCCAACTACCCATCAGAATCAAGAAGGCTCGGAGCACACCGTGCATACAGTAGCTGTAGGTCACACCGGAAAGTACATTAGAGGTTTATACCACTGCCATCACCAATAAGGAAAGATATCATTATTAAACCCATGCTGGTTGTGGCAAATGAATAATTGTAGATATCAGTCAACTGGTCACAGGCCAACCCCACCAAAGCAGTTCCCCAACGTCCACCAATTCCCGACAGGTCCTGAAAGTGTGTGAAGAAAGTACCCTCAGTAACCCGTGAGATGGGGCGAGTGATACCACCCGCATGGCCTGCTAGAGTTTATAGTGGTGTATTTTTATAGGGTGCTACTGTGTGCAGTGTTCATTTACAGGTATTACATGTGTATGTGTAGGTGTGTTTGTGCACTGTGTTCCCAATTCCCATCTACCCAATTTTATCTCTCAAAACCCTTCATTCATTAATGTCTCCCTCTTATGTTTTCCTCTCCCCTTTCCATAATTATGCCCTCTCCCTCCCTTTCTCCAATTCTTCCCCTCTTCTTGTTCTCCCTTCCCTCACTTGTAACCTCTACTTTCTCCCCATCCCTCACTTGTTCCACTCTTCTTTATCCCTTAATATGTTCCACCTGTTCCACTCTTCTGTCCCTCTGGCCACACAATTCTTTATCTCTTTTGTCCCCCACAGGCAGCAGGGGGTACCGGAGGATGCTGACATCCTCTCCATTTGATCTAATTTTGGCTGCTGGCTGGAAGTCAGGATCTGTGGCCACTGGTGCCGGGCGAGAAGGGGAAAGAGCTATTCTTCTTCTCACCCTAGCTCTCGTTCTTTACCACCACGATCCAGGGTTCCAGCAGTGCCGCCCCATTCCCGCATTCCACCTCGGTGGCCATATAATGGGAATTCGCCCTTGAATGTCTTCTAGGAGCTCCATATTGTTGGTGTGTCTGAGTGTATAACAGAGCTCCACAGTAATAATACTTCCAGTAATGTGTCTGAGTGTATAACAGAGCTCCACAGTAATAATACTCCCAGTAATGTGTCTGAGTGTATAACAAAGCTCCACAGTAATAATACTCCCAGTAATGTGTCTGAGTGTATAACAGAGCTCCACAGCAATAATACTCCAGTAGTGTCTGAGTGTATAACAGAGCTCCACAGCAATAATACTCCCAGTAATGTGTCTGAGTGTATAACAGAGCTCCAGCAGTGTCTGAGTGTATAACAGAGCTCCACAGCAATAATACTCCCAGTAATGTGTCTGAGTGTATAACAGAGCTCCACAGCAATAATACTCCCAGTAATGTGTCTGAGTGTATAACAGAGCTCCACAGCAATAATACTCCAGTAATGTGTCTCAGTATAACAGAGCTCCGTAATGTCTGAGTGTATAACAGAGCTCCACAGCAATAATACTCCCAGTAATGTGTCTGAGTGTATAACAGAGCTCCACAGCAATAATACTCCCAGTAATGTGTCTGAGTGTATAACAGAGCTGCACAGCAATAATACTCCCAGTAATGTGTCTGAGTGTATAACAGAGCTCCACAGCAATAATACTCCCAGTAATGTGTCTGAGTGTATAACAGAGCTCCACAGCAATAATACCCCCAGTAATGTGTCGGAGTGTATAACAGAGCTCCACAGCAATAATACTCCCAGTAATGTGTCTGAGTGTATAACAGAGCTCCACAGCAATAATACTCCCAGTAATGTGACTGAGTGTATAACAGAGCTCCACAGCAACAATACTCCCAGTAATGTGTCTGAGTGTATAACAGAGCTCCACAGCAATAATACTCCCAGTAATGTGTCTGAGTGTATAACAGAGTTCCACAGCAATAATACTCCCAGTAATGTGTCTGAGTGTATAACAGAGCTCCACAGCAATAATACTCCCAGTAATGTGTCTGAGTGTATAACAGAGCTCCACAGCAATAATAATCCCAGTAATGTGTCTGAGTGTATAACAGAGCTCCACAGCAATAATACTCCCAGTAATGTGTCTGAGTGTATAACAGAGCTCCACAGCAATAATACTCCCAGTAATGTGTCTGAGTGTATAACAGAGCTCCACAGCAATAATACTCCCAGTAATGTGTCTGAGTGTATAACAGAGCCCCACAGCAATAATACTCCCAGTAATGTGTCTGAGTGTATAACAGAGCTCCACAGCAATAATACTCCCAGTAATGTGTCTGAGTGTATAACAGAGCTCCACAGCAATAATACTCCCAGTAATGTGTCTGAGTGTATAACAGAGCTCCACAGCAATAATACTCCCAGTAATGTGTCTGAGTGTATAACAGAGCTCCACAGCAATAATACTCCCAGTAATGTGTCTGAGTGTATAACAGAGCTCCACAGCAATAATACTCCCAGTAATGTGACTGAGTGTGTAACAGAGCCCCACAGCAATAATACTCCCAGTAATGTGTCTGAGTGTATAACAGAGCCCCACAGCAATAATACTCCCAGTAATGTGTCTGAGTGTATAACAGAGCTCCACAGCAATAATACTCCCAGTAATGTGTCTGAGTGTATAACAGAGCTCCACAGCAATAATACTCCCAGTAATGTATCTGAGTGTATAACAGAGCCCCACAGCAATAATACTCCCAGTAATGTGTCTGAGTGTATAACAGAGCTCCACAGCAATAATACTCCCAGTAATGTGTCTGAGTGTATAACAGAGCTCCACAGCAATAATACTCCCAGTAATGTGTCTGAGTGTATAACAGAGCTCCACAGCAATAATACTCCCAGTAATGTGTCTGAGTGTATAACAGAGCTCCACAGCAATAATACTCCCAGTAATGTGTCTGAGTGTATAACAGAGCTCCACAGCAATAATACTCCCAGTAATGTGTCTGAGTGTATAACAGAGCTCCACAGCAATAATACTCCCAGTAATGTGTCTGAGTGTATAACAGAGCTCCACAGCAATAATACTCCCAGTAATGTGTCTGAGTGTATAACGGAGCTCCACAGCAATAATACTCCCAATAATGTGTCTTTAAACTGCAATAAATGTGTTTAGAAACCAGTCTGTGTAAATACGATACATTGTTCTTGTTTTAAATTTCATTTTAGTTCCATAAATTTTTACCAGTAAGTCTCCTTCAATTTCCCAGAACAGTTTCACTTCTGGTCACACCCCTAAAATTAAAGGGGCCCCCTTTTGTCCGTTTTAAATATAGGGAGACATGCCTGTGTGTTAATGTTCTCTAGATATCGGCATACCAAACCAAAATAAATGGGGAGAGGGGGAGGTGTTATTTAATAACCCACTAAAAGACAGCAATGCAATCATGACTGAGGGATCTATCCATCTCTCTATCCATCTATCTACCCCCCTCCTCAGAATTATTTGGGGGATCTACTTCCCATTTGCCTGTTAACTACAGCATTCCCTATTTTAATGCAACTGATGCCTTACATCCGCAAATCTCAAACTCTGTCCAGATCAGGAAGAGGGGAACCCCATCAGCCAATCGGGAGACTTATTCTTCCCAAAGTGGTCTTACCTATCCCATAAATCCATATTAAGCTCATTCACAGTTTTGTTAATAGGAATGTGCAAAGTGTTTAGCTCAATTCCAGAGTCATAAAAGGAACGTAGGAATTAAAGAAACAAGGGCAGGGGGCGTACCTTGCACCATAACCAATGCAATTAGCAAAACCTTTTATAGTACTTCCCCTTTAAAACATATTCATTAGAAACACTTGTAATCAATTGGTCCCACATAGAATTAAGCATAACTCAGCAAACCATATTTTTCAATCACATACAAAACAGGAATACAAAACAAAAATTCTAATTTTTGTAAAGGATAACAAACAGCGCATATGTGTAAATTGAAAAACCTCAATATATTTGAAGTGAAATAGCCGGTTTCCTGGAAGCAGGGGGGAGACCTTTTCTTTTTCTTGTCAATTAATTTAACTCCTTAAAGATTGAATGCCAATATTCAACAGCATCTAAATTTGACATTTGTAAACCTTGTGTTATCTGGAAATATCCTGCGTATTTAGTATTGGCAGTGCTATAAAGCCTTGTTTTGCATTAAGGAGTAAGACTTTCCATATTTAATTAAAATCCTTATATAGTAAATTGCTATGATGGCACAGTGTAGTTTAAATAATTTATTTTATCGGAGGAAGGAGGGATATATTATGCACAATAACCCCTTAAGGTCCAATGCTGTAAATGTTACAAAATTAATGTATAGGCATAACCAGTGGTCATTAGTAAATTGAAGGCATTCTGTTCTGTTTCACAGCTAGACACACTAACTACTTGTGTATGCTTTGTTCACGCACTGTGGGCTTACATGATCTCCGTGTGGCTACTCTGTTCTTCTGGGGTCTGTGACATCACACGCTGGCCCAGGACCCTCCAGACAGGACGCACAGTCAGGCAGTGAGGCGGCTGGTTCTCTGTGACAGAAATTCTGTGCAGGCTCCAATTTCTCCCTCTGTTTCCACTGGATGTTAATTATTAAACACCTCTGATTGTCTGTGATCCACACACGGAACAACTACACAACAGTCACCTGTATGTATCAAAAGGCTTCATTTAACTCAGACACAAAGGATGCTAGACTGCGCTCCGTATAATGACTTTTAGCCAAGCCATCCAACTCTAACGAGACATTGTTGACATTAATTATCTATCTATCTATCTATCTCATCATATCGATCAGGTCCCAGGTAACTGATTTACAATAAATTGTTTACCGCAGCCTCATGGCCTTGCCCATGACACTGGAGCTCCCTTTAAAATTGGCAAGCGCCGAATGAAGTTGTTTTGCCGAACGAATGTTTGTATATATTATATTACAATTAATTTGGTCACTGAGCTATTGATACACTTAAAGAATGGGCCATCAATCTAAACATTACTGTAAGTAATTGTGATTCTTGTAGGATACCATGTCAGTGTAATAACAAAATATAAAGGAAGGGCTGCGCCACAATAAATAGACAATGTCCGGTTCCAATAATGGTAATAAATATTGAAAGAAAAGTCCAACCTAAAATGTCCTCTCTGTCGTCCTTGGATACGGGAACAAGGTCTTCAGGTGTAATATAAAAAATAAAAAGAGAGAACAGCCAATAGTGCAGTATGTATGATTCAGATGGAATAAAATTTGAATAATGGTAGCGAACTCACAATTTTTAAGAGCTTCTGTCCAGCTCTAGGGTAAAGCGCACACAGTGGTATAATCCCCGCTTATGGGATGTATGATGAGTATCAGTTCGTCAGGGATATCCACAACAGAAACAACCAAATAGTGCTCTCTGTATAAATATGTGTCGTAGGGAGAAGTAAAAAAACATACTTACAAGTACAGAGCAGGCCAACTGCTCTTTCATGCCAGCGCTGGCGGAATAATCCCCACCTAGGATTTCTTTGGCTGCCGGGAACTTGTAGAAGTGTCAATGTAATGACTAGGACCGGACGGTTTTAGGATGTGCAGCCTCAACCAATAAACACAGGTGATATCTTTTTTTTTTCTTATTATTTTGTTTTAGAGTTTCTAGAATTGAGGAGGGGTTGAATTTCTCAAATTAGATCCTGAAAAATAAAATCTAATTCTGGAGAAATATCTAGAGGTTCTTTATTAAACAGGTAATTGTGATCTAAATTGTGGGTCCCCACTTAGATCTCAAGCTGGTTTTAGCTCAACTTGTGCCATTGCAGAGAGAACATATCTGAAGCATATCAGACTGGTCCCACCCATACGGGCAGTCCATATCCAAAATGACAGCATGTTCCCTTTGCACGAGAGATATGGCAACCCCAGACGATCGTTTCAACCTTGTAAGGTGTCATCAGTGAGGTATAGCCAATATCCCTCTAGGCACCATGAGCAAGGGGTCCACGTCTGGATTGCCCTTTAAACTTAAGGAGAGGAAACCAAGTAGCAAGAGAGGTGAGAACGGGCAACAGGTCAATTAGCCTGCCCTTCAGTGGGTCCCTGCTCAGATCTCAAACATGTGTCACTATGCGCCTTACTTAATATTTCCCAGGATAACAACAGCAGAACTTTGATAGTTTGCATTCAATTTTCCAAATTATTCATCATGATTCATTCTTCATTACCATACATCCTTGATTCATGCATTATTCATTAGTGGAAATAAATTATACATTGTATTATAGCTCTGCTAATATTCTGTGTGTGATTAAATTGTTTCCCCATTCAACTATTGTAAAGCGCTGTGGAATAGGTCGGTGATGTATAAATGTTAAAAATAATAATAATGGGGATCTGATACCTATATTAAAACCAATGCCCTCTCCAAAGGTGCTATCTCAGATTTTATTATATATGCATGAATATTATGTATGTGAAATGTTTACATTTCCCGTGGGTCAGTTATGTTATGAGAGCAGAATGAGGAAAGAAATATGTGGTTTACGCCAGATATTAGTTCTATTTGTATGACTGTTTCAATTTATATAATTTGCTAAAGTATAAGAAAAGTAAATTTTTTAATATTCATTATTTTTACAGTTTAGAGAAACAAGAAAAACTTTTTTTTTTTAAATGGTGGAAAAGTATATTATAAAGATTTCAAATTTAAAAAGTAATAAAATACAATTTTTTTTAAAAAAAAGGCAGAATAAAAAAACAAGTCCGTAACGTGTACATACACACTTCAAATTGTCAAAGTGTGTTTTATATAAAGAAATTTATTGTAATGCATTGCCCACTTATTAATATAAATAAATATTTTATAGGGGATGATAAACTATATGCTAATTACAGAGTGATTTGACAACAATGTATGTAAGATGAACTGCAATTTGTTCTGCGAAGATAGATTTCGAAAAACATTCCATGCATTTAGCATTATTTGTCTTTTGTAACAATTCGTCTAGGTTTAGCCGGAGGAGAGGATTATGAAACGATGTACAAACACATGGAAACTCTGTCAACAGTACCCGAACGCAAACAGTAAAATCATTCTTCATTCATCACTTTTGTCCAATACATGTCTGTATCTAAATTCTTTTATCTTATAAATGATCGTCAGGGCTGCACACAATTTTACATTTATTCCAGGCTGAACACACTCTGAAAAAGCCAATTGTTCAGAAGAATTTCCATAATTTGTATATTTGTAATCTCACAAGCCAATGTAGTGTCCTCGATTCCTTTTGCTTTGTGTTTGTCTATAATGTAAAGTCTATTTTCCTCGATTGTACGGCACTGCAGAATTTATTGGCTTTCTATAAATACCATTCGTAATCATAATAGAAATTTATATTATTATTGCTGGGGAAAAAATATTTTATCCGATTTTTTTTCAATACATCGGTAACACCCCCACTTGAACACCTGGTGGCAGAAAAGCACCACTTTTGAAGGTATAGATGGAAAATTCCATATATTTTTTTTTGTGCTGCTAAAATCACTTAAATCATAAAATTGAGAAACGTCTCTGTATGAGGTTTCCATCAAAGGTTGCAGTGTGCATAAATGCCAGGTTTTTGCTTCTTTTTTAGCCAGTTACAGTTGTGTTTTTGATCTGAGATCAGCAGAAAGACTCACCTATATTTTGTTTCCTTTCTCATTACCATTTGCATAGAGAAGAGCAGCTGTGGAAATAAACACAGATCTTTTCCAAAAAAGAGCAAATGTCAGGAAACAACAAAATTTAAGACAAAACAACGGAATTTTAAATACAACGGAATTGCAGAATAAATCAAATTCTGCTTTAGTAAATAACTTTGTCAATAGATATTTGATGACGTCAAAGCAAAACTGTGATATGAAAGTAGAATTTTCAGAATTTATTCTTTAATAGCTAAATAGGTGTGAAAATGGAACTCATATATTGGAAAGTTTCCCTTGACACCCTCCATAGTATAACCTGCCATGAAGAAGCGGCAGTAATAGCCGGTTGCATTATGGATCAATAAATATGCAATATTTATATTATTTTTAATGTTGTAGTTATTCAAAAATGGTACTCGTTTATATTGACGTCAGTTAAAGCTAGGATGTTATATTGTTGTAATTCATAAATCTGAACACTTGGTGGCAGCAAATAATTACATTTTGAAAATATATGCTTGGGTTTTAGTTTTTATAAAGATTAACCTTTTGGTTTTGTGTGTGTGAATATTAAGTATTTGTTTTTTCAAAAGTAGCGGGAGGGGACATTGATCACTTGTTTACAGACATTATGCACCTAACCTGCTAGAGCAATGGTAGGCTATTTTCTTAACTCACATTATGTTTTTTAGAGTTCTAAGAATGGCTGTGAATTGTTGGAAATGCAACATAAATTTAAGAGTTTTGGCCAAAATAGTCAATTTGGTGCATGTGGATGGCTCACATCAAGTATAGGGATGCCTTTAATTATCACACACTCGACACCCTCCTTGCAAGCTGAGCACATTTTAGGTGAGGAGAAAGCGACTAAATACACTATCAGGGATAGGCAACCTTCGGCACTCCAGATGTTTTGGACTACACCTCCCATGATGCTTTGTCAGCACTATGGGTGTCAGAACATTATGGGGGATGTAGTCCAAAACATCTGGAGTGCCGAAGGTTGCCTATCCCTGCACTATATAGAGGCTGCTTGACCTCCAACAAAATGAACAGAAAAAGGTTGTTTCTACTGAACTGCAAGAACAGCCAAAGTGAAAATTGGACTCATACAAGTTATGCAGATTCCAAACATCTCTTGCCAAGGATCGACTCCGATTTCCAAACTGAGGGTCGAGTAGAAGTTGTGAGCCCTGCATTGACTTATATCAACTAGATATGTATTAAACGGACCAGAACTTGTTTTATGCAGAAACATTCCGTACGTTTCATATGCACATCTGTTTGCCCTCATTTCATTTAGTTTTAAAAGTACATTAAAGGGACACTATAGTCACAAGAACAACTACAGCTTATTGTAATTGTTCTGGCGAGTAAAATCATTGCTTTCAGGTTTTTTGTTGTTAACAGTAATTTAAGAGAAAATGCAGTGTTTACATTAAAGCCTAGTGATCACTCCACTAGCCAGTCCTCATATGGAAGATCTATTCAATAAAAGCCTAAGCTAATCAATACCAGCATTGATCAGCAACACCCAGTCCTCACAAGCCACCAAGCACTGCAGAAAAGCCTAAGCAGAGGTATCATCTCTGGAAGATATATTCAAGAATTACATGGGATACTTATTGTTTCCCCTATATTCTCACTAATTAATTGATAACTATTATATCTCCTATCCTGATCTTGTTTTTTTTTTTTTTTAGTAAATTGGTGCATTTATAGCCTTGTTTTTTGTTTTTGTGTTTTGTATTCTTTATTTTTGAGTGAATAATGAAAGGCAGTAACAGGTGAGTTTGCCATGCCCCAAAAGCATGTACCAACGATTGAACAGTCAGCATCAAGTTGATAAGGCATGACATGGAATCACAATGCACAATTTTTATATAATGTTATAAAAAAAACTATATTGAACCTGTATGGTTACTTGTTATGAGCATTAAGTAAATAAACTAGATATGTCTCATTTTGGAAGTCGTTTTAGCGGTACACGTAGGTTGCACATTTTGGAAGTCGTTTTAGCGGTACACGTAGGTTGCACATTTTGGAAGTCGTTTTAGCGGTACACGTAGGTTGCATATTTCAGACTGCATGTAAAGTGAGATGCCGGTTAGTCAAGCTGGTGAGGTTTTAATATGCATTAGGCCACCCCATATGAGAACAAACACTGTGCTAGTGACAGTGGCTGGCTACGTGGGGGGCGTTATGCAGGGAGTAAATGAGCGTTCCTGTGCTAGTGACAGTGGCTGGCTACGTGGGGGGGGCGTTATGCAGGGAGTAAATGAGCGCTAGGGGGTTGTGAGTTCTGTGTGAACTTGTGGGTGGCTGTGGGGGGTCTGGTGGAGAAAGCCCAGTTTGACTTGGCCACAGCGTGAGTCTGGACGCCTTGCGGTCTGTTAGTTAAAGGCAGTCCTCCGCCCGGTGTGTCATGCGTTAGGTCAAAGGATATAGGGTGTCAGTGTGTCTAAAGCGATCATATTTTTGCACATTGAAACAAATGAAAAATTAAAAGGTTATAGGAAAGTCAGTAAACATCAACACTACAAACGGAATCTGCAGCAACCGCATGCAGTTAGAATTTAGTCGTTGGCGCTGGCTCTCCGTGGAGGCTGCTGTAGCATTCATAGCCGTGTTATTTTTTGTTAATTCTTTTTGACTTTGTGAATTGTTTGTTTAGTAGGAATGTGCATGGGCAAAAATTTTGTTTTGGTTCGGAACTTCGGCAAGTCCCTAAGTCTAACCCTACCCCTAAACTAACCCCAAGTAGGGGTAGGCTTAGATTCCTGTTATTCCCTTAATTTTCCCTCCCTCTCCTTTTTTGCCCCTTTTCAGAAATCCGAAGCACCTCGGTCCGGCACTTCTGAATTGCCGAAATTCAACCAAATTTTAATTCAGACCGAAGCGGATTGCACGTCTAATGTTTAGCTAGTGTTCTTATTTCACTGATAGTCTTGTAAATTTATGTTCACGGTTTAGGACTTTCCTCTATCTGATCCTTCATATTTTTTTATCCTAAATGTTCTCTCCTCTGGTTTTTAATCTCTATTGATCCTTGCAAGCGCGCTGTCTTGGCATCATACTTCATTGTGGCTTCACCTTTGAACCTCACATCCAGTATGTTACCAAATCCTGTAGATTCCATCTTAATAACACAGCCCGCATCCGCCCCTTTCTTACGCAAGATGCTACCAAGGAGCTTGTCCATGCTCTAGTAATTTCCTGCATAGATTATTGTAACGCTCTCCTATATGGTCTTCTCAAAAGCCATATTGCCCCACTGCAGTCTAATGAATGCTAACCTCTCACATCTCTTCACAGATCCATAGGTATGTCCCTTCTCGGTCTCTCCACTCTGCCCGTGACCTTTTCCTGTCCGCTAGTCGCACCTGTACAGCCAACTCACTCTTGCAACTTCTCGAGGGCGGCTCCTTTCCTTTGGAATAGCCTGCCTACCGCCATAAGACTCTCCCCTAGTCTTCAATCATTTAAGAAGTGCCTTAAAAACCCATCTCTTTAGGAAAGCTTATGACCTCCCAGACTAACCTCTACCTCACATACCTATCTGTTGCTCTCTCTTAAAGGGCAGAACTTCACTCCCACCTTATTTGACTGCCAATCAGTGTCTCCACCCTCTGCATGCAGAAACTTTCCTCATATAGATGCATTGATTCAATTAATCTCTATGAGCAGATGCAGATTGGCCAGGGCGGTGTTTGACTTGTGTTGTCCCCAATCTGCCTCCTTGACAGGGAAGCAGGGGCGGACTGAGCACTCGGGCAAATCGGTCATGGACCGAGGGCCCGCCCCTGCTGCAGTGCAGTAATGGTTGAGCTGGGGAGTTAAACAATCTCCCCAGCCAGCCTGCACTCAGTAAGGGGCCCGCACAGCCTTCCGCAGGCCCCTGCTGCTAAAAATATAATCCCCCGTGCAGGGCACACTGAGAGACAGCTAAAGGCCCTTCCAAAGACCCCGCTAGGCTGCCCCTCAGTGTGCCTGTCTCCAAACACAGCCTCACTGAGCTGCCTGTAACTGCTCAGGGCAGCTCCATGCGGCTTGTTTTGCAGGAAGTGACATCAGCAGTCACAGTGCAGAGTGAGGAGCTGCTCTGAGCAGAGTTACAGGCAGCATGTCAGCATTGTGTGCCCTCCTTCAGAAGAGGACCACCAGAGAGGTAAGGTTTGGGAGGGGGGCTTTATTTTTATTTTTTTAATTAAAATGTTTTATTATATAATTACCCCCACTACTGCCCCATCAGAGCCCCTACCCCCCCCTGCTCCAACTGCATCCCCTACTCCCCCTGCTCCCAGTGCATCCCCTACCCCCCCTGCTCCCAGTGCATCCCCTGCTCCCAGCTTAATGTATAGTAACAGCTTAATGTTTATTATATTGCTTAATGTAGTTGTTCTGGTGAGTATAGTATACTACTGCAGGGTTTTTACTGTAAAGACTGCCTTTTCAGAGAAAATGCAGTGTTTATATTGCTTTCTAGGAACACCTAGGCGCTTCCTGTGTCAGTGTTGCAAAATGTGCAGCACTGACATTCAGCATCTCCATGCTCTGCATGTCGACGCTGAACGCTTGTCACAGAGAAGCACTGATTCAATGCATCTCTAAGATGGTGATTGGCACAGCACAGCGTTTTGCTGCGTGTGCACAATAGCCTTCTAGTGCTTTCTTATGGTAGAGCATTGGGTTGGCTGAGATCATCTAAATTGATGAACTCTGCCAAGGAGTTTGGTCGGTGCTGGGAAACAGGTGTGTAAATTGCATTTTTAAGAGGGGAATACATATTTGTATTCCTGACACTATAGTGTTCCTTTAAAGGGACACTCCAGGCACCCAGACCACTTCTGCCCATTGGAGTGGTCTGGGTGCCAACTCCCACTACCCTTAACCCTTTTATAAACTGCAATAATTACCTTGCAGGGTTAACTCCTGCCACGCATGCGTATTAGTTCTCCCCCAACGGCTGACGTGATGAAGGGGAGGAGCATGAGCGGAGGAAGAAGCAGCGACGTGGGACATGTCGCTGCCTCTGGTAAGTCACTGAAGGGGTTTTCACCCCTTCAGCAACCGGGGATGGAAGGTGGGAGGGAGAGGGGACCTGCAGTGCCAGGAAAACTGATTGTTTTCCAGGCACTGGAGAGTCCCTTTAAGGTGGCTCGTAACATTTAACACTTGGTTTCACAAATACCCCCTTATACATACTGCTATGCTACACAAACACACACACAAAAAAATACTACCCTATTCACAAAACCAAAAACATGTATTCAAATATACTAATAATCCACATATCCTGACACTACACACAAAGACATACATATATTCACTTACACTAGCGCTCACAGTGAATATACACACAGAAACATGCATTCACTTTACATGTACATACAATCAAATATACGGTACACCTATACCAGCATATATATATATATCGGTCTGCTGGGGGCCCAGGTGCTAATTTTGCCCGGGGGCCCAGGCCACTGTCAGTCCGTCCCTGCAGGGAAGCATTGTGATTGGCTCAGACCACCACTTCTGATAGCAGGAGACAGGTCAGAGGCAGATCCAGTAACTGCAGACTTGAATACAAGATTTTTACTATGTTTAGGCTGGCAAGGGGTTGGGGATCTAGAGAGTGGTTTTAACACTATCTAGTATTCCCTTAACCAAACTTCTGGAATAAAAGGGAATCATGACATGTCACACATCATGTGTCCTTAAGGGGTTAAAGGTTTGCTCCAACTTTTATTTATACACGTACTTATTTCCCTCTCCCCATCCCAATTTTTTTATTTTTTTATTGTAAAAGCGTGTAATAAGAGGGAAGTGTGAAGCCAAGTTCAATATCACACCATGTCGCCCGTCCGAAGTTCAATCAAATGCTTCTCATAGAAAGCATTGTTGGACCTTTAATGGAGGATTGGTGAGCCAAACACATTGAATCCAGTGCTTGGCCTTCAGAAACGGTGAACAAATCTCGCCACTATAGCCAGCCAACCTCCCAGTTAGCGAAGGATGTAACTGAGCTGGGCGAAAAGATTAGTTTGTGTAGGGAGACTGAGAAAGGAGAGTATGACAAGCACGTTATGACCGTATTAGTGTAAGGCGTTCAAAAAGCTGCCATCAAGAGAACCTCCCCCACATCAGTCTTCAGCATGCTGCGCATGTGAACTGACTATCCATAGAACAGACATTAGTCAGTCTGAAACAGAGTTCTGGGCCAAGTCATATGTACGAGGTGTAACTACAGACAAATTCAGATTTTTTTTCTTCCTGTATAGACTGCATTGCAAGATTAAATGGTGCATGTACAGATAGGTGGCAGCAGAAGTGATCAGAGTAACCCTTTAACCTCAACACATGATGGAAATTTTCCATCATGCTGACCGTTTACTCCTGAAGTGGTGCCCTTAAGGGATTCGCTTCGATTAACGCAACTTTCTATATTTACATATGTCCGATAGCAGCTTGCAGTTATCAGTAATTAAATTTCCTGTGGAGATCCTTTTGGACTAAAACCTCTGCCGGGGCAGTGAAAATCTATCCACCAGTATTCCTGGTAATGAGTCCCAGCTCGGGGCCTAGAAGGTCTTAACATATGTTCATAAAGTTTCCCTTGAGATGCTGTTGGGCACCAGGAATGCAGAGAGTATTTGGAAACACTCCAGCCGAGTGTGTGCATATAAATAAGGCGCATAGTTCAATTTCTCCGGCAACATTTGTCAAAACTATCACAGCAGGGAGCGTACCAAGACGGCAGTCAGCTGGAAAGGCCAAAAACAGAAATAGATTAAAAAGGTAATTCTACAAGTCTAGAGAAACCTTCCGATCCTAGCTTCTAAATTCAGCCAGCATGACATTAAAGAGGCCCTCTCATCCACATCATACAGCACTTCAACCAAGTGTTAAACCATCTATATGTGAAACAAGAAAAAGAGTATAATTCAATTTGTCCACCTGATACTTACCCCTTACTGCATGCCAGATACTGTACAAAGCAATGTGCCATTTGGGAGCAGATGAATGCCTGCTTTGCCCACAGGAAAAATTAAAGGGAAACTCCAGGTACCCCAACATGTGGAGCAATGTGTGAATTAGGTTACCGTTCATTATGATTGATAGGGTATTTCTGAAGTTCTCTTCATAAGCCAGTCCTTTATCCCCTACCCTCTTCACATCATCCATTCTAAGAAATATTTCCTTCTTGCTGGTTCATGTACCTCTGTGCAGTCTCTCACCTAGCCAACACCTCCCAACAATCCTGAATTTGGCAGGACAGTCCTGATTTCAGAGTCCTGTCCAGTTTTAGTTCAGTGGTTTCCTACATCCAAGGACACCAGAGACAGCACAGGATTCTTATTAGATTTGCTCATGCACTGTGAATCACTACCTGCAGGGACCTAAAGCCTTGAACATTAGCATCCTGTTAAACGGATTAACAAATGGCATCACTGGTGCCAGCTCAAAGGGAGCAGACCTGCCTGGATTAAAAAAAAACAAAAAAAACCCCAAGAAAGTCAGAACAAGACTCCAGTGGTTCTCAAGAATGTTGTGCAGTTATGTTGGGAATCTTTTTAATCAGACTAAGGCACATTCTGTGTTATTAAATAGCTGGTAAGACTACAGTTGGCAGTAACACATGTTGGGAATCTCATTCATAAGAGGTACATTCAAAGTTATTGCCATCTGTCATTTTACCAGCTATTTAATAACGCAGAATTTTTTTTGCCATTCTTGGGCTTGCTTACAACATATAACCACCATTCAATATCTACAATTTAGCCTCATATTGACTAGGCATTTTTCCCTGAATTATCTGATCTTTCGTAAAAGGCAGAGGACACCATTCAAATCTTAAATTCAAATTAAAAGATCACTATATAGTGTCAGGAAAACTAGTTCCTGACACTATATAACCCTTAGGACTCCCCCACCGCATCCCTTGTTGCTGAAGGGGTTAAAACCCCTTCAGTTACTTTAATCCAGCGCTGGTGCTCTCCTCTTGCACTGTCCGCTCCCGAGTGAAGCGCAATGAGCATGCGAAAATCGCATTCAGCGTTGCAGAAGTGCCACTAGCAGCTGTCAGTAAGAGCCACTAGAGGTTAGATTAACCCGGCAATGTAAACAGTTTCTCTGAAACTGCCATGTTTAGATCTGAAGGGTTAAAACCTGAGGGACCTGGCACCCAGTCCACTTCATGAAGCGGAAGTGGTCTGGGTGACTAGTGTCCCTTTAAGGTATCCTGTAACTTTGTATCCCATTCTTTTTACCCAATACGTGTAAGGTTAGACTAATTCACTTCACAGTGGGGTGCATGTTTTATGTACACGTTTTGGTGCTCTACTAATAACGTTTCTTTCTTGCCATTTCCTTATAATGTTCTCATTTGGAGGCAATCGCAGTGAGGTTAGGATTCTCTCCTCATTAGGTCCTTGTTCACCAAGCTATTTTGGGTTAACCCCATATTACCGCTTCAAACCAAATTCAGCAACAGTAGGTTTGTTCTACATCTGAAACCTTTAAAATTTAATTTTTAAATCAAATCTACAACTTATGGAGAGATTTAGAAAGAAAATATATTGTAGGAAAGCACAGGATGCAGGTCATAAAGTAACTATCACATGGTGAACAATGAAATATTTTACTTTAGAAAAAAAAAATGTTTCTTCCAGCTCATTGATTTGACTGTTTATTTAAAGCATTTTTGTAACAGCTTGGCTATGGTTAAACATGAAGCATTTTAATACAAGCAGCACATTGTAACCACAGAACAGAATAAGCCACCAACAGATGGTAAAGATAGACATTACGAACAAATCAGTTCATCTTTAAACTTTCAGATGCAAAGGCAGCTATAGCATTTCGCTTTTACAACAGTCTAACATTTTGATTTTAAGTATACAACCCAGTTAGCTTAAAATTCAAGAGATAAAAAAATTGGCAGGTATTAAAAAAAAACCCTCACCCCTGCAGTTTCAATTCTACAGACGTCGTCACTTATCCCGATCGGAAAATGAAAATATTTGCCATCTGGGATCAAAAATTGATCCGGTGGTTGTTTCTCCCACTCAAAAAGGACAATGTGAATGCAATCTTCAAATCTGATCACGTGTCCTGGGAAACCACCAACATACTTCTCAATTAAAAACATGTTATCCCCTTCTCACAAAAACTGCAGCTTACATTTTATTCTCCCTGCCTCACCTGAGAACAGAGTTAAAAAAAAAAAAATCGTAAAAAAAAAAACAAAACAATTGTGCGTTTAAACATTCACTTGAAAACATTGCCCCAATTAGGATGTGACATTTGGCATGTCTTGTTTCTGCAAGGCGATCTGCTCAGCCACATCAAGCCCATGACCACCAGGTGGCAGTCTTGCACAAGGCTTACGGATAATGACAACGTCGGCACTCAAGATAGGACATTTGATTTCGCCCTGTCAAAATGTGGTTCTTAAGACACATACCTTGTAGGTCATGGGTCCTTAGAGAGTTAAAATTTCTCCACTGTCCTGATGTTAAAAGTAAAACATTGACAAATAAGTTTTAGAAGATATTGCTATATTTAAGGTTTAGTTCTAAGAGGCTTAAAAAAAAAATAATGAATTAATCAATGACTGAATTATGACAGGGACCAATTCCAAAATATGAATATTTTAGATCAGTATTGTATTGGCATCCTTTACACAGGTCTAATCAGAATATATCCCCTGCTTTGGCAGTTTATTCCCATCTGTTTCATGGATTCACTTAATAAATTGACCTCTGGAAGTGTGAAACATTAAGAAGTGTTGGATTGCAGGGACAACTGATCGCAAGCTATGCCACTCCACACCTCAGCAATACAATGAATCATTCCCCATCTCCCTGGCAAAAAAAAAAAAAAACAGCTGCAATCCTCATTTGGGAGTCAAGTAGCAGGGTGTAAAATCACAAACATGTCTTCAGGAGCCACTGTAACGCAAGACATTGTTTATGGCGGCAACACATTGCAGAACAAGTATGCACACAGATCGAAGTCACTCGTGGAATCTTACTGTAAACAAGGGCACAATCTTCACACACAAAAATAAAGTCTAATCAGGCAGGAGGAATGGATCCGTACAAAATCTAGCCTTGGTACACCTTGCTACCCAATGCCGTTTATTTATACAAGTTTAGAGCAATTTACTGTTCTTATGCCTTCTCCAAAGAACAGAGTGCTCTTTTTGTGCAAACAATGCCTTTAAACAAAAGTCTTAAGCAGCCCATTCACACTTACAGTCTTTATATATTTGAGAAGGAAGGGGGTTGTGGGAGGGGGGAGGAAGATTAAAAATAAGTTCTGGGATTTTTGATCACAAGGCCCTGGTCCATTAACGGATGTGTGCCATCTCTTCCAGGAATGGCGTTTTCATACAACCAGTGCAGAGTTGGTCCATCCATAGCGGAGCCTCGTGCTGTAGTGGAGTACGACGTGGGAAGAACCTATAGTTCAAGTCATAGTTGAGGAGGCAGCTGATTGAGGCCATGTAGAGATCAGAGAAACGGCAGAGACGGCGAGAGAAATAGGTTGGGTTGTGGCAAGTCCGGAAGATGCTGCCAAATTGAGGGTTGAACAAGTTCTTTGTCATAACTCTGAAAAAGAAAAATTAACATGTCATGTCAATAATGAAAGGCAACCAGACTTTACAGTGTTACTCCACCACCATGACCACTTCTGAAAACATCAGAAGTGGTCATGGTGGTAAAAGTCTTAATGTTCAAGGATTCACCTTAAAATACTGCACAACCAGACATTTGCATTTATGTGACAGGGAAAGTTGCACCTCTGGTGCAGGTGACTCATTTTATATAGCGCCAGCAAATTCTGTACCGCTGTACAATGTCATCAGCTTACACAGAATTCCTGGCTGACGAATACATTTTGCATAGATTTGATCTTGAACAGGCAGGTATAAGTGTTTTCATCCCTTTTTTTTTTTAAGTCCCCACTACCTAGATCAATAGATTTCAAATCCCCAGCCATTTCATTTAAAGGGACACTAGTCACCAGAACAACTACAGCTTATTGTATTTGTTCTGCCGAGTATAATCATTTCCTTCAGGAATTTTCATGCAAACCCTATCTTTTCAGAGAAAATGCAGTGTTTACATTGCCCCCTAGGTTACTATTCAGATGGCCATGAGGTGCTTCCTGGGACAGTGCTAGTGTGCAGCACTACCATTCAGAGTCTCCACGCTGGACTTCTCAGATGCATCTCTATAAGGTGCTGTTTGGCCAAAACTGTTTGGCGCTGCCCCCATCCCACTTCCTTGACAATTTCAGACAATCCAATGCTTGCCCTGTGGGAAAGCATTGGATTGGCTGAAATCATAAATTCTATGTCAACAAGGAGGCAGATTGGGGCAGGGCCAGCAGAACTGTGCAGCGCTGGGAATAAGGCAATTTTTATTAACTTGAAGGGGGCCAGCAACCTAAATGAGAAGAAAAGGTTAGAGACCAGAGGAATTTCTCTGTGCTGACCTCTAAACCTGCATACTGAAGTGTTTTAAAAACTAATTTCTGGCATAAGCAGAATTTCAGTATGCTCAATTTAGGAGACCCAGGCCTTGATTTAATCTTTTTGAGCAAGCTTTTCAAATTTCTCAAAAATATTAGAAATACGAATAGCAAAAGTTTAATACTTTAGTCTGTAAAAGGTTTTCACATCTATTTGAAAAAAAAAAATATATAATTAATGGAGGCCCAAGTTAGAGGCTTGTATAACACCTGTGAGATTCTAACCTTTTTCCTGCAATCTGTAGGACAGCCTGCCTGCCTTACCAGTCAGTTGGTAGCTGGTCTGTTAGGAACACTGCCAGCCAAAGATCAATAGTTTGAGAAATGTAAGCAGTAAACAGGGATGATGGAATCTATTCAAAATTGGGGAAGCATAATTTCGAATCAGTGTACAGTTACATCGCTATTTAACTAGAGTTTGACTTCATAGCTTTCCTTTAGAAGTTTACTTTTAATTTACATACTCTGCCCCACAGTCATTTAAAGCGGAAAGGCTTTTTGGCAAGCAAGATCCTTTAACCCCTTAAAGGACCACTATAGTGCCAGGAACACACTTGTTTTCCTGGCACTATAGTGCCCTGAGGGTGCCCCCACCCGCCCGGCTCTGGAAAGGGGGAAAGGGGTAAAAAGCTCTCCTCCTCCGATCCTCCTCTCCCCCATGCGCATTCAGCCGGTCTCATAGGAAAACATTTACAATGCTTTCCTATGGACGCTTGCGTGAGAATCACGCAAGCGCCTCTAGCGGCTGTCAATGAGACAGCCGCTAGAGGCTTTGGGGGAAGGCTTAACCCATTCATAATCATAGTTTCCCTGAAACTGCTATGTTTATAAAAAAAAATAAATGGGTTAACCCTAGAAGGACCTGGCACCCAGACCACTTCATTAATCTGAAGTGGTCTGGGTGCCTAGAGTGCTCCTTTAAGGACACATGACATGTGTGACATGTCATGATTCCCTTTTATTCCAGAAGTTTGGTCCTTTAGTTAAAAAGGTTCTTCCCAAGTGGCAGTACTTTCCGAGGAAAACCTATTTTCATATCACAATTTGCAGCTCACAGAATTTTTCCAAGTATCCTGTGTTTGAGATGTTTCAGAAGGACAAACTGGGAAAGCACAGACAGCAGCGTTCGAGTTCTTTAACATAATGTTTGCAGTTGACGGTGTTTAGTGACTGATTGATGGGAAGTTAATACATCTCCCCTCAGGGCAAACATCTTCCCAGGAGGCTCTCACACCGGAGGTTGTATAACTCACCAGACCGATAATCTAGAAGCTAGTGTAGCAAACCTATGTAGAAAATTTAAATGAAAAATAAAAAGTAATTTGTACCTGAGCTCATTTCTCTCCTTCATCCAGTCCTTGAGGATTTTCTGAGACTCTGGATCATGAAAGTTCTGCAAGGAACAAAAACAAGTCAAGTTAAGAATGCTATGGCATTTCTTTTGAGGTAGTTGGTTATGATGCAGTCAGTCCAAACCATGAAGTAACAACTAGAATGAATATGAACTGGTTTAAAAAAAAAAAAAAAAAAGCTGACTTTGCATTCCCTTAGAGGGATTTCCCAGATGTCTTCAAACTAGGGAGTGCTGTAGGCTCCCAGTCATTCCCTGAATATGCACAGAACATTTGGAGATAACTGCCTCACTTTTACAGATCAACTAATGTGCAAACAAACCTTTGAGTATTTTGCTGAATGTCGAATCTTGGAATTTTTAAACAGACTAGTATTGATGCCTGGAGTGTCCTTTTCTTTAAAGCTATGGCATTAGACATTTTACTTGTAGAAGCACCTGTGTCCATCAATATCAAACTAGGATAAAGATGCACAACCGAGTGGCAGAAACCCACCTGCATGCGCTCCAGGAGTCCAGTGAGGGCCTGCAGCCAGGTTAGTGACTGCGAGTACTGCTCAGTGTTCACAATCTTAGTTTCAGTCTCCAGTTCTGGGACTATGGCTCCGGTCCTCCAGCCATGACGGAGCATGAGGTCCTAAAGTAGAAAGGAGAGCGTACAATGGTGAGATTGAATATCAGATTTAAGGTAACACAAGCCAGGTGACAAGCCTTACTTACTGCAAGGTCACTGTACAAATGGTCTCCGAAATACAGCACTTTAGACCCTCGCCAGCCTGTCAGTCGCAGGAAGTCAAACAAGTTACCCTGGAAGAATACAAGATAAAAAGTGTGGCCCTTCAATTGCTGCAGATAACCAAGTGTTCAGATCAGTTTCCTATTGTACAGGTTTGGAAAAGCAACATTCTGGCACTCCTAGTGTTAACCATGTGTGGTCAACAAACCCCAGCAGACAACTGGAACCAGTAGGTTTCCTCCAGGCCTGCAATAGATTCCGCTGCTCTTTATCTCCTTCCTGAACTTTCATATGCTTAGATTGAGTCAAGTGTTTAAATGTGTTTAGTCTGACAAAGTGCAGGATTAAGAAGAGGGGGAGGAAGGTGGGGTCTTTAACAAGGAGGAATCATTTTTAAACCATTCTAGTTGGACAAACCTGGTTAGAATTGACAAGCAGCATATAAGATATCAGCCCAAACTAGTGGCAGGTCTTTAATCTTAAGTGGAAGCATGGCTTTGTTTTTCCCTTCTAATGCCATCAATCCTCCCACAAATAAAGGTCCTGGACAATCTTGGTAGATTGCACATGGAAAGTGTACTTTAGATGACACTTTACATGATATCAATGCACAGATATCGTTGCCAACAGAACAATGCCAAAAAGTGTACCCACTGATACCATAGAGATCCAGGATTTCATACACAGCAAGGAGGAACTACAATATCACCAATTATACGAGTTTCTAAAGATTCCTAAACTTTAATGGCTTTTAGATCATACACTGAAACAAACTACTCAATAAAAGGATAGTGTGGAAAGGTCAGTGATCCAATCATATAACATTATAAAGATCAGCCACTCATTGCAATCCTCAGTTGTATATTTCAGATTATTGCCTGCAATGAAGGGGAGAGGCGGTCTTTCTCCCCCCTGCCCTCAGTAATAAATTTCAAATTTAATCTAACCTATAAAAGGGCATATGTATTAGGTTTGTTTTTTTTGTTTTTTTAATTTAAAATCAAAAGTGTAGACTGCTTGTGTTGATGGGAAGAAATATCATTGATCAGTTATAGATCAGTGCTGTAATTAGTGAAAGACAGGAGCATGGTATGGTCATAGCAATCTGAGTAATCAAGGTCATTGTACAGGAGGGCCAGCACAGCTGAGTGATAGAATACAGAGAACTGGTCAGCAAAGCTTTGAATTTGAAGCCTATGGGAGATCATGATTTGACACAGACTGTAGTTTAAACAAAGCCATTGTTAATCAGGCCTGCATGGGAAGCACGTAGACACAGAGGGGCAATGTACGTGGAATTTGGCAGTTGGGTCACAGGGCAAAAGATCAGCATGCTTCAGGGAAAAGTCTCCTCTCCCCCTCTCCTCCCCCCATGCATTAATAATTGTCCTGTACATAAACATCTCTGCACACTTTCACCAATATAAATCCACAAATCCTTTCAAAAGCACCCGAAGCTAGAGTGATCGTGTTCATAGAACATGACAAGCTGCAAGGATGCTTGGCAAACTCCTCACGTACAGAGACAGACACAGACTTTGTGAGCTGCATGAAAGACAGTACACTGCTGCACCTACACGACGACGCTCTGTATTGACAGAACCAAGATCTGCTCGATTAAAACCGACACATTTTAATAAACATTTACCTATTTAAACCAAATTTTAAAGTGAGTTGGGGGTTGAGAATAGTTTACACAATGTCAATCCAGTGCCCCCATACATGCTGTGATAAAGGGTTAACGTTTGGAGAGGGCTAAAGGATCTTGTGTGATTTGTGGCAAAGTATCTTTCTAAAAGCCAAGAACATGTACCAGGGGAACACACGCCTGCAGACTCTAAATCCTTACAGTTTTGGATACAATCCAGCTTTCCCAATGCATCTTAACCCTCAGGGACCAAAGACATTTTTAAATGAAGACTGGATATAGAATGGCAAATTCACAGAGCCCCTAGTTTCCTGCTTATTAAGGAAGAGGTGAACGTGCGTTGTCTGGCTGTGCAGGATACAAGATTGAGTCAGGAACGTGATTTGTTTTCTTCAACTCTATTTGGAATAATATAGTTCAGCTCACACTGTAGGCAGTACAGCCTGTGACAACGTAGCTTTCTGGCACCAAGTGACTTCAAATAAGCTGAAATGGGAAAAGTCATGACAGTTTTATAGTGTATTGTGGAATATTTCTTCCCACTAACACAAGGCTCCTTGCATCAGACTCAAAGCTCACCAAAACTGCCCTGCAGGTTTATGGAAACTAAACACTTACAGCAGCTTTACACAAATTATTTTCATCCAAGATTTAAGAAAAGATCGGAGGAGCCGGTTACATACTATTCGTACCTGTTTATAAACCTGTCCCTTTTCCAGCTTAGTAATCCGGTCCCATTTCAGATCTCCATTCCCATCCAGTCGACGGAAAGGCCTGTGGAGTGAGAAATATGTAATATGGTAAACGCAGACAGACCTTTAAAATAAATTCATTCTTTTGAACAAAAATTTGTCAGAATGGACAGTGTAGGGGCGGGGGAGTTGGACGGGGAAGCTGCAGGATACAATATTCTGTAGTGAGTTTTTGCATCCTAGATGGGAGACAGTCATTTATATAGTGTTAACATATTCAGTTATGCTTCACATTATAAAGGGGTATATTTAACCATTGAGGAGTAACAAAACATCACAGGAGTAGGTTGATTAGGACCCTGCTCAAGCGAGCTTACAGTTCCATTAATCATGCTACAGGATTTGTATAATTTGAGGTAGAACTGTCATTGATACATTAAACTGTTTTAGTCCATACAGCCCATTACTAAACCCCATGCTATATAATGCCAGATTGCAATGCGTGCTGGGAAGAGTTTGTATCAGGCACTGTGCAAACGAAAAAAAAAAAAAAACTACACGTCAGACTGTAGAAGTGTGACAAAGTAAATGGTCTTGGCTCGGTGTATAGATTACACCTTAGCAGCCTGCCAAAACAGCACTCCAAAGCATCCCAGCAATCAGTGAAGTCTAACAGTAACTTAGACAGCCATTAATAGAGTGCTAGCTATTAAAGCACCAAATATGACTGGCACCAGTTACTGGAAAGAAGAAAGATTTTAAATGTCTCAATTCAAGAAAACAAATCCTGCATATATTGGGCACGCCATACTCCAAATATTGTTACAGATTCCATTTCTTATGGAATATTTTAGACCAGTGAGATGTGGATCTGCAATAGCTAAGCAGAGGGATACATAGGCTCTGGGACAACATCCCGATTTTAGGATTATATGTCAGCTTAATGGTTTTAGTATGAAGCATCACTAAAGCAGATATTACCGTCATCTCACGAACATCCTAAACAAATGCTCACAGTGCCAAGAGTATATTTGATACAAGCAGCTAATCGACAACGACATCCCGTTAACAATCCAAATAAAAATTCCTGGCAGCAACTGTGAATTCTGTACTGGTTGCTACTAGGGGGCAGAAGGTATAGGCTTGTATAACTAGATTAATCTGACATGACAAGGATGATTGGTATCTTGAAGACAATGATAAACTCGCAAACAGGAACATGTTTAATTACAGAGTGACATTCGCAGCTTTACTACAGCGAATGGAACTCAAACTGGAATTAAGCTTCATGTCCCCAAAGGCTAACATAAGGTTAGCAGCAAATAAGGAATTCAGGACTGTTGCAAAACAAAAAAAAACAAAAAAAAAAACAAAAAAAAAAAACAAATAGAGTTTTCTGTATAGTGTCTTAACGGTCTCCATGGCAGAGATCACCAGTTGATAAGTATCACCCAAGAATGCTAGTAGGGTCAATGTTTACGCCAAATTGTTATTTAACGTGTGATAAAACACCAGTCAATCTTGATCCAGTCAGACAAGGTTTTTGTAGAGAGTGGAGGACATTCATCTACCAGTGGAGATTGAAGGCTGCTCAGAGTAAACACGCACTCCCCATTGGTCAGTAAAATACTGGCTTGTTTGCCATAACACAGCTTGCTTACTTAATGCTGTCGTTGAAGAAGTGTGGCTTGTCTGCCTGGACGATCACCACATCAAAAAAGTCCCTCCAGTCCTTGCCCACCATGTAGTTCATGCCTTTGTCTCTGTGAAAGGAGAAAGGGGTTTCAGGTTACAGTTTTCTGGTGAATACTATATACACAATCCATGTGAACATATGTTCTGATTTTCACACCACCTTTACTTGCAATGGTCTCTACATTTAAGGATGTCAAAAAACAGGTGGGGCTGTATCCGGGTGCAGATGTTGAGAAGCTATGGTTTAGAACCAGTTAGAACCTGTGATGTGCAGAGTTGAGCTGATAGGCCCCAGGATTCCATCATGCAGGAAATAGATTTTGTCCTGCAATATAGGAAGCTCCAAGCATACAGCAAAGCTTACTAGAAAGCATTATATAGATTTTGTAAGATTTGGTATCACTACTTTGAATCTTCTGATAATGCACAATACCCTGGCTTACCCAAATTAAATCCAGGAGAATTTAACTGAATATTTGCAACCGGTCAGAAAAAGATTAGCAGATCAACATTATGCAGTTTATGTTAAATAGTGCCATAAGAAAATACCTGGAGATGCACAAGTCATGGAATATTTATGTGCCATGAGCACTGTGTTGGGAATCACGGCTTAGATTACTGCGTCAAACGCTATATAAATGGCTAGTTCTTTGTAAATTAAAAGATGTCAGCAGTAAGATAGCTCAGTGGAAGTGGAACTAGCATAATAGTAAGTTTACCCTTCTGGTTAAAGAAACAAGCACTATAACCACTGCAGTGTGCTATAGCAGTTACACTGTCAGGGTTACTATGGCTCTCCCTCCCCCTGTGTGAGGAGTCAGACTGTTTTAGAACAGTTTGACTTCTCACCTGGGGTCCATTGGTTGCCGCTCCTTATACAGATCAGAGAGGGTTAAGCTCGGCACCCCTAGGTTTGGCTCAGTGAATACAGCTTGTGGCTCTGCATCTGTAGTGAATGCAGAGTGTGGAGCCCAATAGACCAAGACAAAGTTTCTTCATGCATTATGTCTGCTCTGCTGAATGCAAATGTCAGTGACCTTCCTCATTCTTTTCACCCCTCCGGTTTTTGAGACATCTGACGAAGGTGTCAGAATGCAGTTTAGAAATCATAACTAGCATTGCAGTGATCTACTGAATAGAAGAAAAAATAAATCTTACACAAAGCTAAATGGACTGTTTGTGATGAGGAAAAGCTTCTTCCCATGGTTAGCCAGACGCTGCAGCACTGCATAGGTTTCCTCACCACGTATAATGTATTTTTCTACAAAAAAAAAAAACAAAAACAAACACAATTAGAGACAGTAGAACAGAACACCGTTTAACTGTTAACCTAAAATAAAGGCGAAGGGCTTTCTAGAGGGACACCCCAACCCAATTTTATTTTAGACACATTGTAACATGATACTTTTAGTTCTATTCACTTCCCCTTTGACCATGTTACAGTTTGTTGGCATTTAAAGGGTTAAACTGCACTTGGAGAAAATCTGAAAAGCAAACTTTGAAAAATAACCATGCATTCATGGTGTAGGGGGAAGGATGTACAGGGTACAGGACCCTTCGCCTAACAGGTTTGGCAGATTTACACAGAGTCAAGAATGGAGAGGTTCCAAGTGACCGACAAAAACGTGAGGAAAGCTTGCATTTTAACATGCCATACACACTGTTTATACAAGCTCTACGCACGCAGGTTTACACAGCCAACCGTACGCCTAAATGGGACTGAAGGCTTTAATATAGAGTGAAGAAAAAAAAAAATTTAAGCATTTTACAAGATAGATCAAATAAAATAAGTCAGTCCTTTGTGGGAGACTGTCCACTGCCATTTTTCATGTATCCAGGTTGAATGACCGTGTGCTTTGCAGATTTATCTTTGTTTTATCACACTTTAATAGAGGCACTGAAATACATGTACATATGTTGGAGGAAAACTGGCATGCATAGTTGCAGATAAATGCAGTTTAACAGCGTGTGAAATAATGCCTATGTGAAGATGGACAGCTGCCTTGATAATATTACATTCAGTTGGTCATAACTGTGCTAGTAAAAAAAACCTACACAAAGTCACGGTATGGGGAGACAAAGTTAAAAATGGTAGCGGCTGCGCAAGGGACTTCTAAAATATTCGCCATATACTCTTTACAGTTTAGAGCTACAGAAATTACAGGATTCCAGCGATGAACGCAAGTTAGTAATATACAATTTATATTCAAATTGCACATTTATTTCCAGGTTGAAGGAGGAAGAACACAACCCTAGAACAAGTGACAGTACAGTTAGTTTATTTGTACACTCAGGGTAGCTCACAAAGGCAATTCACATCCACAGATCTACCCGAATAGAGAATGCATGAGTGTTAAAGTTCTGTTACCTACACTCCAGCAGTTATACCATGCCCCCAAGTGCTCACTCAAAGTGGACATGTGATTTGTTTTAGGGTAGGGCTTGTATGCCTTGCGTTAGGAATGCAGAGAAAAACAAACTTGCTTAGATCCAACAGACCCTTTAACTGATGACAAGTACAACCCCAAAGGCTTAAGGGGGTGATCCTCTAGGTCAACAAGACAATCACGTGCATGTACTGCTAAAAGGGAGTATTGTTTGGTGTACACAGCATAAAGACTACCATCCCCTCCCCCAATAGGTTTTTTTCACAAGGTTCACAGGACTACTTCGCATGTTGGGAAGAAGAAAGTACAGCCAAACAGCTAGGGAGAGGTGCTGCTTCACGATTTGCCAAATACACTGCCACGTCTTACAAAAAAAATTTAAACAAAAATTTATAAGCAAGCCTGCTTGACTCACCAAGATCTTGCATAATCCATTTGTACATGAATCCTTTAACATGTACATCTCGAACTGCATCCTTAGAGAAGAAAAAAAAAAAAAAAAAAGTTATAAACATTTTATTATAGCACAGCTAGTTTGGGGTTAAACAATCTATAGAATATATTCAACCAAAACACCCCTTAGCTCCTTTTACAGCATAGACGGTTAGTGGAAATAGTGCTATGTTTAAACTCATTTATATTTAGAAAGTTAATCCATTTTCCTTGCACTTTACATTTATAAATTGTAAGTCGTAAATATTGATTTCTGAGTAAAGCTTTGTCCAAAAAGGAAAACAAACTTGACACAAAGCAATTCAATTGGCTGGTGGTTATTTTGCATATTACCATTTTATTATTTTTCCATTGTGAGTTAGAAATTTACTGTTTGAATTGTTTTGAAATAAATTTAACAAAGGTGTTCATAATAATAAATGAAATCAAATATTTGCTGCACAAGGTGACCTAATTGGAGGCAAATTGCATTTGTGCAACATTTTGAGACACTAAATTTAGATGCAGATTATTCATTTGATGTCTTTAGATTGCCAAAACCATATTTATAAAAAGATGGGGTCAGAACATTTATCAAGTCATTCATTTTTAAAGCAACCCATTTCGTCTCGACATATTGTGACACAGCTTTAGCCAGCAAGATAGACCATTACCTATATTCATAGGGCTATTCACAAAAGGTGAAAATCAGCTACCGGTAATTCTGGATGCAGAGCCAGTCGAACATTTGTCTGGCTATTTTGACCTTAGGATTTGAGATTCATTTTGAATTCGTTTTAGTAAATAACCCTGTCAGTGTTTCTAAACTCAGTTTTAGGGAATTGAAAGCCAAATGGCAAACTTACAACTGCCACAGTGACACTAGAGCAGAGTTGGAGGGTAAGGATAAGTTCTGTCTAACTTGCTGTCCAAAGGTTGTTTTTTTAAAACAGATTAAAAAAATATTAAACAAAAAA